>OX439003.1:25891655-27091655 GCA_949316495.1 Amphiduros pacificus
CAACTATTATTTCTTATATGAATGATGTTGTAACCGTAAAACATTCAAGGTAACATTTCTACACTGAATATTAAAGGATCTGAACACACGTACAAACATCTTATGTTATTTCTTTAAATACTATCATAAAATACAAACTCGATATTCTATTCAAAGGGCGAATGAGAGTAAATATCTATCTTCGGGTTCTTTGCATGAAATTCCGTCTGGGATTTAAAGAAGATTCAATTACAACCTGACACTACCACATCTTTGTTTTGATAAGGAATAGAAATTAGCACACACACACACACACACACACACACACACACACATACACACACACACACACACACACACACACATACATACATTCCGACAATACATTGCATGCGTGCAAAATCATTACGGCCACGAAACTTTCTATTTTTTGTTAAGAATGATTGAAAATTGTCACTTCAATGATTATGTTATACTCACAATCTATCACCATCGCTATCATCATCATTATCACCATCATTATCACGATAATCATCACCATCAATATCATCACCATCAATAACACCATCACCATCATGATCACAATCACTATTACCATCACTATCATATTACCATCACTATCATATTATCATCACTGTCATATTATCATCACTATCATCATCATCATCATCATCATCATCATCATCATCATCAATATCACCACTATCGCCATCATAATCATCACCATCACTATCATTATCATAACCATCATCAATATCACATCATAATTATCACCAGCAGTTTATTGATTTAGCACGAAATATGAGATATTTCATAATAAGATAGTTTTGATATATTTGATTAGAGAGTGGACAGCATGAGCCAGACCGTGTTCCGGGAGGATCACCTCCACAGTCTGAAGGATGGCATCGTCAGTATTCTGGATATCTTCTCTCTGATTGCAGAACAGTCAGGAGGCATCGTAACTGCTGATGACATCAAAACCAAACTCAATGACGTGGTCAGTGCATAGATTTACTCAAAGATAGTCCAAAAAGCTCTCTGCAATTCGCCACCATGTCTCAATCTCTGATCAGTTTATCAGCTTGTCCCCCTCCCTATCCTCTATCCATCAGTAATTCAAAGTCTATCCCCAACGGTCTATCATATCCATATCCTGATCTGTCAGTGTTAAAGCCTATGCCCATTGCCCCATCATTTCCTATCCATATCTGATCTGTCAGTGTTAAAGCCTATGCCCATTACTCCATCATAGCCTACCTATATCTGATCTGTCAGTATTTAAGCCTATGCCCATTACTCCATCATAACCTTCCTATATCTGATCTGTCAGTATTTAAGCCTATGCCCATTACTCCATCATAACCTTCCTATATCTGATCTGTCAGTATTTAAGCCTATGCCCATTGCTCCATCATAACCTACCTATATCTGATCTGTCAGTATTTAAGCCTATGCCCATTACTCCATCATAACCTTCCTATATCTGATCTGTCAGTATTTAAGCCTATGCCCATTACTCCATCATAACCTACCTGTATCTCATCTGTCAGTATTTAAGCCTATGCCTATTGTCTCCCACTTGTCTACATATCAAACTCTCTGATCATCTGGCTAAGCATATTATTTATCATAACAAAGGTACAGTATTGAAGACGTATTGATTTTAAACCTAGCATATCTTACTTTGCAGGAAGATACAAAATGGAGTCTAATAAGGGAGACATTTTTAATGGATCAATACCATGGATATTCTAATGGAGAATTTACGAAAGATGAACTTAAAGAACCAGCAAAACTTATCATGGACTTTACCAAAGCCTTGGACGAAGTGCGGCGGCTAGTTACAAAGAGCATAGAAGTATGTAATCTGTTTCATAAGGAAACATTTCATTATGATATTATGTAATTATGAACACAAGATTACCTGTAAATTTGTTCAGATTACTTATTCTACCTCACTTTAGAACTCCTTATTGATACAGATGAAAAGATAACCTGTCTGTAATCACCCGTCCATATACCCATTAGGATAGTTTACCCCTACTTTAGGTATTACTTATCGTTATCCATACAAACTGTATTAAAGTGAAATGTTTAAGACTAGTGCATTGATATGAAGTTTGTGGGACACTGGGAATATGTGTATGTATGTGTGTCCCATGATTACAATTGGAATGTCCTAATAGTTCATGCACCACAGGGACAGTGTATTGTAAATTCTATAATCTACCATTAAATATATATGGGAAGCAGTATTCTCTAGTCTGTCACTCTTTGCGGTTTATTTAGCATAGACTCTAGCTATGATGCCACTAGCGTAAGCGTAACATCACTAGAAATGGCAGACATAGGGATATAACTTTTTTACTACTCAGAATACATCTACAAATGATATGTGATCGAATGTCAACCTTCTTAGGCAATCTTGATCAAATATTGTCAGTGACCTTGAAGTGACCTTTCAATGACCTTGAAAATAGAAAGCCTATTTCCACGAAATTATCTACATGTTTTATTATCCTATCATCTACATCTTTCAAATACGAGCTCGTAGAGTCCTTATTCATCAAAATCTGTTCATAATTAACCATTTGAGAGCAATTGATAGTTTTGTGGTCAATCTATAAGGGAAAACAGAGGAAAATACTATAATACTAAGTTTTTTTTAAATAATATAAAAATGCCAGCTTATTGGGGGTTAGTTTATGAAAATATATAGAATACTGCACAGAAAAACACATTAATACTAAAAAGAAATTGAAAAAAAAGTCCGTCAATTTCAAGATTTATTATGAAGCTAAAATGTTTAGAAATAGCTTAAATCGGTAGGGTTACAAAAGTAACAAATTGACGGACTTTAATTTGATCTCACATTTATTTTTGAGATATTAGATAAATCAAATATTGATCTAATTTCAGAAAATAATCAGCAATAAGTTGCTCTTATCATAAAAGTACCTAAAAAAGAAGAAATATTCACAGAAAAATATGAGAAAATAAGTCATGAATAGAAATAATATAAAAATAATAAAAAATATATTGAATATAGAGTCAATTGGGTTAAATCATTTTGATAATTTAAAAAAAATGGCATTCTGTGTGGTTGATTTGGTGAATAGAAGTAGAAATCTGCCAATATTACATGTCACTGAAAGTGCTCTGCAGGGTGCTTTCTTGATGTCCGCTCCTCCCACTGCTATAGACCCGTTACATGCGCTATGTCACTCATTCTCGTTGATGATGTATATCATATCAAACCATTAATTTCGTGTTCAGTTAAGATGGGTTTTACAATGCCACTGGCATTGTCATCATTTGTAAAAGCCACTATTGGCACATGCAGTTGGTTTATGCTCTGTGATGTCATTCATATAAGTATGTTTCATGACAAGATATGAACAACGTTATCATAAAGGTTATATTGCAACATTTTTCAAAAATAAAGGTGAAGATGGTATTGTGTAGACTCTATGGTGCTACTTTGGAGTAAATCCATCTCCTGCATTGCCCCAGGCATACCGTGGCGAAATGGTACAGAAAATGATAACCATACACACACAAAAAAACCTGCTAGGTCGTTGTAAATGGGTATTATAGTAGTACTGAGACTGCTTTCATTTCTCATGTGGGCTTAGAGGCTCGTGTCTGGGGAGTTAACTTGTCCTTGTTAATCTGTGACCGAGTGCTTTTTTATATCAAAACTTCAATTAGGTTTCGTCATGAAATGACTGAAATAATGTTGAAAAATGATGTAAAATCCGAAATAAACAAAACAAATTGCACAATTTTAATAATGGTTCTTAATACTTTGGAGCTTGTTGTGGTTCTGCTATGGTTCGTACTAGTTGGTAGTGGTTTGTGATAAATCTTTGATCAAAATGCAAAATGAGTATGACTAAAGGCGCTTTATACTCTTCATATTAAGTCTGCAAAGGTTCTGAATTCGTTAAAACATTTGGTCAAATTCTCCAGAAAACTGGATATTTCAATGCTCACTAATTCTTTGATATATTTCGCCAATGTGTGATTGGGCAACAAGCATAACGCTAATGTTTTTTTTATCGTATTGATGCATTTTAATGCTGCAGCTTGTTGTGGTTTGTTACTGTTCTTCGCTGGTTCGCCCAGGTTGGTAGTGGTTTTTGATAAATCTAGCTCTTTGACAAATATAGCCAATGTGCAATTGGGGCAGTGAGGACCAACAAATGTGAGCAACGAATATTTGGTCAATAAATTTAAGGGCACTATTTTTTTTCAAAACGCAGAGCTTTCCGGGAACTGAACTATAACCGTCTCTGGTATATACAAAATATGCAAGTTATATTTGGTAGTTCACATGATTCAGGCGAATCTCTGCATCTGATTTTATAGTGTGAATCTGTTTATCTCTTCAAAGATCTGTAGGACCACAAGTCAACATTATGACAACAATTTCTCTGACATGTACGTACATTTATTTGACGTCCATAGCTATATAAGGTATTCAAAAAGAAATCTCTTAAGACCATGTCATGTTATCGTCTTATTGCGTCTCCCTATTGCATCATTTCGATTTTGGTAACATGATTATATGGTTGGCATACATTTAAATAGATTAAAGCGATTATGCGTGTTCGGGCTGTTTTATTCTTGTTCATTTCTTTTCTATTGGTAATGATTTTGCCAATTTAAAAATGTCAGTTTGAATCAACGTTATGAGCTATTTCCAAACTCCTTCCTATCTTCCTAAAGGAAAAATACCAAATTTTTAATTGGAGAGTCTTTGATGTGGATGCTTTGGAGATTAAAAAGTTGAAAGCGGCAAAGAGGCGACTGCATTCGTATGCATTGTGTACACTTGTGATATTGATATATAGCCAAGCTATGAAAGCACTAATAATATGGCGACCGACGTCCGATGGGTAGAAATATGCTTCAAAATCTCTTAAGGGCCAAAGTCTTAATGGCTTGTAGTATTGGGTAGTCTGATACTCAAATCATTGTCCAATTTATGGATGCTGCTATCCGGAAATGAAAGGTCGTCAATGTCAAATATTCTGACTGTACGGTAGATGAGAATTTGATTTCCTCTCCTAATATACCTTTCACTACTCCAACAAAGGTATCAAATATACTCACTTAAATTCGCCTGGGCTCAATAAATTGTGAACACTTCATGCAAGTTGATATATGAAAATATAACGGAGAATTCCAGAACTTATCTTTTATTAGCTGATATCTACCAAACTGATGATTTCATTTTTTTAAACTTTTATTTACTGATGATAAATATGACTCCAATGAAATTCTTGATTTTTTAGCGTAATTTCCTATTTGGCAAATAGATGCACGAGTGTTAGTTCACAGGCCTGATCTGCAAAAGGTCCATTATCTGCCAGCCGTTCGCAAGGCGAAATGGATTTCTTTTCCTGTGTAAATTACTTTATGTAGATTTTATCGTAATACCTAAATTCTTATAAATAGTCTGCAACATATTTCAGACCAGATATGATAAAGATGAAAACAGCAAAACAGAACTGAGGAGTGTTCGAGGTAAGCCGATTACCTATTGTGTTCAGTAATCGTTCTGATTCATTTATAAATAATTAACACTAGTTGTATGAATTCTTTCAACTTGAAATTTGTCACGTAATCTATTTTTGAAAATGTCATTTTCTATGTAAAAAGGGAATCTATTATAATAAACAAATATATATGACGTCATGTAAAAGAAACATGTTCATCACCAGTACCAATTTTCCCGTGAATATATCGCATTAAATATCATTAAGATGAACACTCGTTTTGAATTCTCGATATAACTTCTATCATAACGGTAATATGCAAATTAATATTCTTTGCATTTCAGAAAAATTAATATCAACACAAAATGAGCTGACGGACCTTAGATGGAAGAGTCAACAAGAGTCAAGTATTGTTGCCAGTCTGAATGCTAAAATAGACCACATGCAAGCTGTAAACAAAGAGAAATCAGACAGAATATCAGAGTAAGTATACCCATTCTTACAATAGGGTTACTACTTAACAGGTGATAATCCATAATAAGTCACCATACAGCCTAATTATTGTTGGTATGAGATTTTATGTCGGCCCTATAGTTTTCTGTTTATACATTTCATTTCATGGCAATATGATAAGCGAGCTTTGCAAGATACAATGTTATTAACAATAATCAATGCAGTCTTTAAGAATAAATTTGCCGACGATGTTGACAAGCTCTCGGGAAAGAATACGTTGCTGAAATAGTTTGAATTTATCCTCTGTACCCTCAGGTAGTTCACCCTCAGCACTATGCATCATCTTAAGTGCAGTTAAACAAATTAGGTTTCAAATGAGCCACAGACATGCTATATTTTCAAATATATCATAAAATGAAAACACCACGATAAACACTAATATATTTGAATGAAATCATACTTCACTTGCGTTTTGGTTCTGTTTTTTTCAGGTTGCAGAGACAAAACACTATTCAATTGTGGGAAAGAGAAAAAACAAGAATACTAAGTGAAAATCAAGAGAAGTAAATTAAAATACCAATAATTGTAGTATTGTTTTAGAGGAGAATATATGATATTTGAATCTATAAATGGTATAAATAAGACTAGTTGTTTAACCAAAAAAATCTACATTTACCGACATTGGCATACTATCATTGCTGATAGTATGTTAATGTCTTATCATGTCCATAAAAATAATCGTAATCGTATGCATCGTGTGCTTTGGCCATATATGTTATTGACATAAAAAATCAAAATGATAAATTTCGTATTTGCAGGACAGCAAAATTAGAAAAGGAAAATGAGTGTATGAAAAGAGAACGGGAAAAAAGAGAGGAAAGATTTGCGGTAAGAGAGACGTTTCGTTTTATATACTGACAGAACAGAAGTGCAAATCTAATTCCTTATTTTATGTTATCTCAATATTCATTGATATTCTCTTCTTCTTAGGAGCTAGAAAACAAATATAGAAAAGAAAAGTTGAAAAATGAAATCAAGCCCAAGCCTCTCGAACACGGTAAGTTGAATGTTAAACAATGTAAATGTAAAAAAAAGTAATTAAGCAAAATTTTATACAATGTATTTTAAAAACGTGAATGATCCTTACAGATAACAGGGAAGATAAGTGAAAAAATATGTGGATTATTTTAGTGCAGGCATTTACAGCTATTAGATAACAGACATGTGGAATTATTGATAGATGCCTCAAGTTGATAATAAAATGAATCTGTCATAAACGTTTTTTTATATCATTTTACTAAATAAAATATGAATAATTCATGTTTTTTAGATGGGGTGGGAGAGATGACGAAAATAAAACAATACAATCACGTCCTGGAAAAGGTAAATAAATGGCAGCATTGTAATCTCTTCAAATTGTGATCAAATCATAACTTCCTGTTTTCTTTCATCAAGAATAATGTCCGTTGAGTAAAGGTGCCTCTTAGATTTTTTTATCTCTGATACGGACATAGAGCGTTTTACACAACTTTGGTTTGTACTGTATTGTTATCATTATTGTGATTTCATTGATTAATTGCCTCGCTGATATCAAATGTTGCAGGATGTTCGAAACATGGACACGGAGATACACAAACAACAGAAATATTTTGTTGGTATATTAAATGGAATTAAAGAAGATTTCTGGTAAGTGCTTAATCCCACAAGCATATTTTGTATGTTAAGGTAAATGACTCGATGCTGTCTCTGTAACCCTTACAGGTAACAAACCAAAATAATGTTGCACGTTAAAAGATGCAAAAAGACAATATTTGGCAGATGCTGATTAAAGAAGCATTGTTATGTAAGAACCTGTGTAAGTAAATGTTTGCCCATATGTCACAGCCATTTATCCTCGAGGTAGGGGATCTACTACTCTTTAAAGCAGAGTTATGCATTCGCAAAATATGTTGCAAATAAATAAAAACATGAGCGTTTTCAGGAGAATATTTCAAGAGGGTTTCACTAAACGTCAGGATTCCATAACAGCTGATGCACGGCCATTAAAGCAGTTGTGGGAACGAATCGAGAGATGTCACGTGGCAGGAAGTGAGGGTAGAACTGCTGCCATCAGGGCTGATCTGCCAGACCACTACATAGCATCAGATAAGGTAAATAGACACTACAGATCAGCGGGAAATAGTTGGTTGACAAAGGCTGTGGGCTTGTGTTATCATGTCTATATGATAATGCAAAAGAAAGCTCCCTACCTACTCTTCAAAAAGAGTAGGGCATTAGGTACCGGTGATTGGCCCCTGTCTGATATGCCTAAACGCCTAAACAGATCACACCTGGCTGTTGCTGTTTAATTTCATACATCAATAGGTTGGCTTGAGGTAAAATATTCAAAATAATGAGTTTATTTATCATTCTCCCCCTGCAAGCAGAACTTTTGATATTACAGATTTATGCTTGGATAAACTTTGATGTTCATTTAAAAACAAGATTCATAGAATATGATATCAATGTCGAACAAATCATGACACTGTAAAAAGTTTTAGCTTAAAAAAATTAGCTTATATTCGGATGGTTGAACCTCTCAGTCTAAAACATATTTGATCACGTTTTCGCACATTTATTGAGCATTAAATATCACAGTAAATAATTTATAACACAGGAATATGATACAAACAAATCCAAATCCGTGGTGAGAACAAATAGCTCTATTGTGATTTATATTAAACATCGATATTGTCTTTGTAATCTATGTGATCACTTTATCATTGATAATTTAATAAATATTTTTCAGGATGTGAAATATGTTCCAATTAAAAAGTTATCCTCAATGTATGGAGCACAGTAAGTAATATATTTACATAGAGAAAAGAGCATTTTCAATTTGTTTAGCGCATTAAGGCATACATCTCATGGGCATTATTTGTTATTTCATCGCAGTAGTCCAACAATCACGACAGCACCAACACGTCTCGAGCCAATTGAAAGACGACGACGCTCCACGTTAAAGATTGACACAATCCACGAAAACGGTTCATCGCCAGTAGCCCTAACAACGAAAGGAACAAAAGGTAAATATTGAATATATCATCCAGATAACCAACTCCTGAACAGACTGGTGCTAGTTTTGAAAATAATTGCAGTTGGGGATCATGAGAATTTAGCAGTTTAAATCAAATGTTGCCAATGGTTTCGTTGAATTATGATGATTTGGGCACAAAATTTTGTTGTTGTTTTTTTTTTCTTTTTTGTTTTTTGGGGGTTTTTTGGGCACGTGTTTTGTGATTCACGTGACAATGTTTAAGTAAGATTTACTTTGTATTGAGGGTGAATTTCACGTTGAACATCCATCGTTACCCATCTTAAATCACAGATGATCAAACACCCTTTATCCCCATTAATACATCAAGCGAATTAGAACAAATAAAAATAAATGCTAACATAAAAGCATCGACACAAAATATGATAAAACTGATGCGTTACTAAACAAGGTAGAGATATGTAAATCGTACTGGAAACATTTTTGCAATAGATGTTACTTTCTTGGACTCATCTAAGCAACATTTCGTCTGAAGCTGATCATTTATCTGGATCATCTATCTGGATTATTTATCTGGATTATTTATCTGGATTATTCATCTGGATTATTTATTTGGATTAGTCTTCAAATTACTCTTTTATTTTGAATCCAAGATAAAATCCCTTCATAACAGAGGTTGACACACATTGGTACAAATTGCTTCATTGACAGACCAGACTCCTCCATTGACAGACCAGACTCCTTCATTGACAGACCAGACTCCTTCATTGACAGACCAGACTCCTTCATTGACAGACCAGACTCCTCCATTGACAGACCAGACTCCTTCATTGACAGACCAGACTCCTTCATTGACAGACCAGACTCCTTCATTGACAGACCAGACTCCTTCATTGAACGACCAGACTCCTTCATTGACAGATCCGACTCCTTCATTGACAGACCCGACTCCTGACTGCCGCGATGCATATCAAAAATAAAGGCAATGCTGAGCAATAACCCAACGCGGAATCCATATACATGGGAAATATTCTTAATGCTTTGGTTCCTTTCCAGCTCTGGCGAAGGACAACGAAGAAGGTATACATGAACTCCTAAGTTTAATATATTACCATATACTCTATAATGGTACAATAATGTAAACACTACCTTACAACAAATATGTCATTAAGCGAGTGATCTATAAAATTGCGTTGACTTATCTGTTTAAAGCTAAAATTAAGTAAGTGCGCATGTAATGTGAAAATAACTTGATTGATTGTTATTACTGATTCCTTATATTTTTGACGTGAAAAGGTTTTATCATTACAACGTTCCTAACACAACTAATAATTCCTTTTAAAATTATTTAACGGTAACCACCTTAAACCAGAAATATGCATAATTAAAAAACTGTAATTTTGAGCTTTAAACAATTTTCCGAAAATATTTAAATGCACTTTTAATTATGCAAAGCATAGCTTCTGCAATGAGGGGGGATGGGTGTAAATGTTCTGTCATTCTGTTTGTCAGTCAAGTTTTCTCCTCTGAAACTACTGGTCGACTATTAGTAGGTAGGACAATGTGTTAACATGGGACTAATTTTGATTATTTTCCATTTGGGTCAGAATTATGCCCATTTTTTATGACTTTTTGAGGAAAAAGTATAAGCTATCACTTAGTTGTCAAGGATGCTGCCATCTTAAATAACATCTCAAATATCGGCCAATGAGAATCGAGATAACTGATTTAACATGTGCATTTTGATTGGCCAAAATTATCATCTTCTCAAGCCTGCTCTATTAAAGGATTATCATTTATGAAGCATTTTACAGGCATTTCCATAATGTTGACTGCCTGGTGAGAACTCATAGAGATTGAGAAGCTATTTAAACAAATCTTGGAGTTAAATGAAATACTGCATGAACAAATGAAGAGGGATTCCTTGTGTGAAGAACATTATTCATAATGAAAATTACAGGTGTCAGATGACCTTTTCCATACGAAGCCTCGTGCTAATGTCCCATCTGTTTCATTGAGATTGCTCAATACCCCCTGCTTTGCCTTTTTTGTTGATAGCTTCTTGAGAAATGATAAGATATTAAGAGTGATTTCACATTTATAACAGCTATAGGTACTTATGCTATAATAGCTTTAAGGGCCTTACACATAATGTATATTTTCTCATTCTGACTAAGTGTGAGATATTGTATCAAGAGAAATATTGTAGTAAATACCGACAATATACCGACAATATTCCAGAATCAATATCAAATAAAACATTTTATGCTTCACAATAATTGTATAGATAAGGCTAGGAAAAGGGTATCAAAGCGGCATCTCAAAGAATTCAAGGTACAGATAAAGCAAGAAAAAAAATATAAGGTACAGCTTTGACCTTTCAATTCTTATTAAAAAACCAAATCGCTCGTTAAAATGGAATGTTTGGTACCTTTTTTATGCTGAAATAAAGACTGTTATACAATGTAAGAAGAGAACTTCTGACTGATGAAGAGTGATGATCTCAAATTCTAATTCCACGCCAGAGAATGTGGGTGTCAATTGTCTACACTGGTAGGTGAATGAGCTACCTAAGTCTGGACTGTCTGACAGAGTCAACTCGAAATCAGTCTCATGCAAAACAAGTGGTTGCTATCCACAGATACGGAATAAAAACTAAATATATAAGAGAAAAGTAAAATGAATATCTTGTGTTTTGAAAAAAAACACATCCCTCTCTACAAATTTAATGAGAAACAATTAAGCATTTCTTTTGGCCTGATCTTAAATCTATAATACTTTAATATTAAGATAATATAAGAGAAACGTGAAATGAACATATTGTGTTTTTATTTTTAAAAAACCCACATCCCTCCCTACCAGTTTAATGAGGAACAATTAAGCAATCTTTTGGCCTAATCTTAAATCTATAATATTTTACTGAATGAGAACTCACTGAAACCCATTTTTTCGAAGGATATGATGCTCAAAGACGAGCAAATCAAAATAATAAATAAACACTTTGCTGTTATATAAATCTAGCATTTGATTCAGACATTGATTTTTTTTTGACTAATTGCATGATTTCTTTCCATTGTCAGATCATCCAGAATTGGTAAATCCTGAGACTGAGATTATTAATATGATTGCCGTCATGCAGAAATTTCCACAAATGACTCAGCCCTATGTGAGTATTATTCTCATATATATTCAGTTTGATGACCAAGATACATGAAATAAGGAGTAATATGTACATATTTCCCAGTGAGAGTCATGATTCTTGATGCAGAGAGCTTATTTAGAAGGATATTTGACCAAACCAGAGCTTTGTATATTATTGTAATCCTTTCTTGATGCGATCACTGTGTCTTCTTCGGTCTTGGCATTTAGGTTAAACTAGCATTTTTTCCAATAAATTGTCAGTGAAAATATGTTAAAAATCTATAAAAATCCTTCAAAATTCAAAATATAATGTTCTAAACATTTCTGGCAATAATATAAAAAAAACCTTCAAAATGGCATGTTGTCATAATACTTTTTCAAAAATTATTATATAACGTCGAATGTACCGCAATCCTTTCTATCTACATCATTAGTAGATATGTTCGGAAAGATATATATTGCAACATGTTAATAATGTTATGGACTTATATATTTCTAATTAATATGTATATGACCCAAAAATATATTTTCTCTTGAACTGAATGTAAATATCTAAAGTTTTGATTTTCATTTCTAAAAAGTTTTTGATCATTGGTAACCCATGATTTCTTTTCCCCCTTTTTTGAGATATTGGAAGTGCATAATGAATAATATAATTTGCGGGGAAGTAACGGGTTAGATAGATTAAATAGGTGGCACTCCGTGCATATTTTGCCGTTTTACAAGATCTTATATAATAGGTGGCACCACTTGCATGATCTTTACAAACATTGATAGTTCACATGCCTTTGATGAAGTTAGGACCAAAGGAATGCAGAAAATGAGATATGTATCTATTCCAAATGCATAAATTAATAATGTTTATGTGTCAACATCACAAGACAAGTTGTCCATCAAAATGGAATGGTTGGTACTTTTTATTCCCACTTTAGATAAATTGTACAAGTGCAAGAAAACATTTGTTTAGCTGCACCCCATAACTTTACTACTTTATCAAGGTCACAGTTTGGGAGGTCACAGTTTGTTCGTGTCATCCTTGTGAGGTGGTTACTGGAGATCTTATATAAGAAAAATTGGTCATAAATACGTTTCTTGGCAATATCTAAACAACATATGCGCTTTGCCATTGCGATTTTGTCATTTTTGTCATTGCCATTTGCCATTATCATTTGTCATTGTCACTCCCATATTGTCACACCCATTGATCAAAATCTTCGCAAAGAATACAGATTGTTTGACTCAGTTCTGAAATTGCGGGAACAAGATATATATATAGTCTAAAATGCATATTTTTATCTTAAGTGCTTAAGTGTTATCTTCTATATTGTAATTGTATTGCTTCAGGTGAGGGAACAATGGGAATCATTCAAAAGATTTGATACGAATGGAGACGGGGCTCTCGACCTACCAGAGGTATACTTATTTACGATTATTAAATTATTTACAAGTTTCCTATTGATACCAATCAAGAAAGGGATCAGATTTTAATACTGTGCGTTCTTCTACATTTTCTTGGCTTTTCTTGTAGATGATGACGGGTATTTCGTCCACAATAGGCGGCCAGCACTTTACAGCCATTCAGATTAGGGTACATTTATTTATTGACTATTTCTATCTCTTCAATTTTACCTTGTAAAACTTTATGATTGCATGTACATTAGATGCACAAGTCATTGTGTCTCATCTTATCACACTGTGCATTAGAATGGTCCTAAAGTTGAGGTTAAATACAAGTATTGTATAATAAACAGTCAAATTCCGGCGAATGGATTTAAATGATAAGTGCATTGCATTTGATCTTATCCATGATAAAGATTAAAACATGTGATAGTGAACATATCCAGATCACGAGATAATATAATCAATTCTGTTAATAATCATTAGAGAATATATTTTTAAAGCTTTTTATATCAAATTTTCCTTTCAAATATATCTGAGTGTGCAATTCTGTTCCTCCTCCCCATTCAGTCCCACCTTCCCATTCCCTTCCTCCCTCCTATTCCCTTCCTCTTTCCCATTCCCTTCCTCCCTCCAATTCCGTTCTTCTCCCCATTCAGTCCCACCTTCCCATTCAGTCCCATCTTCCCATTCCATTCCTCCCTCCAATTCCCTTCCTCTTTCCCATTCCATTCATCCCTCCAATTCCCTCCCTCTTTCCCATTCTATTCCATTCCTCCCTCCAATTCCCTTCCTCCTTCGTTGTATATTCTGTCCCTCTTTCCCATTCCGTTCCTCCTTCCCATTCTGTCCCTCTTTCCCATTCCGTTCCTCCTTCCAAATCCCTTCCCCCTCCCATTCTTTTCCTTTTTCCCATTCTGTCCCTCTTTCCCATTCTGTCCCTCTTTCCCATTCCATCCCTCTTTCCCATTCTGTCCCTCTTTCCCATTCCGTTCCTCTTTCCCATTCCATTCCTCCTTCCAAATCCCTTCCCCCTCCCATTCTTTTCCTCTTTCCCATTCTGTCCCTCTTTCCCATTCTGTCCCTCTTTCCCATTCCATCCCTCTTTTCCATTCTGTCCCTCTTTCCCATTCCATCCCTCTTTCCCATTCTGTTCCTCCTTCCCATTCTGTCCCTCTTTCCCATTCTGTCCCTCTTTCCAAATCCCTTCCCCTCCCATTCTGTTCCTCCTTCCCATTCTGTCCCTCTTTCCCATTCTGTCCCTCTTTCCCATTCCGTTCCTCCTTCCAAATCCCTTCCCCCTCCCATTCTTTTCCTCTTTCCCATTCTGTCCCTCTTTCCCATTCCATCCCTCTTTCCCATTCTGTCCCTCTTTCCCATTCCATCCCTCTTTCCCATTCTGTTCCTCCTTCCCATTCTGTCCCTCTTTCCCATTCTGTCCCTCTTTCCAAATCCCTTCCCCCTCCCATTCTGTTCCTCCTTCCTATTCCCCCATACCATTATATACATGTATGTGTGTGTTTGTGTGTGTTTGTTTCCTCTTATTTTGTTTGTTAGTTTGTCCCTTCTAAAGGAAATATGTTATAGACCTACTGTATTCTTTTATATATTAGGCATCTGAGCATCCATGGGGTTATGAGTTGTAGTGGGCAACATGGAAGTTATCTTAAGCCATATGTTATTGACTAACAACAAGTTCCAACCAACTGGAGTCACTGAATGATTTATTTTCACATATTGCAAAACCTTTTTTCTGATCACTCGGAATTATCCAGTGATTTATTTTGATAAAACCAAAGAATGTCATAATGTGAGATTGGTTTGATGTCCACACATTGATTGAATTTATCACCAGGGGGTTTTATGTTCAGTCTAGTGCTGACACCACATGGAAAAATCAGGGAAGATCCCACTCGGCGGAAATTCATATCATGTATAGACTTCAAGCCAATATTTTTGGAACATTCCAAATGCAGTCACAAAAATGTATATTTATTCTTTGGTTTTTACTTTGATATCTTAGAATGTTCCGGGAATGATGTTTGTGACTTTTGTTTGCAAGTTATATAAGGTTGCATAATATCAGGGACATTTGGGGCGATTGATCCTCTGATCCTTGGCTGCTTATGTAACATCATTGAGGGGGCATAAGAATGATCCTTTGATCTTTTGGGTTGACCTACATTTGAATCAATGATAAAACTAACCTCTGACTTAGCTGCTGCTGGTATTGAGTATTGTATAATCTGTTAACGCATTATAGACATAGGCACTATAAAGTGTACAGTGATGGATTAGATCAGAAAGAGTGCATGTGCACTTAACAGTCTGCAGCACAGAGGAAAAGACCTACGTCATGAGGTTAGATATCAACCAGAACAATGTATCTAGTGGCTGTTGCCACAATATTTGACCATTAGATCTAATCATATTCTTCTTCATCTTCATTGCTGATTAAGGATGCTATGCTGGAGGTGGATGTTGATGGATCCAATACCATAGACTTCTTTGAATATCTACTGGTCGCTGACATGCTCCAACATAAACAAGGTAGGTCTATATTGAATAAAACTAATGTTAAGTGCAAGATGCTATTAAACCTTAACGATAACAGTGAGATACTAATCATAAATACTCAAAAGTTAGTTTGTATCAAAATTAAGCAGAATGATTATGTTGTGTATTTATCAAAAATAAGAACCTCGCTTGGACCAAGGTCCTCCTCTTCCCGAATAATGGATCTGTTTTCTTGCAACGTACCGTAACACGTGTCTCAGCATGTGCAAGGCCCATAAGAGATCTTAAGACAATCATTGACCAACTTTCAGCCACTTGGTTATAGTGCCTTCGCAGCTTGGCTACTGCTAACACTAAACACTATTCTTGCGATTGTACTCTTGCCTCTACCCTATGCAACTTTCCAATCTCCAACCTCGGTTCCATACTAACGGCTTTCCGCATAAATTAGGTATTTTTTCAAGGATTTATTCATAGGATTTATTCATAGCAAGAAAACATAATCTGGGGTGACACACAATGAAACACTCAGTTGTCCAATAGCTTGCACAACATTATAAAAACTGAGATTCATGTCAAATTGAACTAACTACTCAAACTCATGTTTTCATTCATTTCTAAAATATTCGTCACGTTACCTGTGTTTGTGTTTAGTCTGAGGTAGTATTTACTTTCATTTCCTTTTGACTGGACCGGCGCTTTTCTTATGACTTAATGTGCGCACAACATGTCAGCCTGAAATAATATGGAAATTTTGATCATCGTAACTAACACAGGGTGTAAAGGTTAACTGCACTTTATATACAAAACCAGGAAATCAAATAAGAATAAAAACCTAAGAAAGAAAACTGACCTTTTTACATTGTAGAGTGATACACATATTGGTTCGGAACCTATATGTACAGAGTGTTCAAATAATTATTGCTTTGCTGTTACAGTAACTTTATAGAACTGACTTTGCTATTTTCCTGTATTTCAGGTCGTTCTGAGGTGTTTCGGAGTAAGACTGTTCGCGAGCAATCTCGATCAATCTCACGGACGTGCGCAATACAGTGATTCCATATTTGTCGGCTTTTTATCCCTAAATGAATGCTTCCAATGTAAGAAGAGTATTCAAAAATAGCGATAAAAGTATTCAAAAATAGCGGTGTTTTCACTGGTTTTTTAACTGATTTCTGGAAAGTTTAACCAGGGTCACGCTAAATTTATAGCATTAGTATTCTTGGTGGATACATTTGTTTGCAATAAATAAATCAATATATAATTTGTTTTTGACAAGGCGTGAAAGAAATTTCGGAATAAATGTACAATCAACCTATATCATTTCATCAAACATTGTGCTTTATATACATCATCATACTATTCCATGTATCCACCTTAAATTATACAGTATGCTATATAGTTTAAAACTAAATGTGTTATGATAACATGATGTATTACATCTTCGTTGATCATATCTGTTTTCAAGAATGAATATCTGTTAAAGACAAAATATATTTACCTTTAACGATTTTGTATAAAGTATCCATAAAATGTGTATATTTCAGATATGTTTATAAATTCATTCAGTTCTATTTTACAAGAAAACTATGTATAATACTGTTATAAATAAATATATATATATCTTATAACATAACTTTGAATCAGGTTATTTCATGCCAGCTATTGTTTGTAAAGGGCCATCTATCAACAGTGCATTTTCTATATTGGTTTCATTATATTGCGTGTGTCAAGATAATCGGGCCTTTAATCAGGCACCACTGAGTTATTTTCGCTTCGCCGTTCGGTGTTATATCTTTGAGATCTTTCTATAATCCCCTTGACCGTGACCTGTAGTACATGCGTAGAGGACTGTGAATGTGGTATACATCTTTCATCACTACTGACCATTGATCTCCAGGGATGCCTCCTTCTATTGATAGTAACATGACACGAACTAGGAGCATAAGAATAGAACAGTAAACTATACTTAGTTTGACCCCAAACTCTTTTCCATGAAGAGTTATAAACTGTTGTGAGCTGGGCATTATGACACTGGACCTAACTTCCTCAGATTAAGGTAACCGTGATATCTTCTTATTCGGGAAATTGTTCACAATTGTTCAATTCATTTTTAGATTTTGATCATGCTTGTTGGTCGTGGGCACAGACCAGTTAAGAGTTACTGTTCAATGACCAACTTTACAACCATGCTAAAGTATCCATATTATTGTCTCAAGAGCGAGGGAACAAGTATCAATGTGGTTTTACATGCCGGCATTTTATATGGGCCACGTTTCTCGGATATGGGTCGTGTTTGTCTTTTGTCTCTATAATATGTGTAATGTGTCCAAATTGTGTGCTTGAATATGAACCATATTTCAAACGGATCTATCTCCATTGTGCAGAAAAGCTCTCTTCCAGGCCATGGTCCACCCCATGGTGTATGATACTTACATATCTACATATAACAATAGTTTCTATGACAACCTGGTCTAGGCCAGACTCCTCGTGAGTCATGCACCCAGTGATGCTTGCATTCATCCCCCGGAGAAATGAAATGTGCCCCTTGTATTATCCGTAATAATCAAATGTTGATCATCTTCTAAAGTATTTTATTATATAATATTATTTTATGATTGTTCAAATACACATATTATTTCGCATAAGATTGATGTAATATTTTTTTTTTGTTTATTTCTTTTTTAATGTTAATTTCAATTTGACAGGGGGAAAATCATCTAACATTTGACAACAACTTCACTGTCAAGATATTGAGTTCAATGGCCTGATCAGACAATAAATCTGCCCTTCCTCTTAAGCTATCTCAGCAATGGGATCAGTCAATATATAAAAAGGGATAAACATATTTGCAGGCCTTTAATATCTAATGAGATAAAAAGATTGTTTTTAGTTATTTTGGTGTTTTCATAAATGTGATCTATCGACTCTATCTGTGTGTAGATTGGCTCATCCATCACACCAGACAGGAGATTAGTGGGACTGGGCAAGTAAAGTTCAGCTGGGTGATTGGAGGAGGGCCAAGTTCTATTAGAATAGTATATACCACAAAGCTACTGCACCCCTCTGAGATTATTATGTGAAAACAAACTTTTTTTAGGCTTATAAACAAGCTCTTTAACTTGTCAGATAAAAAAACATCGAACACCAGAAATAGAGGGACAAAAATCACTGGCACCACAATGATGAGGTAATGAAAGGTCATCTCAAATACAAAATATTTACCCTGAAGGGGCTGCATATATCTATTTGTTTACTGTTTGCGCATGGCAGTGGTTGGCAAAGAATCATCTGAATTGTGAGTACATATTCTTTTTTGTTGTGTTGAAAAAACTGAGAGTTGAGCGTACGAAATACTTAAACCTGATTTGATGTATGAGATGTATGAAGACAAAGATAATTCTGACAAGTGATATTCTTTGTACATTGTATCTCTTTATATGAGATAATATCAATGACACTTAAAATTGCACCAGATAACCCCATCTTTAACCTTGCGATCTCTTTGTGGATGTATACACAAGACCTGCTTGATATACATAGCCAAACACTCAAAATTGAAACAGAAATAACATCATTCAATTTTTTTATAAATATTAGTTCACCTGGTTATTTGCTCATATTATTATGTCATTTATACTGATAAATGATTGAGACAATTACATCAGTCTGCTCTAAGATATAACAATATATTGGGGCATTTTCAACATTCTCTCAGCCGTCTTGGTTTCAAAGCTTTCACAGCTTGGTTCCCCATGCACAATTAACTGTTCCCTTTTAAATGTGAAGAAATACTGTTCAGGTCTCCAGATGTTTTGGACAGTTCAGGTCCCTGGATGTTTTTTTTACAGTTCAGGCCTGTGAAAGGTCTTTCCAGTTTGAGTAGATTCTTTGACAGTAAAAGCATGTGATATAATCAACATACTATCATCATTATTATGATGATGTATGTGATGTGTCCCCCACAC
This sequence comes from Amphiduros pacificus, assembly GCA_949316495.1. Classification (NCBI taxonomy): domain Eukaryota; kingdom Metazoa; phylum Annelida; class Polychaeta; order Phyllodocida; family Hesionidae; genus Amphiduros; species Amphiduros pacificus. Next base: position 25,911,653 of record OX439003.1, read on the forward strand.
TTTGTAACTCCTTCAATCAAATCCTGTAAAATATAACAAGTAATAGCGTCAGAACAGATAACAAACGTTCCAGATAGGAAGATGTCACGTGGAAAGTATGACACTCAGAAACTTATCGTTAGTGTAGATTTATGACATGATCATCCAGACCATGCACGCCTGAGAGAAACATTCGGTCATGTTCTTTGATCTATGACTTTCTGGGTGAGTAGGCATGTCCGATGACTGTTTGCTTTCTCGGGGTAATTATATAAGGTAATTGATATTGTTTTTTGAGACTTCCTACTCTGCATGGCGAGTCACAAGGTGTAAAATCGGGATCTGCTATGGATGGTACAGACCTCCAGGCCACAATATCTAATTCCTTTTCTGTATACAGGTCTTAAACCTGTAAGAAATATATCTTATAATAAAGTCTGTGTTATAACACACTGTATATAAGCGAACGGAGGCGACGAGGCAGTCAGTGGCGGATCCAGGAGGAGTCTGTGGCTAGGGAGCTTTTGGGAACTGGAGCCCCTTACTTTATGGGACTGGAGCCCCTTACTTTATGGGACTGGAGCCCCTTACTTTATGGGACTGGAGCCCCTTACTTTATGGGACTGGAGCCCCTTACTTTATGGGACTGGAGCCCCTTACTTTATGAGACTGGAGCCACTTTTGCACATTTGAGCCCCCCTCCCTCCCCCAGCTTAAAAAATCCTAAAAAGTCATCATGGCTTCCGGCACATCACTTGTGCCATGAAAACAAATAAACACTTTTAACATTTTGAAAGACAGTGGAATTACAAGATAACATGTGAGACACAACATTCAGCTCAATTGCGATTAGTTGTGGGTATTATAACACAGAATTTTGGAGCGATATGTACTTCTGAGGGGCCTGCAGATCACAAACCTGCCTGTCAGTGTCACAGACTGGCAGACACCTCAACTGCATAAATAAACATAGAATTTGAATATTTTTCTGCAAATGTAGAATATATGAAAATTAGTAACTTTATGCACAAAACAAAGGTATGCTATATGTTTGACTGTGTTAAAAATGTCTGAGTTTCAACTGCCAGTTTCAGACAGTTGCCAGTCACTGTACTCTACATTTACGGCAACTTCAAAATGATGAGAAAATATAAATATCATTTTCAAAAAGGAAACTGTATACAAATTCTTTTTTTTAAAAAAGACTTTCTTGCTAATGTATCCATTACATCGATAAAGTCAGCAGGCATCCCATTAAGAGTGCAACAACACACACTAAAAATATCTTCTCACATTGGTAAGAAATAAACAGGGAGTTCTTGAATTAGTCTGCAACAATCAGAATTTAAACCTCATTGTAGCCATTCATTGTACCCCATAGAAAGGCGAGGCCTTATTTCAGTATGTGCCGTCGATCATGCTGTGCACAATACGTAACCTTATGCAGCCCATCACCCCCTGTACACCTGCATTACAGAATATCTTGATTTGTCAGCATAGGTTCTGCATGTGGGTTATATATCCTTTTGCTGGATGGAATTCTTCTTGGCTATTTGTACGTAATATTTTGTTCTGGGGGACCAATTCTACACATTGTCTATGAGGCTAAGATTTCTCTTCTGATTTTTCTTAACAAAGTTCAATAGCTTTCACTAGTTGTCAAGTACCGTGACTCAACCTTGGCATTGAAAATATCAGACAACCGAAACATCCACTGCAATTTCGTGTAATCTAATTATAGCATTAGCGAGACGTTCAGAAAAAAGGGATGTGGAGCTCGAGGTGATAGAGTCAATACCCAATATTATAATATAATTTTTACGACATAAACTGTTCCTCGATCCACAAAGATGGGTAAATTCTCATAATGATTTATGGAGCAATATGTAGGCATTTTGGGGAAATGTTCATAAATGTTACAAAAAGGCAATGATCGGCACAACTCTTAAGGCCACTGGCCTGCCTCAGTCTTAATCAGTCAAGTTGATATTGACAGCAAAACACATGGAAACCGTGACCTCTTGGATAATATGGTTTGCAGTTTTAAATGTATACACTGCATGACTGCCTGGAGACAGCTTAATTGATGTACTGTTTTATTTTAGCGATAGCTACACGTATATTGTACAATTGCTGCAAGAAATTAATTCATGAAGACATTAAAGACTTACCTGCCATGTTCATTGTTCTTCTCTGCTCTTGTTTACCGAGTTACACACTGTTTCAACAACATATATTTCTTGCATCTTTACCATTCGCAAATATTTTAAAGTTACAGGAAAAGGTTCTGCATATATTACAGTCCCAATCAGAAATGTTTTAGGGAATCTATTATCGTGCATTATAACTGTTCCATTCCACAGTCTCGCTTGTGCCACAAGGACCTGGTGCCTGGTGTCCAACCAATATCTTCTCTCATTACAACCATGTGGTCGTTATGCTGAACACCTACCAAGTATTAGATTTTGAATATTATGGTTATGTCCTGAATTAGAATAATCCCAAACAACTGAGCGATAATCAATAATCGAAATTACATATTAGTGATACATTGTACGGAGTGTACTAAACCTTATATCTTATATAGAGATAGCTAAACCTAAAATTCCAGCTACAGCATTTGCTAACATAGGAGTTATTATACACTCTAAAAAATAAATGTGTAAATTGACACACATATAAATCGCTTTTTTCGTAATAAAAAAAAAACACAACTTGTGCGTCAAATAAATCATATTTTGTGTTTTGCAAGTATGTTAAATAACATACTTTAGATATGTAAATTGACACACATGTAAAACACTTTTTTTGTAATAAAAATGACACACTTTTTGTGTGTCAAATAAATCACATTTTGTGTTTTGCAAGTATGTTAAATGACATACTTTATATATGTAAATTGACACACATGTAAAACACTTTTTTGTTATAAAAATGACACACTTTATGTGGGTCATATAAATCACAATATGTGATTTGCAAATGTGTTGCATAAAACATTGAAAATAATTACAGAAAGCACATCTTGTGTATGAAATAAAATATATACTGTACACATGATGTTCTTCCTATGAATCACTGTCAATGCACTGAAATAAATTAGATAGATATAAAATTTGATGTAAAGATTAATATATTTATTCAAAATTACATTTTTTTTAAACAAATCATTCTGTCAGCATTTCCAATTCATTCCTGTTATGCTGTATACAAAATTTCTAATATATCATTGATAATAAATACAAAAAGTGCACTGGCTGCAAACATTGAAAAATAATTACAATAGCCACTTTATATGAACTCCATTCACTCTTTCACATTTTACAAACAAATTAACTCCATTCACTCTTTTACTTCTTTACAAAAGACATAAAATGTCTAAAACAAAAGACAAAAGACATAAAACTAGCACACACAAAATATAATTGTTAAGCTATTTTTTTCATTTTTCATTTAAGTAGAAAAAGTATAATAATACATTAGGTCATTATCTAATCCACCAGTGATACTTGGTCAGTATTTGACTAAATAGTTATGCAGTTATGCCTTATACCCTGTGAGCTTCTCAAGATACTTCATGGCATGCTATCCTCATGTCACCCTGAAAGCATAAAAATCAAAGAATGTGATGATAAAAAATGTTCATATAGTACATATAAATACCAATTGTTTTAATACTTTATATGTTTCTATAGTTGGAATCAGTCTCATCATGATCAAAAAAGTTCAACAAAACGCTTTAGATAAGCATAAGGGCTATTCCATTTTTGGTTGGGGGTGGGGGTGGTCCTGAAGAAATTTAAAGACACCCCCCGCCCCCGAATTCTGAATAATCCAAAAGAGCCAACCTGAATTTCAATTTGTTTGCCTGACCCCCCCCTGAATTTTTTTTTTTTTTGGCCAAAATATGCTGTTTTTAGGGAAATTTTCATAAAAAAAAATCTTTAATTATAATTCCTAATTATTTCAGCCAATGTCAAATTTGCATTTCCATCTTGCGTAGGGGAAGGTTGGTCCTAAAGATATCACTGGTCCCCTAGTGAATTTCAAATACGTATTCATGACAATCCCCCAGCAAACAACCAGAAAGGGAATAGCTCTCATAGACCATGCTCAAGTATACTTACATTTCTCTGTTGTCGTATGGGCATCTCCTCTTCCACCTTGTCAATGATGCCCTTAAAACGCTCAGACACTTCCTTCATGTCCTTGTTTGAACGTTCAAGGATGAGTCCGAACTCCTTCCATATCTGCAAAATCACAAACCAAAATAATAAATTAATACAATTAAAATGTACTCTACACTTATCAGACCTCGCTATGATTTTATATACACTCAAACCTGTGATGAGAGACCATGTTTTTAATAACCCGTCTCACATTTGTATTTATTTGCACCTGCAGAGGGCAGTCTTACATCACAGGTTTGACTGTATTCAAATATTTTTGTTAATAAAGTACAGGTGGCATAATATTAGAATCTGAGGTTAATCAGTTTTTTATTGAATTGAGCAGTACAATAGTGACAAAAAATGTTTATCATGTAACTCTGAATCAATGTGGTACAAAGTAACACATGACCCTTTATGCGCAGAATATAATTGTAACATTTGTGATACACAGCACCAAGATATAAAGACTTTTACTTCAGACCCATTTACTTATGATCCATTTATATCTTTTATGAAACTTACGGGAAGGCTATGACCAAGCACAGGGTACTGGTTCAGGATCTCGGCCATGATGCACGGCTTCTGTTGGCGCTCCTCTTCCTCCTTCCATGCATTCCGGTTTACAAAGGTTTCCTAAAAAGAAAAACAATGAAAGCATCACTGTAACTTTGAATGCTTCAGGCACTGTCGGGGGTGCTGGAAGTTTTAGAATTCAACTGAACATTGCATTTAGCCTACCATATTTTTCAAAGTTTGTTTCTATCATTTTTCGTTGTCAAGATATAAGAAGTTGAAGATTTGGGAGGGGGCGCTAATTAGATAGGATACAGTATCTAATACGTAATCAAATCACAATAAAAAAAGGAAATATAATTTACTGTTTCCTGTTCTAAAATTTGCTGGCTACAATTTAGTTGTGTATTCATCTATATTTGATGAAAAGTTGTAGGTGGGGGTGTCAGAAAATTCTCCAGTACCCACCTACCCAGCTTTTTAAAATGGATCTGCTCTAACTGTTTAGTTATTTTTTACCTTGACCATAATGAGATGATGTTGGTTGTCCCTGGTGTCCTTGGGTTTCGCAAGCTCTCAGACCATCTTGTCTAGAAGCTCTCCTTCCTCCTGCTCCGACAGCTTAGGGGTTGAGATCTCCCGTGTTGGGCTGGTGAACATGGGCTGTAAAAAAGAAAAGGCATTTTACAAGCTAGTAATAATGACAATTGTTCAATTTTGGTGAGCAAGGTGTCTTTGCTTGGAAAGAAAGACTAAAAGTTTTTTATAAGAATTAAATGTTTTCTTTGTATTTGTGATTATAACATTTCACCCTCACTACACAAATCACTCTACAGACTTATTAACTGATTTTAATGTCAATAATTTTTTTTCTTACTTTGTTTGAAAACAGGTTTTTACATTTCACATTGATTGATTGGTTAATTTTAATGTCAACATGTTTCTTACTGTGGGATCCAAATGCTAAGCCTCAGTTGATGATGTACCAAGTTCTGTCCAGATGACCGGTTGTTACCTCTGCTTCTGCAAAGAAGTAATTAAACATTAATTTGGTAGTCTATAATTATAAGAGTTTAGGAGTAAATGAACAACAATGAGAGTTCTATCACATATTCTAAGGACTAAGATTAAGACCACAAAATAGATTTTATGAGCAAAATGCGCACTCACAAAATTGACCAAACAATTTAAACAGGGTTCTGAAAAAATCACTTTTCTCTGTAAAATTACCAACCGATTTCAAAACTTTTTGGACCAGCAAAAGGGGCAACGGTGTATAGTTTGCTCCATGGTGAAATATCAGACTTTGCCTCGATCTTGGTCTAGGAGATGGGTTTCTAGTCATAGGCAGTCATTGTAGAGAGTCCACATTTTGAGGCTGGATTTGGCCAAGCTGCAATCAACTGGTGTCTTGTCAATGATTCTGGCATCAGCTCCTGTAAAATAGGGAAAAAAGAGTAGACTTTGAACACATAATAATTTCATAATCTTCAGGCAAATTATGTTAGAACTTTAAAGCAGTATATCTCAGGAACCAATAATGATAGAAACAAACTTTAAAAACTGGCATGCTCAGTATTTAAATCTCTTAAAGATAAAATGGAAAATGACAATGTAGGGCCATTATTTAATACAGATCGTAACGATCGTAATGCATGACCATTTGTTTACACCCAAGAAATGTATTGTACATAGGACTTTTGGTTATAATGTACATGATAGTTTAGTTTTGGTGGGTTTACAATATAGGTCAACTGACTCAATGTAATGATGCAATATGCTGCAATCTTTTGTCTGGCCAGATATCCTACTGGTTTTGTTAATTGTTTTACCAATAATCACCTCCAAATAGTACACTCAGACATCAGGAAAGTTTCTGACTTTAAGGCATGATGATATATATGTTACTCACCAATTTAGAAGTGACAATCTCTGGAAATTTAAACTCTCAGCTGGCATCCATTGTGTTGTTTTGGCGGGCTGTTAATAAGTAGGTCACTGCTGGTGCGAGCAGTTGCCACCAGGTGTCTCCCATGTGGCCGGGAGCGACCTCTAGTGGCAAACAGTGACATTACTCTGGGTCAGTGTGGACCTTGCAGGACCTTACTGTGATATATGTTAGTTTCATCATTAATGTAATATGGGAAAATTTCTTATTCCCATATTTAATGAAAACAGTCAATCTCATAGATAATGAAATGGATATTATATTAAATTACCCACAGAAGATTATTGGTATCACAGTTAAATTTGAGCCATTTTGTAATAAATTATATATTATTTTTTTCATTTGATATATTGCTAATTGTTATTTGGTGGGGATAGGAGATAAAGATGGCCAAAGGTGATGAGTGGGGGATCAAAATTACTTTAGTGGGTAAATGTGGGTGACCAGGTGGGGGTGGGGGGGGGGGGCAACTGGGTAGGGGTGGGGGCTAAGACCCCCCTTTTCTCCCCAGTGGTAATGTTCTTGCAATGTTGACACACTTTACATGATTTGTGAATTCATATGTGAATCAAAGAAGCATTATTTGTGTGTTAGTAATGTACTTTATTTGCAACATGACACACTTCAAAAACATTTTTGGTGTTTCGCATATTTTGTAATGTGTCAAATAACATACCAAATGTGGGTAAAACACATTTAACACATATTTCATGTTTTGGTAAATTATTTTATGTGTGTCTGACACACATTCAGTGAGTCATATAACACATCATTTTTTAGAGTGTAGGAAATATAAATTCTGCTCTTATAATAAAATACCAAAATAAATACATTTGTCTCCAACCTCGAAAGTTCTCTAAACATTTTTTCTTCGTCTTAACTTTCGATGTTCACTTTTATATCAATTTTCAACTCATTTGATCAAACCTTATAATTTATACTCGCTATTCGCTAATAGCATATATGCAAATGCCAATATTGAAATTATTATATCATCAACCGTTACACCCAGGCCAAGATCTGTGCCTTTTTGGTTCAGATTGTTAAACATCTGGGCGAAATAGTGTTGATAATAAAGAGTAACATTATCATATAGTTTTACACATCAAAGTGAATGATTATACACTGCACCTTTATTAATATTTCCACTAATTTTAACAATTTATCAAAGGATAAATTCCTACCCATTAATAAAATGCCTTTTTCACTTTCAATCTCTACCTCAATGACTGATTTTACACACAAAAAAACAAACAAATTAAAACAGCAGGTCTATTAAACAAACGTTTAAAATACTCTTTTCACACATTACGTGCTATATAATTATCAGTAGTGATATTTTCCGTTAATATCAAACTGTTTCAGGAATTGTTCTGTCTGGGGCCAAAAGTCTCTTGGGTTCCCAATGCTTACGTTTTTAAATCTTTGGATTATGTTCCTATTTTACCACCTTTCTAAGTGACTGATTTAAATATTTGACTGGAAATTTCCTTATGCCTTTTTCCATGCCTTAAAATGTGTTAATGTCTCTTTCTCGTTCGTCTTTGGACAGATGCATATTTCATATTCATATCTAGAGTATTATGAAATATTTTATACACATTATCAATTTCGTTTTGTTTCTATATCATATTGCAATATCAATGAAAGACTCTATGGCCTAATTAAGGTTTCCATAGCCTTAATTAATTCTCCATTAATTGAACAATTATATTATATTTTTGCAGTGATTATTTCATTTGTGTAACATCTGTTAAAGGTGGACTAGCATTTCTTATTGATTAGTATATATGCATGCTAGTGGTGAACTGATTATGTCTCCAGTGATTAATACTCTCTCCCTGAGGTCAAGTGAAAACATTCTTATTGAAATAATGCACTCTTATCTATATATATCTATGATACACTATTCAAAATGATGTCCCTAAAAAATGATATTAATCTCCTTGGATCACAATATGGACTCTTACTAAGATGTATGTTCATTTATCTTGTCATTGCACTGACCAACCCGAAAAGCTGATTCCATCAAGTCTAGAATATGGATTTAATTGTCAATCATTGGCACAGTTTATGAATGATAGGTAGAACTAATGTTCAATACAGTAAGATTGCATTGTTCTAAAATACGAAGAGGTTTTTTCAACAAAGCCTTCTCAGGAAAGAATCTATTGAGCTGAAAGCAGATTAAGCATATTTATTACAGTAAGAGTAAAAGGGGTATGAACCTTGACAATATCCAATATTCTTCACCAAATGTACGACTTCTATTAGAATATTCCTATATAGAAATCTCAATAATGTTTGAAATGTTCCTTTTTTCACCAGTTATACTTTGCATGAGTAATGTGATACATATCCAGCGTCAACCTAACTTTACATGTCTACTTCCCATGGGTAAATAGAGGACTGGTCTCAGCACCAGTTCCTCTGTGGTGATCCAAAGGTTGTGGTTTCATGACACAATTTAAAATTTGAGCTGATGCCCGATAGGAAAGGGTAAACTTATTGTTCTTGTAAATCTCTGACTGGGTAGATTGTCATGTCAAGGACCTGCAACATGTAAATTCAGTGAGAAAGCACAATATCTGCTACAAGTAGGTCTCATCATAAAATGACTGAAGTAATGTTGAAAGTGATGTAAAACCCCAAACAAACTTACATTATCTCTTCCACCATAAACTACCCACCATAAAATTCCCAAACCCATGTTTTTCACATTATTCTTGTTTTTTGTTTATGCTCTCATCTGTCCTTTCACTCCCCATATCCAACACCCTATACGACATATGTTGTTTCGCCTGAAATGCAGTTTCTAATTTCACAGGCATAATATACACATTGTCATTTGTATTATACTTCATTCCAGTTATAAACAATTGTTTGTCCTCTTCATTGGTATTTGCCTCCTTAAGTAATTTAAAAATCAAAATATTATGTCCAGTTTTACCATACATGTTTCTTGTTAAATCATGAAATGCTTGAAATAAATTCTGTCTCTGCAGGTCCTCAAAATCAAAAGACTTATCAAATCCATTGGCTCTCAAATCCATTGGCTTTCAAATCCATTGGGTTTCTCAATATCCAATTCATCCCCTATTTCTCTAAGCTTTTGTTTTTTTAACACATTTTAATCACATTTTGAATATACTCAATGGCACAATGTGGATTTCATGCTACAATTTCTATTCCAATTTTGACCCTAGTTTCACCTGTCTTACCTATTATCATTGCTATCTGCAAAACAAATGATAAGAATAGGTTTCATCTCGGACATGTGTTTATTTATATCATTACTCTGTCTAAACTAAGGGTGTGAAAGTTCTTGCATCATACTTTGTAAAGGTAATGTTTAAAATGAAATATAAATATCATCTCACACGATCCTAGGATAGAACAGCTTTATAAAACCTTCAAACCTTACATTTTGCTGTCTTACAATATTTTTTTCATTCAGTTAAAATTTGTGTTCCAAGAGAAATGTGAAAAAGTCTGTTATTGTAGTTTGTTTTTTTCACTTCGGGTTTTTGTCACTTTCAAAATTTTATTTATTTCATGACAAGACCTACCTGTGACACACATAATGCTGTTTCACTGAATTTTCATGTTACATGTCCTTGACATGACACCCAGTCACATAAATAGGGAATTTGATATGATAGATATGATAGTGCCAAAGTTATTTGATCAATGCAATATTATTACTCCTTTCTGTCACATACAGGTTAAGGGGTGAAAGCTGAACTTAGATGGAACATTTTTAATCCATCTATAAAGTTACTTTACCCCAAAATGACTTCAAATCGGTGATATTTCTGTTTTGTACCATGCCATCATTAGGGTCAGTGTTTCAAAGCTTAACCTAGCCTTACATTAATTCATATTTTGCCAGAATACTATTTAAATTTTCACAGAATACTATTTAAATTAATATTTCCACTTCAGATATGCACTTATATATATCCATGAATGAACAGCAAATATCTATATTTGAATTATTTCAAATAATAATAACTCCATAACTTATTTATTGTGACAGAGTGATGGCTCCGATGACACCTGACACTCCTTATTCCTGGGTGGTATTGGTAGCAGTGACATCACAGAACATCCTTCAGTCCATGCAGTATGGAGGCTTGGGTGTCATTTTGGTCCATATCTACCACCACTTTGGAACAAACAAGACTGCTATTGGTTGGGTTGGTGCATGTGCATCAACCTCTGGACAGTTTTTTGGTATTACATGTTCACACTTTTTAAAGCATCAGTCCAGATTTATATCATATTTACCAAAAATATCTAAATCAATATTGAAAATTATTTTGACTATTTCTTTTTCAGCATTTCCATTGAGTTTCCTCATAAAGTGGTTTGGCCCACGTATCATGACATTTGTTGGATCATTTCTGATATTTGGTGGATACTTTCTCTTTGGAATTTTTCCAACTTTACCAATGGCATATGTTGGATTTGGAGTCATAGCAAGTGAGTTTCAGTCATTTACTGTCATAAGACTGCTATATGTAAATGTACCACATGATTATTATCTTAAATAATAACATAATCATTTGTTTTCAGGCATTGGATATTCACTGATATTTATGACTGGTATTGTGGCCACCCAACAGTACTTTGTGAAAAAGAGATCCCTTGCATCAGGTATTTTCATGGCTGGTATTGGGATGGGAGTATTTCTCTTGCCTCCTATTGTCGAATTTCTCATAGAGCATTATGCCCTTCAAGGTGCTCTTCTCATCTTATCTGCCATATCACTACATGGCTGTGTATGTGGAGCATTCTATAGACCAATACAAAAGGACTATTATGGAATAGATCAACAGGAAATACATAGTGGTGATGATGTTGTTCGCACTGACAATTGTTGTAAAAAACTTGCACAAGTTACAAAGGAAAGCAACATACCCTTTGCTGTTTATATATTTGGTCTGACATTAGTTCAAGCTGGAAACATGGTTGTAAATAATTATATAGCAATGAGGGCTGACAGTTATGGAATATCTATGGACAAGGCAGCTATACTAGTATCACTGATAGGTATTACTGGATGTCCAGCAAGGGTGGCAGGGGGTGCAATAGGAACCTTGCCATGTGTCAGGAGGACAGTCATGTATGGCCTCGCAGCCATTATCGGGGGATCACTCACTCTAGTTTCAACACAATTCAATACATTTATGCCTCTAGCTTTCTACACTGCCTGCTATGGTATCTGTGTTGGTAAGTACAAAAAGAGCTAATATATTTATAATAAGGAAACATAATTCCTGATTGCATCTAATTAAGGTCACTTGAATCAGATTTGATGATATTTTTCATAAGGAAACAATTTCAATTTTCATTTAATTTTGGTCACTTGAATCACATTTGATACATTTCTATTTAAAAAGATGTTTTGTTCTATCCATTATATATTTCTATTTGAAGGTATGTTTAGTTCCCTTCAACCAACTCTTATCAGTGATCTCTTGGGCATGAAGCATGTAGAGGTGGGAAGTGGATTCTTTGTCCTAGCACATGGAGTTGGCTATCTTATATTACATCCAACCACAGGTAACTATCCAAAATATATTACTCATTTGATAACTAATTATAAGGAAATGTATATTGATTTGTAAGTCTTAGAATGAAATATATGATTTGACTATTTAATGTTAGATAGGTACTTTTTTAATTTTCAAGTTGAAAAACATGAAATTATGCTTTTATTTAGGTTGGTTGATGGATTACACAGGAAGCACAAGTGTTCCATCATTGGTATTTGGCACAGCACAGATCCTTGGTGGTCTTATGATTGCAATGATACCTTTAATACAGAGACTTATAACAGATACGGAAGAAGAAAATACATACTATCTTACAGATTCAAAGCAAGTTATGAAAATTGATACTAACTAAATTATAGTTTACATTTTCCTGTGAGCCTTTCGTTAATATTTGAAATATCTAATATTCTAATGGATTAATTGAGCAAAAGTTAGGAATATAACAATACTCCTACGAAAGAAGTAATATAACATAAAATGGATTTCAGACTTATTGTAGTTATCATTTCACAAAGAATATACAAATCTTTATCATAATAAACATGATATTGATTTTTTTCTCCATATTTCATTTGAATAACCTAAGTATCATAAGAAAAGTAGGAATTTGTATTTTATTGTTAAAGTAATAATGCTTTTCTTTCAATAAATAAAAGGTCTTAATGTATTAAGTAAGGTAATGATATCTTGATAAAGATAAGGATATTTTGTATCTTCTAAGTTGCAAAAGATCCATCTTCAGAGGTGCAATTCATTTATTCTATTTGTCGAAATAGTGAAGGGAACTTCTGAATCTCGTCTTGGAATAAACAAATTCATTCTTGCATACGTGAGTTATGCTATGCAAACCAAATGAGAAGAACATATTTGATATAAGCAATGTGTCTGAAGATAGGATAACTGTATTTTAACTTGAGATACAGCTCTTACATAACCTTTGTATCAAAGGAATGTTTCTTTTGAAAAAACAAATATTAAGGATTATCCTTAAATTTTACAAATAAAAATTATTGAATATAAATATAAAAATCTTTGTCAATGTAAAACTAATCATTATTCTTTAATACTATTTATTTCAGGAATTATGTTATTTTTTATAAAGAGAAATTGCCTGTGATTGAGTGGTGAAGCATATTTGGATATAATGTTGTACTTTATCCCAATTTGTTCAAATCATTGGGTAAAGCTTTATAAGGCAAGCTCATGCACAAGCAGGGTAAGGATTAATAGTTGATCATGCCCTCTAGTGACATAATGAATAGCGTGTAAAATAGTTGAAAACGGTCCACAATGATTACATTTTAGATATTAAACTTGTCAAGACATAATGGCATGACATTTTTCAAAAATGAGTAGTAATACTTTATATTCACAGTGACTATATGTGTTTTTTATATCATTGCAAGAGTCATCGTAAAGCCTAAAATATCATAATGTTCAGAATTGTATCGATCTCTATATTCATTTCTGAAAAATCATATATGATGATTTATAATGTGTTCATATATATTGGAAGTAAATAATATTAGCGAGTTTGTTTCAAATGGGTTTGAGCTTTTTTGCATTTTTGGGGCAAATGGATTTGGGCTTTTTGCATGGTTGGGGCATCCTACTTTGAATATCTGCATGTGATATATTTTTGTGTTGTTATTCATCAATACAATTGCATACTTCTCCTTTGTCTAGAAAATGGTTACAATACTTTAAAGACATGAAATTGAATTAGAAAATAAACAAAATTCGGCTTATTATTTAGTTGATATTTATAAATGAAGAATTGGCTATGCATTGATAACAAATTATGCACCCTCTTGAGGCAAGTGAAATTTCCTTTGAGCAAAAATGTCAATATTGCAATACAATGGGTGAAATTTGGATAATGTCGGTAGTTCTAGCAAAAGAATGTGTGTGGCTTATTAGATGACATAGAATAAAATAAAATAAATGCAGAATCGCCCCTTTACCCAGCTGCAAAGCAAATTAGCTATCTCAAACAACTTTCATTGTGATTTTGAATAAATCAATAATTTTATTACAAAAATGAATATCATAAAATGTCATTTCATGACTAGAAACTTTTAATGACAAGGGAACTCTTTTGAACAGTTGAGCAGTTTACTGTACTTTTTTGAAAACGTTTTATTTTAGCGTAACAAGAATTTAGTTGATATTAAATTACCAATGCAAACCAATACAAAAGGTTAACATGAATTTCGGAGCAGGATGGAGTTCTTGTTATTATAATAATATGAGTGACCTCTTGCGGATTTCACAGGTTTCATTGGGTTCATTATATGCTCTGGTGGTACACCTCTTACCTCAACACATGCATTGCGAAAGTGCATATTTATGCACCTGTCAGCTATACATTTCAGCTATACATTGAGGAATATTTACAGCCATTTCATGCTTATATAATAGAGCAAAATAGCATGAATGAGGCAGGGTGAAGAGGCTTTGGTTCAATGAGTCATAGGGACTCTCAGTGATCACATCTTACCCCCTTCTGATAAGATGAAAGTAAGAGAGGCAGATAGATTTTATAACCCGCCCTTCTCCAAATATATTTTATAGATATAACCTCAGTTTTTCAATTTCTATCTTTTCCACATACTAATTATTTATCTATTTACACATAGTGAGTCACTATATTTTAAAATTGCATGTTGAAAAAATGCGATAAACTTACACATTATCAAAGCGGTCACACATTATCCACAGCTCGTGGGTTCTATTCCCAGCCATGTTGAGATGTGATTAAATTCATGTTAGAATGTCTTATATGATTCGAGGCCCATGCTCAAAGGGTAAAGGAATTGTCCTTGTAAATCTGTGACTGGGTTGGCTGTCATGTCAAGGACCTGCGACACAACATTTCAGTGAGATAATCTTTTTCCAGCCATCATATTATTGACAGATGGAACAGGATGTCCAACACTAATCATAACTACAGCACCTAGTCTGGCCATCCTAAGGTGAACTAGGAGAGTCTGTCGATAGATATACATGGCTGAACCATTCATTTTCAAGTTTAGGTTGTCTGTGGTTGTTGTGGGGACACTACAGAAGTCCTCCAGGCACCGATTGGTGAGCTTCAAGAATCTGAGCTCTGACATTTTATTCAACGTCTGTTTGTTTCCTTGCTTGGATAGTAATCTGATTCTGTTTGAAAGTCCACCAAACTTGCTGACAAAGGGTTGTGCCAAACCCTGCATGAAAGATCAGTGCTTTAAAACCACAGTCCCCCCAAACAAAACGAACACCTCAATGCTCTCTTTGTTCATCTGTTGATTTCAGTAGTACTGCCTCCCAGCCATAATTTCTCTTTAGATTGTGTCCTCTTTAATCTTTTTAAAACTATTTCCATAAAGGCAATATCCTTATAACTTATATTATATAAGAGGTCATACCCCTAAATATGTTATATGGTGTTTCTGATTTTGAAACTAAATTGATTTAAAGACTGCATGATATACTGTCAATCCAAGAGTGCAACTATAACTAGGCCAATCATAGTTAGTAATTGATGTGTTACAGATAGAGATCAATGATGGACACACAATAGATCCAAAGCAATAGCTTTCAAATCGTGCAGTGATGTTATTGATATATAAATAAATACTCTTTATTCGTGGAATTCGCACAGTGATGATCTGTTTACTTACCTTTGGATAACTCTCATAGCAACTGTCTTAATGTCTCATTTGAGGAGTGGGACACTAGAGATCAATCAAATTGGTTCTGGTTATTATAAACAAAAATAAAGTGAGAATGAAGACAAATCCCCCTTTTATTAGCACATGCATTCAATTTGAAATAGTTTTCTTATGTTCTGAAGTGAGCAGTCTTCTTTTTTTCTTACCATCATACCAACCTACACCCACACCTCTGTAAATGCATATCTAAAGCAGGTTTTGCCTGTATTTACTTATCTAATAAGTATAACAAATATTTCCCTTTACAATGATATAAATCAGTTCTTATTCACATCTACCTCCCATGACGTCTCTTTTGTCACGTAATTCATATATTTTACATATGAATGCCAACACTAAGCCAATCTAAGCGGTAAAATATCAATATTAAGAGACATTCTGGTGTTAGAACATATACTTATTGTAGATACTGACTCGAGAGGATTTCTGCGTTCAATCAATATAATGCAATAGATATTTAAATCATAAAGTGATGCCTAAATATATACAATAGCTTCGGTTTATATTGTAGGAAAACAAAATGGAAACAATAAACATCCATCAGAGTAATACCAGAGTATTGTAAAATACAAATTCCTGTAAAGTATTGAAATAACGCATTTACGCGAGGGCAGGAAAATAACCATTCTCGTTAATCATTATTTAATATTTTATATTTGCTTGACAATTGGTGCGTAGGAATGTATTTTCTGTACACAATGTCATCTGAACATATGTGAAATTTCAATGTTTCTCTGGGGTAAACTGGGTTCAACATTGCCTTTCCTGTTCTATATTGTCAGGGATCACAGCCTAAATACACTTGAAAGTGATGCCTTAGCAACAAACAATTTTAAAAGACGCCTTTCCTGGTCAAAAGGTGATCAGTTCATTAAAAATATATCAAACAGAATTAGTTCAGGTTTTTTTTATCACGTGGTTTAATGTTATGATGTTCATTAGGTGGCCATTAATCAAACACCCTCAATGAATACTCTATGATGTCAATAAAATAAATTAAAACCAACTTATCTGGTTTTGACATCAAAATATACGGATTCACTCACACACATATATGTCGAGTTGCCTTTATATGCTACTATGCCTCTGTACAAAACAGGTAGCATAATATATCAGGTGAGCTTCCCATATATTTACATCAAACACCACTAACAGTCAGCAAACATTAAATAATACTTCAATATGGAGGACTTGCATTCACATATTTAAGTATATGTGACATCTCAACATTACTATTATGCACAACATTAACAGGTCTGGTGAATTACACAACTATAACCTACATATATAGAAAACTTGCTAAACCAGACATATTGGACTGACTTAAAGCACTCGAAAACGGATATCAGAACACTAATGTGAGTATTACTCATAGTATTTTTATAAATTAATTTACTTAATATCTGTCAATTGTATGTTATAATAATAGGTTCGAAAGCAATCAAAATAGTTAACAAGTTAACAATAAGAAAATCTGTCAAATATCAATTGTGTTGTTGGATTTAAATACACATAATGTATTCAGCAGGTAGACTAATACGTGTCAATATCAGCTGTGCAGTATGTAAGTAGTTCAGATGCTGTCCCCCATACAATGCTTCATTGATTTGATGTTGTCATCTCTCCTGGGTCCCACTTATGCTTACAGTGACAGTTGGCCATTATGTTGGCTTGAGTCAAATAAAGCTGTAGGGTCAGTTGGCCACTTTTATATATTACTGACTGAAATGATATAATTTAACGCACAACAAAATCTGTGAAGGGTACAAGTGATTGCATTATTTGTGATAACAAGCCATTCATATTAAGGTGGGTTTATGTCTAAGACAGAAGCACTATTTCAGGACTGTTATGAACTGAAAGTATCCAATCCATGTATGTTGTCCGACATACTTTTTTAAGAATCTGTTTATGATATGCACAATTGTCCTTCCTATATTCTAGCAATTGGAGCTGATTAATTTCAATGTTTCTGTTGTCAGAAACGTATTCAACTTTTGGATACTTGCTTCATAAAAAGGGGTCAGTTTTGATAGGCTGTGTAAACCTGCCCCAATTTATAAAAGTGGAATAATCAGTCAGATACATCATGAGATATTTTAATGAATGGTTAGTGGCTTCACAGCACATCGACCATTTAGGTCATTCAGTGCCTAAACCGATATAAACAACATTAAATTTTGATTAGATATATGACATGTAAAATCAATACAGTATGAAAACAATCTTAACAGTACAGACTTGTAACAAAATCATTTTCAATGTATTAGTCACAGATGAAATGAATACCTGTTTAAAATACAGTCTGATGCTTTGTAGTTATTGAAATATAGATACCTTGTGACAAATACTATACTAAAAGCTTTGTTTGTGACCCAATGACTTAAATTTTGCACTCTTTATTTTGTATCCTTTTATGTGCACTTGTACTCTGCTGCAACAAGCATAGACCTTGTATAGCACCACACGTTTTGTCTGTCATTTCCTCCATAGATAATTGGCTTCATATTATATCATGGAGGGAAAAACATAGTGTATAATCTAGCACTTGACTAATGCCTTTACAACACACCTTTTAATACCACCAGCAATTATTTTTAGCGATGTTGATTTGTTTGTTTGTTTGTATGTTTGGTTGGGGTCTTACATCACTTTAAACATTATTCCAGTCATTTCGTGATGAGACCTAATTGTACCAGATACAGTGCTGCCTCACTGAATTGTCATGTTGCAGGTCCTTAACATGACAATCCACTCAGTCACAGATTTACAAGGACAATGGTTTAAGCCTTTAGGCATAGGCCTCAGCTCAAGTGTGAAATTGTAACAAGATTTCAATCTCGATAGGGCTGGGGATCGGACCCACAACATTTGGATCACCACAGAGGAACTAGTGCTAATAAGCTGGCACTCTTATGCCTCAGTCACATTTGCACCGGGCGCCGGCCGGGAAGTAACGATCGGCCGACTTCACAGTCTGCCGGGCGCCGGGGAGTTTATAAGCAACAATCTGAGGTCTGCAGGATATCCTGAAGACGTCTGTCTCATTGACAGACGTCTGTGAGATATCCTAAAGACGTCTGTCTCATTTGCCAGACGTCTGAAGGACGTCCTAAAGACGTCTATGTGGCATCGTAGGGAGCCCGTCAGATCATCTGACGATGGCCTGTGAACACATCAAATAAAAATAACCCTATTTTCACCGCACGATGCCACTGGCAGCGCAAAGATAATCTGCCGATGTCCCTGCGGGACACTGCCGGGACCCTGCCGTGTACTTTAAGATGATATTTGCTGATAAGACATCGGGGAAACGCCGGCAACTTTTATGTTCCAGATAAAAGTTCCCGATGACCCGCCCGACGTCTTAAAGATGCCCAATTGTGGCCGATGATCTCCCGGTGCCCGCACGGCGATCTGAACTGCCTGCCGATTTTGTAAAAAATACCCATCGGCCGGGCATCTTAACTGAAATCGGCGCAAATGTGACTGAGGCATAACCAACTGCATCACGACATGTGGTCTTTAGCATTGTTGATTCAAATGTAGGATAATCGATTTTCTGCTGGGGCATGATAGTTTATAATACATTTGCATTCAAGCAGCTGGTTTGTATAAAGATGGCAACAATAAAAAGATTATGGAGTGGTGTGCAATTGATAAGAATGGGTTCTTATCACTGTTCTATTTACACACAGTTGCTCAGCAACCTAAAAGATCAAATGATTGCCTTAAAACGGGAGTAAATAGATATAAAAGAGGTTAATTCTCGACTGGTTTTTTATCACGCTTAAATTTTACAAAATTTAATGAAAAAGAGAAAGATACAAACACATGGAATCTGAAAAGCTATGATAGTTTCAAAATTATGTGAGCAGTGCAATGTCAATTTTCCCTCCTGTCATATACAACTAAAGGGATGAAAGCTGAAATCACAACTTTGGATGAGAACATTTTTAATCCGATCTGTACCATCAAATCCTTAAATTCAGAACTTCACAACTGAACCTAGCCTTACCTTGATAAATAGTTCTGCTCAAATCTGACATCACTTCTATAACAATTGGAAACGTTGAAGGAAGTATGCAGATCAATAGTGTCCCACAGAATACAATAATCCTGTGTTCAGTAGGGTGTGACAATCACAGGGAAACCTAAGATAGTGCCGAAATTGTGTGATTTTCCCTTCTGTCATACACAAATAAAGGGATGAAAGCTGAAATCACAACCCTGGATGAAAATAGTTGTAATCCATGAAAAAAGTTATTACTTTTACTTTCATGACTTTGAAGTGTGGATATTTCTGTTTTGTGCTATCCATTTTTTAAATTCCGTGCTACAAAACATTCCCTGGCCTTACATTGATCCACATCTCTACCCAAACCTGAGATCACTTGTATAGAAATCAGAAAGGTCTGTGATCCAGTTGAGGGAATTATAGAAATGAAAAGTGTCACACAGAATATTATTTTAATCCTGTGCTCAATGGGGTGTGACAATCACTTGTAGTTCTTATTAGCAATTAAACGCCAGGGGGTGCATAATTTGTACATTTCATGAAGAAGAACCTTATTTACAGGGTGTTCCAACACTCAATCACCGGTTTCTTTTCATTTCTCTTGAAACACAAATTTGAACTCCATGAAATAAATATTTCAACGAAGGATAAGGTAAGGATTACAGTCTCTAAAAATGCTTTGTAATATTAGCATTGAATGGATCATATCTTTGAAGATTTGTATTATTATTGTCAATCTTATTTGATAAAACAGATTGGCAAATATGTGGTTTTCATGCCCCTAGTTTATATATAATAATAATATGTATACAAATACATTGCTGAGATCAAACCTATTCCTATTTGGTTTGCAGATAGCTCATGGTGAAAATGCCTTGTCGTAAATATTATGAGCAATTCAACAACAATTTTTAAATGTCCTAGAGAATAATATCATTTACAGAGTGTTCCACCACTCAAAAGACACTAATAACATGTCCATATATGGACAGTACACCACCTCGCAGGTGCCCGTATGCCACGCCCGGAACTCCGGTCAGACGCCACTGGATATATGTGGTTGTTGTTTAGGGTATATATGTGGCTGTTGTTTAGGGTATATTTATGTCAATCAATCAGAGCAATCCCCTCAAAAATAGTGACATTATTTGCCCGCTGCACAACGAGAGGTCCTTGATAGTCCTAATATAGATTTGGACTGCATCGTCTAACCACTCAATCACCAGTTTCTTCTTATTTATCTTGGAACACAGTTTTCAACTCCATGAAAGTTATATTTCTAAAAGGCATAAGGTAAACTTTACAGTTTCTTAAAATGCTTTGCTATTTTGCATTGTATGGATCATATTCCTTAAATTTTAGGATGTAGCTAACTATTTTTAATCTAATTTGATATATCAGATTGACAGAAATGCCCTTAGTTTATATATAATAATACTATATATAGGTACATGGCTGAAATCAAACCTATTCTTATCATTTGGTTTGCAGAGAGCTCATGGAAGCACGTGCTATACTAGCAAGTGGGAAATAAACAAGATTGTATTTCCGGGAAAAGTTAACACAGGAAGTGATGGGAGTTAAATGGCAGTCACCTGCCAACACAGCTGTTGATCGATGTTACTAATATCCAGGAATTCTCTAACTTTCACTGACGGATGAAACAGCAATACGTGAAATATCTTGTAAATATATTTATTTTGTAAAGTGAACCATATTATGCATACCAATTATGCAATATACATATATTGATGTTGCTTTTAGACCTGAAATATAGAACTATCCACATGTAGGTGGCCTGAAACGCGTATAGACACGCCGATGGAAATGTAGAAAATTATCATTAAAAGGTAATTATAATCGTAAATAATTTAGCTCTTTCTCCTAAATTGCATTATTCTATAAATATTGTTTTATCGCCATATCAAATAATATTGGTCTGATTTAATTAAAATATGATTAAATTTCAGATACGAATGCACAAAAATTACTGGTTTTTCATGGTATCTTAACATTAAATGATATTTTAGATAATGAAGAGAATAATCATTTATAAGTCAAATTATGATGTGAAGTGCAATTTTATAATATTTCATATGTTCCTATTTCTTGTCAAGAATTGAATGATAGGAAATGCATTGCAAAACGCATAGACAGAGTTCACAAAATGTGGAACCTGATCTATGACTTTATATTACTGCCCTCATTTTGTTTGATTATTATATTTGCTTGTCTGGGGTTTTACATCATTCAAAATTATTTCAGTCATTTCGTGATGAGACCTACTTGCAGCAGATGTAATGTTGCCTCACTGAAATGTCATGTCGCAGGTCATTGACACCCTCCCAGTCACATATTTCAGCCCAAAAATTTCACATTAAGTTAATGAAACCAAATATTAATAGACAAGAACTAGATTATTTGAAATGCATTACTTCTCAACCATAAGGTGGTCCTCATGATAGCGACAATTTGTTATTATTGTCACATAAAATTGCTATTTCATAAATGTATGAAGGTGTTTACCAGGTTTATGATGCAGTGTTAATCATGTAATAAGTATTTTGATACAATTTGTGTTATAATAATTATTTCTATGTATAAAATATTATTGACTAAATATGTTGTACAGACAGTAATAACATGGTCTATTGATTATGAACAGACAGTACTCTAAGAATGGTGCAGATGTTATATAAGATTGTCTGAGAATGGTCAGTTTTGTGGTATATAGGTCAAAAAACAATTTTGTTAACCCTGTGATCATTGGATAGCTCCACTCAGGTGAATCTTCAGGTATAAAACAGTTCAGAAGACTTATATCTTCCTCAGACCAGATCAGAACTCAGGTGGGACACATTCATGTGTTAGCCCTAGGTTGAGTTACTGAGCATTATGACCACCTAGACCATGTGAGTTTAGTATTTTAAGTCAATTATAATTTCAAATTCAATAAGTGTATAGCAGTATAGCTGAAAACACTGTATTTTAATATTATTTAATTATTCTGGTTAAATTATAATGGTTATGTATGGCATATAATTTTATGCAGTGACATTTAGTGTAATATCACTTCAAGTTATAAAACAAAGTGTATTTGATACAGCATTTATATGCTAAAAAGGAACTTTATAATAGGATGCATATACCACATTGTAAAAATGGTATATCATTTTCAGCTATTTTACCACAATTCATGTTGGTACAAGACTAACAGAAGATAGAACCATGAATGGAATCCAGGTGAACAAGCACAAAGGAGAGAACCAAAGAAAACCTACACCAAGAAATGAGTAGACACTCAGTCTGAGAATCAAACCATGAACTATTATGAACTATTATTAGTAACCACAAAAAGACTCTCAAGGCCTGAACCTTCACTACAAATTACAAGTTTTTGTTTTGCATTATTGTATTGTGTCTGTATTATTGTCATTTAAAATATTTAATTTAAATATTTTAGTTTGTTTTTTGCTTTTAGTTATCTATAAGTAACACACACACTTTTGAGGATAAGATCCTGACAATTATCTAGTTTTATTTCCTAATAAATGAAACACACATTGTATTGGTCCAGGAGCTCATCGTATTTCTCACATGTGATCACTCCCATCTGCATTTACTTGTGACATAATTTCCAGCCATGATATCAGTTTGCTTATATCAGAACGATATTATTTTATTGCCCATCTGCTGGTAATTGGTTACAAACATTTCCACTGTATTTCAAAATTTATAATCTTAATGTACTATTTATGATTTCTCTACCAACTTCCAGTCGGTATGTTTATAGTGCCTTCACAGCATGGCTACCACTATCACTAGCCTCCAGCCTATTCAAACTAATCTCCCACGATGGTTCCATACTAAAATACAATCCTCTCAATGTTTGGTATTTTCTCTCAGGGGAATAATACCACTTGATGTATCCTCCTTTTTATGAACAGGTTGATAGAGTTGACATGATGTACATTAAGGGAATAATACCACTTGATGTATCCTCCTTTTTATTAACAGGTTGATAGAGTTGACATGATGTACATTAAGGGAATAATACCACTTGATGTATCCTCCTTTTTATTAACAGGTTGATAGAGTTGACATGATGTACATTAAGGGAATAATACCACTTGATGTATCCTCCTTTTTATTAACAGGTTGATAGAGTTGACATGATGTACAATAAGGGAATAATACCACGTGATGTATCCTCCTTTTTATTAACAGGTTGATAGAGTTGACATGATGTACAGTAAGCGAATAATACCACTTGATGTATCCTCCTTTTTATTAACAGGTTGATAGAGTTGACATGATGTACAGTATTGGAATAATACCACTTGATGTATCCTCCTTTTTATTAACAAGTTGATAGAGTTGACATGATGTACAGTAAGGGAATAATACCACTTGAAGTATCCTACTTTTTATTAACAGGTTGATAGAGTTGACATGATGAACATTAAGGGAATAATACCACTTGATGTATCCTCCTTTTATTAACAGGTTGATATATAGAGTTAGCATGATGTACATGACACCTGACACTCCCTATTCCTGGGTGGTGTTGGTTGCAGTGACGTCACAGAACATTCTACAAGCAATGCAGTTTGGAGGTTTTGGCGTCATTTTGGTCCACATCTACCATCACTTTGGGATAAATAAAACCACTGTTGGGTGGATTGGTGCATGTGCAGCAACATCTGGACATTTTCTAGGTATCTGAATTTGATTGCTATTATTTCAAAAGGCATACACAAAATATGTTTTAAGCTGTTTTAAAATTTTGTATTTTATGTTCCTACATGCTTCATTATAGCTTGTCCGTTGAGCTTGCTGATAAAATATTTTGGGCCTCGAATAATGACATTCATTGGATCGTTGTCAATCTGCATTGGATACCTTCTATTTGGATTATTTCCCACCTTACCGATGGCTTTCATAGGATTTGGTTGTATAGCAAGTGAGTACAAACAGAGGATAATTGTTTCACAATATTCAAAATACTATGGTTTTCTCTTTTGAAGAGATTTTATTTAATTATTTTCTGTTTAATGTATTTCTACTTCAAGGTATTGGTTACTCATTATTATTTATGACTGGTATTGTGGCCACCCAACAGTACTTTGTGAAAAAGAGATCCCTTGCATCAGGTATTTTCATGGCTGGTATTGGCATGGGAGTATTTCTCTTGCCTCCTATTGTTGAATTTCTCATAGAGCATTATGCCCTCCAAGGTGCTCTCCTCATCTTTTCTGCCATATCACTACATGGCTGTGTATGTGGAGCATTCTACAGACCAATCCAGAAAAACTATTTCACAGAGGATTTACAAAAAGGAAACAGTGATTCAAATTCTATCTGTTGTGGAAAAATGACAAAGGCTTTGAAATTACAGAACATACCATTTGCTATTTATATATTTGGTCTGACATTTGTTCAAGCTGGAAACATGGTTGTAAATAATTATATAGCAATGAGGGCTGATAGTTATGGGATATCTATGGACAAGGCAGCTATACTAGTATCACTAATAGGTATTACTGGATGTCCATCAAGGGTAGCAGGGGGTGCAATAGGAACCTTGCCATGTGTCAGGAGGACAGTCATGTATGGCCTTGCTGCCATTATCGGGGGATCACTCACTCTAGTTTCAACAAACTTTGAGGCATTTCTTCCTCTTGCCATCTACACTGCCTTGTATGGAATAGCAGCAGGTAGGTAAAAGTGTCTTAATTTTTTTTTCTAGCAATCCTCAAGTTAGGAAATATTTTGGTGATTTTTAAAAAAAATACATAAGTTTCATTTATCAATAATTGATCCAATATGAAATTATGAAATTTAATCTACTTGACTTAAACCCCAGCAAAAGGACATCTATCATGAGTATTATTTTGTTATTAACTACTATAGGGATTAATAAATCGGGGAAAGGGATGGAATATATATAAAAACACACTTCCACAGTTTAATGTGATTCCATACAATATATGATAATCATGATAGGTGTGATTTGGCGAATTTTGGTTACCTTGTGTTTATGTGATCCTGAGAAACATATTATTGTATAAACACATATATTGTATAGACACATTCCAAACCACTGCCAAATGAGCGTAGACATCTGTTCCTTATTTATTATAGGACTGTTCAGCTCATTGCAGCCAACCCTAATCAGTGACCTTGTTGGTATGAAAAACGTTGAGACGGGTAGTGGATTCTTTATACTTGCACATGGAATAGGATATTTGATACTTCATCCAACCACAGGTTGTTTATGTATATCTGATCACTTGTTCCTGTTCGGTTATTACATCATTTATACCCAATAATTATTAAATAATAAATATGCAATATTACATAGCAATTTAATATTTTTTAATATTTCTTTAATCATTGTATATTTTTCAATGTGTTGATAGATGTACAGGATGATATTTGTATGTTTTTATTTAGGTTGGTTGATGGATTACACAGGAAGCACCAGTGTTCCATCATTGGTATTTGGCACAGCACAGATCCTTGGTGGTCTTATGATTGCTATGATACCTTTAATACAGAGACTTATAACAGATACGGAAGAAGAAAATACATACTATCTTACAGATTCAAAGCTAGATATGAAAATTGGCACCAACGTTAAATTATAGTGGAAATATCTTTCTTTCTTTCTTTCTTTTTTTTGTCTCATTTTTCTTAATATAAATGACACATAATGCCCATGACACCTTTTTACAGAGCACAGTTGAGTATTCAAGCAAAGAATAACAAGGTTGAAGTTACATGGTTTAAATCAAATACATTCTCATATAATTTCTCTGAGGCGAGCATAACAATTTCAGGGGAAAGAAAAATCATCCACATGTTATTTTGTACAGCTGAACCTCCAGTTTCAATGAATATGAAGTGGGTTCTTGCTGAAAAAAACTTTGTCTCTCATATTCCTTCTCACTTTTTCACCACATTTTCACCACATCTCATATTCCTTCTCACTTTTTCACCACATTTACCACATTTACAAGCATACAATATCTTAACTTCATTACTGAGGTGAACATTTAGAGAAATGGTCCAGCCCTCACGTCAATGATAATGTTCATCGTTCCATCTTCTCACAACCTCTGCCGTCATTGCAGTATGTTGACGTAGTTCGAGATCCATTTCCAATCATTTGCATATCAGTCACGCCCACCCTAATATATCTTCCAATCCGAATTGCCTTCTCTCAGGTCACGGCATGTAATCAGTTGGCTGACTGAGATACTGACCAATCAGTACAGAACATAATCAATATACACAGTAATTTATTCTTTCAAAACAAGATTTTCTGTGAAAACAGTGGTGATTTACGGCTGATCCTGAACGCACTTTTTACTATTGGCGTTCAGTGACTGAAATGAGTGATATGAAGATAGCAAGTCATATGTCACTGATAGATCTCCACAATTTAAAAGAGGAAGATCGAGCCACTTAATCAACAGATATATGCGGTCTAATTGCAATAAAAGGAGAGTTCAGACTGCATTTTTGCGTATATTTTGATATATATGTGGAGTCATGGATAGATGGAACATGAACTCACAAGGTATTTTTGTAGAGTTTTCAGTATTGTTGTGTTTTCATGTTATTCAACACATATATCTGTGATAAGTCAGCAATATGTATTGCTATTTTATGGGCAGTAGACGTTTGCAGCTATTTCAGTTATCTAATACTCATAATGTGAACGTATATTGAGAATACTTGCGGCATGAGGTACAGATTTTCTTCTCAGGGAGATTGGCCATTCGTCAATGATTCTTCATAGTGTTGGGCTATTAATTAATATTTTCACTTATTTTCATCTATAGAATATTACGAATAAAAAAACTCACATATAACATGTCATTTTCAAACTAGGAAACATTCGATAATCTCTAATACCTAACAACACAGTGACTAATAATTGAAATACTAAGATATGAATTGAATTAGTCGATTTTTTTATAAAAGAAAAACCTCAAAATAAGCAGTATGGGCACATCACTGTTGTGCTCAACAGAGAACAATGTATATTTATGGTACATGATTGGTGCATGATTTCTACTTTCGCAATAAAATAAGATCATATATATTGGTCAATATTTGAATAATGTCCCACTAGAAATGTTAACTTCGTGTAAATATTAAAGATGCAGTTAAAAGAACTTTTGTCTTAATTCCCTCGTTTGCCATTTAATGAAAATAAAGACCATATGGTGGCCAATATATATATATATAAAATATTATGCCAGCGACATAATATTCAGGCATTGTGGTTGTAATTGCTCCAGGTGACAGGTGCTTATATACTCCATTGTAAACAAAAGAATGTTGATATTTCACATCATCTCTATGTAAATAACTGTGACAGTATCAGTAGATGCCTATTTATATTCAAATCAAAGAATGAATGAATTTGGATAAAAAAAAAGTAAATATTGATTCAAAATTTCTCTCGGTGCGAGTGAGCTTTGAACAGTTGTAGCAGTTTCGGGGTCTTTAAATTGACCAATCCAAATGATGAATTGTGATATCAAATATTTCATTTCCAATACCAGGTACTAATGTTTTACGATATTAACAAAAAATATATAGTTTGTCATCTCAAGCATGTCAGATATCAATATAGCATTGCCCTATATTTTCTACTAAAAAATATCAACTTCAGTACTGAATTCAACAACATAAATCTTGATCAAGATCACTTCTATCAACTAACATGGAACGTTCAAGCGAGGCGGCTCATATGAATTTCTCTAATAACTAAAAGGGAAAGAAAAAATGATAGTTGGACAAATAAACAACATCACGATTGTTTTTATCGCCAGAACATGAGGATATTGGTTGGGAAAGAGAAACAATACGATTTATAACTTTCTCTTATACCGTCTTAATTTTTGGCTCGAATTTGCATTAAAGGATATGCATCGATGTTCAATTCTGACCCAAATGTGATCATAAACCCCCATGCCTTCAGCTGTCAGAATCTGTGGCCACATAGGTTTAATAAGACCATATAGTTATAATTATTTACAAATATTCTTCTGGGTAAGATCAAAGAGAAAAGCTAGGTTTAATAATGTTTCAAATCTAAAGTGATAATGTGGAATATTAAATTAATCTAATCTATGACACCGTGATATGTTTCTGAAGAAAAACCAACCGTTCAAGATTTTATAATATAAATTTATTTGCATATAAACAATTATGCGCAACAGATCATAGGATACGTTGTATAATATAAAATAAATGTATGCATCAATTGATATAGAATATCAAACATATGGTAATCATGGTAAAATATGGCATCAATTTTAATTTAATCTTGCCTGTTACACTCGGTAACTCACAAGGTAGATAATACATTTTTTATAATTCCGAAAATATCAAGAGGTCAAGAACTCCAACAATAACGGTGGAACTTGTAAACCTTTGACTTTATCAAACATTTCCTCTCTGTATTTTTCATGGAGGTAGACCATTCTCCTCACTTCAGTTAGAAGGTATAAGACACATCCTAGTCTGCCACGCCGTTCCCTCGAGTATGTATTGTCAATGAAGTATTGTAGAGATTCTACATACTCCTCCTGGATCGTGTCTACCAGGCCTCTTTGGGTTAATGGTTGTGGAATATCATCTTAAAGAAAACACAAATATATCGTTATATTTTGGCCACTGATTCTATATACCCCTCCTAGATCGTGTCTACCAGGCCTCTTTGGGTTAATGGTTGTGGAATATCATCTTAAAGAAAACAGAAGTATATCATTATATGTTGGCCACTGTTTTGAGCTTAACTGGAATTGTATGTCTTCATGGAAAAAGTGTGTTTGGGGACATATTTTCTAGAATTATTAATTTTTAAAAATGGTGATAATAAGCGTCGGTTCTCCTTGAAAGTTGATAACCCAAATAAGAGTTTATTGATGAAATGAATACCCAAACTAAAAATCTAAAAAATCTTAGATAACTTACTGAAAGTATCCACTTCCAATATATTCAAAATACATTATAAGTTACCATCTTATAATTTTCAAAGGTAAGCATAAAATATCTTAATTTTACATGACATTTAAGAGGAAAATCCACTGCTTGGATGTGTAATGATTTGTCAAAAATAGAGAAATCCAAACAATTTGAAGTTTTATTATGTTTTCGAATATATCTGATGATATAGGTAGTAAAATATTTATCATTGCCAGACACATATATATACCGGTATACTATAATTGATACTTTAATTTCTTAGTGTGTGGTATGAATACCACAGGAGGTCTAGAAGGTCAACGCACAGAGTGGGAAGGTCAATGGAAGATAGTCTTTTTAATATAATTTCTTGATATTCTAATTGTGCTATCAAGACATTCTTCTTGATAAAACTTTTTTATGTTTTAATTGTGCTTGTATCAAGATATTCGTCTTGATAAAATTGTTTATGTTCTAATTATGCTTGTGTGTCAAGATAGTCTTCTTTGTAATTTTTTTTGATGTACTAATTCAGTAATATTCTTGAAGCTATATTATGCAAAGCCCAGCACTTATTATTATAAAAATATCAAATAAATCAATAGGAATTTGTTATTATAATGATGCAGTACCATAGACCATATGGGTGTATTGATGTATTTAACACTGAACCCTTTTCATAACATATGACGCACTATTGACTATAAACAGCCAAAAAGCTATGATGAAAACTATAATATAAAAAGGAAATACAATATGTGAGAAACTCAGTGCCCTACCTGTCAAAAACACAGATATTGCTTTGAGTAGAGCTAATTCCTCCTCCTTGAGACTGGCTTTTTGCACACAAACAGCCACTCTGAATAGTTCATCTGATATATCTGTGCATGCAACTTGACCAAAGTCCTCTTTGGTGATTGTGCGTCCACTTACATTGGTAAATAGCTGATCCTGAATATTTATAGCGACCGGAAGTGTCAGGGTCTGACACATGTGCATAGATGCTGAAAAATAATTTTATCAAAAGCAAATCAATACAAAATATTCTATCATATGATAGATATAATATCGTGTTTAATTATGATACAGTTGTGGAAAATTGACATCTTATTTTATATATCACAGCACATAGGTGAGATAACGTTTTTCCCTTTTTCAATATATAGTTCAAAACAATGTTTTTAATCCAAATGATAACATATATTTATCATATTATTTTAACACAAGATCACATAATTTCAACATAAGAAACCTACTTTTCACAAGGATGACTTGATCCTCTTGGCATAAAGTGTTGAATCCTGGGAGTGATTTGCAAAAGTTAACATGATTTTTCAATCCTTTCTCTAAAGCTGGTAGATGCAATTGCATTTCCTTCTTCCTGTCATCAACATCAAGACCTGTCATATCGTACAATTCCTTGTATTTCGAAGGCTCTAGTTTTGGTAAACGTCCAAAAACCTTTTCATCAATGTTTTTCTTTTTCTGAAAAGTACGATTGAACAATGATTTATCAAACCTTAAAATAACTTTGCATTTAAACTTCACAACAACTTCCCAAAAGTATTACATAAGCATGAAGCCAAAAATAACATTTCTGAATAAGAAATTTGCTATATCATTATATCATACATTGTCAAAATTGATTAAATGACCAATTACTGTAGTGAGCTTGAAGTAATTCGGCAGATTTACAAAGTTAATCACACAATTAATAATGAAAAGGCAATCCACGATGGACATATACGTATCGCTATTTTGATCATGTCCATCAATTATCTGTAATCATGCAGAGAAATGTAGGTCCAAACCATTTATCCAATTAACCTGATATGATATATTTGTTCGTTTTTCATATTTAAATATAACTTCCCACCCAATTTATTACTATGCCAACATATTTACCAAATAAGCATCCTGATATTTGGGAATCTTATCAATAAATTCCTGTGTGAAGTTGGTATGCGTCCTGTTCATCTGGGTGACATGGTTTATGAGCTGCTCAATCTCAGGTTTGCGTTCCTCCAGGGCCTTCAGATGCTCTTCCAGTTTCTCTATCTTCTTCAGCTTCTGAAGCCGCTTTACCTCCTTAATAAAGTTTGCCTTCTTCTCCAGTGTGTATCTTCCTCTGCGAATACCTAACAATGCGAAGGAGTGTGTCATGATTGGAATATTTACTCATTCCCATCAAAGATTATGTGAAAACTTAATTGCTAGAATGTATATTTTAAAGGTTAAAACTGTCTTACATTACAAAAACTCTAACACAACTTAACAATTTCTGTTGGGGTTTTCAGCATAAACATCAATTCAAAAGGTTTTGAATAAATGTATATATATTTTTTAATGTCCAACTACTGTTTTAATACAAACACATTTCACAAGTATACATATACATACACTGAAAACAAAAAGTAGTCACAGTGACTCACTTATAGAGGTAGTCATTTGGGTCATGAGACGAGGGGCTAGGTAGTAAAAGAATATATTGACGAAATGTAGTCATAGTGACTGCCTATCACTATCTCTATATATATTTAAATGAAATAATTAGACAATAATAAAGGTTATGATATATATGCAAGAACGATGATTACCATTTTTTGACATTCCCACAGCCAGACATTTCTGTATTCGACAATAGGCACAATTCGCTCGGTTTTTATAACTTATAGAACAGCTTTTTGTCTCACAAAGGTAATCATCAAATCTATTTTTGGCCAATGTTCTGCGGAAGAATCCCTGAAATAAATGAAAAAGATAATGGTACAATTGTGGTTAATGACAATTTACATTAATTTAAATAGGTATCTTCGAATATTGTACCGGAAAAATCACCTTTTTTCAAAATCTTAATACTAGTTAGACTTATTGACTTTTGTTTTTAAATCTTAAGCTAAACTTTGGATTCAGTTGTCCTGTATTATGTTCAGCCGATCGCGACACAGTTCGTATAAGGTTTGTTTGTAGTTTTGATGTGGCGGGAATACGAACCTTGCACGCTTCACATGTGTTGACCCCGTAGTGGAACCCCGTAGCCTTCTCATCGCACACTCTACACGGTGGCAAAACAGAGGCGCGTGGCCTCTCCTCCTCCGGGACTATAAATTTTGGTTTGGCTGCCGAGTCTATGGGGGCGATTTCTATGGCCACTCCACTGCAAATGTTTGGACAAATTGAAATATATCAATTATATATTTCAGATAATGAGCTTCACATTTTGTTTAATTCCTGATATAAACACTTTGAACTGATTTTCATTACAAAAAATACACAAAATGATAGTATTACATATTTTCATAATAGCTAGATGATTATTCCCTTGACTCAGACAATGGTCAAATGGTCTCTCACACAATTCAAATTTCTAATTCGATTCTAATGAGAGGTAATGTTCTTAGATTTCAAACCCAGGTATTCAGGGGCCATTCCATTTACGTTTGCTATTGTTAGTGATAACAATAATCCTTTAAAATCTATTCTGGCTTTATTGGAGTCAAAACAATTCTATTAATTTCTCAAAGATGTATGTAATTATGTTTGCTCAGGGTGCACTCTTTTCTGGCTACTGCCTTAGGGGCGATCCATTTGATTTTTGTGGGGTGGGGTGGGAGATTTTGGAAAATTCATTCACCCTACCAAAGAAAAAAAATTTATTCATCCACCCTACCAAAGAAAAAAAATTTATTCATCCAGTACTGCTGTCCCACCCCACCCCACAAAAATCAAATGGATCGCCCCTTATGCAGTGACTTAAATTTTCTAATTTCATTGTAAGAGAGTTTCCACATTCAAAGGTGGATGTTATGAGTATAAATAATTCTTGAATCCCTTTTTATATGTTCAAT
This sequence comes from Amphiduros pacificus, assembly GCA_949316495.1. Lineage (NCBI taxonomy): Eukaryota > Metazoa > Annelida > Polychaeta > Phyllodocida > Hesionidae > Amphiduros > Amphiduros pacificus. The sequence continues at coordinate 25,945,395 of OX439003.1, forward strand.
ACAGGTGTTTCAGGCATTTTATCTAACTTATTAACGCATGTGACCTGGAAATAACCCATAACTTTGTCATATATTCAACAATTTTCACAAAAAGCTGTTTGGATCATATTCATCAATTTAGCTAACACTACATGGATTCGTATGAACTGTACATATCAAATAGCGAATAAGACTGTAGCAGAATTCAAGTTTGTGTATTCTCTTATATCGCTGACGTTTATTGTTTGCTTGGAGTCAAGATATCGATTGCATCACAAGACACCTGTGGTTTCCAAAAGCACATCTGATTCAGCTTCTCAGTGTCGCTAAACTGAGTATTTGATATTTTGTCAATCAGATAAAATAAAATAATTGAATTGAATGATACTGGGCAAATGAAATATTCGTGTCTGCAATGAATGTGAAAGAGATAAGGAAATATTCAAGTAATACGCTTGTGGTTAAGATTATTCATCTCACAGCAGACAAGGAACAGATGATATATTGGTAATCCGATAACATGTACGTAATTCATTTATCATGCACATGTACAGACATATAATCAATGATCGTGAAGGCTGACATCACAAGCTGTGCTAGTCATCACGTCAAGGCAACCCTCTATTTAATCACAATGCTAGTGAGCAGCCTTATTTATTGTGTGAAATGTCAATAGAAATGATCTGCATACAATGTAAATATCTGTGTTATATGGGTCTGGAGAAGTGCCAACCTGTTATGATGCTGGCGGTCCCCATATTGGGCCCCATGTCAGTAAGTGGGACAATAACATGGCTCTACTTGTGCTGGCAGATATCGAGACCTTGAATGCCTCCATATATATTCACCTTAATCGATAAAGCACCATTCTATAAAGCACTCAGTTTTCGCAGCATAACTCATACTGCCAAGTAGACTAGTCAATCATAATAATATTTGTGTTCGTGGTGTTGCGAATGCCAGTTGATGAGTTCATATATTCCCCTCATCCACGCTCACCAAACTGGGTAATACATACAAATGAGAAATATTCCTGGCTGTTTTCATTTGCAATACCATCATTAATTGAAAATCTTATATGATTGACTTTATATATATTTATCTAGTTCTTACCTGTCTGGTTCCATCTTTATAGACACACAATGTAAATTATTAGGTTCCATTTTGATTAAATCTCTCTACAATGTATCTATGTGGGTCTCCCCTATCAAATGGCTTACATTCATATGTAATTTCATATATATAACATTGTATCCATCATATGCACAAGGCAAATGGAACAAAGAACGGTCTGGTGGTGGTTGTCTGTAGTACAGCAAGTCTAGCAAATATGAACAGTATGACCCAGTTGTTGAGGCGATACAATAATGGCCTCCATACCGCCATCGTGACCTCAGGACGAGTTCACGTGTCAGGACATGAGGTACCGACAGAATTTACTACTCAAAACCTACTCAGGCTTAAATATATACGGGAGTCTGCCAATTGAATGCAATGGTATAGTAGCTTCTCATTATATTGCATTGCCCGGGGTCAGAAAGTAAAACGGTAACAGTATCAGAAACCTAGAAATTGGGTAATATATCGATATCAAGTTATATGTATTATTATTAGATAAGAGAAACTTGCCCGGGGTCAGAAAGTAAAACAGTAACAGTATCAGAAACCTAGAAATTGGGTAATATATCGATATCAAGTTATATGTATTATTATTAGATAAGAGAAAACATGTGGCCAAACATCCCAAATCAACTTCATAAATCAACTTCATATATATATATATATATATATATATATATATATATATATATATATATATATATATATATATATATATATATATATATATATATATATATATATATATAAAGCACTATGAACTATGAATTAACAAGGCTAATAAACTAAGTAGTTATGCAAAATATCCCAACTTTAATCAATCACTGTTCATGAGGGTCATTTTCGTGTCTCTTGTTTCTCTTGCTCCATGACTGGTCATCAAAGGCCTTTTCTTTTGTCTTTGTTTGATAATACAAAAGAAAGATCACTCTTCGAAAAGAGTAGGATATTTAGTCTCGGTGACAGGCTTCTATCTGACCTGATATAACCTACGTAGTACCGACAGAAAAGGTTGTTGACACAAACAAATCAAATTAAATAAAATCGGGCCACAGGATCTACGGCCAAACATCACAAATCAACAGCAACAACATTTGAATGGTGCTTTATAAAAAAATTGGCTGAAGTTCAACAAATTGTATTTTCCCATGAAATATTCAAAGTTGTGGAGGCTCATTACAAAATTACCTTCAGAGCTGGCAAATTATTTATTGGATCAATTGGATCAATATTGGTCACCATGTGCATTTGTATAGGACAAATTGCCTAGTCTAGTGCGCATGAATACAGCAGTGTGAATACAGATTCAACAGGGACCAATTTACTATTACGAATTTGTGTTCAAATCGAAAAGCTGTAGAGGCCTTAGAAATTTAGATGTTAAGAAGTTCATCAAAATAAATACACCAAATCTTGCTGAGGAATCAATGAAATATATGAGAAGACTACTCACAAGATCTGAGGATTTCATCCCCTTTGAATAGTTATGATACGTGGCATTAATGATAATTCTCACATATTTTACTTTCTCGGAATGGAAGATTGGCATTGCCACATATGTAAGCTTGTTTCAGACTTAACGATTTCTCTTATCTAATAATGTAATAATTGATATTTTAAATATTATTTTTGACAAGTCTATGAATCTATTTTCTCTGCAGAGGATGTGTATCCAAGCCGAAGTGAATGAGTGAATATAATTATGTTGATATCTATTTAAATTGAAAATTTAAAATGATTAAAAACAGTTGCGTGAAGCTATGTGATGCACTATTTAATTTCATTATTTCAACTGAATATTACAAAAACAAAACACCCCAGTTTCGTCAATAATTGCAGTAGAAAGATGATTTAACCTGGAGTGAAGTCGTCTTGACGTTGCGATCAAGGTAAACACAGTAGCGTGAGGCTACGAGATGCAAATTTCTTTCCACTGAATATCGTATATACAAATGACCACAGTTTCGCCAATAATTGCAGTAGAAAGATGATTTTCCTTGCTCTAAAACTGTATTGATGTTGGGGGCAAGATAAACATGGTGACGTTATACAGGAAAGTGTCATCATAGTGACGTCAGAAAAGAATGTGTTGCCATAGTGACATCAGACAGGAAAGTGTCATCATAGTGGCGTCATGGTAACATTATAAATTATGTTAATATGATCATTTAGAATCTATGCTATTACCTTTGATAAAACTCCTCCCTCTGTTCTTCTTGAACTGCCTGTTTTTGGCTATTTTGACTAATGATAAAAGGAATGTATGCTATGACATAGCCTATGTCCCTTCCACCTTTCCTAATATTTCACCCTTTTCTTTAAAATGAGCTCAAGATCAAGCCGATTGGTACAGTGGATGTTCTCTTTGAATTAATTGATGACTTTCTCATTATTATTATTATTATTATTATTATTATTATTATTATTATTATTATTATTATTATTATTATTATTATTATTATTATTATTATTATTATTATTATTATTATTATTATTATTATTATTATTATTATTATTATTATTATTATTATTATTATTATTATTATTATTATTATTATTATTATTATTATTATTATTATTATTACTATTATTATTATTATTATTATTATTATTATTATTATTATTATTATTATTATTATTATAAAATGCAAAATTCTGCAGCTGGAGTGGATGATAAATTCTGCAGCTGGAGTGGATGATAAATTGGCGACCTGTAGTAGCGAGAATTAAAATCTTTAGAGGCTGCCTTCTTACATGGGAGACTTATTCAGAATGATATGCCTCCTGAATATATTTCTTCTGAATGATCTGAATGAAGAGATTTGAGATCAAATATCATAAATGAATTTATTTATCCAAAATTAAGCCCATAAGTGTTATGTGACAGAGCAGTTGTGGTGTATGATCCAAATCTGTGGAATAGTATCCCAACTGGTAACAAGACATGCAAAAAAACACTGGGAAAATTTAAAAGTCAAATTCATATGAAAACATGTAATCCGACATAATTGAAACATGCCTTAATTGGCTGAAGTCTTCTTTCGCTCAAGATCTCTTGGGCTGCCACCACATTCTATTCAGCTTTGACTTGCCTTCAGGGCGCTATGTTAGAGGTGTCAACTGATTTGCCTGTAAGTCTGTGGAGTGTTACTGTATTATTGTCCTATGTATTTTATGTTGACATTAGGAATAGAAGGGGTGGAAAGTGAATGATAGTGTGTAATCCAGCATGACCAAGTATCAGAAATTAACAAGCTTAGCATTCTGGATTTTGTCAATCATAATCATAATCATAGTCAATCATTGAAATCATAACGTGTTTTCCCCCCAAGCAAAAATACCTGACAAAAAGAGGAAAGTTGGTCTGGTTTGGCAATCACCTTTAAAGATTATTTAAAAAGAATTGAGACAACAAGATTTTGTTAAGTGGAGCACCAGCGACTGCCACTGCTATATATATTCATGTTAAATTTTAAATCAGGATTTTAATTATTAAATTCATATATTCTAGATTTGGCAGGCAATAAATTCAAAAGAGTATATATGCTGGACTTCAATAATTTGATTCTGTAAGAGTTATTGTAAGCAACAGCTAGGTTTAGTGTATGACAACACTTTATGCCATACTAGTAATTCCTGCAACCATATTATTATCCATAATTTGCGAATTTCCACTGTACAGAAACACTTTCAAGATTTGCAAGTGCGGATGTGGAATGGGTAACAAACCATCTGTGATCGGAATAGTGCAGTAACAAAGATCATTGCTATTAAAATTAGCTGACATCTACAACATTCACCAATAGATCATGTTCTTGATATTAAACTGTTTTTTACTACGTCTTGGTCACTATTTTCCATATAGAAAGGCACATATTCTCATTCTGAACTGTTAACTTATGGGCTTCAAGTCAAAATTGCATTTCCTTTAGGTTTTGACAAAATAATCGCAAGTCAAAGTTTTATTTAGAATTTTGCAATAAGAATAATACTGTTTTCAGGATTCTCAAAAATCTTAAGCACAAATAGGTTATACCAGTAATATTGTTGAAGTATTGTTTTTCTTTAGGCTCTAAAGTTGACAAGAACGTGCCAAAAACAAATTTCCTAATTAGACAAAAATGTTGTCGTCAATATGAGATCTCAGGTAATTGTACTGCGTTTGAGAATTTTAGGGCCATTTATTGCTCGGATTAGTGGTATCTTGAGTAAAGCTAAATTATTCCTTTTCAAAGAAAATATTTGCAAGAAATGTACAGATCATAAACACACGTCTCCTTTATCGTTTTCTTAATGATTTAAAATCATAGTTGCTATGGTATACAAAGCCATGCATATTGTTGTTGTTTTTATTAACGACCTTCTCGGCACTGTTTAAGTTATAGGTCAGATAGGCCAGATAGAAGCCTGTGACCTGGACTCAGTGCCCTACTCTTTTCGAAGAGTGGCCAGGGATCTTTTCATTACGAAACCACGGCCTTTGATAACCAATCATGGTGCACCGACTGAAATGAGAAACAACTCCATCTTTCACGACCCCGCAGCATGACCAAAGTATTTGTCCCAAATGGGGCTTTTAAGCTGTGTTTCCATATGTGCAGTGCGTAATGCAGTCTGTGATGCAGCGCGTCAAGCAGAGCGTCATGCGGTGTTCACATGTATGCGTCAGTTTTGTGATGTTTTCACGGTCAAACTTCCAATTTGGCGTCAAAATTAGGCTTGCAACCGATGGGAAACCTATGCATCACTCTACGCGTCAGATTTTCATTCGCTATCCTATGCGAAAGGCTATGCGTCAATTTGCTTACGGACGTCATTACGGACGGCAATACGCATACATGGAAACACCTGCATTGTTCTGTATGGTGTGCGAAAAAAATTGACGCACTGCATGACGCTCTGCATGACGCGCTGCATGACGTACTGCACATATGGAAACACAGCCTTATGCGCTAATTAAGTTAATAACGTAAATAATCTGCGAGGCCCTTAAGTCGTAGTCTATTTGTATCATTATTTGTCAGATCCCTAAGAGGTTTGGGTCCATTTCAACCACATTTCAACCATCCTGGTTTCTTACAACCTAACCATGGACAGTCACATATCACAAGAGAACTTTATGTAATGAATCAGCATTGCAGAAAATAATAAGAACGTTTTAGCAATATACATAAATACGTGGTTGTCCATCAGAAAAAATATACTACGAACTTCATAGATGCAAAATGCACACTTTATCACTAGATGACACTCAATCAAATCCGATTATGCACAATTCACACTTCGTCACCAGATGGCACTCAATATAAAACGACCAGTACTGATAATATAAAATTTGAATCGGATCTGATATATTGGAATCTAGTCTATTCTAGTCTAATCTGATCTATTCCAATAATATAATGTATTTGAAATTATTCCAATCAAATCTTTTCTTATCTATGCAAATCAAATTGATTAAAATCAAATCTATTTTTATAGTATCTATTCTTATCTAATATATCTTAATCTATTCTATTATATTCAAATGTATCGTATTCTTATCCGTTCTAATGTAATCTAGCTATTATTTTCTGATATTTCAATCTAAAGTTCTATTCTAACCTGATCTAACTTAAGTATATTAATCTATTCGGATATATGTCAATCTAATCTATTGTAAATATATTATATTCTATTCTGATTATGAATCACATCTATTTTAGTCTCATCTATTCCAATCTACTTATATTGAATACATTCTAATGTAATTGGTTCTGTTCTATTCCAGTCTATGTATTCTAATCTCTTCTATTCTTATCTGTTCTAATCTAATTTATTGGATTAGAATAACTTTACAATTTTGTAACTTCTCTCATCAAATCTACAAGATGGAAATATAATATAAATGTCTCTGTTTGTCATCTTTAACATTTACATGTAAATGCAAATTTATATATTGCTCATTTACTTTAGATTAAATGTCATGCAAAAACCTTTTATTAGAATTCAATGACCATTATGATAAACAATGAATAAACCAAATAAGCCAGATGTCATAAAATTCAATGATGTACTATCCACGTTTGACATGAACCAATTAGTGACTGAACCAACCCATCGACTTGGGAATACTCTTGATCTAATAATAATCTTCACGGGAAATAAAATTATCGAGAACCACATGGTGGACGAGTACATATCAGATCACAAAATGATACTTATGACTTTGAACATATGTCCCCCAAAACCTGCTAAAAAAACAATAAATTATAGAAATTACAAAAATATCAATATGGAAGCATTAAGGGAGGATATTAAAATAATTGTGACCGAAAACAATGCTTGGGAATCATTATCCCTGGTAGACATGGTGAAATTTTATGATAACAAACTAACGACAATCATAAATAATCATGTGCCAAGGTTGTCCATGTATCCAAACGCAAACCGGTTCCATGGATGAATAACCATATAAAAAATGAACGGTCATTGAAAAGAAGATTAGAGAGAAAATGGAACTAGACAGGATTACAGGTGGATAGAGAATTATATCCCAGAGAAATAAATACAATTACCTGTTAAGATCATCACAATCAGATTACTTCTCCAATCTAGTAAACAAAAATAAACATGAACCAAAAAAAAAAGGTTTAGGGTCATAGACAAAATCATGCACAAATCAACCGATGTCCCCAGGCCAGCATCAAAATGTGATATAAAACAGGCAGAAAAGTTTAACTCTTACTTCCTAGAAAAAATAGACACAATTAGGAAGAATATTGATGAGGTGCAGATAACCAGAAATTCACCACTAGAGGACACCACTCGAAGCACGCCACCAACTCAAAATAAAAGTCACTCAGCTCTAAATAGATTTCTGCATCTAAAGGAAGATGATGTTCGAAAGCCGGGTGAGGAAGGCATCAAATAAATCATGTGAGCTAGATCCTATTCCAACCTGGCTACTTCATGACATGATTGATGACCTTCTACCAATTATCACAACCATTATAAATAAGTCACTGACAGAGTCAAACGTATCTGAAAATATGAAAATTGCAATAATTACACCTTTACTTAAAAAATTGGGTCTAGAACTGATTGAGAAGAATTATAGACCCGTCTCTAATCTCAGCTACATCTCGAAATTAACTGAGAGGGCAGTGGCAGAACAATTAATTTCACATCTGATAAAAAATGACAAATTTCAATCAGCATATAATAACTATCATAGCACAGAAACAGCCTTACTCAGAGTCCAAAATGACATCCTAAGGGAACTTGACAAAAGAAAATGGTAATTCTTCTCTTACTAGACTTATCCGCTGCGTTCGACACTATTGACCATAAATTGTTACTTGATAGACTGGAGTCTAGATTTGAGGTCAAGGATCAGGCATTGTTATGGATAAAGTCATACTTACAAAGCAGACGTCAGTGTGTCCAGGTGGGATGCAAAAATGTGTAAACGAAGTCAGAGCCTTTCTAATATCAAACAAAATGAAGATTAATGACGGCAAGACAGAAATGCTGCTCTGCCAGGACAGGAATAACAATGACATAAACAGAAACATCACTACTATTAAAGTGGGTGACTCTCTCATATCACCCTCTCCATCTGTGGTGGACTTAGGTATGACTTTTGATGAAAAAATGGATATGAAAGCACAAGTAAGGAAAATGTGTAAAAAGGGCTACTATCATATCAGAAACTTATCCGCGGTCAGACAGTGTCTAGACGAGAAAACAGCCACAACTTTAACCAACGCGTTTGTGACCTCGACCCTGGACTATGGGAATGGACTATTGGCTGGCCTACCAAAAACTGAAATTAAAAAATTACAATATCTGCAAAATTCAGCGGCCAGGGTTGTAGGGCAGATCAGAAAGTTCTATCATATATCATGGAAACTGAGAGAGTTATTCTGACCACCTGGAAGGCCCTTAATGGTAAGGTACCTCCTTACATTAGTGACCTCTTGCATGTGAAACAAGGGGAAAAAAGTCTACGATTGAACGATGGAACTTACCTCTGTGTTCCTAATACTCGCCTGAGAACGATAGGTGACAGAGCCTTCTCTGCCATAGGACCAAAACTATGGAATAACCTTCCTACTGACCTCAGGACTTGTAATTCAGCTGACCTCTTTAAGAGCAAGCTGAAAACTCACCTCTTCAAAACACATGTTTTGAAGGATTTATCTGGTATTCAATGCTATATAAATTATTATTATTATTATTATTATTATTATTATTATTATTATTATTATTATTATTATTATTATTATTATTACGATTATTATTATTATTATTATTATTATTATTATTATTATTATTATTATTATTATTATTATACTTATTATTATTATTATTATTATTATTATTATTATTATTATTATTATTATTATTATTATTATTATTATTATTATTATTATTATTATTATTATTATTATTAATTCTCTTGAATGTGGACTCAAGCATTAACCATTGTATTTTCTGTTTTGAATATCAGTCCATTTGACCTGAACAATTATATTAGGATCAGCATTCTCACTGGGATGTGAAGAACCTAGTATGGAAATATACATAAAATTATTTGATTTTTTTCTCTTCATCTTCAAAATGGACTTGAAATCCACTAAAAAAATCACAGTGAGCACACATAGTCTGGTGAAACGCAAGATAAACAAGTTAAACTTGTAAGCATAAGGTTAATTAATGAAATGAGAATTAGTGGTTATTTACAAACTCGTTTGTCATAAGTTTTTACATAAAGTTACTGATAATTGGGCACCTGACATATCTTAACACGATATTCTCTCCGAAAACCTTTTTAGGGGGGTAAAATCGAGGGTAGTAATATTTCATGGTATATGAGATATTAGAGCTCTTCTGTCAATAATATAATAAATTTGGGTCCAAGTCATGACGTACAAGTGAGAGACAGCTGGACATGTGAGAGATAGTTACAAACAGTATGTGACAGTTGTGAACAATGATAGATAAACAGCTGCATCAGTGAGAAATAGCTGCACAAGTAAGAGATAGTTACAACATTGAAAGATAGCTGCACAAGTGAGGGACATCTGCATAGGCGAGAGATAGTTACAACAGTGAGACAGTTATAACAGAAAGAGATAACTGCACAAATGAGATACAGCTGCATTAGTGAGTTAACTGCAAAGTGAGAGATAGTTACAGCAGTGAGAGACAGCTGCACAAGTGAGAGATAGTTACAGCAGTGAGAGGTAGCTGCACAAATGAGAGACAGTGGCATTAGTAAGAGCTAACTGCACAAGTGAGATGTAGTTACAGCAGATATAGATAGCTGCGCAAGTGGGAGACAGCTGCATAAGTGAAAGATAGCTGCATATGTGAGAGACAGCTGCAAAAGTGAGATAACTGCAAAGTGAGAGATAGTTACAGCAGTGACAGATAGTTACACAAATGAAAGACAGTTGCATAAGTGAAAGGTAGTTACAGTAGAGATAGATGGTTGCACAAGTGAGAGACAGCTGCGTAAATGAGAGATAGATGCAAAAGTGAGGGACAGCTGCATAGGTGAGACAGCTGCACAGGTGAGAGATATATACAATAAGAGACAGTTACAACAATGAGAGATGGACGGCTGATTCAGTAAGAGATAGATGCACAAGTGAGAGATAGATCTTTAGTATAGCTGCACAGGTAGCTGCACAAATGAGAGACAGCTGCATAAGTGAGTGAAAGCTGCACAAGTGAGAGACAGCTGCACAAGTGAGATAACTGTAAAGTGAGAGATAGTTACAGCAGTGAGAGATAGCTGCACACGTGAAAGATAGCTTCAGAAGTGAGAGATAGCTACAGTAGTGAGAGATAGCTGCACAAATGAAAGACAGTTGGATAAGTGAGGACCTGCGTGGATCTTGGTGCGTCATAAGTGAGAGGTAGTTACAGTAGAGATAGATAGCTAGACTGACAAAATACTGATGTCAGGCATATTGTATTATCCTTTTCAAAATTTAGTTGTTTTATTAATGTTGTCGTACGATCGTTTCAGAAAATATCAGCAACCATGTGACGTCCTCTGGTGGCGGCAATATTATAACCATTCGAAGGCGCCCTCTATATTTAAATCTCTATGTTAAGCTTAAACTATATGTTAAAGTGTATTTTTGTGTGGCACTGTTTGTGCGCATGGTTCAAAGAGCGCAAATACCAGACCATAAAATATAAAATCGGCAAATTCATAAATCTCATGGAAAATACTACAAATCACCTCTCAACGCTGTTATCTATTACCATGTTACTATTTTTCTCCATTTTATTTCACATGCTCAGGGTTGACCTCGTGGACAACTTACTCGAAGTCTAACATACATTATTAAATCGTGTAGCCCCGATGTTATGGTTTCTTTGTAGTCGTGTCTGAGCTCTGAAAATCGATCAGATGAATTCCTAATATGAAGATATCATCTTGTTTTCTGTATAAATTCTCGTCGCGTCGAAGTTTAAAGAAAAACCAAGATTCTGCCATTGATTTTGTTCACGATTAATAATCCTACATTTATTCTACAGATTTGACATCAATATGAAACAGACTTATTACAATAAATTGATATCTGAGTTCTGAGAATATCCCGAGGCTCGATCCGTACGGGATTAATGAGGCGTTCATTCAAATAGACATATTTTAAAACTTTGTGAACCCAGTGCACAAACCCAATATATGAATAATCCAATCAATCTATAATTGATAGATCTCTGAGCCCTAGAAGAAAAGATATTTTGCTGAATAGATGTGACCCCTGAGATACGCTCCAGCAGGTCGAGACACAATAAAGGAAACGTTTCACATTGACAGACAACCATTCTGACAAGGGGGTCATTATGCGCCGTACATATGGTCCGTCAGATATCAATCTACTCAACCCAAACAATAATTTTACTCCATAATGATAATTTCATAAATGTTATTTTGACATTCAGGTAGTGTGAACAAATTATTCTCTGTCATGGTATATCGTATTTCATTTTCTTGACATGCACTGATTAACAAACATACGGTACTTATATCATTGCTGTAATATACTCTTTGGTCATACTATAATTACTTCATATATTATTAATTGTACTAGTTAAATTTTATGATTTATCAAGATACCTTATTACATATATCTAGGAGTACAATGATTAATGTTCCTACTGAATTAACATGACATGTGATCCAAACTGTTCAAAACTGATCTGATATTTTATAGAAGAAGATTGTTTTTTTGGCGATAGCAATAATAATTTTTACTGAAATGATGGTTTGTGAAAGAAACAATCACAGAAAAGCAAAAGGAAGCAATCACAGATAATCTATACATCACAGATTTCTATATACATATCAACTTAAGTATTTTACAGGGAAGTACCTATTCCATAGAGAATATTCATGATTACATCATGAGATTCCTTGAAACCAATTCATTATAATGTTAAAAATTTGTGTTTGAAATCTGTACATCCAAGCGTAGGTCCCTGCATTGGTTGCGATGGGCGGTAACAGACATCAGATTGGCAAAAGGGTTATTTTGATTTTAAAAAGGGTTGCCATGGAGTCGTGCACACAAACTAATACGTCCATTTCCAGTCCTTGTAAAAGATTATACTCTACTGTTTTTGTATTTCTAATAATGCATTTCTAATATACTAGATTTGTATATTATACTATTGGTTGCACTATCCTGCAGGTCAGTGTTTGTTATGGCATACGGGAGCCGAATTAATTTGTGTCTTTTGATACAAAATATACACAGTTTTCCGGCATCACAAAGAGATCCATTAGAAATTTAAATTTGAAGTTGTCTTTGAAATATTGAATATTCAGCTCAGGAAGGGCCCCTGCTTGCGATATATACTAGCCCATCATGTTATTAAATCAAATCTGTCAAGAGAGGCACATCATTAACCGGCTAAAAAAATAGATGGGATAAAAATACCTCCCATAACAATTGTTTATTTTCAATGATAGTGGAACATGTTGACTGTTGCAATCCATCATGAATCTTTTTTTATGTTGTGAGGGTCCTTTCTCGGGGAGGGGGCTGTAATTCAGTCAATGGAACATAAAAAAAGTCCAAATTACCTTACAACAGAATCATTGGAAGCAACCACTGAAGGTTTAGTCTTTTTATATTTCTCAAGAGTAAAGTTGTCAGCTAATGCCCCAGTCACAAGCGGGCCCCGGCCGGTAAGTAAAAATAGACCGGCCTCACAGGGTCCCGGGCGCCGGGGAGTTTATCAGTAACAATCTGAGATATGCCGTAGCTGTGGTCACATTATTAAAGGGCACCGCAAGGGCCGTGCAAGATTACATGGCACAGACGTCTTAGGGATATCCTAAAGATGTCTTTACCACACGAGATACGTCCGTAGGATATTCTAATGACATCTGCATCATTTAATATATTTATGTTTTAACAGATAAAATAATACAAAAATCCTATTTTCACCATACGATGCTACCAGAAGCCCTAAGATAATCTTAAGATGTGCCTCCAGGACACTGCCGGGAGCATGCCGTGTACTTTAAGATGAGATTTGGTGAGAAGACATCGAGAAAACGCCGGCAACTTTTATGTTGCAGCTAAAAGTCCCCGATGACCCGCCCGACGTCTTAAAGATGTCTAATTGTGGTCGATGATCTCCCGGTGTCCTCACGACAATCTCAACTGCCGGCCGATTTTGTAAAAAATACCCATCAGCCGGGCATCTTCGCTGAAATCGGCTCAAATGTGACTGGGGCATTAGCTTTACACATTCTAATGGGTTCTACTGGTTATGCCTCAGTCACATTTGCACCGGGCCCCGGCCGGGAATTAAAAATCGGCCGGCCTCACAGGGTCCCGGGCGCCGGGGAGTCTATCAGCGACAATCTGAAATATGCCGGAGCTGTGGTCACATTATTAAAGGGCACCACATGGGCCTTGCAAGATTAAATGGAACAGACGTCTTAAACATGTTTATGTTTAAACAGCTAAAATAAAACAAAAATCCTATTTTCACTGTACGATGCCACCGGCCTGCCCTGTACTTTAAGATGATATTTAGTTATAAGGCATCGTAAAAAATCTGGGCAACTTTTATGTTGCAGGTAAAAATTCCCGATGACTGAATCGCCAAAATGTGGCCGATGATCTCCCGGTGCCCTCATGGCAACCTGGATTACCGGCCGATTTTGAAAAAAAAAAAAAAAAAAAAAAAAAAACCATCGGCTGGCATCTTAACTAAATCGGTGCAAATCTGACTGGGATATAAGATAAACTAATCATAGAAATCTTAAATTTCATTATTCATCAATTTTAGATATATTTTAGTCAATTGTGATTTTGTTTGTGTGTTTTGGTGACAATATATGGTGTGCACACGGAATGCATTCCCCAGGCGGAGTGATATCAGGTGCCAGCATGACATTGGGAGCACACTCCCCAAATATGTCCAGTAGTGTGACTCGATCTCGGATAGCACTCCGGTCCGTATCTACTGTTATGCCTAATTGTGTAAGGTTCTTGACAGAGAAATGTTATTAGCAAACACTATGCATAACATTTTATATAAAATTGGCAGTTTCTTTTATTCCAAAAAAGAATCAAACAAATTGTTTAACTTGTTTTAAGGTCAAATTATAATGAAGTCTGTTCAGACATCGTAAAGATAAATCATAAAGTAATAACCAGAAGAAATGAGGTGGATACCTGTAAGTCATAGGTTAGAATAGAATCCGGCCCCTTAAGGGAAGGGTCCAGGTAAATTATGAGGTGTAGTGTTTCCAACAAATCAGCAACAGAGGAGCCTGGAATGCCAAGCCACAAAGGCGTGCCCACTTCAATTAACACGTATCCTTTCATACCAGAATGTTTTGACGTCTATGGACCATATCTGTTCCGCATCAGTGATGTAATACTGTAATGCTTCGTAATGGAACAATAGAACAATGCTACTGGATGACAAACACCTTGTTACATGCTAATTTAAGATCGGGAAATTGCAATACTTCAGAGGAGGAAATGACACGCAAATAAATGAGCTTTGACGACATCCCAATTAAGCACATTCACAAGATTGGAGACCATCATTTTTATGTAATTCTAAAACAAACCCAGTGATTATCTGTGGGTAGATTTTCATTTGATTGAATGAAGAGCCAGATTAAATGACGACATGATAAGATCAATTGCGCAGATTAGTATGGTTTGACACCCATTGACGTGCAAAAGGTGTCCCTACATCGTATATGTCCTGGTACCCAGTCGGATATGTATAGAGGTCTCTTTCTACATCGTATATGTCCTGGTTCCCAGTCTGATATGTATAGATGTCTCTTTCTATATCATATATGTCCTGGTACCCAGTCTGATATGTATAGAGGTCTCTTGATACCATATATGTCCTGGTACCCAGTCTGATATGTATAGAGGTCTCTTTCTACATCGTATATGTCCTGGTACCCAGTCTGATATGTATAGAGGTCTCTTTCTACATCATATATGTCCTGGTACCCAGTATGATATGTATAGAGGTCTCTTTCTATATCGTATATGTCCTGGTACCCAATTTGATATGTATAGAGGTCTCTTTCTACATCGTATATGTCCTGGTACCCAGTCTGATATGTATAGAGGTCTCTTTCTACATCGTATATGTCCTGGTACCCAGTCTGATATGTATAGAGGTCTCTTTTTATATCATATATGTCCTTGTACCCAGTATGAGGTGTTTAGAGGTATTTTATATCATATATGTCCTTGTACCCAGTATGAGGTGTTTAGAGGTATTTTATATCATATATGTCCTGGTACCCAGTCTGATATGTATAGAGGTCTCCTAATGTGATATCCTGATGTCTAGTCTGATGATCATAGAGGTCCCTTTATATCATATATGATAAATCATATATCGTACATGACCTGCTACCCAGTCTGAAATTAAACAAAAGTCTCTTTATATCATTTAAGACCTGGTGTCCAGTTCAGACAAAGGCCTCCTCGTGTCATATATATCCTAGTGTTCAGTCAGTTGTGGGATGGTTTTCATTAAGGTCATGCTTACTGTTATGCTTACTGTCATGACTTGAAATATTGAAAGGCAGACAACATAAATTAAGGCCGGGCCGCTGTGGAAATCAAAGGAAGATAACAAATCCAATGATTATGTACGGTGTGTATGCAGTGACCAGTGTGAGGTATGGTTAATCATGCCAGTAAGTAGCAATCATCCACAATTAACATATTCCTAATATAATGAAGATGCATTCTTTGGAACGAGGTTGTCATACCGCAGGCGCTGAGTCCCACTTGAGGGGTTCGGTGAAGGAGTTTGGGTTGAGTGAGAGGACAGATGTGGGTGGAGATACAAGTGCAAGCCAGGAACAAGTGAATGCGGAGACGTTATCAAAAGACTATTCTTCAATTTAGTAATAAATAGCCTTGTTTACCTCTCAAGATGCGTTTAGTATGTTTGGGACTGGCCCAGTGTATGATGAAACATCATTTACTCAATAGAACATTCTAAAGCAATAAAGCAATAAAGCATAGAGTCAACGGGACTACACCTCACAATTAACAGGTTCATTTGCACAAGTAACACAAGGCACATTTTAACATACAGGGGTGGGAGGGGGGTCTTGAGTTTCCATAGTTTTTCACATATTCTATTTCATTTTTTAATATCCAACAAGGTAAACCCATACATTTATTTATGATGCAAGATTGAATAGTTCACAACAAGTGAATGTCTGAGATTGGTATATGTAATATGTACTCAGATTGATGCGTGATCACTTCCTTTGATGAATTGGTCTCTGTTTACTGTCTATTCCTATGCATCAGACCATGTTACTAAACATATAAATGTGAGATCAAAGCACATGTTGATAAAATAAGCTTCTAATTTTGGCCAATCCGTAATGAGTTGATCCCTCGGCCCAGGAGATTAGGATGTCTATGTGACAAAACCCCCACCCCCGTGATAACATGCATGATCGACACGCCTGAAGCAATAAGAGGGTGGGGATTCTGATGAACCTTTCATCCTTCCATAATATAACATATCTCTGTTTGACCATTTGCCTACTGTTATCATTTGGAGGAGATAGAGCTCGAAGTCATATATATAGCACCAGCTTGCTTGCAGAAATTATGCATGCAACTTTCAATGATATGTATTCGGTCAAGATATTTGCCCTTTCTGGTACAAAAGTGAACTGACACCTTGCATTCATATCTTTGATTTGTACACTTGCGTGGAAAATTGTGAAATGGGGTATTTACAACCCTTTCAGTTACAATAACCATATCAGATCGACTTTGGAGCCTTTCAAAGTGTCAAAGTAACACTGTCGGTAGTGGGAGTCGAATCCACTACCTCCCCTCCTCCAATTAGGTAACCAAATAAGACACAAATCCATTACTCTACCAACTGTGCTCGTGGGCCAGTGGGGCCAGTCATAGTTGCCTGGTATCACATATTTTTGTCCAGAAAGTCACAGATTCATCATTTAAGACATTTATGATATTTCATGAGAATATACCTGACTTGAGATGTGGAACACTGGATTAAGGAAGAGTGGGAGATTAACATTGAACAGGGCATAGTGACATATGCATTCGCACCTATTGCAGCTTTTGTACTAGCAGGAGTCAAGATGTAAAAGCACGAGAAACATGGTGGCTCTGACACCTGTCACGATGCTTGAATTACAATTATTATATTATAAATATGTGTGTGTGTGTGAGAGAGAGTTGTTAAGATATTTTCGATGTTAAGTCTCATATTTTTTTATTGAATATTACACAACTTCAGTAAAAAAAATTGAAGTGAGTAAGATCGTATGAGTGGAAAAAAGTACTTCAATGATGTTTTATGTAATATCTGAATTGTAAGACAAATGACATGAGATTTTTTAGGTAACTTTTGTGACTTACGTAACTCTTTTATGTAACGTAATCGTTTTAGATTTAATGCAAACTCAATAAAGTCTCATGCTCCTAAGGCCAAAATACTAACAATATTATTTCTTTTCAATCAAAATAGTTTTGCTTTAAACTACGGACTTCTTTACAGATATTCGCAAGACCAAAACGAGTCAGTTCAGCGATGCATTCTTCAGTTGTCTAAAGGTCAATGAGTGCATGACGAGAGCATATTGTATTCGGGCACACGGTGTCTTGTCTTTCTCAGACAAAGAATGAGATAGTTTTTTGTATTTATTTTCATATTATCATGTCATTCAATCACACAACAGAGTATATATTCCAAAATATTCCAGCAGCAGTAGCAGTAGCAGTAGCAGTAGCAGTAGCAGTAGCAGCAGCAGCAGCAGCAGCAGTAGCAGTAGCAGTAGCAGTAGCAGTAGCAGTAGCAGTAGTAGTAGTAGTAGTAGTAGTAGTAGTAGTAGTAGTAGTAGTAGTAGTAGTAGTAGTAGTAGTAGTAGTAGTAGTAGTAGTAGTAGTAGTAGTAGTAGTAGTAGTAGTAGTAGTAGTAGCAGTATTATAATTATTATTGTTCTTGTTGTTGTCGTCTTCACCATCATCATCATCATCATCATCATCATCATCATCATTATAATCATCATTATAATCATCATCATGGTCATCGTCGTTATTGTTGTTTTGCGTGATACAACACTTGTTCCTTTTTGCCTGATATCTGACCTACACCATACTGGTTGATATCTATGATTGCCCTAGAAATGGGCCTGTCATGCCTGTGGAGTTTGAATGATTTCCTATTTGTTACAATCTATTGGAATCTTTTTCGTGCATATCACTGCGTGAAATATTAGATTTACAAGAGGCCAATATGTATATATTGTTGAAGTAAATTTGAAATTAACATGACCTTTCAGACATATTTACAAACTGTAAATTGGCAATTTACAAGACCTTTAATGTATGCATCAAAGACAGTAAAGACCGGAATTTGCAAGCCTTTACAAAATCAGAAAAGATGTTAAATTTCAAATAAACAAGACAAATACAAGATACTATATGCTTGTAAAGATGAACAAGATGCATGTGAAAAGCTTGTCAAATATGATCTTTACTTGATCTTTACAAAATCAGAAAAGATGTTAAATTTCAAATAAACAAGACAAATACAAGATACTATATGCATGTAAAGAGGAACAAGATGCATGTGAAAAGCTTGTCAAATATGATCTTTACTTGGACACAAAATATGCTTAAATGTATTATTTTGACATTTACAATATTTAGCTAAGATGCTTATATATAAAGACAGCATATTTACAAGAGAGATCTTTATTTGAAGGTTAAACCTCAGGGCATTTGGATAATTGATAATAAAGGGCATTTGGATTTTTGCACTGATGGCCATTGTTAGGAAAATAACATTTAAAAAGGTCATTGAAATAAAATTGCTGAAACAATCTGTCTGAAATGAAAATAATTTATAGAAATAAGAATAACATACACATTTGAAAGACATTTCCTAAAATCGCAAAAGGTCATTGACCATTTCTGCACAAAAGTTTTCTAAAATACAGGTTCATTGTTCTTGAAAGGAAAAAAGGAGCCTTACTACAAAACATAAATATCCTGAAACTATATGTGACCTTCTCAATCAAGTCCCTTGTTAGAGCTGTATCATTACTTGTAAAAGATCAATGACCTTGCCTGAAAATAAGCAGCCCTGAAACATAATTAAAATCAAGATATTTATCCTTGGATAGGTTGTGACCTTTTCAACCAAGGCCCTTATTATAAGAACTGTATCCATACTTGTAAAAGGTCAATGACCTTGCCTGAAAATAAGCAGCCCTGAAACATAATAAAAATCAAGATATTTATCCTTGGATAGGTTGTGACCTTTTCAACCAAGGCCCTAATTATAAGAGCTGTATCCATACTTGTAAAAGGTCAATGACCTTGCCTGAAAATAAGCAGCCCTGAAACATAATTAAAATCAAGATATTTATCCTTGGATAGGTTGTGACCTTTTCAACCAAGGCCCTTATTATAAGAACTGTATCCATACTTGTAAAAGGTCAATGACCTTGCCTGAAAATAAGCAGCCCTGAAACATAATAAAAATCAAGATATTTATCCTTGGATAGGTTGTGACCTTTTCAACCAAGGCCCTTATTATAAGAACTGTATCCATACTTGTAAAAGGTCAATGACCTTGCCTGAAAATAAGCAGCCCTGAAACATAATAAAAATCAAGATATTTATCCTTGGATAGGTTGAGACCTTTTCAACCAAGGCCCTTATTATAAGAGCTGTATCCATACTTGTAAAAGGTCAATGACCTTGCCTGAAAATAAGCAGCCCTGAAACATAATAAAAATCAAGATATTTATCCTTGGATAGGTTGTGACCTTTTCAACCAGGGCCCTTATTATAATAATGCACAAACAGCAAAAGTTTATTTACATAAAAAAGGTCAATGCCCTAACATGGGAATAATCAATAGTGAAACAGGACAAGGCACATCATATTATTGAATTGTGTGTCATCTTTTCAATCAAGGACCTTTTTCAGTAGTTGGTATCATTGAATTTTATAAGACCTTGTCAATCAAGGTCTTTGTTAGTGCAAAGAATAGTGATAGGTCATTGACCTTTCATGTAAAAAAAAATAAAATAAAAAAGGTGAAACAAAATGACAGTTTATAAGATATTGAATAATTTGTGACTCTCTCGATTAAGGCCCTTGATAGAACAGTGCACAAAACAGAAAAAGGTCATTGACCTTGCATCAAAACAAGCAGTCCTGGAAGAAAATAAAATACAATGTATATCAATCCTTGATATATGTGAACCTTTTAATCTGAGTCCTTGTATGAACATTGCATAACCTGTTGGAAGGTCATTGACCTTTATTTGAAACCAGCAATCCTGAAACAAAACAAACTGTACATCAAAGTATGTTTCTTGTCAATGACCTTGCACCAAAATAAGTAGATATGAAACAAAACAAAAGGAAAGGCTGTGTAATGTATGGTTGTCATTGAATAATATGTAACCATTCAAATCAAGGTCCTTGTGAGAGCAGTATGTGGACTTGTCATTGACCCTGTCTGAAAACTAGCACCTCTGAAACAAAACAAAAGACAATGTATGTTATATATTATATTTGACCTTGATGGTTTGATCTTTTCAATCATCTCCCTTGTCAAAACAGTGCATAAACTTGTAAAAGCTCATTGACCTTGCCTGGAGATATGCAGTCCTGAAACAGAGTAAAATCAAATTATATTGTTACAGTAAAAAGTATATCCTTAGAGGTAGTGTTTCTGGAGGAAACTACTACTGCCCTGCAAAACAATATTTCCCTTTTCTACCGCCTAAGTTCATACTGTTAAATGAACTATGATATGTAAATGGCATGTGGAGGTTTCAGCCTGTCACTGCTCCTGTATGGAAATGGACATTCAATGTGTTACAAGTGTGTTGAAATAATGTTTAGTGAGGCACACAAGTATCCTAGTCCTGCCCGCTCATCTGCTGTGTGAGTGTTTTCTGCCAAATGGTAACTTTCCAGGAAGTTAGACAAGATTTATGGGTCACCATTGATGAAATGAGGGGGCGAATGAATGCCCCTTGTCCCAGATGAAAGAAGATAAATTATATGACCGGATGACCCAGACTGATTAACCCCAAAACATCTGGACATTTGCAAGAGTGGGAAAAAAGGGAAAACTATTGACAAGGATAATGTGTTCATGTCTCACATGCTGTCTGCAGTGTAAAACCAAACACCAACCGAATTTCTATCAGTATCTAATTTATAACTCAGCAAATAAAAATGTCAACCAGAATTTGTCAAGAATTGTCAAGAAATGGATCTCTTCCCCAATGTAACTTACAAACCAACATTGGCTGATATCTTGGCTTGTAGTGAACATATTTTCACTCTGAAAATTCCTAACAGTATCTAAACAACCTCAGGATCATGGTAATATAGATATCTAAGAGATCTGAATGTTAAATAGTACCATAAAGGTGTAAAAAATGGCAGGCGCGAGTTTAATGTTTTATACATTTCTTGTCACTTCCCATGCAAGATTTGCTAATATCTTGGCTTGTAATGAACATATTCTCACTCTGAAAAGTCCTAACAGTATCTAAACAACCTCAGGATCATGGAAATATAGATATCTAAGAGATCTGATGTTGAATAGTACCATAAAGGTGTAAAAAACGGCAGGCGCAATTTTAATGTTTTATACCATTCTTGTCACTTCCCATCCAAGATTTGCTAATATCTTGGCTTGTAGTGAACATATTTTCACTCTGAAAAGACCAAACAGTATCTAAACAACCTCAGGATCATGGAAATAGAGATATCTAAGACATCTGAATGTTGACTAGTACCATAAAGGTGTAAAAAACGGCAGGCGCGATTTTAATGTTTTATATCTTTCTTGTCACTTCAAATCCAAGATTTGCTGATATATTGGCTTGTAGTGAATATATTTTCACTCTGAAAAGAGCAAACAGTATCTAAACAACCTCAGGATCATGGAAATAAAGATATCTAAGACATCTGAATGTTGAATAGTACCATAAAGGTGTCAAAAACGGCAGGCGCGATTTTAATGTTTTATACCTTTCTTGTCACTTCCCATGCAAAATTTGCTAATATCTTGGCTTTTAGTGAACATATTTTCACTCTGAAAAGTCCTAACAGTATCTAAACAACCTCAGGATCATGGAAATATAGATACATTAGAGATCTGAATGTTAAATAGTACCATAAATGTGTAAAAAACGGCAGGCGCGAGTTTAATGTTTTTTACATTTCTTGTCACTTCCCATGCAAGATTTGCTAATATCTTGGCTTGAAGTGAACATATTTTCACTCTGAAAAGACCAAACAGTATCTAAACAACCTCAGGATCATGGAAATAGAGATATCTAAGAGATCTGAAAATTGAATAGTACCATAAAGGTGTAAAAAACGGCAGGTGCGATTTTAATGTTTCATACATTTCTTGTCACTTCCCATGCAAGATTTGCTAATATCTTGGCTTGTAGTGAACATATTTTCACTCTGAAAAGACCAAACAGTATCTAAACAACCTCTGGATCATGGATATAGAGATATCTAAGAGATCTGTATGGTAAATAGTACCATAAAGGTGTAAAAAACGGCAGGCGCGATTTAAATGTTTTATACCTTTCTTGTCACTTCCCATGCAAAATTTGCTAATATCTTGGCTTTTAGTGAACATATTTTCACTCTGAAAAGTCCTAACAGTATCTAAACAACCTCAGGATCATGTAAATAGAGATAAATTAGAGATCTGAATGTTAAATAGTACCATAAATGTGTAAAAAACGGCAGGCGCGATTTTAATGTTTTATACATTTCTTGCCACTTCCCATGCAAGATTTGCTAATATCTTGGCTTGAAGTGAACATATTTTCACTCTGAAAAGACCAAACAGTATCTAAACAACCTCAGGATCATGGAAATAGAGATATCTAAGAGATCTGAAAATTGAATAGTACCATA
Source organism: Amphiduros pacificus (assembly GCA_949316495.1). NCBI lineage: Eukaryota > Metazoa > Annelida > Polychaeta > Phyllodocida > Hesionidae > Amphiduros > Amphiduros pacificus. The sequence continues at coordinate 25,968,983 of OX439003.1, forward strand.
AAGGTGTAAAAAACGGCAGGTGCGATTTTAATGTTTTATACATTTCTTGTCACTTCCCATCCAAGATTTGCTAATATCTTGGCTTGTAGTGAACATATTTTCACTCTGAAAAGACCAAACAGTATCTAAACAACCTCAAGATCATGGAAATAGAAATATCTAAGAGATCTGAAAATTGAATAGTACCATAAAGGTGTAAAAAACGGCAGGTGCGATTTTAATGTTTTATACATTTCTTTTCACTTCCCATCCAAGATTTGCTAATATCTTGGCTTGTAGTGAACATATTTTCACTCTGAAAAGACCAAACAGTATCTAAACAACCTCTGGATCATGGATATAGAGATATCTAAGAGATCTGTATGGTAAATAGTACCATAAAGGTGTAAAAAACGGCAGGCGCGATTTTAATGTTTTATATCTTTCTATCACTTCAAATCCAAGATTTGCTAATATCTTGGCTTGTAGTGAATATATTTACACTCTGAAAAGACCAAACAGTATCTAGACAACCTCATAAACATGGATTTAGAGATATCTAAGAGATTTGAATGTTGAATAGTACCATAAAGGTGTAAAAAACGGCAGGTGCAATTTACAGAATCTTTTGACATTTTATATCCTCTCTTTTCACTTACTATCCAAGATTTGCTTATATCTTAGTTTGCAGTGAACATATTTTCACTCTGAAAAGTCCTAACAGTATCTGGACAACCCCAAGATCATGGATATAGAGATATCTGAGAGACCTGTATGGTAAATAGTACCATAAAGGTGTCAAAAACGGCAGGCGCGATTTTAATGTTTTATATCTTTCTTGTCACTTCAAATCCAAGATTTGCTAATATCTTGGCTTGTAGTGAACATATTTTCACTCTGAAAAGACCAAACAGTATCTAAACAACCTCAGGATCATGTAAATAGAGATATTGAAGAGATCTGAATGTTGAATAGTACTATAAAGATGTAAAAAACGGCAGGTGGATTTTAATGTTTTATACTTTTCTTGTCACTTCCCATGCAAGATTTGCTAATATCTTGGCTTGTAGTGAACATATTTTCACTCTGAAAATTCCTAACAGTATCTAAACAACCTCAGGATCATGAAAATAGAGATATCTAAGAGATCTTAATATTGAATAGTACCATAAAGGTGTAAAAAACGGCAGGCGCAATTTTAATGTTTTATTCATTTCTTGTCACTTCCCATCCAAGATTTGCTAATATTTTGGCTTGTAATGAACATATTTTCACTCTGAAAAGTCCTAACAGTATCTTAACAACCTCAGGATCATGGAAATAGAGATGTACAGGTGTAAAAAACGGCAGGCGCGATTTAAATGTTTTATACATTTCTTGTCACTTCCCATCCAAGATTTGCTAATATCTTGGCTTGCAGTGAACATATTTTCACTCTGAAAAGTCCTAACAGTATCTGAACAACCTGGGGAACATGCAAATAGAGATATCTTGTCACTTACAATGCAATATATCATATCCTGATGTAGTAATTTATCAATTTTTAAGTCCTCAAATAAAGTCCTCAAATGCACATTTTCCAATGTTGTATGCATATGTGCATATATGCAATTCCAAGAGCTACTAATCATAGAAGTAATTTTACATATTTGTTTGTCCTTTCATGTGAAGCTCTTTATGTAACATGTATAAAAAAAATCCCTATTCTCATTTACATATACGAATATATGATCAAAATGTCCAAGTTGAAAAATACAATTAACCATAATATTGATTAAAGGTGATATGAATATATACTGATATTAACAACATAAATACAATATTGTAAAGACATTCAACAATCTTTACAACATTGTTTATGAACTGATACGTGCAATTTGATATATTTGGTAAAATACAACATATTTAAGCATTGTAAATAAGTAAATGGTATTTACAAAATTGTTTATTAGCTGAAAGATCTTCATTGGTCTTTACAATGGAAAAACAATACATGTTTATTTTTGTAAATCTTATTTTTCGGGCAGTGTATGATGTGAAGGATTATAATTATAGCCATAAAATAATATCAAAAAGTTATCAAGGAAATAAACAGCACGTTTGCTTGTGTTTAGTTCATCTCATTGGGTATGATACTATTTTTAGCAACACATTGTTTGTAGATTGTTATAATTAGGTCTCATCACGAAATGACTGAAATAATGTTGAAAGTGATGTAAAACCCCAAACAAACAAACAAACAAACAAATATATATATATATATATATATATCACATTGTACTGCACATGTAATCAAACACAATATATTTTATTGTCATTATTGCCCGTATGAACTAGAAATATCAGAAAGTCATAAATTCACATGATCCAGAAATGTGTTAAATAATATATTAAAGACACTTTGGGTGGAGAAGGAGACTATAAACAAGGAAGCCGAAACAAGTTGTTTGACTTTGCAACTCACGACATAACCCAAATGTTTTTTGACAAGACATGATATGTGAGTTATGGAGCGTATAATGATAAGCATTGTGTGCTTCCCACGACCTCAGCTGTGAAGGAGGTGAAGCACACACTCATCCTGCGTGAAACTGGGAATTGCAGGCAGATCCTTATATTGTTCCTGGTCTGTTTCTGTTGTGCATACTGAGCGAGCATGTTGCTTCTACCGTGATCCTCTAACATTTTGTTTACTTAAATCTACAAACATGTATAATTATACAGTAAATGCACTTGTCAGACAGGATGGATGTACTCCCTTTTGTTAAGGAAATGGGATGCTTGGGGGTATAAACAATTATGCATATACCGAACAAGGTGTATCACGAACCAAACCTTTCAGACCAACCACCATCCAAAGAATATGATTGCGTGTATGTAACTTTATAATAAACACTTTAACGCTACTAAATATTACAATCGCTGTGAAAGCCCAGGGGTTTGTGTGATTCAAAAGGCGCTCTCCACTTGCAGCCTTTACGAGTGTGGATGACCTCTTGCCTTCTTGAATCCCACCTTACAACTCACCAAATATGCTAGTGTCCAGGGCAAAGGGATTGGTTATTTTAAACCAAAGGAATTGACGTGTAAAAAGATGAAAGACATCACATAAATGTGTTAGCATTAGTGTCAAAATCTGAAAGTGTGTGAAGATAATTTATTGAGCAAATCTTTTGAGGAAAATCGTAGTGGTGTACAATGCATGTAATTTATTGCAATATAGTGAGGTCGTGCATAGATATATGTTTTGGATTTATATATGTTGTCATAAAAAGTCACAAAGTAAATTGAGATAATTAGATCCTTATAAAATAGAGCAACATAAATACAAGTTTGGCATGGGGCCATAAAGGTTGCAGCCAATATTTCAGTTTCCTTGTTTTCACACATTGCACTTTTAAAGAAATTTAACATTTGGGTGCTAAGCTATTATATTTTGCGAAAAAGATCATTGAGTAGTTAACTTCAAACTCCATGTTTTGTCAAGAGAGGTAAAGGAAAGGTCAGCATATTGTAAAAATATACATTTAGGAACACGTATGTATGTATGTATAAGATATATTTTCAATGTTCTTATCTCAATTTCAATTAACAACACTTTTTATGGTGATACACTATTATAGTGTCGGGGGTTGCAAGTTGAAATCCGGATGAAAGGTTAAGGAAATGTTTCTATTGTCAAATTCAATAGTGGTGCCCCCTTATGAGAAAGTAGACTAGATGGCCATTGTTAAAAATGTCTGTTGAACTTCGGTGATAAAGAGCAGGGAAATGCTCAGATTATGGAATGCCTTGGATTTTACTAAAGAGGGCTCAACTTTATCAAAATACCAACCTAAACATGCATTTAATAAGATGAAGAAAAGCTTCCCCGGCAATTCTCCATAGACCATTTTCCTGAACCTTTACTTCCACGAAAGCTGAAAACAAGAAATTGTGATTTATGTCCAAATGAGTAAATTTGAGTTCATTAGTTAATCGATTGAAAGATAAATAATTATACTTCGATACGAATCTAAGGAAAGTCATAAAAAAGACATTATCCTGTAATAAACTATAGTCTTTTCATAGGTGCGTGTCCTGTGCCTTGATGAACCGATATGTTCGCCATACAATAGAAAAACATTATTCAATGTACATTTATTAAAACCATTTCTTAGAAAAAGGAATAATTGCAGTGACTAGAAAAATAGTAATAAAACCTAGGCCTCTGGCCAATAACCTGATAAATAAAAATATACAGGAGGTATTCAATAATCAATGTCCTGTAGCGAACTTGAAATTTTAATGTCTGCAGACATAGTTCACTTTTAGATGCCCCATTTGAGCTGTGATATCTGAAGACATTGCTTGTATGTGTAGAACACTATAATTGTAAGTGTGATATCTGAAGCCATTGCCCATATATGCAGATGCACTTTTTAGAAGTGATGTCTACAGCCATTGCCCATATGTGTAGATGCACTGTGGAAGATGTGATGTCTAGAGTCATTGCCCATATGTGTAGATGCACTGTGGAAGATGTGATGTCTAGAGTCATTGCCCGTATGTGTAGATGCACTGTGGAAGATGTGATGTCTAGAGTCATTGCCCATATGTGTAGATGCACTGTGGAAGATGTGATGTATATAGTCATTGCCCGTATGTGTAGATGCACTGTGGACGATGTGATGTCTAAAGCCATTGCCCATATGTGTAGATGCACTGTGGAAGATGTGATGTCTAGAGTCATTGTCCGTATGTGTAGATGCACTGTGGAAGATGTGATGTCTAGAGTCATTGCCCGTATGTGTAGGTGAACTGTGGAAGATGTGATGTCTATAGTCATTGCCCGTATGTGTAGATGCACTGTGGAAGATGTGATGTCTATAGTCATTGCCCGTATGTGTAGATGCGGGTTTTTTTAGTTGTGAGGCTTACAGTTTTTGCTTATATGTTTAGAAGCGGTATATGAATTGTAATGTCTGCAGACATTGCTCATATCTTATTTTTAAATGTGAGGTCTACAGATATTGCTTACATGTAAAGATGCGCTATTTTATATGGGATGTCTCCAGTTATTGCTCATTTGTGTAGAGGCACTATTGTTGATGTGATGTCTTCAGCATTGCTCATTTGTATATAAGTGGTATATGAAATATGTCGGCAAATACAGGTCGTATGTTTAGAAGCGGTATATGACGCGTGATGTCATCAGACATTGCTCATATTATATGTGGAAGAGCTACCTGAAATGTGATGTCTGTAGACATTGGTCATTTGGGTAGATATATATCTTCTATTATTTAATTAGGATTGCTCTGATGTCAGTCATGCTAATGAGTTACTAATCACTTAATGCCATATTTGCACATAAGATTGTATAATTAAAGAATGTTTACTCTAGGAAATGGCTCATAAAGCCCCGTGGGGGTTCATGGGACAAACCCCTATAACTGCCATTGCAAAGCCAATCAAAAATTTCCTTACGTGCAGGTTACAGTGTGTGAGACTTTGAAACAATCACTGGGGTGTTATCGGCTAGCGGCTTTGATATAAACAAAACGGGTCACGATTGAATGAATTGCATTCCTTTAGTGACACGCTGAGTGGAAATGCTTGACATAGTTGAATGCCTTCGCACCACAATAGCCTTAGTGGGTCATGCCAGTGAGTGAACACACCCACCCGAACCACTCCCCCTTCATCGGCTTTCTTCACGCACCCTTGTGTCGCCACATATAGCTGGCTTTTTGGCTGGCCACATAACACACACACCAGCTCCACCGACGAGAAAAGATCAACACCGCACAAAGTTCACCATTTGGAACTGTATGTACACAAAATGTCCATAACTCTACAGCGTAACACGCTACCACCGCTCAGTGAGATCACCAAGCAGTTAAAACCAGGTAAGCCCACCGCTATTTTTGTTACAACTTTATCGTTTCTGTAACATGATACCGATATATTAAAATGAATCTCAGACATTCATATCGCCATTCCCCTGTGAGGAGGAGACACATACACGTTGACCTATGGTCAGACAGTTCGGTGGTTTGTGCACAATTTACTGGATTCCTTGAATTGAGTTATTCATTCTTTCACCAATGGCCTTATCCTGACATGCAGTTAAGTGAATCACACCAAAGTACGGAGATTTCACCTGATGCTATGGAATTAAACGGATCTTGTAAAAGTAAGTGCATGCAGGTGAATCGAACTGTCCAGACATGAGCAGTAGACTGGCATGTTGTTGAAGAATGGAGCAATCAATATTTACCCCACTAAACCAAACATATGTAAAGGAAATCATGTTGTTGATTACTACAAGCCTACTCGTGTAATAAGTAAAAAATATGTGAACATTTCTAGTATTTGACATTTATGTATGACTCAAATGGCACCATGTTAGTGAATGTATTTATTCACGTTAATTAGAGAGGGAAGATGAATTATTTCAGCTTCCATGTATTTTATGTGCATGGACCCCAGGGGTTGTGTGTTCGAACCTTTAGAATATAGGTACATGTTGACACACAGCGTTCAAGTCAAGAGTAAGACCCATAGGGTAATAAATTACTCTCTAGATACGATTCATGCACCCTAACTCCCACTTTCATACTATATGCTATCACTTTCAGTGGTTTGTACCACTGTAAGAAGGTCCATCGTACAGTAGATTGATACCCATTAAAGTTCAAAACTTTACCGGTTGATATTTCCAAATATCTTTGAAGTTTGTTCCTGAAACTGGAGAGTGGTAGTGACCCACCACCTGTAAAGTGCCGTGTCTATTGTATATTAAGTGTTTTGATGCATTCCACAGTGAAATCTGTTTTCAAGTTAACACATTTCCTTCACAAAACACAGTCAAGAGATTGATTTTTGTCATTTATGCTGAGTTTTGTTTCCTGCACATACATATATATATATATATGGGAATGCGATTAAATGAAGAAAATGTGTACTGGAAGATACATGTATGCAATTTTACTTTACTTTGACAATAATATTTGAATAAGAATATGTAATCTGCGTACATGTAAGGGTTTCAATAAGCCCTCATATATGCCATGATAGGCACTGTTTACTCTCCAGAGGGAGCCCTCTGGGATGCTTAACTCACAGCGAGTGCACTGCTTCGGACTGTCACATTGCTCATGTTTACGATATACCCAGATTTACTCGCTCCAAGTTCTTCAACATTGCGATGAATACAAAATTCTTCAAGTGTTAAATCTGGTCCACTTAGCAGTCTGTCGTAGTTTAAAGTTAAAAGACCAAGCTAGGGGGAGGAATGGTCCTTCTCTTAAAGATTGCGTAATCGAGTGAATTAATAATATGAGGTATATTCTTGTGGGTTCATTAAATGAGCTATACATTGTATGAAATGCTTTAAAGTTGTGTAAGAGCTTGATACACTTTTTTCCTCATTGTCGGAGAGGCAATTTGGTGAAACGTTTGCACCATACAGTATGAACTGTTATTTGGTAACTTTGTGGCTCGCCTCTTGACAAACGTTTGGCATAGTATTTGTTTGCATATGATTTTATAGTTCTACTATTGTATGCAGAACAGGGGCGCAGGTAGGCGGTGGTCTTAGATGAATACATTCCGGAACCTGTAAATATTTCATGTTAGCGGACTGGTCATAACACATCGGATAATTAGGCTTCATTATTATTCAAATAGATATCGTGGTTTGTTTGGTTTTTATATTTGAAATGAGGCATTCAATCCAAATTTGATACTACAAACATATCGATGAAACCGAAAGATCTAGACCTGTTAATGCTTGTGAAATACTATTTGGTTGATATCATTTTAAGTATAATTATTATGATACAAAAACTATCAAAGATAAGACTGAATTAAATATCAGAGATAGATACCAAAATGAATACCCGGTACTGACCAGGGTAAATTCCAGCCATTTACCAGGGTGAATACCCGACATTAACCAGGGTGAATACCCGACACTAACCAGGGTGAATGCCCGGCACTAACCAGGGTGAATACCAGGCACTTACTAGGGTGCACACCCAGTTCTGACCAGGGTGAATACCAGGCACTAACCAGGGTGAATACCAGGCACTTACTAGGGTGCATACCCAGTTCTGACCAGGGTGAATACCAGGCACTAACCAGGGTGAATACCAGGCACTTACTAGGGTGCATACCCAGTTCTGACCAGGGTGAATACCAGGCACTAACCAGGGTGAATACCAGGCACTTACTAGGGTGCATACCCAGTTCTGACCAGGGTGAATACCAGGCACTAACCAGGGTGAATACCAGGCACTTACTAGGGTGCATACCCAGTTCTGACCAGGGTGAATACCAGGCACTAACCAGGGTGAATACCAGGCACTTACTAGGGTGCATACCCAGTTCTGACCAGGGTGAATACCAGGCACTTACCGGAGTGACCACAAGGCACTTACCTGGGTAAATATCCAGCACTTACCCTGATGAATACACAGCATTTCCCAGGGTGAATTTCATATATTTTTTCAGGTGAACACCACAAATAGTTATTGTACCTCTCACAATAACCCATACGGGAAGCCGTTCAGTTATATGTTATTATTCAATTCCATTATCGCAAGCATTACTCAACTTTTCCAATTTTGAGACAGGTGAGAGAAAAAAGCTTCGCCTTTGAACCCAGAAAAATACTAATTCTCCAGTATTTATTATGACTTCATTTGAATGGATTGCGATAACACTTATGCTTTGTTCATATAATAATCAAAGAAGAGGTAGTTATTTGATTCGCTCTTTTCCGTTTATATATGGTTTCATTCCCCCTCCTGGCCAAAATGAAGTGGACAAAAAGCCGCATCTCAGACTTTTGAAATATTGTTGATGAAAAGACAAAAAATAAATATTATAGTGAATGATGATACAGATTTGGCAGGAGGTCCTTGCACACAGGCCTGGCAGGGGTAGATTTGAGAGGTCCTTGCAGGCAGGCCTGGCAGGGGTAGAGTTGAGAGGTCCTGTCATACAGTTTCAGCAGCAGAGCATGACACTTGCATAACACAGAGGTATGCCTCACGGCTGACACTCATGCTACGTGAGAAAACAAGACATTCCATTAAACTACCTATGCGCGAAGTTCTGATGCTTCTTTCTATGAAATGAAAAGGTAGCACACAAATACTTTAATTTCCCTGTTATTGAGGGGGATGCTATTTCGAGAAGACCAGCCCAGCGATGCACGACCTGCCATTGTTGACTGGATTGCACTTGTTGTGTTGGAGGCCTCGATACAGGTTCCACTCTCTCATTTACCCCGCTGTTCTATTTGGTCCAGATCCCCTTGAAGATGCCATTAACGCGGAACCTCTAATTGTATGGAGGGCAGACATTTTACTCATTTACTGGGGCTTCTCCATTCCCGCAGGGATGTCTTGTGTCTCCAACATTGACATATATATTTGGCCTGATTAATTGTGGCATTACCCAGTATACCCATGTATTAGGGATACTGTCTGACTGTGTGGCTGCAATATAACAGCAAAGGCGAGGTGTGTCTTCCCTCAAAATGTCACGGTTCAGATAACAAGGTCAGCATAAGACAAAAGAAATAACAGCAGGTGGAATGTGAATTGAACGAAAGTCTTATCTCCATTACAGGGGCTCATTTCACTGGAAATGACGCGTATTGAGCCCATCAGAAGAGGCTTAATTCCCTTCATTGTGGCCAATACAACCAATCTCTTGATCTATTCAAATTGCACATTCCACGAATAGAAACAAAATAAAATCCGTAGAATATACTTTGCTCTTAACTTTCATCTATTTTTTTTAATTGTTTTATGTTATTGTCTATGTCCATTTAAGGCAAAATCCCTGCTAGTTCCATAACACTTGTTTTAATGTTGTTTATCTATGGTGTCAAATTAGCAAAGACAAAATAATAACATAAAACAGTGCAGTGCTGACAAAAACGAAACCTTATAAATTCTTAGATAAACTTTGATCTTGATGACAGTGGAGTTTGTCGGATATCACATATCAATGATAAACCTAAGTTTTATGGCAAATAAGAAAAACTGCAAAGGATCAATAGGACTAGTATTACAAGTCTGTAAATCCTTGGTATGCGTATGTCTTTGAAGATAAGACCTTGATTAAATGACCAAGATTGTACACCATTGGTCCGAATCAGTTCAGTCCAGCAATCGTTGATGAATTTGACCAAATTCAATGCAGAGAAGCTAAGGGAAAGTACGGCTAAACCAACATTAACACCCAATTACATAATGGTGTACTGAATTCTTTCTGGCTTAAATGCAATGCTTTAAAGCTCATTTTTAGCAACAATTTTCTCAACATTTTCAGAGAAAATGTATCTTTTTTTTGTACCAATCTCATTATGGTATAATGAAATTATTTCATTATTTCAAAATATTTCATGATTAAAATTTGAGTGTTATTTCCAATATAGGTTCAATTGTACTCTCCATTATAATAATGTTAGTAATGTTGTTCAAAATGCTGAATAGTAGTGCGAGGATGCTTTTGAAAGATATTCATTATGACTATAAGGCCTTGGTTCTTTCACGAGACATCTTTATTTGATAGGATCTAAGATTTGTATCAGTGCATGACCATCTCTGATCAGAAGCATAGCTTCATGCCCCAGTTCATATGTACCTTATCGCATAATAATGCAACCCCACAATGAAACCCACTTCTTGAATAAGCCTAAGGATTGGCAACGACGATGATGAAGCTCCCACGCATCGTAGGTACATATGCTGTCTGTCCGTGAACCGTGTCCGTACCATCCTCTTGCATGACAAGAGCATGTACCATCTATCACCGCCAAACATCAATAAATCCCACGTACAGTTACAAATTTGACATCTTCATTGGGGTTCTGTGCGACCACCTAGTTCCTCATGCTCCATTTCCTCTGACCTTTTCTCGCCAAAAATGCCACCACCTAAGACTTCAGAGAGTCCTTTCCCATTTAATTGTTTTGAAATACCACTTCTCATGGAAGTTTTACAGCTCCTTTGAAGACATTCTTTTTGTACTTGGTGACATTGTCATATCAACCACTTAGAGCATTGGAGCCAGCCAATCCAAGGGACAATCTGAAATATAAGCTATATGACCTCTCGTCATGTCTTTTCTGATTTCTGTTATTTTATTACTGGAAATTATAGGCCATCAAGCTATTCTTAATGTGTGTAATTAAGGTCCTCGCCCCATGCCTTCACAACTGCGGTGCCGATGCCCCTAACAGCTACACACCATCGTCTACAGTCAATGCGGTCAACCTGACCGCATTGAAATTACCAGAATTAATCAACACAATTAATTGTCAATTAGATTTTTGTGTGGTATTTTTGGAGATGTCATTCCCTGTTGTCACCTTCATTAAGAGATTTTTTTAGGTTATATGTATATATTATAATTGGTCTTTTCATACACTACGTTTGAATATGCAACCTTAAAATTTATGTTGACATTGAAGTGTGAAGTTTTCTTTAATTTAGAGAAAAAAGTCCCTGTAAACACCGCGATGCAATCGCTTAAAGTGGGCGATTGTGGGACTGCTCCAGGGTAAAGACGGTGCATTGTTAAGGTGGAGTTGTGGTCTAAAGATACATTTTATATCAATAGAGCAACGCCTATGTTGTAACAATAAGGTGCCAGGAGTCTTTAGAAATCAACCGAACAAATGATCCTCTGCAAAAGATTGACCATTTCTCTATGCAGGAGCAGGTGCAGTGAACTCAACAACCTTTGAAATGAAATGTGTTTACTGTGACCTGATCATCCCGTGACGGACATTTCTTTAGTTTCCTCACGAGTGACAACTTGGGAATTGGGCAATGGCCAGATGACTTGTTTTGCTCATAGGGATCTGAATACATTTTCAAACCAAATGGTTAATACTTGTTGCGATTAAAAATTAGTCCACCAGTATGAACACAGACAGGATATCAGATGTGTATCAAGTTTCTGTATAGATTCAAAATTCTGTCTTACATTAATTGAAAAGTCTGACCCTCCTTTAAACCCTTGAAAAAATAAAATCTGCTTTAATTGGCTTTCAGTCCGTCACCCTCATAGCTGATAGGTTGTGTAACAATCCCAAGCAAAGATGATGCCCATTGTATCTAAGCTACAGTTTATTGCAGACTCGCACACACAACAGAATCTCAGTTACACCTGTACAAAAACTCTAATCCAAAAGGGCCACAGTCCTACTTATCTACAGCAGCAGGTATGACACTTCTGTCTGCACCACGGATGTCCATAAGTATAAAGAAAACGGACTCTATCACGGACACATACATCTTTTAAGCAGGCTATTGTTCTTGAATTATCGCTCATACAATAAGGATATACAATGTAGGTACAATTTAGCTTCTTAATGTAGGTAAATGCAATCTATATTACAAGTTCATTTAGCTCTCATTGGCTCCTAGGTCATAATGACCTCGATTTCATTCAGAGAGATGCCAATGATTGTTACACAAGTTAAAAGTAGGTGCGTTTGCACTGATGGTATCTAAAGTAATGGAATACGTAACATCTTTTAAAATATAACCCAAAGACGCGACGGCAGAAGATAAATATATAGAAACTAATTAAAGCATTTAACTTGTCCACTTCAGTGTCAGGTTACTCATGAACCATAATTGTAAAGTGCCAATGGACAGTATTTAGGTTATTACGTATTTATACGTCACAGCTGGAATGCTTTCAATATAGATCCTATACATGTTAGCTTGACGATTATCTTTACAATCTTTCAGAATGACCAATTTGGCAACGTAAATTCGCCCTCGGCAATAATGTGGTTGTACATGTTTCCATGGTGTATTTTAAGTGTTATGCTTTCCTCCCATACCTAAATATTAGTGTATCAGATCTGCGAACATCATTCCACATCATTTACACACTAAACTGTTTATCAATATTTTTTATATGTGAAATAGATTGTTTTTGCAAAGGACTTGACCATAGAAAAATATCATCTGGAAATCCTTTCAAACACGTTGAACAAACGTTGTACTTCTCAATCCGGATCTAGAATAAACAAAATGTCAAGTTTGTGCACACACAAAAACTAGAAAAACACAAATTATACAATTGCATTTTCCCAATTTTTGAAAAGGGCACTTGTGTCCATGTTGTTTATTATTATCTTGATGATGCAAGATTTCACTAAGAATGCTAAGCCACAGTCGTGCACATGTTGTGTACATCATATGTTGTACAAGTATGACAATATGACAACGATGAAGAACAGTCATACTGTAGTATAAGTAGGTATGGGCCAGGGTTAAGCTTAATTTACAATACTAATGAAACCTTTATAATTATATTTACAGTGAGTGGCATTGGAAGTGTTGGAGGCATGGACGCGACCTATCAGTACAACCCTCCCACCCCTCCAGACCTACCCCAGTATGGTAGCCCCACGGCTGCTGATGCAGAACTCCAGAACCTCTCAAGCCTACCACAGCATCAGCTCTCAAACATCATGATCAGAACATCACCTGATATCACCAGCAAACTTCCCTCCATAGCAGAACTCACCCCGCCTATGGAGAGTGCCATGTGTACCGCCTCACTGATGGCAAGTTCCGGAAGAGTCAGCTCACCGGAAGTCAGTGTTAGTTCCGCTTCCCCTCCTCCATCCATTGATGACGTGATGATGACTGAGGTCCCGCTGTCCAGCATAGTGGAAATAGCAGCAGCATCAAGTATGATAACACCAAATGAACAACAACAACCACAGCAACAACAACAGCAACAACAACAAATGAAACCAGGATATGATGTACAAGACCAAAAACTATATTTGCCCACACCTACGTATACAACACTTGAACAGCAGTATACTACACATTCTGCTCCCTCATATACTTCTGTACCAAATTCTTCTGTGTTCACGACAGTCTCAGACTTAACACAGATGGCCGCCATTCCCACCTACACGGCAGTCACAAACTCTTCTTACACCACTGATGTATTTCAATCAAATACCCTAGGTAGTTCTACGTATAATACAAGCAAAGAAAACCAGGATCTCATGTATTCCGATACCTTTATGAATCTTGATGACCAGAATCTGCTTATGGATATCAGTATGAATATGCAAGAACTTGTAACAGGTAGTATAGACTCAAGCATGCAAACCACCGATTTAAATTGCTCTTCGCAGGACACTTTGTCACAGGTATATTCCAATGCCGTCTCCAGCATTGTCATATCCCCAGACACAAACAATGTTACTGCTCTGGGACAGAGCCCAAATTATTCCGACACTCTGTCTTTGTTGAAAAGAAATTATGATCAAATGGCATGTCCATCTGGCCCCAGCTCTGTGGATGCTTCATGTCAGACTGGCACAGATGGGCACACAGAAAAGAGTGCATTAAGTATGAGAGGTACAGCCTCCGCAACCAAGGCGGCCCTTAGTGCCAAGGTGAAGCAGAGGAGGTCCTCATCATCCTCATCCTTAATGACGTCATCAGCTGCTCCATCTACCTCGTCCAGCTCCGCCAAGACAACCCACTGCACCCCAATACTTCCTCCGTGCAGAGTGTGTGCAGACAAAGCTACCGGCTTCCATTATGGAACAAATACTTGTGAGGCTTGTAAGGTGAGTACACGCTTGTAGAATTCTCCTCCACTTGTCCCACAGAAACCATCTTGAATTTAAACGTTAGCGTACATATATTTTATTGTATTTGTCAAGTTATGTACCACATTACTCATAGTACTCACTGTGTCTAATTATAAGTATTGATTAAAAATGTTTGTATTTGTCCCATTTCAGGGTTTCTTCCGCAGAAGTTTACTGAAAGGACACACATATGTCTGTGCCAATAACAAAAACTGCGGGACGACAGGACCACACAAGGCCGCGTGCGCCTACTGCAGATTGCAGAAGTGCATCGCCGTGGGAATGTCTAAACAAGGTGAGAAACCTCAGAAATACTTAAATCAAAATTCAATCTATTAAAAAATTAAATCCATTAAAGCTGCAGTTTGTGGTGACGATTTTAAGAGGTTTTCACGTAGTAATTGTTCGCTCATAGCAAAGTTACATTGTAGTTTGCTTTATCTACGCCAGGTATAAAGAGAGGGAGATATAGCCTGGAGAAGAAGACAAATTTCATCAAGGAAGTGAAGAGAATTCAGCACCAGGAGAAGATACAGAAGAGGCTTGAGCATCTGAACTCACTGGAGGAGAGAAAACATGAAATAGAGCAGCTCATTCAGTATGTCTCAGAACTCAGTCTCAAGTTCACTGCCTACTCACCAGAATTTGTGGAGACCATCCCAGAGAAGCAGAAGAAACATATGGTATGTCTCCCTTATTATATATTTCAAACATTGCTTTTTATAGTCCTAATATCTGATCGGAGATAGCTGCAAATACACAATGTTATAAAGATCCAGTGTGTGGTACTAACTTGCGTTCATTCTCTATGTTTTACAGGAAAAGAAAAGATTGAGAGAGAAAATCTTCAACAGGATGAAGAAGACGAAACCTGAAGACTATAAAGAGTTGTACAAGCCTACTGATGATCTAGAAGGTCGCAAGGGGGCACTGCAGAATCATTTTGAACAAATGGAAACGGGCATCCAGAGATTTGTGTCATTTTGCAAGGGGCTTCCAGGGTTTCTTAAACTTCCACAAGAAGACCAGGTTGCCTTAGTAAAAGGTAAGCTTCCAGAATGTAGATTTAATCTTGTTTAAATGCAAACTGATTTCATTATTCCCATCAATACAGATAAAGTGATCTTTAAACTTATCACAAAGTATTTGTTTGTTTTCTTACAGCCTCTTTACACAAGGCGCGGACGTTATCAGCTCATTTGGCAGTAAACGAGCACCACGATATCTTCACCAATACAAACGGAGAAACTGTAGAGAAAGCTGATCTAGTGGAGATACTCAATGAAGAACTGGCCGACGAGTTCTTCCGGTCAGCCAAGGCGGTGAAGAGGGCAAATCTCAGCAGGGAGGAGATGGCATTACTCTCAGCCATCTGTGTATATTCTGGTGGTAAGTAGTCACAACAAGTCGTTCGATGTCGTAGAGATGATTCTGATAATTACTCTATCTATCTATCTATCTATATATATATATATATATATATATATATATATATATATATATAGGAATAGACAAAAATCTACCTGGATAATATAGCAATACATTTTCAATGTAAATATTCTATGCGATTTTCAATGTCTTTTTTATGCATTTTCAACGCTTTTTAATGTAATTTGAGAGTAATGTATCATGTCCTTTATCATTGATAGATGAGTGCCCTATGCTAAAGGCCCCAGAGAAGGTAGATGAGTTGCAGCAAGCCTTTGTGGAAGCTCTTCAGCATCATATATCACACAATCAGAAGTCTGAGACAGATGGCGCTCAGAGGCTGGGCAGGCTTCTCATGCTGCTGTCAGAGATCAGGTATGCCGACTACATCCACTGGAAGCACAGGGAGGACATGTTTGCCAAGCTCTACGGGCTGCAGGTGCCTCCTCTCGTGCTGGAGATCATCATGGGATAAATACACCTATGCCTACTCCCATTCAATACAAACTTTTATAACTGTGGTGTGAATATTTTGATTTTAGGATCAAACGACATAAAATTAGCAAGGTGTGCTAAATTTATGGATATTAGATAACAGTAGGTGGATAATGTTCAGAAATATGTTCATCTTTTACTTAGTACTTACTTCAGTATGTCTACCATAGTACATGAAATGTTACTCAAGTGTAGCAAGACCGGTCTGTTATATATGTAAATTAACTTAGTACGTCAGTGGTGAGAAACTTGAAATGTTAAATGCATAGAATTGTACATACCATAGATGAAAATTGTTATTTCCCATTTAACTCTCACCGCCAATGTAGATTGTGCAATTGTACTTACCTAATTGTAACTTTAATGATAACTGATCTCCAAAACTTAGAAATAATAGTAATGATAATAATAATATGTTGATATTAGTTGATCAATGATCTCAATCATGGTTCAGTTGTAAATGTCTCATTAATACTAGTCTAACTTGGGACAGTTAGTATTAATACTAACACAAGTCTGAATGTTTTATTTTTTATCGTTAACTGTTATTTTATATCAAAGAATCGTTTTATGGTGTATGGATTTGGCCAAATATGTGTACATAGATATGTTTATGTGTGTATTGGGATACTGCATCAATAGAGAAGGAAGGGCCGTGCCCTGCAGGTAGCCAAATCTCTTATATCTTTATCTGTTCGCCTAAATAAATTGTATGGATGATACATATATAACGGAATCAGTGTAAATAGATTGTTATTCATTTTATGAAAATAGATTTTTTATATTTTCGATGCAATTGATTTGTGTAACTTGTTATTCATTTGACCATTAGGTCTAAATTTATACTGCCATTCAAATAGTATGTGCGCAATACTTACATTTTCAATTTGTAAAAATGTCTCAACTCAAAATATGATGAAAAGATGTGTTTTGAGATGTTCTCAATTTTCACTGAAAAATGTAAATATATTTGACAATGTTATATGTAAGTCATCAAATAAATCAGTATTTTGAATGAATTATTTGCTGTTAATTTTCTTGAAAGAGACCTGTCTCTGGAGACATGTATGATAAGTTAAATTGCCAGAAACATGTGAAATGGTCTTGATTTTTTGAAGTTCTAGAAATGAATATTAAACTCAAAATAAAATATTAAATTATCCAAAGTCACTTCGGGATTATTGGCCCCTTAAACCTGTGAAGCGTAATAGAATTCCGTTTCATTTATTAATCAATGTTTTTCATTCTCGGAGATTATTAAAATTCTTTTAAAATTCTAAATTTTCATACACCATGCCAACAACTTATAACCTGTCGAGTGCACATACGCTGTCGTGTGTTGAAGCTCTGAGGTGTGATTGTTAACATATCTATAGCTGGTATCGTGCTTGACGCTATTAGTGACCACTAAATAACGGTACAAGTGTGATGCCTCCCTCAGCACCTCCTGATTACTAAGTTGTCTTTGTCAGATACAAGCAAAGCAATACGCCCAATGCCTTCGCATATTGGGTGATATGGTCCTAAAACTCAAATTTGATCTCTTCAACAGTATCCTAAGATCAATATCGTCAAAGGCTGAAGGTTGATCGCATATGACAGAGGATATATTTCTCTATTGAAATATATAAGAATGTCGTTTTGTTGCTGATTGAAAGAGATGTCTCAGGTCACCAATACCTAGAAATCACAGTAATTGCTTGCTAATTGATATTTCAATTAATTGTGATAAATAAAAAGTCTTTTTGATGAACCCAGGGAATCGAATTGATCCTATCCTTAATTTTAGTATTTGTGTCATTTCAATCAGATCTACGTCAACGTTTTTCAATGTATGAATCAGCCATGGAACCAGGATATATTTTCTATACAAAATATGTGGACCTGGACAGACTCGGGAATTGCTAAAACCTAGAAAGACTGGATCACTTGAGATATTGATATTCTACAGTTTGCAGAGTTTTCTGACCTGAGAATTTTGAAATTATCAAAATATTACAAAATTGTAATTTGATAAAAAAATACATAACTTAAAATACATATAATTCATCTAGGAAAGTTTTCATCCTCTTGCGATTTGTTCTTAAACTTATCAAATGATATATCAACTGGAATATAATTTTTCACAGTATATGATTGACAATAATTTCGTTATAAAGGAGTCTGTGGAGTTGAAGCTTAATAAAGGATGAAGCTAACAATGCCCGTTTGCCAACGATCATCGCCCAAATCTTGCATAACAAGATCAGCTGTTTTAGAATACCGATTACAAACAGGTTGAGAATGAAGCGTGATACAAAGTATAGATTAGAAATGTTAATATCACAATCGCTACCTCTATCTTGTGACGTCTTTGATTAAGTTATTGATGTTGCATTCTCGTCTGTTTTTATGTTAATCTGAGACTTCTCGAGATTTTGGTATAATTGCATGTTCCCCCCACTGGAAAATAGGTAATGCAGCAAATAATGCTTTGAAATTTGTGTACATTCCTGACACAACATTGTGCTGAGTAAGACCCTGTCACCATCCTTATTGTGAAATGGTGAAATTGGAAAATACCTTTTCAGCAAAGGTAGCCATATAAGGTCTTTTAAACAGTGTGAAAGTAACACTGTCTGCAGTCTAACCCACCAACTTCGTTCCTCCACTTAAAACACAAAGAGATTTATTACCCAATCAACTGTGCTACTGTGACGACCCTTACCCAATGCTTTAATAACACAGTGTTTATGGGTGGTCTGTAAAAATCACTTCAAACTTTAAATGGGAAGTACACTCTGATACTATTTATACAATTTATGCAAACTAGCGGCCCCTATCCCCCTTTGCATCAGGATCGCTATGATCACGCTTGGTACTGATTATGCAAACCAGTGTCCTGTTATCCCCCTTTGCATCAGGATCTCTATGATCCTGCTTGGTATTGATTATGCAAACTAACGGCCTGCTATCCCCCTTTGCATCAGGATCTCTATGATCACGCTTGGTATTGATTATGCAAACTAGTGGTCTGCTATCCCCCTTTGCATCAGGATCTCTATGATCACGCTTGGTACTGATTATGCAAACTAGTGGCCTGCTATCCCCCTTTGCATCAGGATCTCTATGATCACGCTTGGTACTGATTATGCAAACTAGCGGTCTGCTATCCCCCTTTGCATAAGGATCTCTATGATCACGCTTGGTACTGATTATGCAAACTAGCGGCCTGCTATCCCCCTTTGCATAAGGATCTCTATGATCACGCTTGGTACTGATTATGCAAACAAGTGGTCTGCTATCCCCCTTTGCATCAGGATCTCTATGATCACGCTTGGTACTGATTATGCAAACTAGTGGCCTGCTATCCCCCTTTGCATCAGGATCTCTATGATCACGCTTGGTATTGATTATGCAAACTAGTGGTCTGCTATCCCCCTTTGCAACAGGATCTCTATGATCACGCTTGGTACTGATTATGCAAACTAGTGGCCTGCTATCCCCCTTTGCATCAGGATCTCTATGATCACGCTTGGTATTGATTATGCAAACTAGTGGTCTGCTATCCCCCTTTGCATCAGGATCTCTATGATCACGCTTGGTACTGATTATGCAAACTAGTGGCCTGCTATCCCCCTTTGCATCAGGATCTCTATGATCACGCTTGGTACTGATTATGCAAACTAGCGGCCTGCTATCCCCCTTTGCATAAGGATCTCTATGATCACGCTTGGTACTGATTATGCAAACTAGTGGCCTGCTATCCCCCTTTGCGTCAGCATCTCTATGATCACGCTTGGTATTGATTATGCAAACTAGTGGCCCGCTATCTCCCTTTGCGTCAGGATCTCTATGATCACGCTTGGTATTGATTATGCAAACTAGTGGTCTGCTATCCCCCTTTGCATCAGGATCTCTATGATCACGCTTGGTACTGATTATGCAAACTAGCGGCCTGCTATCCCCCTTTGCATAAGGATCTCTATGATCACGCTTGGTACTGATTATGCAAACTAGCGGCCTGCTATCCCCCTTTGCATAAGGATCTCTATGATCACGCTTGGTACTGATTATGCAAACTAGTGGTCTGCTATCCCCCTTTGCATCAGGATCTCTATGATCACGCTTGGTACTGATTATGCAAACTAGTGGCCTGCTATCCCCCTTTGCGTCAGGATCTCTATGATCACGCTTGGTATTGATTATGCAAACTAACGGCCCGCTATCTCCCTTTGCGTCAGGATCTCTATGATCACGCTTGGTATTGATTATGCAAACTAGTGGTCTGCTATCCCCCTTTGCATCAGGATCTCTATGATCACGCTTGGTATTGATTGTGCAAACTAGTGGCCTGCTATCCCCCTTTGCATCAGGATCTCTATGATCACGCTTGGTATTGATTGTGCAAACTAGTGGCCTGCTATCCCCCTTTGCAACAGGATCTCTATGACCACGCTTGGTACTGGTTATGCAAACTAGTGGTCTCAATGATCATGCTTGGTATTGATTATGCAAACTATTGGCCTGCTATCCCCCTTTGCATCAGGATTGCTATGATCACGCTTGGTATTGATTATGCAAACTAGCAGCCTGCTATCCCCCTTTGCATCAGGATCTCTATGATCACACTTGGTATTGATTATGCAAACTAGCGGCCTGCTATCCCCCTTTGCATCAGGATCTCTATGATCACACTTGGTATTGATTATGCAAACTAGCGGCCTGCTATCCCGCTTTGCATCAGGATCTCTATGATCACACTTGGTATTGATTATGCAAACTATTGGCCTGCTATCCCCCTTTGCATCAGGATCTCTATGATCACACTTGGTATTGATTATGCAAACTATTGGCCTGCTATCCCCTTTGCGTCAGGATCTCTATGATCACGCTTGGTATTGATTATGCAAACTAGCAGCCTGCTATCCCCCTTTGCATCAGGATCTCTATGATCACACTTGGTATTGATTATGCAAACTAGCGGCCTGCTATCCCCCTTTGCATCAGGATCTCTATGATCACACTTGGTATTGATTATGCAAACTAACGGCCTGCTATCCCGCTTTGCATCAGGATCTCTATGATCACACTTGGTATTGATTATGCAAACTATTGGCCTGCTATCCCCCTTTGCATCAGGATCTCTATGATCACACTTGGTATTGATTATGCAAACTATTGGCCTGCTATCCCCTTTGCGTCAGGATCTCTATGATCACACTTGATATTGATTATGCAAACTATTGGCCTGCTATCCCCCTTTGCATCAGGATCTCTATGATCACACTTGGTACTGATTATGCAAACTATTGGCCTGCTATCCCCTTTGCGTCAGGATCTCTATGATCACACTTGGTATTGATTATGCAAACTATTGGCCTGCTATCCCCCTTTGCATCAGGATCTCTATGATCACGCTTGGTATTGATTATGCAAACTAGCGGCCTGCTATCCCCCTTTGCATCAGGATCTCTATGATCATGCTTGGTACTGATTATGCAAACTAGCGGCCTGCTATCCCCCTTTGCATCAGGATCTCTATGATCACACTTGGTATTGATTATGCAAACTAACGGCCTGCTATCCCGCTTTGCATCAGGATCTCTATGATCACACTTGGTATTGATTATGCAAACTAGCGGCCTGCTATCCCCCTTTGCATCAGGATCTCTATGATCACGCTTGGTATTGATTATGCAAACTAGCGGCCTGATATCTCCCTTTGCATCAGGATCTCTATGATCACGCTTGGTATTGATTGTGCAAACTCTGATCACACTTGGTATTGATTATGCAAACTAGCGGCCTGCTATCCCCTTTGCATCAGGATCTCTATGATCTCTAGGATCTCTATGATCACGCTTGGTATTGATTGTGCAAACTATGATCACACTTGGTATTGATTATGCAAACTAGCGGCCTGCTATCCCCTTTGCATCAGGATCTCTATGATCTCTAGGATCTCTATGATCACGCTTGGTATTGATTGTGCAAACTATGATCACACTTGGTATTGATTATGCAAACTAGCGGCCTGCTATCCCCTTTGCATCAGGATCTCTATGATCACACTTGGTATTGATTATGCAAACTAGCGGCCTGATATCCCCTTTGCATCAGGATCTCTATGATCACGCTTGGTATTGAATAGAGGAGGAAGGCTTAGTCCAGTATTGGCAGAGAAGAAACACAGCAATGGCTAACAGTGCGGGGTACACGCAAATCAAAAACTGAAATCAAATGAGAGGAAGAGTGGCTGGCGGGTGATCACCTATCAGATTTCTTGAAACAAATCACCTCGTGTGAGTGAAATAAGTAAATCCAAAGTGGCTTGGATTATTCACTTCATACAGGTAGGCTGACCCATGTCATATGACTTGACATACTTAAAGTGCACTCGGTTAGACTCCTGTAAACTGACCCCTCTGTTTTGTTTAATTCACCCTTTTAGGGTATGTTTCACTTCTAATAAAAGAAATTTATACAACATGTATATTACATCTACCCTTCCTACTATATTATATTTACTTTTCAAATCAAACTTATCAGTTCAGCGGATGCTACATATTAATAATTTATTTATCTATTATTTCTATTCATTATATTGAAAAAAATATTTATAGCAATACTTTATGCAAGGTAGCGGTATTTGTCTCATTTCTTCAATGTTCATCAAAATATTCATGTTGAAATCACATCCGGTGTCCACAAGAGATTTGAGGCAATTTTCAACCAATGACCATCTTGGTTTCAGTGCTTTCACAGCTTGGCAACGCCTGTCACAAGTCATTTTGTCGCCCATCAGTAGAAATGACAGACATAGACTTATAGCACTTTTACGGTGTGGGACATATCTACAAATGTTACATGCCTGAATGTGGTATCTCTGTAGGCTATTTTTATATAAAAAAATATTGCCAGTGACCTTGAAGTGACCTTTAAATAACTTTGAAAATGAGACTCCTATTTCCATGTATTTTACTATAAATCTTAATATTCAATCATCTGCATCTTTCAAAATATGAGCTCATAGAGTCCTTGTTCGTCAAAACCCATTCAAAATTTACAATATCAGTGCAATTTTTAAATTCGGATCATTCTGCAAGGGATGTGAAAGGAAATTTTGATATGCTGAGGTATTTTGAAACAACTTATTGGTGGTTAATTTATGAAAGTATATATTATACTGCACAGAAAAAAAAAAAAATCCATCAATTTTGAGATTTATCAACAAGCTGAAATTGAATTAAAAATTGAATGTGGTAGGTTGACAAAAGATGAAAATTGACAAACTTTTTAAAGTTTCATATATGAAAGCAATGAGTGTAATTTCAGAAAATAAACCCCATTAAGTTGCTTTAATCATAATAGTACATAATAAACTCTAATATTATAAGAAAATGTGTTATAAATGTGCTGCAAATTTGCTATAGAAAAATATCAGATGACAAGAAATGTATTAAATTTATACACAGATGGATTATCTCATGGAATAGATGATATAATTCTGCAAATTTTCATACATTTATTTTGTAAAAGTGAGACTATGTCCCCAATTCAATAGGAAGTTTTCTACTTCCCATTTCATGTTCAATATCTCCCATTTCTTGTGATGAACACAATAATTGCACTCACGACCCAATGCGATTTAACATTTCAATCCCCACGTCTGTCCCTTAACCCAGTGTTTCACCTCCAAAGTCAGATTTATTCTGTGAAAAAAAAACGTCATGCAATTCCACGTAGGTAAGGGGTGGGATAGGTGAAACGTCTCCCGTGCTAAAAGGTGTAGATTCGAATCGAGGTTAGGACATGTTGTTCGGTCATATGGCATGGTCGAGAGAGGTGGAGATCTGCTACTGAGTTGTTTCCCATTCCAGTCAAAGCTCCACGACTGGTTAGCAAAGGCCATGCCTATTTTATAATGCAAAAGAAAATTCCCAGATACTCTTTGGAAAGAATAGGGCATTGAGTCTCGGTGACAGACTTCTCTCAAACCTGATATAGCCAAAATAGTGTTGAAAAGGCGTCGATATAAACAAATCAAACCAATCAAGGAACTTGGCTTAGTTTTTATGTTCGTAACAATTACTTACAATCTGAGACAAACACATTTTGATCATAATCTATGTTAAATTTTGAAGAACTCAGACAACTTAAACCCGGAAATATAGTTTCAGAATTCAGACAAGACAAAGGTCCATAATATAATTTAATTTACAGTCACCATGCAAACAGAGGAACAAAAAATGTGTCTTTAATTCCTTGGAAAACATTTTCCTCAGATGGAAAACACATGCACAGAGATCAACATAGTTTTCTTTATTTCCTATTGAATATATGCATGATAGAAAAAGATTATCTCTCAATTAAATGATATTTCCGGTTGCAATTTGATACATTTTACTGTGACCTTAGCAACAAATATATACCGTCTTCAGTCAATAGATTTTAAAGATCTTAAATGTTTTCACTAAGCTATTGATGATGATAGATACAAAAGCTTTTCTTCCATCTAATTTAGCACTTTAGTTCATAAGCCAGGTATTAATTGAGGCTCAGCTGTCTGGTAAGGATGTAAATGTGTTTATAAAAGTTTGAATCGTCTTACAATAGATTTTGTTTTAAGATTATGTTTATCTCAAAGGGGGTTAGGGTTCGTAGCCACATTAGTATTTAATACTGCTTATAGAAGATGCTTGCTCCAACTTTTATGTGAACCTCACCGAAGATTGTCAACACCTTTAATTGCATCACGCGTGAATTAAGCTCATCCAATAATATGAAACTCGGTGAACAGTTCAAGGCAGCTTTAACAATCCAAATGAAATTAATATAAAGGTAAAAGATCAAATGTATTTAATCAATGTGATATAAAGTGTTATGTATTTCGGTGTATTAAACAGGGGATAGTGCATGCCTGACTTAATATATATGATACCAATAATCTGCAGATTAAGAGTGGAATTTATCTTCATCTTCTCTTTCCACCAGCTCAAAAAGTACCCTGGGGCAAATGACCTGATTAACGTGAATTACATAATAAATGCTATACTTCAAGAATGCTTTCAAGTCCAATATTAAAGTTTCTGAATAGTTCGCCTGCTTGCAGCCATTTGACAACTTACATATAATCACCTTTTTATTATCATTGTAAGTATAAGGTTCAATCCCGTCTAACATATAATAAACATACATGCATGCTCACAATGGGGGTCTGCAATACTTATGTAAATAATGATCATTCATAATACAGACTAATTAGCTTGTCGTCCTCTTACAAGTTTGAAAATACAAATCAAATACGGTGATATAATTTAGAAAACGTAGTGATATAGCGGTTATAATGACAAATATCGGACAAATATGTCATCTGGGTATCAGGAATATTTTCTACTATTTTTCAAATGAAATGTAAAATATGTATTATGTAAACAGTAACCCATTTGTTTCATTTTGGCAAATTAAGTTTCAGTCCATATCAATTTCTTATGACTGGTTGATCAAAGAGATTGGAGATATAATGATTAATGCAAAAAATGTTGTTCTTTCCTGACCACCCTCCAGAAAACAACCAATTGAGTGAATAACTGTTCATTCTAAAGGTAATGTTATCAATAGTAAAATACAGTATTCATCATGGCCCTCGTCATCTTAAATACGTGGTATGTTTTGTGACATACGAATTAGCTAATTCAGTGATATTTAAACATTACTTGAACAGCTACATTGTGGATATCAGCTGTGAGAATGTGAGAAAGACATATTATTTTCTTAAATATTTTCTCGTTCATTTTGATTCCCCTAATTAAAGGTTAAAATTGGTGTGAAAATGAAAAAACAATACAAATAAAAAATGGATATCTGTCTTACGAATTCTCGCATATCAACCAAAACATATTTGTCATATTTATGCCAAACAATACCATGTGATTATAATTGGCTGGTGAATTCAAAATCAATTTATGCACAAGTTAACATGTACAGATCGTTGCAGGGCTACATATTCATTGAGTGACTCTATTGTGGGTTCATTTCAATGTCGAATATGTTTTTGCTTGGCGTGGTTTGGTGTACATGAATACAAAGTATAAAATAACATTAATAGTAGATTTATGGACGGCTATTTTCAGACTGGGTTTGCTCATGGCACTTTGGCAATTAGTATTTTTGAATCAAGTGCGTCTATTCGTTATATGCAGTTCTGCCATTTTAAATTATCAGTGACAAATAATTCCAAACTTTTAAATTAACAGTGACAAATAATTCCAAACTTTTGGAAAACCTTATCCCCATATTTCTTCAAAATAGTATTTGGTATATCTATTCATTCATTTGATCTCATATTTTCACCATTTTGTTAAACGCAACATTTTGATATTTATTATTTGTTTCGACTTAATGTCATTTAGAATTTCAGCGACTGACAGTCGTGATCAAACTTCTGTAGTTTTCTCTCTTCCCCCATAGCAGTAATTCATTTTTTTCTTTTATGGATTTTCTTTTAAATAGAAATTGGAGTTCTACGTGGGGCGTGTAGACAATCCTGGGATTTGCCAGATTAGGTCTTTAGTGCCAAAAAACATCTGCCTACCCATTTGAAACCAAATGCCAATGGTCTGAAAGCTACATGTATGCTGACGGTTTTTTTTTACATTTTCTAGAAATGCCTGCAAATTGCTTCATAAATGATCAATTAAATCTTTTCCCAGAGCAGATAAAATTTTTGGCCAATCATAATGCACTTAACACATTGAATTCAGCCCCAACATTATCCCCATTTTGGTTGATATTTGTCATGTTATTTTAAATGGCAGCCCCCTTTCTTGACAACTCAGGCATAGCTGTAATTTTGCTTTTTTGTTTTGTTTTGTTTTTTTTTGTTTTTTTTTCAAATGTCTTAAAAAATATAATACTTCAGAGCCTATCAGAAAAGAAAGAATTGGTCCTCTGACATTTGGAAATGCCTGCAAATGATGAATGATAATTTAAAGCCTTTCCTCAGCTTTGGAGATTGAAACTGTCAATGTGACAAACGTAATGTATTGTATTGTACAGGATGTTGCACTCATGTCTTATGGGCCACGGGCCGTGGCACAGTTGGTTAGAGCGCCAGCTTATTAGCACCGGTTCCTCTGTGGTGATCCAAAGGTCGTGGGTTCAATCCACTGCCATGCCGAGATTGAATTCATAATACAATTTCACACATGAGCTAAGGCCCGTACCAAAGGGTTAATAATCCGTTGTCCTTGTAAATCTGTGGCCGGGTGGGTTGTCAAGGACCTACCACATGACAATTGAGTGAGGCAGCACTTTATCTGCTACAAGTAGGACTCATCATGAAATGACTGAAATAATGTTGAAAGTGATGTAAAATCCCAAACAAAGCACTCATGTATTCATTAACCCAACTTTGCGTCTCTGCACATCTGAGGTTATATTAAGATTAGCAGGATGTGGTACTGAATGTACTGGGGTCTATGCATGCGAGAAATAATTCACTCTTTACCGTTGTATATTTCTTAATTCATATTTTTTGTTTTAAATATTGAATATTGGCCACAAGGAAATAGATAGGATTCCTCTCCTGACAAAAACCACATTTTACCTGAAAATAGGTAAGAAATTAATTCAGTAGTTTCAGAGGAAAGGATTTAGTTTATTGCACAGTAAGAATGACAAACTATCAATTTATCTGGTCTGGCTGTCAAATATATATATATATATATATAAAATACAAAAAAGTATGTAAACTAGTTGTATATTTAAGAATATGCTTTATTTAACTGGTATATATGTATACAATATATATAAAAAAGAAAACAATCCTTGATTTGTTATCATTCATCATACCTCATCTACACTATAGATTGAAATAAGCAACATATCATGGGACCTGCAATAGATACATCTAGAAAATCTCAGAAATCACAATGCTAAAACACTAACTCACATGCATGTTGTGGCTGAACACGATATGCCACTGATATTTCTCACCTTTATAATCATGATATTATTATAGCATATTGGTCAATAACAGAACTAGTGTTTAAATGTAGTTCAGTCAAAATGAGATACCCAAGTAAATACTTAATATAGATGGTAATTAATTTGACTGGTCACTGATATCAGAATGCAAGCAAGGAACATAGGGACCACCATTTGTTCTGAAGGGCAATACTTTATATGGATGGTAATTAATTTGACTGGTCACTGATATCAGAATGCAAGCAAGGAACATAGGGACCACCATTTATTATTAGGGATATAATCAGCTCTGGGCTGCAGTTCCAGTCACTTTAATGACAAATACAGTCTAATAGACCAGACAAAAACTTTAACCAGTTCATTTTTCTATTTCTGCTGCTACTAATCATGAATAAATAAAATCACAGTCAATTCACACAACACTTATTCTAGAACACCACAGTTACACTAAACATATCTAATACACAGACAACACATGAATTCTACACAAATCAACACATTTCATAATCCAGTCAATTTTGCTATGCCAGATCACTTTAGTATTTAGTCCCAGTGGCAATAAATAAAAACAGTCTGCTACATAGTATGTGTTGCCATAAAAATATGAAATCTGCTTAGAGTAATATGTTTCAGAATGAAATCAATCAATACATTTGACAATAGTCTGACTATAATACTCTCTCGTTTAGTGAATTATTTTGAACATTATTATTCACTGAAAGTTATTTCCAGTCATGTGAGAATGACTCAACATTCAAAACTACAATTCAGTGTTTCCATTTTTGAGATTTGGAAGATCTATAAATTAACTTGGAAATGGTGATGTACTAGCTTCATCTGGAATCAGCAAATGCCACAAATACTGATCTAATTTTCATTTTTCACATATGTTTATTTCAGTTTTTGTTTTCACTGGAATTGTTACCACTGTTCAGCCAGCTGAATAGAGAATCAAAATGTATCAATGTTTCTGTGATAGCACTCAATATAATAACTCAAACATTTCATATATCCAAGCCTCTTAAAGACATATGCTTTACAATTAATTTTTTGCTTTTAATTTTCTTTCCACACTTTTTCATACACACTCAATAATCATATTGATCATGTTTGTTTCAACATAATATAAATACCACCAATAATGTGGCTAAGTGCTTTTTTATATATAACAATTGCAGATACAACTCTCAGGATATAACAGGTGACAACCCTAATAAAGGTGTCAGTCTAATGCTGTGATTTATGCCATATGTTTCATGAAACCACTTTAAAGGGAAACACCAACTTCATAATATATTTTGCACACAGAGTAAGAACCTGAACATACACTGTGAAAACTGTGGGTTGGTTCTTCACAATATTTGCATATTAAATATTTTCATAAATATCAGGTCAAAGTAAAAAAAATAAATCAGGTCAAAGTAAAAAAAAATTTAAAATGTCACTATGTTTCAACCAGCTTTATAAGTAATCAGGAGTGTTTAATATACTATTAAAGTGGTGTTGCCCTTTAATAAATGGAACTTTTACATTCAAAAAATGTTCTCTAAATGCAACATTAGCTTCAAAGAATTGAATGTCACAAAATTGACTGCAAGCTGCCAGGATGGATACCCGACATTGTTACTGAGCAACAGCTAACCCCCCCCCCCAACCCCAACCCCCTTAATGACCCTATTTTCAGAGTGTCAAAGTGAGATGGGAACTAGCAACATTGTCACCATGAAATCCTCACACACACACACACACATACACACACACACAGATATGCAGCAACCCTGTGTAGTATTATCGACTGAGGTGGTAATGATAACGAGGAGTGGATATGACTGCATGATTATCCCGTACATCTAGACTCGCATGCATAACTGCCATCTAGTGGGAATGGTTTCTGCAAAACAGTCTAATTATCCTTCATTTCAAGTCATAATCATTCATGGGACTATTACAACCTGAAAACATTCATTTTAATTGTAAATATAATTAGCATCACTCAGATTTAGCATTAGAAGGGGCTGATATAAGCTATGTGACAACCTTGTGCCATAGATATATGGAGGAAGGCAACATAGATATTCAACTGCAGGCCTTGGTTAGGAACCACCCCACACCACCCAATCCATCAAACCAGCCTTACTCCTCAATCACTGGCATTTTGTTTCAAATTTCATCTCAATATTTTCATCATTAACTCCAATAAATGTTAAAATTAGGTTAAGGGTTAAGTGATTTTAAAATTACCCTATGAATATATATAAATGTGTCTGTGTATTAAGTACTTGAGTGACCACTTCTGCAGACATACCTCAGTACACATACATCTGCCTTGTACCAAGGAAAATTATATCACCCAATGTATATAACTCATTCCCATTAGATTATTACAACACATTAAGCACATTCCTAATCACAAGCTTGCTTCTGTGTAAGCACTATAATTGGTCAACTCAAAATCTTCACACGATATAATCAGACGAAACAATGCATCTCCTTGGTCATGCACAAACACAGCCTAATGAGGTTCTATGGATGACTGCCCTTTTCTATTGGTCAGGCATATCTAAGGCCGTGAACAGTAGGCTCTGCTTGACCCCCCATTCAGCCACCCTCATGGGCAAACAAATGGGCATGGCATTTTAATCCTAGTGAAAACATTCACAAAATCAAAGAAGGGATTTGTCCCAGGACGAATGTTTGGATTGCACATTATTTAACATGTGGGCAAGAAATTGTATTCTTGTATATTATTAGTTTTCAATGTTGTAAGCGTTCTTATGCCCTGCTCATATAAACTTCAGCTGATAAGCAATATTTGAGCAAACAATTTTTTGTAGTATTATAGTCCAAACATCAAAATTTTGAAACAAGATAAAGATGTGTTTTTAAATTTGACAAGAGGAACTACAAAATATGTAAATGGCACATTTTCCAATCCCCTTTACAACATAAAGTCCTGATATTTTTCATCGGCCAATGATCATACCTATTTTTTTTTGGGCTAATAGCTATTTTAATTTTTTTTCTTCATTTGGAAATAAATAGCAATTCCAAAAAGCCTCAACTCCTTGTTTTTCATTTTCTTTATATCAGATGTAGTAGTGGACCCTAATTTAAATTCTCGGGTTTTGTTTTGTAATAGATGCCTAAATGAATTGATATTATGTTAACAAATTATTTGGCCGGACAAAACAGAGAGAGGGTACATGTGCACATTGTCTGCCATATCTAAAGCCTGTAAATGAAGATTAGTTGAATTCTGATTGGTTAAAAATTGATCAAGAGACATACACTGAAGGACGGGAGAATAAATAAGTGTGAATTTCAAAATGGCGCGCCATAGTTTTGATGTGATTTTTTTCTATGTTTTAAAAAAATACACTATTGAAAGTAATATTAAACACATCTAAGAATTGTAAAGAAGACATGATAGAAGACAAAATAGTCTTTGTTTTGAATGGAAAGGTATGATTTAGTTTGAATATAGAGTCCAAATCAAAATATGTGTGTGGACATTTACATTTGAAAATCCACATGGGAAATGGAAAAAGACCATTGGCATACATACTCTACATGCAAAAGTGATAATTATTCTATCTTTACACAAATACCATGGTTGACTGATCTATAAATACCATAGTATACTGGTCTACAAATACCATGGCATACTGGTTTACAAATACCATAGTACACTCGTCTACAAATACCATGGTATACTGGTTTACAAATACCTTGGAGTAATAATTATTACTCCAAGCAAATACCATGGTATACTGGTTTACAAATACCATGATATACTGGCCCTTTTAATATATATTTCAGATTGGTCATATATTGTTTAATTGATATATTACTTTCTTGTAAAAGGAAACTGATTCCATTCAAATTCATATTAACCGAGTGCATTATGGACTCGAGGGTATAATTGAACGACGTGAATATGTGGTGTGATGGCCAAATGTATATAAAAGAGATAACAGTGTGACAGAATGGGACATATATACATAGCATTGCAACTTACTGTGTACACACCCCAAACAACATTCATTATCAATCTGTACACAGGCACTTTTCTGTCTCCATCATATATTTCACTTACTATTGCATCAGTTTTCCTTTTGGCATAACATTATCTTTGGACATTTATATTCTCCTCTTGTCTCCCACATGTAAAGTACAACATCTGAATAAGATTTATCAGAAATAGGGGTTAATTTTTCACATAAAGCTGACAAAGATCGGCATAATATCTCCAAAGTTGCCTAATTACCTGTCTGCTGATATTAAAATATACAACTAATGTAATTTCCTAAATGTCTAATTATCAAATTATAATTGTCATTTAATAACCATTGTAAATGACTCAATATTTAACTTTTTGCTTTGTGAAAGATAGACTATTATATCTTATAATTTGGACTTTGAGACCCGACAGTTATCCACTCTTTTTCCATAACATAAAAATGTATAAAATATAATATCCCTGTTACAGATGCATTTATGCCCAAGATAAAAGATCAGATTTGATGTGGAACTCCAGGGTTTTTTCCCCAAGCTTCGAATTAATATAACTCATTTGCAATAACCTCAATATATTAAGTGATATTATGTAGATAAATAAAAATTAATGACCCTGATAATCAACACCCAAGTTGTCATCCATATCCACACCATCACTTGAATTTAGAGTTATACTAGGGTTGGTATGCTTCAGACACAAGTGGATAAAACCACTTAATCAAAAAAAAAATTTTTCAAATCCAACAAAAACATAATATCACTTTTATCTTTAATTTTGAATCATAAGGTAACTGAATTACTTGAAAATTAAAATTAAAACAGGAACCATTGAGTAAGACTGCAGAAATGGATGAATTGGGTCGTTTTTTATCAAGGGCAAATATAGCAAAAGTGCTTAATACTACTGTATTATAATATCAGGCAAAATTAGCAAAATGAAATAAACTAAAACAACTACTTTTCATTATCAACTCTCCAAAACTTTAAAAAAATGTTCCATAAAAAGAACATAAACTAGGTCTCATCTCCAACATTTATCATATTGACCTGACCTCTTTCATATAGGGTCAAACTGTGTTTGTCTTTATGATCATTAAAATGCCACTTTTATCAACAGGTTAAGATTTACAATAAAATTTCTCAATAACAGTTTTTCAAAATAAATAGATTTGTGAATATTTGCAAATTCAAAAACAAATCCCCAAAAAATGAACAAAATCTGGTTGATAAAAATTGCAATAATGATATTAAAACCTGACTCCGATATAAGCTGTTGCATGGTTAGAGCAAGGTGTGTCATACTGGCTGCAATGTGACAGGTCATAGTTCACAGACAGGTCATAGATCACAGGCAGCATAAGGTGGCTATACTTTGATGGTGACAAGGACAGCCTTAGGTGTAACATCTATACTCTGATAATAACACATATGTACTTAGGTGTCACACCCATACTCTGATAATAACACAAATGTACTTATGTGAGACACCTATACTCTGATGGTAACACATATATACTTAGGTGTCACACCTATACTCTGATGATAATAACACATATATACTTATGTGAGACACCTGTACTCTGATGATAACACATACATCCTTAGTTATGACAAACCTATACTCTAATGTTTACGCAGGCAGCCTTAGGTGTGACAAACCTATACTCTAATGTTTAGGCAGGCAGCCATAGGTGTGACATTGATGGCAGTCAGTATGGCGTGGAGACTGAGGGAGGGCGGTCACTGTGTGGAGGGTGCAGTGATAGTACAACATGCCAGTGTAACCCACTGCTATACTGTTGTGTGCTTCTTGAAGTCTAGAGATGCTGAGTTCACACAGTAGCGCACATTTGATGGCTTTGGGCCGTCATCGAACACATGTCCCAAATGAGCATTGCACTGCCCACAACTGGCTTCAATCCTTGACATGCCTGCAAAATACAATACTTATTGCAATTAAAAATTCACTGATATACAGCCTTGTGATAAGATCAAAGAATTGCTTGTAGGCAATATTAATGGAATACAATTATTGCACTTCTAATTTCCTAGGTAGAATTCAGACATACCTCGGTGGTCAAAGAGAGTAATTTAAATAGAAAGCTGTAGAAAAAAATCTAAAAAACACATATCTCCAACAGTCAATATATTTATTTATTCTAGAAAATAGACACTATAATTTTGTCAAATAACAACTGACATATATGTTCAGGCAATGAAATGTTCTCAATATGTTATAATTCAGTAAAAGATTAACCCATTCTTGGTTTAATTTAATTAATACATTGTGATATGTACAATTATTGGGAGGTATTTGACATGTATTTGTTCAAACTCAAACATTTATTTGACCAGACATGAAGCATGACCATGAAGCAATGCATTGTTACTCCATCAGATCATGCTAAGCTGTGGTGTGCATTGCCCTGTGGCAAGGCAGGGTCAAAGGTCGATGCTCAATATGCATTTGACCATTTTTATGAATGACCAAATATATGCTTAGACTCAATTGTCGATATAAATGCTTTGTACAAAACAATTAAATCTTGGAAGTTAGTGAAAAAGTACTGGAGAGTGTACCTGAAATCGGAAACAAACAACAGTCCCTCTGTTAGTCCACTATTTAATAGGATCATAATGGTTATTAGTATGTGCCTGTTATAATAAATTTTAACAAAGCTCTCATCATGAAAACAATTTTCATGATCAGCAAATTTGCAAAGTGAATAGCTGCAGAGAATGTCTAGTGATCAATAGCTTATGAACAGCTACTTTACTTCATTGCTTAGCAACAGTTCTGCCATGCAATGCAAGAGGCACTAAAATGTTCCAAATTCTAGTTTAATTTTCACAAAACTTCAAGCATGATCTAGTCAAGCCTACATATTTACAGCCGGAGTAATGTAGTGGATTCTTCTGTAAGATAGATGTATGTATTATGGTAATGGTGTGAAAAGTATATATCTGTTCAATTAATCTTATTGAAGCCACTGATCAGCATGGCAGACTGAAGCCATGTATAAAGCGGTTCCTTTGCCAGGGGAAAGCCATGCAAATTGTATAGGCCGTGACTAAGGGGGGTAGCTGGATAACACATGGAAAACAGGTGACGTCATAATGCAATTTTGAAATGTCAATAACATCAACACAGAGATATACTTCAGTATATCAATTTAACAACTCTATAAGATGCTCCATAAAATATACCAATTCTAGAGCTATTTCCCAAGAAACCAAACAAGGGTTATAGAGGATCCAGATTCAAGTCTTGATTATAAACGTTTTAATTGGTAAACGATGAGGAGAAATATTAAATAATTTTCCAAAGTACTCTTGTCAAAACTGTGACAGAGATTTCAAAGTTCCTCTCTATTATCTGCCTCTTCTGACACTTCAGCCTCATCAGCTGATGCTTCTTCCAGACTATTGTCCTGGATTTTACTCTTTAACGTCGACTCAAGATTGGAACTGTGCTCCATGGGTGCGTTTCGGCTGCAAGCCCCCCTAGTGCAAGCATAAAAGCAACCACTGGGTAGATCCTCATCTACACTTTCAATCAAGATCAAGTTACTGGCTTTTGAACTTTGGCTTTCTTCATAATTATGAACGGATTCCTTAAAGTTAAGTGCGGCAGAATTGATACAGTATCTGATGCCTTTGGGTTTTGGCCCATCAAAAAAAAGATGGCCGAGATGTGCCCCACATCTGGCACATCGTACTTCTATCCTGTCCATGCCTGTCGTGAGAAAAGAAATAAAGGCAAAATCTCCTATAAAAATCAAGAATATGTTTTGAAATTTTATAGAAAGTAAAACAAGATGTAAAAATAAGTCACTGTCTGAATAATACAAGTTAATTGTTGATAATCTTAGGGAGCTTGCTAATGTTTATTTGAATATAGTATTCTGGACCATTCAGTAGCAGTGCCCTCTGTTGTTAAAATAGTATCTGGCCATAAAATGTTAATTATAACTGGCCTATTTATGATTCACACAAGTGGACACGGAAAGAGAATAACTAATGAGTCCAGTTCTTGAGTGACTAAAAGCAGTTAACACCTATTATAATTACAAGAAATATTGATTAACTAACATAGCCATGTGTACAGATTGTGTGTTTATAACTTACCGTGGGATGTGTCTTTTGTGAGTGCCACTTTTCCCTGGGCCACCACATCACTGAAGGCCGGCCACCCACACATTGTCTCATACTTCTGGTCGGATCGAAATAACTGGTTGTCACAAACGATGCATGTGTACACGCCTTCTGCTTTCTGCCGCAGGTACTTTCCACTGAATGCTCTGCAAAGTACACAACATAAACAGAGGTCAACTCGCATCTCATTTGCAGACATTATCATGCAGTCATGTTACACTTCAACATGTGATATGAACAGTATCATCTCTGGATGATGCCCACAGAAAAATGCTAACTTCTTCAGATTCTCAAAATTATTTTTTTATCTTGAAACTTTGCACTCCTTGCCACACAGCCTGCTTAAAGTTGATGTATTAGGTAATTGTCACATACAGTGAACCACTGTCAAATATTGTATTATAACATATGGCTTTTATTATATTGTTTTATTTCTTGGGTTGAACTTTGATATTTTCTTTGATTGATATATGGTTTTCACATGCATAATTGTGTTATTTCTTTGAGTAACCAGTAAAATAATATCTATTACCTATTTATGTCATTTGGTTTCAGATAAGACCACAAGCAAGGAAGAAAATACATCTCCAGCAGATACATACTATTCCCATCAAGGTCAAATTAACTGCCATTTTCAAAGGCACGTTTACAGACTTTAAACATTATGTTTTGGACACCGGCCCAACCAGGAATACAGTTTGATATACCATTGTTGGGTGTCAATACTGAATTACACTTGTACTTAAAGCACCCTGTGTAAAAGTGTTCAATAAAAGAGTGATCTAAAGTTTGTGAGGGGACATATATCAGTTAAACACAGGGAATCTGAAAACTCATTTGGTGAAGGACATACTCAATATATTATCATGAATAGTGCAAACATAAAATATTAATTCCTCTAATGGTATGTGTCTTAAATGTATAAATTCATATAGTAAGGCTCATGTCTATTAGTTTAGAGACTTCTCATGATTTCAAATCTAATGTTGAATAAGAAACAAGATGAAGTCAGCATGTAATTTTTCACTTAACCAATATGTGAATCATTCTACATGTACTGATATAAAGCACAAACAACATGTAGTGCATGATACATTACATGATAAATATCACTTGTCACTTCTGTGCAAAATATTGCCTAAGAAGTATACTTGAAAAGCCCTACAGGCATCCTACCAAGAGCGTAAGTTCAGGAATAATAACCTGACTATGACCAGACTATAAGTAAAACATGTATTTGCTAACACATGTAGTGAACAAATAATATTATGCCAAGCAAGTGGAAGGTGTGACCACATAATGCTATGCAGAGGCTATGCCTGATCAGATGTTGTCACGCAATAGCCATTCTTCAGATTTATGCATGACCAGATAGAGGTTTGGTTCCACCTGTATATACACACACCCGCATGTTATGAATGAAGTATGAAGTCCCAAACAGAATCATTAAGAATCACATGTTTCACTTTCTTTATTTTTTAATATAAAAAAAGACAAAAAGTCTTTCAGTTTAACACCCACATAAATATGTCATGTATCTAAGCGTCTTGCTGTGGTGAGCAAAGTGTATTGCCAGACAGTGTAATTCCTCTCAGGCCTGAGCAAATACGAGCATTTACTGGAAAGATTCATTGCATGTTCCACTGTTCACAACAAATAGAGCACAGATACCTTTTCTCACTAGGTGACATGATTATTACCTTGAATGCAATCAATCAATTCCTAAATAATAAAAAAAAAATCTGCACATCTCCCCCAATTCCACCGGTTACTGAAGCATAAAATAGAGGCCTTTTGATGGATGCTTTTTATCTTTGTGAAGTATCGACATAATCAAGATTTCCATTCATCACAATTCACAAGTGGTTGTTCATCATTTGTTCATTGGATCTGTCTGGCCCAGGTCTGACCTGCAATATAACACGGCTACATAACGCTAGCATGGCAATGTCTGATAACGTCAATGCTCACTTACAAAATCATGTACTCGTGTGATAAACAACATTAAAGCAATATTTCTATTGGCATGATCAAGACTCTATTAACATTGACCGCTCTGACATATGCGCATGTATATATGGCTTTTTTGCATGATATGCCTGACGGAGAATCAGCTAAATACATTAAAGTGATTGATGTCATCAAGTAATAGGTACTTGATAGATTAACTGTCAGGCAGATTATGATAATAACTAAGACACACTGGAGTAAGCTTTGTATTTATAGATATGGTAGAATTTATTGCTACTCAAAATTGTATCTTCAGCTTTTCATTTACATTTAAGGTGTGTGACACATCAATATTTTTTATATTTGCTGACAAACATTGAATATTACATACAGCCCCAGAAGCTTCTGACAAAGGAAAAATCATCTTAATCTTGTGACCTTGAAAAATAGGTCAAGGTCTGATTTTTGCTTTCTATTCAAATAGTGTCTTGCATATTAAATATTATTTTGTTGTGAAAAAGAAGAGGAACCCGCTTTTTTGTCAAAACATATAAAAGAAAACATTTGAAAATAATTTGGTTGATTGAGAACAATTTTCAAAGTGATGCATTTGAAATGATGTTTCGAGTCTTTAACCCAGACATAAATACCAATACTTTTGCATATATGTAGATGGACAACAAGGGCAAAATAAAATGTTACTGAAATAAATGACTGTTTATTTGTTATTCATGACACACTTATTATGGGACTGGTTTCAACTGGGGAATACTTGCATAATGAGACATGTAAATACAATGCACATAACGTCACTGAGGTACCTCCCAGACAACCTCTCATATGTCAGCCACACATATGCCTACAAATAAAAACACTCTGGTCACAACACCATAGTGGCATCCAGAAAAGTGATTCAAAAACTTAATGGCTGAGACTATAATAAGTTGATACCTAAACCTTCATCATCAAATGATTATGAAAATATCTTGATTTATCCTGAGCTGATCTCTGTGCACTGATGATTGAGTGAAATTATGTATGGATTTAAAGCGACAGAGCTTAATCTTTTATTATTTAGCTTCAATGGAGCAATTTAAGGAATGATTTTGTTATTTTTGTATAACTCTATGTATGCCGTGTCTGGACTGTGACTTTGCCCTGGTGGCTGGCCATATTTCACTGATCATCTCCTTGTTCTGCTTTCAACACTCATCACTCTCCACTCTGGCAAACAACACATCAACCAGTTTACACCAAACATCTATTGAATCACACATTCAGTCATGCTTAGCAGTTATTTGACACCATTTGGTCAGGCATATATCTCAGGCGTGATCTGATATGGTCATACAATACCAACAAACCAAATGTGTCACAGAATAGACATATGGTCCCAACTGAACAGTGCCAATAATGACAACTGGAAATCCCACCAGTCGCCAAATGCTCCAATTCATGAACATATGAATAAGCCTTTGAAATCACAATAAAAAGTCAAAATGCCTCTAGAATTAATTACAATTACATTATATGATGACAATCACCAGTTAGGCTGTCAACAAAAAGTTCACCAGAGGGCTAAATCAAACATTTTTCTGTACCATTCCACATGTGTGAGTAAGCTGTGCTCAGAGGAGTGCACACAGCTTGTCTGAGGCAGCATGGCAGTGGAGAGCTCACTCTTCATCACCAGGATGGGTAAGCCTGAGGCAGCATGGCAGAGGAGAGCTCACTCTTCATCACCAGGATGGGTAAGCCTGAGGCAGCATGGCAGAGGAGAGCTCACTCTTCATCACCAGGGTGGGTAAGCCTGAGGTAGCATGGAAGAGGAGAGCTCACTCTTCATCACCAGGATGGGTAAGCCTGAGGCAGCATGGCAGAGGAGAGCTCACTCTTCATCACCAGGATGGGTAAGCCTGAGGTAGCATGGCAGAGGAGAGCTCACTCTTCATCACCAGGATGGGTAAGCCTGAGGCAGCATGGCAGAGGAGAGCTCACTCTTCATCACCAGGATGGGTAAGCCTGAGGCAGCATGGCAGAGGAGAGCTCACTCTTCATCACCAGGATGGGTAAGCCTGAGGCAGCATGGCAGAGGAGAGCTCACTCTTCATCACCAGGATGGGTAAGCCTGAGGTAGCATGGCAGAGGAGAGCTCACTCTTCATCACCAGGATGGGTAAGCCTGAGGCAGCATGGCAGAGGAGAGCTCACTCTCCATCACCAGGATGGGTAAGCCTGAGGCAGCATGGAAGAGGAGAGCTCACTCTTCATCACCAGGATGGGTAAGCCTGAGGCAGAATGGCAGAGGAGAGCTCACTCTTAATCACCAGGATGGGTAAGCCTGAGGCAGCATGGCAGAGGAGAGCTCACTCTCCATCACCAGGATGGGTAAGCCTGAGGCAGCATGGCAGAGGAGAGCTCACTCTTCATCACCAGGATGGGTAAGCCTGAGGCAGCATGGAAGAGGAGAGCTCACTCTTCATCACCAGGATGGGTAATCCAAGGTCGATGGGTAATCAAGGTCAATGGGTAGAATCAACAACCACAAGGGACTGGAATGAGGGAAATAATGCTGACCAATTCTTATCATGGATTAACTCAATGGCCATGCAACCAATTCTTATCATA
This sequence comes from Amphiduros pacificus, assembly GCA_949316495.1. NCBI lineage: Eukaryota > Metazoa > Annelida > Polychaeta > Phyllodocida > Hesionidae > Amphiduros > Amphiduros pacificus. Next base: position 26,010,251 of record OX439003.1, read on the forward strand.
GATAAACTCATTGGGCAATAAAAAATATTCATGAGTCACCTTTGAATATATGAACAAGTAACACCAGACAGGTTGAATGTTCTATTTGAGGTTGGTGAGTTGGGTTAACAATTAGGCTTGAAAAAAATAACATCTCTCAGTAGGGTTCTAGTAATTAGTTATATTTGACCTTAAAGTAATACAAGACTTGACACATCTGAACCCCAAGTTTTTTTTCAACAATCCAGGTTTAAATTTAATTACCAATAATTGTATAACCGAATAATAACTAAAAAAAATGGCATTTGTCAATAAATGGTAACCTTAATTGGTAACCTCAAATGCCATGAATGTTCATTACAAAGCAATAAGACCAATAAGACCTGCCTACTCAGCTATATTTTCATTCTGATCAAACCATATAAGAAAATATATTCTCAAGTTGGCCTAATGGGTGGGTCAGATCTTAGGTGCATGAGTATGACTATGAATCACGTCTGTTACAAATCTTTGTGACAGTTTATCTGCAGTTAATCCTGCAATGTGTCTAGGTGCATCCTGTAGGAATTTACATTAGCACTGGCCTGGTCTCCCAAATGGATTTTTATGCCTCTGGGCTCAAGTGTTGACCAGTGGTATTTCTGATACAAATCTATATTTGACTGAGCTTCACTCCCCTGGCATCAGAGGTCTCCTCCTGCAGGGCAGTCATCAAAATGGTTAAAACAAGATAAGAGATGGAAATAATCAAGATCTTTCTAAAAGTGAATGTTCGTAATATTTTAAGATTTTATGAGCAAGGAAACTGTAAGTAGGGTATAATCTTACTCTAAGGTATAATATTCATCTTCTACACTGGCCATACAGTACAAAATATATGTCAGGGCAACACATATTTTATATATTTAAAAGAAAATAGTAGTAGCATTACATTAGAAAATACAGATATTATTATTCTGTAGTTTTGAAGAAATGTTCCCCATCTTACCCTGTCCAAAATACAGGACCAGTCCCTAATGAGGTCATGTTTGTTATTCCAGGTATCATGGTTATTATTAGATGAGAATCTCATGCTATACCCACATGGCAAAGTCTACACCCACCTTTCTTGAACGTCAAATGGCTCATATCCCCCTAAAATTTGCTTTTATTTTTTTGTGATATTGTCCCTTCTTTCATCTCTTTTTTCAAAGTAAACAAATTAGATATGTAGCCCTCAGAATTATACTGTATATCATTGCTCTAAGTCATTGTACCATATTATATTTGCTTATGAAACAAATCATTGTTGAATTAATGAATTTTTTGGTGATGGAGACCCAGTTTTAATGTTATATCCATACGTACAGCCAGCTGATGAATTATGAGGGATATTATCACATACATGTCTTAAATGAACATGAAAATTCTGCATTAATCTTGAACTAATCTCACTGAACCACTGCACCAAACCCCCTTGTAAAAGGCCTGTCATTCTACAAATATTAACTTTTATTTTTCGACAGTATAAAACTTTGAAAAAAATAAAATAAAATAAGCATGTATATAATAGTGATTTATATATTTTTCTGGATAAATTGTTAATTTTTTTTTGGTTTCCTTCATTTTGTTTTATATAATAAATGTTATTCTATGCTAAACATAACAGTCTATTTGTGTGGCGAAGTAAAATAAAAGTTTTGTATTATATTGAATATTTTCCACTCTGCTAATATAATCTCCTATAGAGAGATAAAGGTTATGTAGTGAATGTGAAGGCCAGCAGAGATCCCATGGGTAGAATCAATCAATAACCCACCAATGGCAGCCCATCCCCATGGGGCCTACCAAATACCCACATACTCTACACCCTGCACTTATGCTCAGTTATCTCTTGATACTCTATTTTTCTGGAGAGATTAAACAGTTTAAAACAGCAGTATTCACCAAAAGCTCTAAGTATGATTGACATCAAGACAGTGGTTGTATTGTAGAACATCATAGGCTTAGGATAAGCTGACCATGTGCACAGCAGAAAGATTACCCATAGAGAGTTAGTAATTAAATATATCAAAATAAGAGGCCATTAAAGATCATTTGATTCTGTAAATTCACATACATTTTTTGGCATTATCATATTCCTTCATTCTCAATGTTCTTATATAAGTTTGACAGGTGAGAGTCTGACTGACAGATCTTTTTGTTTGTTAAAAATTTGTTAAGAGCTAGAAAAAAGGATAAGCCATCAAAAAACCATATTTTGCATAACTTTGCATATCATTTAGAGAGCCTTTCAGAATTCAATCCAACAATACGGAAGCAACTCAGACTTCATTGTAATGATCACTCAATCTCAATAGGAGAAGCAGAGACCATGTGCCAAAACAGCAGGAAGATTACCCATAGAGAGTTAGTAATTAAATATATCAAAATAAGAGGCCATTAAAGATCACCTGATTCTTTAAAATCATATACATTATCATATTCCTCCATTCTCAAAGTTCTTATATAAGTTTGACAGGTGAGAGTCTGACTGACAGATCTTTTTAGTTAAAAAAGTTTTAAAAAAGATTATGCCATTAAAAAAGTCTATTTTGCACAACTAATTATTTATTCAGCCTGTCAGAATTCCATTCAATCCAACAATATAGTTGCTGCTCAGACTTGATTGTAATGATCACTCAATCTCAATATGAATGTAGTCTTAATTCACATTTTAGCTCTGTGTAGCTCTACCTAACTATGACATGGATAAAAAAAATATATTAATTTTATACCTGACTATAACTTCAGTTATTAGATATTATTTAAGTAATGTAATAATTTCTTTCTCAGAACCTCATCATCTACACTTTACCCCCCCCCCCCCTCTTAAAAGTTGAGCTGCCTCTTGATGAAGTCCTCATCATGCTGATATTCCATGTTACAAGCCACCTGAGTACATGGAGAGCTAGGTCTCTCAGGATTTATCAATCTCTGGTATACACATATAAATTATATATGATCCGAGGCTGAGAGGGTTCGTGCTGTACCCGGCTTTGCTATTATCCTCTAACCTGTTCTCTAGTACGTCCTATTTGCCCACACAGTAATCACCCGGAGACCAATCCAAGCCAACCAGCCTGTAGTTATTACCACAGTGCTGTATACATGCTACTTAGTGCATATAACAATATGTAATAAAGCAAATTGTAAAGAGGTGAATCTCTGAACAAACACCCTCAACATAATAGTCGCTTTACCCCCAGAACGAACATAAGCACTTATAAGGTTACAGTTTTCTAATCATGATATGTGTGTATGTGTGCGCAAAGATTAATTATTGTCTAATTTTGGTAAAACTTTGTATTTACAATCCTTATTTCTTTTTTATGGCCTTGTTTCACAAGTTGGGTGGGGATAAACTGTTATAAACAAAGAAATAAAAACAATTTCTGAGAAATCAAAACAAAACATTCCGTGTCTACACTGAGTTTCACACAGGGGGTTTACCTCACCAATCTCAGCTTATTTATATATACCATTCAACTAGTTGCAGCAGAAAGTTTCACCTCTTTTTACACCTGACAGAACACTCTATTATGCTGTCAGGTTTTATGGATTGCTGGGCAATTCCATTTGTTAAGAGTAAAAATTGCAAAGATAAAAACACTTGAAATCTTTTAGTGTGGGCAATAAAACATTAACAACCTAAAAGAAAAGTCAGTAATGAAACCTGTCAACAGACAGATGTGCATATGCAGAAGTCAATTAATATATTGAGTTACAGAGAAACAATGACCTAAATATAGATTTTAGATGTGTGTATAGGATGAGCGTAGTTTTTCTCTGGACTTGTACCTTCCAAGGAGGACATGTCTTTCACAAAGTAGGGAGGAGGATTAGGTCATGTTGTGTCTTCACAACATCTCAGTGTTTACTTTTGCAAATTTGTGCTAGAATTAAACAAAACTTTGAAGTTCTTTTTATAACAGCTTGGAATTGTGTTTGAATCTAATTTACTCTTAATATGCTCAAGTGGAGGTTGACAAATGTAAGATACTGACAGGATGTGACTTAATGTATTTGGCAACAAACATCTATCTGGGCACCATTAACCATGCCCAATTTAGGTCAGTGGACTGGCATATGAGTATGCCAAACCAAATCTGCAGCATATGTTCCTACATATGACTGTTTCTTTTTCTCAAAATTTAGTGTAAATTTCTTTTAAAAGACAAAACAAAATGAGGGCACAAACTCTCTATTATTTTCCAATTTGTTGACATAATATTGCCAGATTGCCATATTACTATTTCATTGATCTAAATCTCTTGATTATTGAAAAAGTAATAAGCAAGTTCATATTACAGAAATAAATTATATTTCTAGCCCTTTGATGATAAGTTTGGGTAAATAAGACTGATTATAATGTTATTCATTTCCTATCATATACACATTTATTATACATGTCAAACACTCCAGTAAGTCTATCACTATTTACACAGGGATGATCATTATGCCTCATATTCCATTGAGGCTATCAACTCTCAATTCATACTTTATAAAAGTATATTATTTTGACAGTTTTCCAAATCAAGAGTAATGACATGACATTACCCATTATGTTTACATTCCTTTTATGAAGGGAAACTATTTACTCTTCAAAATATACATTTCGTGTGAATATTGCATGGATTTGATCAGAATTGGTTTCATGTAATTGAAATTTACCATAATGCTAAATCTAACTAAGAGAACAAACTTATTACTTTTTTTGTCATGTAATGAGCCCAGAAATATAATATTGACTTATGTACAATGTTCATGCAACAGACTTCTCCAATATTAGATTTTGAGACAAACCTTTCAGTGCCTTTCTGTTGAGTGACAAAATACTGTTGAGGTGTGAGTCTTTTCTTGAGGTCGTCCTTGTCGCACTTGACTGGACATTCTCCTTTGTCTTTACATGATGCTTGATCCTCGAGTTTCTGGAAGGCTGGATTTGGCCGTGATTTTTTCTCCTTCTCAGCGGCCACCAAACGTAAGATGTTCATCAGAACAGTTGCTAGGACAGCCAACCTCATAAAACATGAACACTGAAAATCTGCAAGCAAAGAGTTTCACAATGAAAATGGTTATTAGCACTTGCCAACAATGAAACTTTCGAAAATTTCCTCGGCAAATATCAAACCACTGAGCAGCTAAACTCTATTTGTGACATGTCTAAGCCTTTACAAACCTCTATAATGCCATCTACATTTATTCATCTGTTAATTTTGCTGATAATGTAAAAGGCAATTGGAATTTGAATTGTTTCTGTGATAAAAAACAACAGGTAATTTTGCCCATGAATTCACCATTTTGGTGCCAATGCAGGTGTGTAATGCATATGCAAGTCCAGAAAAGAACACAAACAATGTCCATGTCATCAAGAATACAAGGGCTCTCACACCTGCAAAGGCTCCTGCATCATGATTTAAACCACTCTATTGTGGTGATGAAATCTGGATTTATGCCACATAATGGACCCAAGTGCACATTTCTCCATATTTATTAAAATAGATTAATTGAGGATTCAGCAGCATGCTGCACCATTTGTTCTAGTTTTCCTTGTCTTCCGTTTGCCACTGATCAGGAAGGAGTTACCGTATTTACTTGTGTATAAGTCGACTCGTGTATAAGACGACCCCCCAAAATTGAGGTTATTTTACTTGAAAAAAACCAATTTCCGAATATAAGACGAGTTGGTTTTTCTTGAGATATCGGCTCTGCTACCATTCAACCTTCAGCTGAAGCTTGGCGGTCATTTTAAAAGTGAAACGTAAATATGCTTACGATATAAGATATTAGCCGTCTTAAACACGAGTATATACGGTAAAACGCATACGATGTTCGTATTTTCGAAATAACGGATATCAGACGTAGCGGATCGATTTTGGTTGCGTTTTCAATGATAAATAAAGGTATTTACCCAATATTATCACAAATTAAAACGTAATACGATGTACGTGACGTCCTTTATCTTAGCGTCTGGATGCCCATGAGACAAAAGTGGAGCGGCCAACATGTCAAATTGAACTTTCATATCCGTAGCGGATCTATTTTAATTGCGTTTTAAATGATAAATAAAGGTATGTACTTAATATTATCACAATTACATCGAGAATTTCTCCACATCATTGATCTTAGCCTCAAAACAAAGCCTTTTCATTATTTATCATTTGAAACGCAATTAAAATCGATCCGCGTGTGAAAGCATTTATGTCAACAAGGGAAGACACGACTTAAAGCAGTGGAAACAATGACAAGATGCAAAACTGTGAACGCTGATAATTGAAATCAGTGAAAACAAAGTCAAAACAAAGCATTTTGAAATAATATAATAATAATAATAATAAAATTTGTATAGCGCTGATACCAGACAAGTCTGTTCATAGCGCTGAGTTCAGGACGTGCATCCTGAAGAGATGAGTTTTCAGCCTACTCTTAAACGAGGAGACTGACGTGCTTGTCCTAATATCAGTAGGCAAGGAATTCCATAGTCGTGGGCCTAAAGATGAGAAGGCCCTGTCACCTACTGTCCTTAGCCTGGTTTTAGGTACTTGTAGGTGGGTGCCATCATTGGATCTTAGACAGCGTTCACCTTCTTTAATCAGGAGTAGATCCCGTAAGTAAGGCGGAGCCTTACCGTTAAGGGCTTTCCAGGTTAATAGAAGAATTTTAAAATCAATTCTCGCATGAACGGGAAGCCAATGCAGTTCCCTTAATTTTCCTGAAATGTGATCAAATTTCCTGATTTTTCCAACTACCCGTGCTGCAGAGTTTTGGAGGTATTGCAGTTTCATGATGTCAGTTTTAGGAAGACCTGCCAGAAGACCATTACCATAGTCAAGGGTGGATGTAACAAAAGCATGGGTAAGTGTTACCGCGGTCTTCTCGTCTAGACAATGTCTGATGGCCGCCAGGTTCCTGATGTGATAATAGCCCTTCTGACACATTTTCCTGATCTGGGCCTTCATGTCCATGTTGGAGTCAAATGTGATACCAAGGTCAACAACTGACTGACTAGGAGCAATATCAGAGTCACCCACTCTGATTGTGGTTGGGATACTGCTATGGGTGGTAGTACTGTATCTGTCAGTACATATGAGCATCTCTGTCTTTCCATCATTTATCTTCATCTTGTTTGATATGAGGAAATTTCTGACTTCCCTGACACACTCCTCCAGTTTGTGTCTGCTCATATCCACATGATGGGGAGAGGCGTGGTCCACAGGGATGTAGATCTGAGTATCATCTGCATAAATATGATAGCTCAGACCATATTTTGCAAGTATATCAGATAGGGGTGTCATGTAAATGGTGAACAGTATAGGACCCAGGACTGAGCCTTGGGGTACCCCATATTTTAAGGATTTGAGACAGGATCTATGAATCCCCACCTTCACACATTGCTTTCTGTCCATTAGGTATGACCGAATCCAGGAGAGTGCATGACCTGTGACGTTGCATCTATCCCTCAGCCTATCCAAAAGGATTTGATGGTCAATAGTGTCAAAGGCAGCGGAAAGGTCAAGCAACAACAAGATAACTGCCTTTCTATTGTCAAGGCAGCCCAAGATATCATTTTGCACTTTTAACAAAGCGGTTTCAGTGCTGTGATATTCCTTGTAGGCTGATTGAAACTTGTCAGTAAGACCATTCCTTACAAGATGGGGGACTAGTTGGTCTGCAACCGCCCTCTCAGTTAGTTTGGAGACAAATGTTAGGTTGGAAACAGGCCTATAGTTTTTTTCAACCAGTTCCAGACCTAGTTTCTTCAGCAGGGGTGTTATGATGGCTATTTTCATATTTTCCGATACTGCTGATTCCATCAGTGATTTATTTATGATGGAAGTAATTATTGGTAGGAGGTCATCTAAGAGGTCAAGTAAGAGCCAGGTTGGAATTGGATCCAGGTCACATGACTTCTTAGCTGACCTTTTGACCAATTTCCGTACGTCATCAATGGTTAGGGGTGTGAACCTATCCAGACATGTAGTACTATCGTTTGCAGTGTCACCTGGTGGCGAAATTTGGCCAGATGGAGCATTATCAATGTCCAGGCGGATTCTCTCTATTTTTTCAAGAAAGAATGTGTTGAACTTCTCAGCTTGAGTAATCTCACAGTCAGATTGGGGCATAGGTGTGTCCTTTTTCTTGTGCATGACTGTGTCAATGACTCTAAAAAGCTTTTTGGGGTCATGTTTGTTTTCCTCAACCAGGTTGGAAAAATATGATGATTGAGCAGATTTAAGCATTGAGTTGTATTTGTTCCTCTGAGAGTTATACAGCTCCTTGTCAATTTGAGTGCCAGTCTTGCTCATTTTTCTCTCAAGCCTCCTCCTGAGAGATCTTTCCAGCTTTAATTGGTCACTCATCCAAGGTACAGGTTTGCGTTGGGTGACCATGGCAACCTTAATTGGTGCATGTTTGTCCATGAGTGATGTGAGTTCCCTATCATAATAATTTACCATGTCCTCCAATGATAAATGTTCCCAAGTTGAGTTTCTGTCAGTTAGGGATTTAATGTCCCTTCTTAGGGATTCAAGATCTAATGCCTTGAAATTCCTAAATTTGATAGATTTTTTGGGGGGTTTAGGAGGTACAATATCAAGGTAAATCTTAATCATTTTATGATCAGATAGGTACTCATCTACCAGGTGACTCTTCATGAGCTTATTTCCCCTAAAGGTCATGATTAGATCAAGGGTGTTCCCTAACCTATGGGTTGGTTCCTGAACCCATTGTGTTAGATCAAAGGTAGATAGGATGTCATTAAACTTAATGACATCAGGCTTTAAGGGCAAGTTAACATGGAAGTTGTAGTCACCAAGGAAAATGACCTCATGACTAAAGGAACCATAATGTGCAACCAATTGGGTGAACTCATCATAGAACTCAGAGTAGGTATATCTATTTCGATCAGATGGTTCAGGTCTGTATATCACCACAAATGTTACCTTTTTTCCCTTCAATGTGATGGATGACTCCATGAGCTCCATGGTGGTGACTACTGGTTGGTTGGCCCTATTGGTTATGAAGGGGAGTTCAGATTTGTATAAAATCCCTAATCCTCCCCCTGTACGACCAATTCTAGGAAAGGACTCAAATTCAAGTGACCCTTCTTTAAGTTCACTTTTGACTTTGTCAGAATTTGAGTCATGCATCCAAGTCTCAGTCATGAACAGGGCATCAAGGTCATGCTCAGTAAAATAATCTTTTACTGGCAGGATCTTGCTAGATATGCTCTGTACATTGCAATATGTTTTAAATGATATATAAAGGTATTTACCCAATATTATCACAAATTATTTTCGCAGATCAAGAATTTCTCCACGATGTAGAACGTAATATGATGTACGTGACGTCCTTGATCTTAGCGTCAAAACTAACATGTGGTAGAATATTTCTTTGTGTATTATAAAGCCATATAATATTATTATCGTTTATAGCACTCGATCGGCTGTAAATCATCGTGATAATATTGGGTAAATACCTTTATATATCATTTAAAACGCAATTAAAATCGATCCACGTGTGAAAGCATTTCTGTCAATTTCTCAAGATCGCCATTTTGAAAGGCGAAAGAGGCTCTTGTTTTTGGCGCGAAAACGATTGTTAACTGGTATTGAAATATTAATATATGGATGGTTTTGTTCTGTTCTTGACCTGCAAAGCGTATTTTGTGTTTATATTGGGTATATGCTTTTATTTATCATTTAAAACGCAATTCTCCTACAAATCTGCAAAGTCAATGATCACATGATTTGTGAGTCACGTGGCCAATCGATCCGCTACGTCACGGACATCGTATTTACATTTTACTTTTACTTCTATGTCTATTAAAATTATTATTTAATTTTATCACACAATTCAATTCTGCCTTTGATGTCTTCCCATTCAGTGGTGTGAAAATTAGTAAAATTTCACTGATACCAATTATCAGCGTTCACAGTTTTGCGGCATTTGTTTCCACTGCTTTGAGTCCTGTCTTCCCTTGTTGACAGAAATGCTATCACACGTGGATCGATTTTAATTGCGTTTTAAATAGATTGATGGTTTGTTCTGTTCTCGAACAATTTGTGATAATATTGGGTAGATATCTTTATTTATCATTTAAAACCAATTAAAATCGATCCACGTGTGAAAGCATTTCTGCCATAGAGGGAAGACACGACTCCAAGCAGTGGAGACAATAACGAAACGCAAAACTGTGAACGCTGATAATTGGAATCAGTGAGAACAAAGTCAAAACAAAGTGTTTCGAAATAATATTGGGTAAATACCTTTATTTATCATTTAAAATGCAATTAAAATCAATCTGCTATGTCTGATATTCGTTGTTTTGTTTTGACATCGTATTTACGTTTTACCACAATTACTCGAGTATAAGACTGTTAAACCGACCCGCTATGTCCGATATTCGTTATTTCGAAAATAAGAATGTTCGTAATGAAAACTCATTGTGCCGTAATTTTTTGGCGTAAATCCTCGTCCACAGGTTGCTCTCGTGTATAAGACGACCCCCCCAAACATTAACTAAGAGTTTTTGGAAAAAAACCTTGTCTTATACACGAGTAAATACGGTAATAGTAACAGCATTAACATTAAATGAACACTAATATCTATCCTTATTAATAACAGATATTTATCTTAATAAATAACTTGTTTTTTTTTATAGTTCTTAATGTTTGTTAATTGGAAACACTTAATGAGCATTAATGGCAGAGGCAGGTAGAGCGGATAGATTATCTTTCGTAATCATAAACCGAGTATCATAGATAATGCCTCTTTTTCTGTAACTTAATTTGATATTGGCCAAATTTAATTAAGATATATTTTCAGAATGAAAGGAAATTTGAACATTTTCTTTTTATCCATATATATATTATATTCAAATAAAAATCAATTCTGCTAGGTATTTCTGAAATTAGAGCAATGAAAATGGTCCATACTTAGAGAAAATACAATACTTTGGAATCCTTCCATTTTAAACATTTCTTACTTATGCATTTTACATTTTACATCCCTGATGGATCCAAGGATTCACTTATGTAACCTTGGATTCCTGATTACACCAAGGGTCACTGATCATGGTTGCCCATAAATCATGCTGACCAGAAGGTTGTTCACAAATCATGCTGACGGGACGGTTGCTCGCAATTTGACACAAATCATGATGACAGGATGGTTGTTCAAAGATCATGAAGATAGGTCATTGATTATGGTAGCAGTGTAATGGATCACAAATTATAATGACATGGGGTGGGTCAGTGATCATGATGACATGGTGATGGATCGTGATGACATGGTGATGGGTCAGTGATCATGATGACATGGTGATGGGTCAGTGATCATGATGACATGGTGATGGGTCGAGGGTCATGATGACATAGTGATGGGTCGTGATGACATGGCGATGGGTCAGTGATCATGATGACATGGTGATAGGTCGTGATGAGATGGTGATGGGTCAGTGATCATGATGACATGGTGATGGGTCAGTGATCATGAAGACATGGTGATGGGTCAGTGATCATGATGACATTGTGATGGATCAATAAACATGTTGACATAGTGATGGGTCGAGGGTCATGATGACATGGTGATGGGTCAGTGATCATGATGACATGGTGATGGGTCAGTAATCATGATGACATGGTGATGGGTCAGTGATCATGTTGACATGGTGATGGGTCAAGGGTCATGATGACATAGTGATGGGTCAGTGATCATGATGACATAGTGATGGGTCGTGATGACATGGCGATGGGTCAGTGATCATGATGACATAGTGATGGGTCAGTGATCATGATGACGGGTCAGTGATCATGATGACGGGTCAGTGATCATGATGACGGGTCAGTGATCATGTTGACATGGTGATGGGTCAGTGATCATGTTGACTTAGTGATGGGTCAGTTATCATGTTGACATAGTGATGGGTCAGTGATCATGTTGAAATAGTGATGGGTCAGTGATCATGTTGAAATAGTGATGGGTCAGTGATCATGATGACATTGTGATGGGTCAATAAACATGTTGACATGGTGATGGGTCAGTGATCATGTTGACATAGTGATGGGTCAGTGATCATGTTGACATAGTGATGGGTCAGTGATCATGATGACACTGTGATGGGTCAGTGATCATGTTGCCATGGAGATGGGTCAGTGATCTTGATGACACTGTGATGGGTCAGTGATCATGTTGACACAGTGATGGGTCAGTGATCTTGATGACACTGTGATGGGTCAGTGATCATGTTGATATGGTGATGGGTCAGTGATCATGTTGATATGGTGATGGGTCAGTGATCATGATGTTATGGTGATGGGTCAATAATCATGTTGACATGGTGATGGGTCAGTGATCATGTTGACATAGTGATGGGTCAGTGATCTTGATGACACTGTGATGGGTCAGTGATCATGTTGACATGGTGATGGGTCAGTGATCATGTTGATACAGTGATGGGTCAGTGATCATGTTGACACAGTGATGGGTCAGTGATCATGTTGACATAGTGTCGTAATAGTGATGGCAGATGGTGTGTAGTTTACAGACATCAGACATAACTTGGATTCATCGGAGTTGAATGACGTACATACCAGATATATCTGACAGCCTGCTGCGTCTGGGGTCTGTTGTTGTAGTCTGTTTATGCACTGGGGACCCACACTATACATAGGACATGATGACAGGGTAACCGGGAAATGATCAAGCACAGATGAGCCCCCAGGGGGGTATCCATCCCCTTTCATCTTAATTTATCAATCCATGTTAATTTTTGAGAGGAAATAATGTGAATATAGATCGGGTCTACGGGTGGCATACTTAACATATGATAGTATACAAATCTTCCAGTCAAGACAAGTGAATCAATCATCAAGCTTCGAAATGAATGCAAAACACATGTCTGAATGTCAGTTGACACTGACAGTTCCTGAACATTCCTCACACATGCACAAGCTAATCCCTTCTATTTCAATCATTTGAACGCATGGAAGAGTTTCAAATACATTACATTAACAGAATGACATATCAAACAACAATAAACACGGCTACTTACTTTGGGAGGTTGTGCAGAACGCAAACAAATACGTCAACAATGACAACAATTCGGCGCAGATTTTCCCTCACTGATTTTTCACCAACGCCATATTTAGGCAATGGAAGGTGTTTCGGTTTTCCGCACAAGAGAGCTCTATGTGTTCAAAACAAGACTGCTAGTGCCATCTAGTAGTAATTTTTTTAGCGCTAGATGCCACTCCCTTACAAATAATAATGGGCCAGGATTTCCCATTTAGAATCGTCAGTCATCTCGAACAAAAAGAACGATTTGATTTTAATTTATTGGAATTTATTTGGCATTAGTCCAAAGACAGCAGTTAATTACAGGTGTTTTAAAGTTATGTAGTTGTGTTTTGGTGATGAGCGCGTTGTAACATGACGTTGTATGGACGTAGATCTGTGAACACCAGATAGCGTTGTGAGCACGTTGTTGTACAACATTGTGAGCACGTGCTTAGCACATTTTTTTCAACGTTGTGAGCACGTCCTAAGCACGTTGTGGGGACGTTGTAAACAGACAATATGTTTTGAACATGTGATAAAATTATGTTAGCGTATGCTCAGCATGTTGCAAGTACATGGTACATATACATCCAGCTATGAACAAATTCGGCTATCTTTGGCCAAATCTAGTTAGACCTACTCAGTTGGGATTATCTCATCAGCAACCTCTTCTAGCATATCAACTGACATGTTATGCTGATTCTGTGACATTGTCTGAAATTATATGGCTATATATTGTTGTAGATAATGAAATCATATTTCTATCACAACAAAAGACATGATCTTTTTTTTTATTATATTTGAGTCATTCAGAACACTACGTATTATCCACTAATTCACTGTAACTTTGAATTACCTTACAAACTAAGCTGTTACAGGTCGCCATTTTCTGTAGTACTGCAGCCACATATTGGCCAATTTAATCACCACCAGTTTTGTTCACCATGCTCACCACCTTATAAGCACGTTGTTAAATATGTTGCAAGGCAACATGCTGACAACGTTGTCACAGCACGTTGAACAGCAACGTTGTTATTAGGTCAGACCACAACGTTATCCTTCCACGTGCTGAGCATGTTGAAAAAAACGTAGAAAGAAAACTAAACCTTATATCTACATGCTCACAACGTTATTTCTACGTTGTGTGTTACCTGGACTGTTCTTTCTAACCTGTGCATTGTGCACGTAATAACTGAGAGAGATTAAACAAATTATTGCAATCAGATCTCAATAACGAGCAAGCAAAAATATGACAGAAGAACTTTAATCAGAGATTAAGACAAATTACGTAAAAGGTGGACAAATATTAACCCGATCCTCAACCAACAAATTCAAACATATAGGGAACATATACACGTCTAATTAATGTATGATGTTAACATTGAGATAATATTCAAGCAAATAAAATTTATGGAAATCATGCCATAAATATTAATTAGCGAGAAATGGCATGAGAGTGTCTTGCAAAATCTATCTTCTTAATTATACTACAGTCAGAAAACTTAATTTGGGGCCTTTGAAAACTAATTGTATATACTGAGGGTTTAAAATAAAGACCCAAATTGTTTTTTGTTTTTTTTTCATTGATTGCCACCTTTCTCAATAAACGTTCATCAAACTTGGTATTCCTCAGCTGCAAATAAAGTCATGTCAAAGAAAAACTTTATTTCGTTCTGAAAAAAAACCCAGCTCAACTTTAGTTCTCTAATCTTACCTGCTTATATAAACAACTGTGGCTGTGATGTGCATCCACATCATGGCAAGGAATAAGAATGTTTACCCTCATCTTAACCTGGCGTCTCTGGATCGATCTGTCTATCCATAGAACAATTAAAAAAGTTCTCTCCCGGAGTAAAATAGTGCCTAACAGTCTATGCTATTCTGTAATACATGCCAATTTATTATGCGTCATTCTATCTACTTTATTCCATTAAAATAATTAAAAACTTTTCATTGTGTATATTTTGAAAAAGAAAACGGGCAGTATACGATATACGGCAATATACGAGATAAACGTTTCTACTGCTGTTCTTAACATACTAATTACTGCTGTTCTTATTATACTAATTTGTGGAGGGAAATGCAAGGAAATAAAGCGATCAATATTTAGCTGACGGATTCTGCTTTTCTTCAGGCATGCGTGGAAAGATGAGCGTATAGAGTGAACTATTTTTATAATTGGGAAAATGCACATGAACCACTGCAAACATAACAATTCCTTGCCAACCCCTTGTCGATACATTCTTTGTTAGACTTTTAAAAAATCTAGATGAATTGAAAAATGACTTTCTGCAAAAAAATAAAAATAATAATAATAACTGCATTTAAGCTCATAACAAAAAATGGTCATTATTAACAGATGACTCTTGTAAAACATTGTAAAACATAATTTTAAGTATTTCTTCATATAAGGCACCAAGTAATCATTCTCATTATTGTATAAAATAATCTAAATTGCTGTAATAAAAAAAAAACAATTTAAAAAAAGATTATCCAACATCACCACCTATTGATATGTGAAAATGAGTGTTCACAGATGCTTCTCAATCAATCAAGTAAGGAATTATTAGTTATTGAATAATTACTTGGAGATATGGCGTAAATAGGTGGTGAGTGAAATTGTAGCAAAAGTCAGATCCATGAAAAGCATTAGTGCCCGAAAAATATTAGATCAATTTTCGTACTTGGACTACTCCGACTGAATATTCGTGTATTTGAGCTAGAAAATTCGTTCCTATACCATAATAAATGTTTTGAAAATAAGATAATTACAAACTACCTTACCTGTGCAATTTTGGTTGGTGTTTGTTCTGAGTTTTGTTTTGTTTTTTGTTTTTTGTTTGTTTTTTGTTTTTTTTGTTTTATGTTAGCCGCAAAATCTTTAGTGGTTGTGGCAGCCAATCTGTCAAAGCACTGAGAACATAGTGGCTGAAAGTTGGTCGAGAAGTGCCTCAAACTCTCTAAAGGGGCTGGCATATAGTGATATATTGGAGACAGACATATAATTTCCAACAGCCAATCTGCTCGTATAAGCTTGTATTTCTATGTTAACCCAAATTTTAGTCTGTCACGTACTCACATAATTTGTCATCAATATGTCTGAAGTGCTAATAGTTAATTTAGTCATTTAATCCACTACAACTCAGCGCTATGAACAGACTTGTCTGGTATCAGCGCTATACAAATTTTATTATTATTATTATTTAACTAACATATGCAGTGGTGCGGGAATAGTCTGCATCATAGAAATGATAAATTATCTTCCTAACATTTAAAAAAAAAAAAGGTTGTAAAAAGACCCATCTCTAAGAGATCTATATTTTTGTTTTTTTTATAACTAACATAAAAGGGAAATATGAATACTTAGTACTCATGATCAATACAAAGATGATATGTGTTTTATTCCTTCTTTTCAAAGTCTATATATTATGAATATCAATCCAAGAGTCAACCTTTACCCTTCAAATTGTTCGTTTGTTGTATCATGTTAATATATAACCATTTATAATTTGTGCTTTTATTGCTACTGTTACATTACTGTTAAACGCGGTTTCATGTCTCTCGTTTCCCCCTTGTTTTACAAGTACATATGTAGGCAGGCAATGTTATATGTAGGCAGGCAATGTTATATGTAGGCAGGCAATGTTATATGTAGGCAGGCAATGTTATAAACCTAATAATGATGAAATATTCATCACAGTAATCTGATGGCTACATTCTGCTTTAATCATAAGAAATAACACAAACGTCTCATTTCTCATTATATCATGCATTGTCAAATTAGTCTGAGGTAAATTTCAGTTCACCGGCCATATAGTTTGTGTTGAATAATAATAAAGTATGAACAGCGATACCAAAACCAGTAATATTGTCAAATATTATAATGGCTGAATATTACCACTTTCAATGATATGTGAGTTAATTGCACCTCAATATTGTATGACAAGATCAGACATTACTTGTAATTGTCACACTAATTAATATATATTAATTGTTGAAATATCATAAATATGATAAGTCTCTGTTTAAACGTCCTGAATTACATTAATACATATAGTTTTTCTTTTTTGCTAAACCCTCTCTAAGACAAATGAGAACACACAAATCTCCATAAGCATATTTAAGAAAAGATTTGATTAAATTTACTTTAAATGAGAAAACATATCAACTAGTTCTTTTCTGAATCTGCCCCCAGTTATACAATACAAGAAGAAGTTGACACTGTGGTTAAGTCCCATAAGCATGTAGCTGACATACCAGAGGTCATACATGAAGCCTGACGTTGCGATGGAGGTTGTCTGCAGCACCACAAACATGCATCTAGGCGCAGTGAGAACCAGGAAGGCGACGGACACAGACACGAGCATGGCGGTCAGGTTGCTGGGCTTGCCATCATGGCTCCCCTGGTCTGCCGCCCCTCTCATGCTCTGACGACGATGGTGAGCCTTCTGAAGGTGGAATATAATCACTATATTGATAAACAACAACAAAACAAATGGGACAAGAGAATAGATCACAAACAGGATCCAGGGGTGGATTTCATATGCGTAGAAGTACAGATTCTTATTATTAGATTGACGCACACAGAAGGTGACAATCCTGTTAACAGAGACATCATAGTAGTAACTGGTCTCAAAAGTGGCTGGGTAGATCCACATGAGAACAATAGAAAGAGGGAC
Source organism: Amphiduros pacificus (assembly GCA_949316495.1). Classification (NCBI taxonomy): domain Eukaryota; kingdom Metazoa; phylum Annelida; class Polychaeta; order Phyllodocida; family Hesionidae; genus Amphiduros; species Amphiduros pacificus. The sequence continues at coordinate 26,027,989 of OX439003.1, forward strand.
AAGGCAACACATGAACACTTTGCCCTTTTTAGTGGTGCACACTATTTTAGCCCTGTGAGGCCATACCACCCCAACAAGCCTCTCAGTGCCGATAGCGACCAGCACCCAGGCAGAGCACACCTTGGTTATATACAGAACCCAGTACACTATCTTGCAAGTGTACCTACTCAGTGCTGTCAGATATATACCCCCATACTCAAAGAATGACTCTATAAATTCTTGGATTATTATGAAATCTAATAATGCTAAACAACGAAATAAAAAGCCAGTCAATGATCCCCGCAAGTTCTTTCTAGAAAAGACCAAAAATGATAACATATTTCCAAATGACCCGATAAACCACACAATTGGACGACCATAGTTGAAAATATAACCAGCTATTTTAGAAGCTTCATCCGTATCATCCACAGCCACCTGGCTTGTAGAATCCGGGAGAATAACTGAAGATGTGACGATATTACCAGAAACATTACTGAAAAGGAAGGCCATCTTCACCTCAAGTTACAAGACGGTCCCTGCTTGAAAGCATTTATATACAGAGCTGCATTAATGTATGCTTTTCCATTGCATCCGATGTGGACAATGGCCCTTCTTACATAAACAGATTATAATCTGTAACCAAGCTTTTCTGGCATATCAAGATGCGTAGTGGTGATATCAGTCTGTCATTCCTCTATAATTCTATTATATGATGCTGCCATCCACTGATTCATAAAAAAACTGCATCTATTACATGGAGAAACACAAGATAGGCTTACTCTGCTTGCCATGTACCATCTGCCAGCGAATTAAGTAAATATAAATCATGCAGATGATCGCATGGAATATCTACATTAGAAAGGCGATAAATCTTGTCTAAATAATCGTATCTCCTTCAGCAAATAACATCTGTATTTGAGAAAGTTGATGGATGTGATAATGGTTCATTTGATCCTCTGTTTGAGAAGAACGCATTCTGTTCTTTCACAAGAACGGTCTTGTTAAAAATGAAATTGCGGTACAATTTAGAATATATATTCCTTATATTCTTTATTTACCTGGTAAGATCAGGATATTTAAATTTGGTGCCAAGGTTAGATTCCCACACAAATGATGACGTTTTACACCTCGAATGCAGCAGGATTTAGATAAGTAATACATGAGTAATTCTGAAAGAGTGAGAGAGTGAAGTATTTTATAAAACATGGCCAAGGTTTTATTTCCGGCATGTCCATGTTATATCAAAGCATGACAACTATTTATCAGATCAAATAGGTTAACTATACTATATGGCTATTCTTCATTGTGGTTTATCATAATAATAGAATGGAACAAAAGATCAAAAGATATAACATGATCCCTGTCAGGACAATGAAAATTTTTCACTTTAAATTGAACGCTGATGCCAGATATTGGTTCTCTTGCTCTTGTTTTGAATATTGCTATTCTTCATTGTTTTGAATATTGCTATTCTTCATTGTTTTGAATATTGCTATTCTTCATTGTTTTGAATATTGCTATTCTTCATTGTTTTGAATATTGCTATTCTTCATTGTTTTGAATATTGCTATTCTTCATTGTTTTGAATATTGCTATTCTTCATTGTTTTGAATATTGCTATTCTTCATTGTTTTGAATATTGCTATTCCTCATTGTTTTGAATATTGCTATTCTTCATTGTTTTGAATATTGCTATTCTTCATTGTTTTGAATATTGCTATTCTTCATTGTTTCGAATATTGCTATTCCTCATTGTTTTGAATATGACTATTCTTCATTGTTTTGAATATTGTTATTCTTCATTGTTTTGAATATTGCTATTCTTCATTGTTTTGAATATGGCTATACTTCATTGTTTTGAATATGGCTATACTTCATTGTTTTGAATATGGCTATTCTTCATTGTTTTGAATATTGCTATTCTTCATTGTTTTGAATATTGCTATTCTTCATTGTTTTGAATGTTCCTATTCTTCATTGTTTTGAATATTGCTATACTTCATTGTTTTGAATATTGCTATTCTTCATTGTTTTGAATATTGCTATTCTTCAGAGTTTTGAATATTGCTATTCTTCATTGTTTTGAATATTGTTATTGTTCATTGTTTTGAATATTGCTATTCTTCATTGTTTTGAATATTGTTATTGTTCATTGTTTTGAATATTGCTATTCTTCATTGTTTTGAATATTGCTATTCCTCATTGTTTTGAATATGGCTATTCTTCATTGTTTTGAATATTGCTATTCTTCATTGTTTTGAATATTGTTAATCTTCATTGTTTTGAATATTGCTATTCTTCATTGTTTTGAATATTGCTATTCTTCATTGTTTTGAATATTGCTATTCTTCATTGTTTTGAATATTGCTATTCTTCATTGTTTTGAATATTGCTATTCCTCATTGTTTTGAATATTGCTATTCTTCGTTGTTTTGAATATTGCTATTTTTCATTGTTTTGGATATGGCTATTTTCTTCATTGTTTTGAATATTGCTATATTTCATTGTTTTGGATATGGCTATTTTCTTCATTGTTTTGAATATTGCTATTTTTCATTGTTTTGGATATGGCTATTTTCTTCATTGTTTTGAATATTGCTATTTTTCATTGTTTTGGATATGGCTATTTTCTTCATTGTTATGAATATTGCTATTTTTCATTGTTTTGGATATGGCTATTTTCTTCATTGTTTTGAATATTGCTATTCTTCACTGTTCAAAATGACCCCAATGTTTGGTTTTATCCAACAAGACTGCTCACATGGTGTATCATCAACATCTCTTAAATGCCTAACAGTTAATTTGGCCATTGAATCCACTATAACTATGGTGTTAATCTGTGCAATGGTGAGGGAATAGTCTGCATGACAAAAATGATCAGTTATTCTAACATTTTAACAAAAGGTTTATAAAAAGGACCCACCTCTAAGAGATCTATATTTCTATTTTCTATTACTAACATGATAGGGAAATGTCGATACTTAGTAATCATGCTCAATACAAAGATGATAGGTGTTTTATTCATTCTTTTCAAAGTCTATATATTATTAATGTCAATCCAATATCTCAACCTTCGCCCTTCAAAATGTTCGTTTGTTGTATCATCTTAGCATATAAACATTTATGAATGCCAATCCGATATCTTAACTTTTAATTTCTCCCTTCAAAATGTATCTTAGCATATAAACATTTCTAATTTGTACTTTTATTTTAAAGAATCTACATCATTGTTTAACGCGTTTCGTGTCTCTCGTTTTAGCCCTTGTTTTACATGTACATATATGGTTATGTATGTCAGTAGGCAATGCCATAAGTCCTAATAATACTGAAATATTCATCAAGATGATGAATACATATCATCATAAGAAATAACACAAACGTCTCACTACATCATCTCCATTCTATTGTAACGAGAAAGACTTTCTCATACATTATGCTCAGTGACTGAAGCAAAGCGTCAAAATGCGCCTCAGTGATTAGGTCACTCCAATAGAGATGTGTTATATCATTGGATAATAGAATATATCATACAATATCTGGACTGAGAAGAATTCTATAAAAATAAATCAGGTATTGTCAAATTAGTCTGTGGACAATTTCAATTCACCCATACTAATTTGTGTTAAATAATGATAAAGTGTGAACAATAATAACAAAAGACGTCATATTGACAAATGTTATTCTGGCTGAATACTACCGCTTTGTGAGTTAATCGCACCTAAATATTGTATGACAAGATCAGACAAATCCCTGTAAGGTCAATATCATCAGGTCATTGCACAGGCAAGATGCTTTTATTTTTTAATGAATATTGATTGCATTAACGATTTCCTTTGCACACCGAGTTTTAGACACATACTACCTATTCAAGGTTTCTTTGTATGTCGACAAGGAGTTCACACATTTGTATACAGCTTCACGATTTATAGATTCTTGCACTTGTGCATGTACAACATCAGTGTTCTGTAAAACAAAAAAGATCCAATGACCATGCATGTGTGTATTTCTATTTCATATGCTCACAAGTAATTTAGGACATACCATTAACCATTCAGGTAAGGGGGGTAAACAAATATATTGTTCATTATTTGGCGATAATAATTCCTAGCTGAGGTGAGGCTTGTCAACACCCGCATCACCCGTGCCTCTAACGTTTCTTGGGTTTTAACCCTTTAATCAAATATTTGCCTATAACTTATATTAGTCTATTGTCCATCCAAGGAGGTACTGCTTTCCATATTACTACCATTATTATATCTACCTTGCAACCTTTTGCCCTCAGATGCATTATCGGGATGCTATTTGCATGCCACCTGAAAACCCCTTAATTAAACTTTGGATATTCAGCATGCTATTAACTTGTATAGATATAGATTATGATTGCAATTTGCCCACCTGATGTATACTTGTTGTAAAATTGTTGTGCAAGATTGTTGTATATTTGATATGAGTGCCACTATGCTGTGAGGGGAGTAGGAGGGATGGAGATCGGAGAGAAGGTTGAAGCGGTTGCTTTGTTGGACCAAAAGGGCATTTAGTATATCACTCAAAAAGGTATAGGTTACTAAAATGGTTCTTGAGTTTCCGAAATCTGTCACGAGACGCATATTGTGTTGCATTGTTTTCAAGGAATATTATCGGGGAGTGTTTTTGGTGCTCACTGGAGAATGAAACAACCGATTTTCAAAGTAAATCGATTATTTTGTGGGAGTTATGATTCAACATTTGGAATGGGCAACTACTTTATCACATTATCTTTACCACATTCCACATACAAATATGACACTAACTTATAAGTAAATGAAAATATGGCGAGCCTGATGAAATCTAAATTTGCATGATATTTATGGGAGCATATCAAACTTTTAAGCATATTTGACCAAATACAATGGGCTGTCCACTTTCATAACAAATTGAACTGTGGAGTATAGGGTAATTTTCATTTTTAAAGTTAAATGGCATATCGTAGGCAAATTGCATGTATTGCTGATACAGACGGGGAAAGGTGCCACACAATCACTGGTAAAAGACAAATATCGTTTATCAGTTGGATGGTATATCAACAAAGAATTTTGTTTCTAAATAAAATCCGTAATCTGTCAGAGCGAATAAACGAAACGAAAATAGATGAAATATATCTTGGAACTGAATCGGACCTTTGCAAACGATAAACCTTCACTTGCAGTATGGCTAGATCTAAGTCTGTGTGTTGAATTGCTTCTCATAAAATAGTGGTCTCGTTGCCAGAAATAAGTGGGAGGAAAAGTAATAAGTTGGCAATTACTAAGGAAAACCCAAGTAAATCTGACTGGCTTCATCTCCCATCCTTACTTCCATATTATATACTGCACAAGCTTGACCTTGATACTTATCCAAGATGTGGTCTTCGCACTCTGCCAAAAGATAAAAAAATACAAGAGCATTTTTTTTATAAATCTTCCATAGTGTATCTTTATTGAGGCACATATTTAAGGCTTGCGGAGAGGAAATCTCTTCATAATTCACATCATAAGGAACACAAATTATTGTCGAATTAATTGTTATTATCTGATTAATTATCGACTTAAAATTATACATATAATGATAAAGCAGTTGGTGATATTGATTTTATTGATTGTTGCTTTATATTGGGCGGTGCTACAGAATGGCAGGCCAGTGTTGCTCTGATCTGGCATTAATTATAGATGACCACCAGAAGCATACCGTATACCACAGAGCAGGCGGCAAGTAAGGAAATCATGAAACGCAACTTAATTAAAGATGAAATATCTCTCCACTTGCAGGCCTACAACAAGGTATCACAAATACTATTTTTACACTTCCTATGAGTCTAACTTCCCTCTCTTATGCAACTTCCGGTTGGAAATGCTTCCGAAATATATATAGCATCCTATAATTGTCTTTTGTTTATAGACTAGCATATTTAGACACCCCTCAACCCTCATACAAAATTTGGTGACCTTTGACCTTTGCTTTGACCGTTGCTTGTTTGTTTTCCACTGGTTTCATATAAAGTGTTAATAACTTTATTTTTCAGGATATTCATTAATATTCACTAAAGTACTGCAAAATACACCCCAGAGACATTTTGAAGACAATATTGCAAATATGACATGTTGACAACCTCATCTATCGATTGTGAAAAAAAACAGCATTTATTACTTTGCCAACATATTATTGAAATTGGCAACCGCAAAGGAGTCTTCAAAATGAGACACGAACTGAGTTGCAGCTTGAAAAAAAACCTCTGAGATTCCAATATCTTGTTAGATGTTATTCAACTGTGTGAAAACAACACACTGGAGATTTCATGCAGGTATCCGGTATGCTTCTAGGCGACCGACTTTTGATTGTAAACACGTATTAAACGTCAGATGGTCACATTCCCCTCAGATGGGCTAGACTGGTGACCACCGGAGAGCCTTGGGCCCTGGCAATGGACAGGGTTCACGAAGACATCATGGAAACAGCTAGCAAGGGATGAGAATATATAGAAATAGGGAAGAAACCCCGGCGAGGAGAGTCCCACCAGGAACACAGAGGACATTTGAAAGGTCAACAGCTGAGAGTGAACCTAGGCCCCAGAGAAGGTCTGTCAGGTTTGGAAGAATTACAAGGAGAAACTCTAGCCAGCTAGAAAGATCGTCTGAACCGATTTACACTTCCTTGAGTCCATTTGAAAGGTCATCTTCCAGATCGGAAAGATTGTCCGTCAGATCTGACCGAGCTGCAAGCAGGTCTAGTAGGTCATCAACCAGATCCTTGAGAACATTAGCATGGTTTGCAAGAGCATCAAGACGATCTAGCAGATCGGTGAGAACATTGACCCGAATTGCAAGGTCATCGGCCAGATCGTTGAGGGCCTCCGGTCGCTTTGAGCGGGGGAGAGCGCAGAGAGTTTCTCAGCGTACTGACCGAACTTCAGCCAGAAGCTCTGTCCGGGGAATTGCACCAAATGCGGAAGTGAGTCCCCCTGGCGGGGAAGCGAGGTGGTGGAGACTCTCAGAAAATGGTAGGAAAATTAGAAAATCAGAAGTAAAGGCGTTTTTAGATCAACATTGGAAAACACATCTTTAGCTTATTCAATTTATATTGGTTACTATAAATGATTTATAATACATTTAATAAACATCATATTAATTGATGTTATCAAGAGATCTGTTAATTGAAGCAGGGGACTATTTATGTTCAAGCTTATTAAACGTGGACTAATGAAATCTGTTGTTTTAGAAATAGCACATCGAAGCGCAAATAGGAATCATCCCAGATCGAGATTATTTAACTTCTGGAGGAGATGGGTAGCAACAACCCGTCAAAATAATGATTTCCCAGTAAGTAATTTGATAAGAAGAATACCATTTTTCTGTTATGATAATCGTCTTCTTAATTGGTATTCACAAAATGATTTAGAAAGTATATCCGATATTTAGATTTAGATATATTTTGTGAACACTATTGAATCTATCATGACAAAACATATAGCTTATTAATGACACAAAATGACAAAATGACACACCATTATGTTTTCTATAGGCATTATTTCGTGCACCATTTGGAGACCGGAGTGGTTTGCGGAGGAGTACTGCCTCCCTGTATGGAGAGGTAGGGACTGAGGTGACCCGGGCCAGCTCCTCGGATCAGTCTCCACAGTCGGCCGTCGAGGCCGGGGAGGTGGAAACCATCACGTCCCGCAAACACAGATGTCCTCGCTCAAACCTTCAACACATTCTACCAGTGGCCATCTTTGTCTTCCTCGCTATCATGGGCTTATTCATATATTTTGTTTTCTATTTTGGTAAGATATATTTTTTTGCTAGTAAGTTTTAATTATCAATGCCAGGGTAGCATAAAATTAAACCCAATTTCAACACAGGAAATGTCCCAAAAGTAATAAGAATAAAATATTTGTATAGCGCATATACCAAACTATTTTTACTCACAGCGTTTATCAATATATATCAAATATATAAGTGAGAGGTATTGGGCAGGTAATTTTGCACGTTTTGGTCAGATGCTTGACTGTTACTTTCCCTCGTGAATCTTTTGTGCTTTGAGGGTCCATCTCTTTCTTGAGAGAGGGGGCTGTAACTCAGTCAATCAGATGGCTTGACCGATGTCAATATGTTAAATGTGTGAAATATTGTGGTCAATTTACCAAGCTGCTTTAAATATTAGTTTGATTCTGTGCCAGTCATAAAATCGTAATGTCTTTTTTCAGATGTTGAAAACCCAACCCAGCCTCGCATTGCAACTGGTAGGTAATTAAAAATTTTCAAACCGAAAATACAAAGATCAAGGCCTTGTAAATCTAACAGTAATGTTATGCTATTTGCTTTCACAGTCAGCACTGGACCATCAGGTGTGGCAGAAGCACAAGTGCGAATCACTAACATTGTGTACACCAAAGACTTTCAAGACAGCAATTCAAAGACTTACAAAGACTTTTCAACCACGTTTTGTGATATGGTAAGATGACACAATACAGGATACAAAATGCTACTATTAACCACGATTTTAAAAGTTTACTCTATTAAATTTAACTAACATATATAGATGCAACATAGAAACAGTTCATAATAAGATTTACTATTTGCAGATTAATGTTATATTTGAATTGGCTTCCAAATCTACGGACACCAAACAGTATTACTGTGAGATCATGAAAATAAGGTAGGCATATACAATCAACCCTTTTACAATTTCCATGCAAATGGTATTTAATGACTTACAAGGCAAAAATATATTTTCACCTCTATGTCAGTATTTAACGCAATCTAATATATTTTATATATGGTTTCAGCGCTGGAAGTGTTGTGGTGGACTTCCGTATTATAATAGCAGCACACGCTAAGGCAAGCAAGGTGGCTGGAACTATCAATCGTGTTTTTTCACCAAAAACTGGATTGCTTTTTGTTTCAAATGACATATTCATAATTGACAGGGATTCTGTTCAAGTTGTTGTTCAAATGAATTCCAAAGCAATTATTACTATATCTGACCTTATGGAGGAGACAACTATTGTTACACGAACCGTAACAAATCAACAAGCAGATCTTGGAACCAAGCCACATTCTATATTAAACCCCATACCTACAGGACAGGCATCAGGAGGGGAAGTGAGTGGTACTGATATATTAAACAATGGACCACTCCCAAAGGACAGTCAGAGTACCACAGTGAAATATGATATAAAAGGGTCGCTCAACGATACAGTGGCCGGCCAATCTCCTACGAGCACACTTATTCCAGCGCCAGCGCCTGTAGACCCTATCACAAAAAGTGTGCCAAAAACTGACTTAATGTCCACAACACATTCAGACTATTCAATCAGTGACACTGGGGAGAGATCAGCAGCAACTAACATACCAAACACCACAACAGACCTAAATCTCACCTCAATCGATCCAGTTCCAACCACAAGAGATTCAGTGCCCACCACAACAGATTCAGTGCCCACCACAACAAATTCATTGCCCACTACAACAGATTCAATACCCACCACATCAGATTCAGTGACCACCACAACAGATTCAGTGCCCACCACAACAGATTCAGTGCCCACTACAACAGAATCAATGCCCACCACAACAGATTCAGTGCCCACCACAACAGATTCAGTGCCCACTACAACAGAATCAGTGCCCACCACAACAGATTCAGTGCCCACCACAACAGATTCATTGCCCACCACTACAGATTCAGTGCCCACTACAGCAGATTCAGTGCCCACCACAACATATCCAGTGCCCACTACAACAGATTCAGTGCCCACCACAACAGATTCAGTGACCACCACAACAGATTCAGTGCCCACCACAACAGATTCAGTGCCCACCACAACAGATTCAGTGCCCACTACAACAGATTCAGTGCCCACCACAACAGATTCAGTGTCCACCACAACAGATTCAGTGCCCACCACAACAGATTCAGTGCCCACCACAACAGATTCAGTGCCCACCACAACAGACTCAGTGCCCACCACAACAGACTCAGTGCCCACTGCAACAGACTCAGTGCCCACCACAACAGATTTCATAAATACTATAACTGAATCAATGACCACTACAACTAAAGCAGTGACCACTACGACTGGATTAATGCACACAATTGAATCAGCAACAACTTCAACAGGATCAATGACTACTAGGGCAGAACAAATGTCCACTATAACTGAGTCAGCGACTATTACACCAGATCCAGTGGCCACCACAACAGAAACAAAGCCATCAACAAGTGAATCAATGACCACCACAACAATGCCCATAATAACAAAATCCATTACAGCAAAACCAAAAACTACTGCAACAGAACCAATACCAACTACGACAGAACCAATACCAACTACGACAGAACAAATACCAACTACGACAGAACCAATACCAACTACGACAGAACCAATACCAATTACGACAGAACCAATACCAACTACGACAGAACCAATACCAACTACGACAGAACCAATACCAACTACGACAGAACAAATGCCCACATCAGATAAAATGCCTTCTAAAACAGAATCAATGTCCACCACAACAAAACCAATGTCCACAACAACAGAATCAATGTCCATCACAAGAGAATCAATGTCCACAACAACAGAATCAATGTCCATCACAACAGAATCAATGTCCACAACAACAGAATCAATGTCCATCACAACAGAATCAATGTCCACAACAACAGAATCAATGTCCACAACAACAGAATCAATGTCCACCACAACAGGATCAATGTCCACAACAACAGAATCAATGCCCACAACAACAGAACCAATACCAACTCTAATGCCCACTTCAAGAACAACAGAATTTATGTTAACCATTGAATCAGTTACCATCAGAACTGAATCGATTCCTACCACCAGTTTCTTTATGCCAATTACTAATGACTTGTTGTCTACTAACACACAATCAGTACCATTTACTAAATCTGTCCCCGCCAAGACTGAATCCTTATCAGTTACAACTGAACCAATGCTTGGCAACACCAAATCAATGTTGGCTTCATCTGAATTAGCACAATCTACTTCAGAATCCACGCTGGCTACTTCTAAACCAATGCTGGCTACTTCAGAATCAATGCCGGCTACTTCTATACCAATGCTGGTTACTTCGGAATCAATGCCGGCTACTTCGGAATCCATGTGGACTACTTCGGAATCCATGCTGGCTACTTCAGAATCAATGCCGGCTACTTCTATACCAATGCTGGTTACTTCGGAATCGATGCCGGCTACTTCGGAATCAATGCCGGCTACTTCGGAATCAATGCCGGCTACTTCGGAATCAATGCTGGCTACTTCGGAATCAATGCCGGCTACTTCTAAATCAATGCCGGCTACTTCTAAATCAGTAGCCTTGACCACTGAATCAACCCTTAAGACTTCACCACTGCCACGCACCACGATATCTTCATTTGTTTCATCTGATCAATCGGTATATTCTTCTAATGAACCTTTGTCATCAACCACCACTTTGTTCACGACTTCGGGCTCAGCTCCAACTCTTCCAATATCTACTGATGCCAAGATAAAAAAGATGCAATGGATGCTAAATAATGATCAACTTTGTCTTCCTTTTTTACCAGATATTTTTCTACATGGAATATCAGAATTGATTACATGCACTAACTGTTCTTGTGGAAAATCCAGTGAGCCAGTGATCCAAAATGCCGATAGGTTGCCATCCTTACCCTTAAGAAGGGATCGGCTTTTATACTTTCTCAATACCAAACCACCAATGTGTGTTTTTGGTGTTTTGCAAGAGCCACCACCGTTTATAAGACCTCCACCTATTCCACCAACTTGGAATTGCAAAAATCATACTCAATCAAACGTAAACAATGATATAGACAGTGACAACGATGGTGAAAACAGTGAAAACGAGGGAAGCCAAAACAATGGTGCCAATAATAGTGGAAAACCAAATTGCCATTCAAATGGAAAATGTGATCACAATAATGGAAATCCTACTCCAAACCCAAAATGCAACAAAGGCAACTGTGATAAAGATAAACAAAACGATAAAAAATGCAAATGTGATGTTAAAAGAAATGACACAATAACAGATCTAGACACTATTGATGTGTGTGATCATATGACAGAAGTATATTTCAATCTTACCGGAAAGCTTAACCCTTAATGCGTCGAAGATACACAAAATAAAATAAAACAAAAACAACCAGAACACAAATCAAGAAAATGCATAAAATGAAATCTACTCAAATATGATTTTTTTTATAAATGTATGATTATTTTATATTTGGTCATGTGGATATGTGCTGTGAAAATGGAGCTATTATTAATGTTCATACAATTGTCTAGAATATAAACTCATTTGTGTCAAATCTATTGATAAATAAATATATAAAATGTATATTTGAAGTCTTTTCATTTATCATTTGTGTTGAAGGAAATGCAAAACATTCATTTGGCCCTTACAGATTCGGAACCTGTTTTCGATCAACACACAACGGCATGTTTTTATAGTGCTTTCATACTTACCAGCGCTATAACCAGTGATGAAAGTCAGCATTGAAACCTTAAAAATTAACCTGAAGATAACCATACCCCCGTTCAGAAATGTCATTTTGGATGTTTCAGACTGAGTTCAGACCATTTTGAATTTCACATTTGAAGAAAAAAACCTGAATTCGGGTTATTTCCTGAAGACTTTCATCACTGTATAACAAATGATTTTGCGAATGCTTTCCCCGCTATATCCTGTTTAACTTTTTAATCTCCCAATTTTGGTTCTATGTTACTTTCCTGTCAATGTAGGGCATGTTCTCTTATAGGAACAACACGTCATAGGATGCATAAAATATATAGAGAGCTGAATACCTCGGTCTATAATAATGGAAATAACATGTTATGTAGCATATTATAGTAAAGTCTAGAATCAATATTAATCTCACAGAAAAAGCATTTTTCTCCGAGGTTGATACAAGAGAAACCAAGACTTAAAATTCCTGAAAAATCTCAACATTTTGAATTATCTCAGGGAGAGATGTGAGCATGCTGCTGAAAAAGGTATTGTGTAAAACACGGGCAGCAGCATAGAGATGGGTATATGCCCTGTCAATATATATGAAAGAAAACAAATGGGCTTTGTGGAGAAATTCATCCTTTGATAAGACTGGTCAACTGTATTTAAAATATTAACAATCCAAATATCTCGTGAGTAGTGGGAAGGTAAGCCTGCATTATAGGAGTAATGGGTAGGAAAGCCTGCATTGTAAGAGTAGTGGGTAGGTAAGCCTGCATTGTAAGAGTAGTGGGTAGGTAAGCCTGCATTGTAAGAATAGTGGGTAGGTAAGCCTGCATTATAGGAGTAGTGGGTAGGTAAGCCTGCATTATAGGAGTAGTGGGTAGGTAAGCCTGCATTGTAAGAGTAGTGGGTAGGTAAGCCTGCATTGTAAGGGTAGTGGGTAGGTAAGCCTGCATCATAGGAGTAGTGGGTAGGTAAGCCTGCATTATAGGAGTAGTGGGTAGGTAAGCCTGCATTATAGGAGTAGTGGGTAGGTAAGCCTGCATTGTAAGAGTAGTGGGTGGGTAAGCCTGCATTATAGGAGTAGTGGGTAGGTAAGCCTGCATTATAGGAGTAGTGGGTAGGTAAGCCTGAATTGTAAGAGTAGTGGGTAGGTAAGCCTGGATTGTAAGAGTAGTGGGTAGGTAAGCCTGCATCATAGGAGTAGTGGGTAGGTAAGCCTGCATTATAGGAGTAGTGGGTAGGTAAGCCTGCATTATAGGAGTAGTGGGTAGGTAAGCCTGCATTAAAGGAGTAGTGGGTAGGTAAGCCTGCATTGTAAGAGTAGTGGGTAGGTAAGCCTGGATTGTAAGAGTAGTGGGTAGGTAAGCCTGCATCATAGGAGTAGTGGGTAGGTAAGCCTGCATTATAGGAGTAGTGGGTAGGTAAGCCTGCATTATAGGAGTAGTGGGTAGGTAAGCCTGCATTGTAAGAGTAGTGGGTAGGTAAGCCTGGATTGTAAGAGTAGTGGGTAGGTAAGCCTGCATCATAGGAGTAGTGGGTAGGTAAGCCTGCATTATAGGAGTAGTGGGTAGGTAAGCCTGCATTATAGGAGTAGTGGGTAGGTAAGCCTGCATTGTAGGAGTAGTGGGTAGGTAAGCCTGCATTATAGGAGTAGTGGGTAGGTAAGCCTGCATTGTAAGAGTAGTGGGTGGGTAAGCCTGCATTGTAAGAGTAGTGGGTGGGTAAGCCTGCATTATAGGAGTAGTGGGTAGGTAAGCCTGCATTGTAAGGGTAGTGGGTAGGTAAGCCTGCATTGTAAGAGTAGTGGGTGGGTAAGCCTGCATTATAGGAGTAGTGGGTAGGTAAGCCTGCATTATAGGAGTAGTGGGTAGGTAAGCCTGCATCATAGGAGTAGTGGGTGGGTAAGCCTGCATTGTAGGAGTAGTGGGTAGGTAAGCCTGCATTATAGGAGTAGTGGGTAGGTAAGCCTGCATTATAGGAGTAGTGGGTGGGTAAGCCTGCATTGTAAGAGTAGTGGGTAGGTAAGCCTGCATTGTAAGAGTAGTGGGTGGGTAAGCCTGCATTGTAAGAGTAGTGGGTGGGTAAGCCTGCATTATAGGAGTAGTGGGTAGGTAAGCCTGTATTATAGGAGTAGTGGGTAGGTAAGCCTGCATTGTAAGAGTAGTGGGTGGGTAAGCCTGCATTGTAAGAGTAGTGGGTAGGTAAGCCTGCATTATAGGAGTAGTGGGTAGGTAAGCCTGCATTATACCAGTAGTGGGTAGGTAAGCCTGTATTATAGGAGTAGTGGGTAGGTAAGCCTACATTGTAAGAGTAGTGGGTGGGTAAGCCTGTGTTATAGGAGTAGTGGGTAGGTAAGCCTGCATTGTAAGAGTAGTGGATAGGTAAGCCTGCATTGTAAGAGTAGTGGGTGGGTAAGCCTGCATTATAGGAGTAGTGGGTAGGTAAGCCTGCATTGTAAGAGTAGTGGGTAGGTAAGCCTGCATTGTAAGAGTAGTGGGTGGGTAAGCCTGCATTATAGGAGTAGTGGGTAGGTAAGCCTGCATTGTAAGAGTAGTGGGTGGGTAAGCCTGCATTATAGGAGTAGTGGGTAGGTAAGCCTGCATTATAGGAGTAGTGGGTAGGTAAGCCTGCATTATAGGAGTAGTGGGTAGGTAAGCCTGCATTGTAAGAGTAGTGGATAGGTAAGCCTGCATTGTAAGAGTAGTGGGTGGGTAAGCCTGCATTATAGGAGTAGTGGGTAGGTAAGCCTGCATTGTAAGAGTAGTGGGTAGGTAAGCCTGCATTGTAAGAGTAGTGGGTGGGTAAGCCTGCATTATAGGAGTAGTGGGTAGGTAAGCCTGCATTGTAAGAGTAGTGGGTAGGTAAGCCTGCATTGTAAGAGTAGTGGGTGGGTAAGCCTGTATTATAGGAGTAGTGGGTAGGTAAGCCTGCATTGTAAGAGTAGTGGGTGGGTAAGCCTGCATTGTAGGAGTAGTGGGTAGGTAAGCCTGCATTGTAAGAGTAGTGGGTGGGTAAGCCTGCATTATAGGAGTAGTGGGTAGGTAAGCCTGCATTATAGGAGTAGTGGGTAGGTAAGCCTGCATTATAGGAGTAGTGGGTAGGTAAGCCTGCATTGTAAGAGTAGTGGGTAGGTAAGCCTGCATCATAGGAGTAGTGGGTAGGTAAGCCTGCATTATAGGAGTAGTGGGTAGGTAAGCCTGCATTGTAAGAGTAGTGGGTAGGTAAGCCTGCATTATAGGAGTAGTGGGTAGGTAAGCCTGCATTATAGGAGTAGTGGGTAGGTAAGCCTGCATTAAAGGAGTAGTGGGTAGGTAAGCCTGCATTGTAAGAGTAGTGGGTAGGTAAGCCTGCATCATAGGAGTAGTGGGTAGGTAAGCCTGCATTGTAAGAGTAGTGGGTAGGTAAGCCTGCATCATAGGAGTAGTGGGTAGGTAAGCCTGCATTATAGGAGTAGTGGGTAGGTAAGCCTGCATTATAGGGGTAGTGGGTAGGTAAGCCTGCATTGTAAGAGTAGTGGGTAGGTAAGCCTGCATCATAGGAGTAGTGGGTAGGTAAGCCTGCATTATAGGAGTAGTGGGTAGGTAAGCCTGCATTGTAAGAGTAGTGGGTAGGTAAGCCTGCATTATAGGAGTAGTGGGTAGGTAAGCCTGCATCATAGGAGTAGTGGGTAGGTAAGCCTGCATTATAGGAGTAGTGGGTAGGTAAGCCTGCATTATAGGAGTAGTGGGTAGGTAAGCCTGCATTATAGGAGTAGTGGGTAGGTAAGCCTGCATCATAGGAGTAGTGGGTAGGTAAGCCTGCATTATAGGAGTAGTGGGTAGGTAAGCCTGCATTGTAAGAGTAGTGGGTAGGTAAGCCTGCATTATAGGAGTAGTGGGTAGGTAAGCCTGCATTATAGGAGTAGTGGGTAGGTAAGCCTGCATTATAGGAGTAGTGGGTAGGTAAGCCTGCATTGTAAGAGTAGTGGGTAGGTAAGCCTGCATCATAGGAGTAGTGGGTAGGTAAGCCTGCATTGTAAGAGTAGTGGGTAGGTAAGCCTGCATCATAGGAGTAGTGGGTAGGTAAGCCTGCATTATAGGAGTAGTGGGTAGGTAAGCCTGCATTATAGGAGTAGTGGGTAGGTAAGCCTGCATTGTAAGAGTAGTGGGTAGGTAAGCCTGCATCATAGGAGTAGTGGGTAGGTAAGCCTGCATTATAGGAGTAGTGGGTAGGTAAGCCTGCATTGTAAGAGTAGTGGGTAGGTAAGCCTGCATTATAGGAGTAGTGGGTAGGTAAGCCTGCATCATAGGAGTAGTGGGTAGGTAAGCCTGCATTATAGGAGTAGTGGGTAGGTAAGCCTGCATTATAGGAGTAGTGGGTAGGTAAGCCTGCATTATAGGAGTAGTGGGTAGGTAAGCCTGCATTGTAAGAGTAGTGGGTAGGTAAGCCTGCATTGTAAGAGTAGTGGGTAGGTAAGCCTGCATTATAGGAGTAGTGGGTAGGTAAGCCTGCATTGTAAGGGTAGTGGGTAGGTTAGCCTGCATTATACCAGTAGTGGGTAGGTAAGACAGAACTTTTATTAACTCAGGTAAACGATAGGTGGCGATGGGAAACAATAATTGTCATAACTTTGGCCTAAAAAGGATGTTTTGAACCTATCAGAAGTGTTTGTTTTTACTAAGCAAACCATTAAATTGAGTGGTGTTGTTTCTGTTTTATATCCAAACTTTAATGACCAATCGCTCTTGGCTCTTTTTCAATTTATTTTACGCCATTGTTTGGACAAGTATAATGTGGTAGATTTGAATAATCGCTCCTGCATTGCTTGTGAAACAAATATTTAAACAATAAAAAGAGATGTTTGCTACTTAGTTCCCGGTCGGCAAAATGACCATTTGTCAAGTGTGAGCACGTTCTCGTCCCCACATTCAATACCATGCATCTGCATCTTTCACCAAAGTGAAGTTGACAATGTATAAATGTGAACATGCACAGAATGTGTCCTCTACAGTTAAGAAATTTCTCAAAACAAAATAAATGTATTAAATTCCTATCGATCATTGATTGAATAATTGTAAAGAAATCAGATAGTGTGCCTACTGTGTTACGCTTCTTGAGGTTGCATATGGAATCTAGGGTTTAAAAATGCATTATAGTTGGAATGAGTATAACTGAGAAGGAAACATATATACAGAAACCAATATCCTTGAAAATATTGAAGGTCCAGCTGCAAACTAGCCGCATGAAATGAAAGGCTATGGTAGTGGGGAAAATGTTTGGTCCATGACTTTCAGTTCTACAATGTTTGTAAAATGTATACGATAATAAGTTGACAATCAAAATCACAACCAAGAGCAAGATGTTTAATCTGTGTTAATGATTGTTAAATCTAATTTAATTTTATTGAAGCTTATTCATTATTTTTCTGGTCCATCCATATCTTTAATTCAAATCGTTGTTTCAAATCTTACTCTAGCCTTAAATCAATTAAGAACTCTATCCAAATGTAACCCCCTTGTACAAAAACAGGAAAGTCAGTAAAACCTGCTTTGGATTATCCTGTAAATAGTACGTGCAAAAGTGCACCAGGTGGCACTATTGATGTAAACTGTCTGTGACATAAGTAACATTACCATATTAAGAGGAGTTATATTTGATCTATGATCCTTCGTCACTCTCCCCACCCGACTCATCCCCGAACACCAACCAAACACAATAGTATGTTGTTGTGAGCGAGCCAGCTACACCACCATTTATTCCAAAACATCATCTTATAAGGCAGATACAAAAGTCCGAAACGTAAGCCAAAATAAGCAAAATATTCCAAATATAATGAAAGCCAAAATATACTGAATATATAATGAAAGCCAAACATAGCCAAATCCACAACCAAACCCAAAGTAGTACCTAAACATATCTGTAAATAACCATTATATTAAAATATCTTATTCATTTCCATTATATGTAAATATATATTTTTTATCCAATATATAACATTACAAAATCAAACAATACATCTGTGGCAACCACCTTCCTGTTCCATCTGGGCATAGATGCTATGAGCCACCCAACCTCAAAAACCTATAGGAAAAAAGAGGAGGTGCACCGAGCCTGAGCATCTATACCATAAAATATTTGCCTCAATGGAGTTACAAACATTCCATATTCTCGGGATTTTTAAAAAAAATAAAAATAACAGGAAAGTAGCCTGACCTTGGTGGATAGCTAACTGAGAATGACACAAATCTCTTACCTTCCAACTAAGCCCAGAACATGACCCTGTGACATAACAACTCAGCTGTCCCTCCTGCCAACAACTCACCACCAGCATATCCAAATATAACCTATTTTATATTCTAATTCGTTTCACTCAACCGAATATAAACACATTTATATTTGATCTATGATCCTTCGTCACTCTCCCCACCCGACTCATCCCCGAACACCAACCAAACACAATAGTATGTTGTTGTGAGCGAGCCAGCTACACCACCGAGATCAAAAAACGGGCAGATACAATAACATAAACAATATATTGTTACTGATAGTATCTAACCAATTTTACTTTTTATAATTCAATTTATCTTCCAATTTATGATTTCATATTCATCATAAAAATCAATATTGAAAATCTTACTCAATTTTTTAATATCAAGTTCATTACCCTTAATCCATCTATATGATTAAACATTTAATATATTCTTAATCCATCTAACATAATTCAAATTTATGACGATACATATAATAACATCTAAATCACATTCTTCTTATATATATAATTACGATCAATCAAGATACGTTCAGTATCAGCCTTAATCCATCTAACATAATATTTTATTCATTATTCTTTTATCCATTATATAAATGTAATCTTAGCAATTTCTCCAAGACCAACTTTTGATGGTAAATATTCTATATGCCTAAACACTTAGATACAGACAATAATTCGTTCAAATCATCTTTAATATAACCATCTTTTGCTTTCTCGGACACCCATCGGCCATGCCTCTTGAACAGCCGATCCTTTACCCCTGCATTCGCGGCAGCACTTGCTCCGCCTGCCCGCATAGAATGCATACCAAGCCTCAGTTTTCCGAAACCAGCCTTCTTGAACAATTTCAATACTAATTCTCTGGCGCAAGTATAAGACATTGCCTTGTCTTTCTTTCTCAGCTGATATGAACCATCTTTCTTGCTGTTATTCCTCCAAATAAATACCTGTTTTCTTTACCTTTTTCTTCTAGACCTGCATATCTCATATACCTTTTCAACATATCATAAGGGCAAGTATCTAATCCTGATTTAGCTATTATAATCCTGGCACCGTCTCTATATTGATCAGTCTTACTGATTTCTATAAACACTGACATGTAATATTGTTTGAACTCAATGTCTTCCACTCTCAGATTTTTCATTTCATCATATCTCAAAAATCCTGCAAAACAGAGAATAACAATGCACACACTTCTTAAATCTTTAAGTGAATACAAATTTGAAATTTGTACACACTTTTTTATCATATCTGATGTCACAATGTCTCTTTTGACCTTTCCTCCCGCAAATAACCTCTTTGCATATTCTGCAACATTTTCACACAAATGTCCAATGTTGAATCCTCAAAAGCAGCCATTTTGTGTCCCCAAGCAATGCTGAATCTTGCACAGTCTATGACAGAACTAGAATGAGCCGATTGTATCAAAGATAGCAAATATAATGCTATGTGATAAGAGTCAGCTGGTAAATCTTTCACTTCCTCAAAATTATTGGCCCATCTTTTCCATCTCTGAAACCCATACATGTATTGCCTTGTTGTAGAGTCTGCAGCTGCATGCGCAAAAGCTGCTGGTAAACCTTTGGATAGTTCTTTCAATTCATCACTTTTCAACTCTGTTTCCTTTTGCCATATTCCTATCCGTGGTTTCACCCACTCTAAAACATATCGTACAACAAGCATTAAATCTGATCTAATATTCTTATATCTAGCTTATTATACTACTATTTTTTATCAAATTCATACATCCACAATCCCAATAACCTTGTATAGATTTTGTTCCAAAATATATGTACTTGCAATATCCATACTCCAATGGTTCAGCTGTGCTATGTTATATCCGAACTCAGTCATGAGAGACAACTAATGATATCCAAGCTTAACCTTTTAATATTCATAATAATAAATCCGACTCTTCCATGAAAATTTACTTTTACATTTATCCATTTATGATACTATTAACCAGCTCATGCTGTTTATTAACTCACCCATGTGAGTCAGCCTCTGCTGTTTCCAAACTCATCATATAAACTAGCCTCTGCTGTTTTTCAACTCACCCATGTGAGCCAGCCTCTGCTGTTTCCAAACTCATTATATAAACCAGCCTCTGCTGTTTTCCAACTCACCCATGTGAGCCAGCCTCTGCTGTTTCCAAACTCATTATATAAACCAGCCTCTGCTGTTTTCCAACTCACCCATGTGAGCCAGCCTCTGCTGTTTCCAAACTCACCCATGTGAGCCAGCCTCTGCTGTTTTCCAACTCACCCATGTGAGCCAGCCTCTGCTGTTTTCCAACTCACCCATTCGAGCCAGCCTCTGCTGTATCTAAACTCACCCATGTGAGCCAGCCTTGCTGTTTTTCAACTCACCCATGTGAGCCAGCCTTGCTGTTTTCCAACTCACCCATGTGAGCCAGCCTCTGCTGTTTCCAAACTCACCCATGTGAGCCAGCCTCTGCTGTTTCCAAACTCATCCATGTGAGCCAGCCTCTGCTGTTTCTAAACTCACCCATGTGAGCTAGCCTCTGCTGTTTCCAAACTCATCTCTGTGAACCATCCTCTACTGTTTTTAACTCACCCATGTGAACCAGCCTCTGCTGTGGCCTTTAACCTTCCTTTTACAGATACATCAAACTTTTTAGAATGTTCAGTATATTCTGCTTTTAATATATACAATCTCTATCAATTTTCTCCATCACTAGTCTATTATGATTGCAATCATATAGTTCACAATTAAATTGTACTAAATTGACTGACCTATTCTCTCTTTCCTGATGTGTTAGGGCAGGAAATACGCCAATGGCCCCTGAGTCCACACGCATGACAGATGTCGTAGGCCTGAGGTCCGCGAGCCCTAAATGGTTGTCCACCTTGGCTTGTTGCTGTGTAAGCGGGAGCGTCCCGGTAGCCATATGATGACTGATCAGCATAATGATACCCGCGACGATACCTGCCAGCATACCTGCCAGCATACCTGCCAGCATACCCTCTCCTGCCACGTGCCATAGCCTTCCTCTTGCGTAAGGCATTTGCCTCTGCTCTTCTGATCTTCTTATCATCATCACTATCTTCTGCTATGTCCTTATTTTCATATTCGTTTACTGCTCCCCAGCCAGCTTCAGCCTGATCTGCCAACTTGATTAGTTTATTTCTATGATCTAATGAGGTTATACCTTCTTTTAGGTATTCTGTCGCTTTATCCAATTCAGCAGACTCGATCTTGTTGACTGCAGAATCAATTTTTCCTTTCAGTTCTAAGTTAAACTCATATTGTTTCTTATGTCCTTCCTTTTTGAACTTATAATCAATTTTTAGCTTTTTAGCCAACTCTTTTGTGTTGCACTCTTGACTGTCTTGTAATTCCCTTTTGAGATTTGAAAATTTACTGTCCAAATAGCCCTTTAACTTGTCATCCAATTCCATGATAGTAGTAGGATAAATAACCAAAAGTAGCCTGACCTTGGTGGATAGCTAACTGAGAATGACACAAATCTCTTACCTTCCAACTAAGCCCAGAACATGACCCTGTGACATAACAACTCAGCTGTCCCTCCTGCCAACAACTCACCACCAGCATATCCAAATATAACCTATTTTATATTCTAATTCGTTTCACTCAACCGAATATAAACACATTTTCTACCACTGACTCATAGAATACTGCTCATTTCTCTTGATACACCAATTTCAACTCCATAACCTAAATAGTATGACTACAAATGGCAGGTTTTTCAATTGAAAAAGATGCTTATCATCTTACTTTTGTACATTGGTACAAATTTGGACCAATCACCAAGGTTACAAATACATAAAAAATAGGTGTCTGTTTCATTTGACATTTGATTTGGACTAAGCAGGTTATGAAATAACCAGATCACCAGATCAAACTCGCCCTCCATTCACAGTTGTCATGGAAGCATAAGTTTCTTGTTTGGGTTTCACATGTATGCCAGTTTCAACATTATTTTAGGATGAGACCTATTTGTGGCAGATATATATCTGATTGTTTTCTCTCTCTATATATATAGAGAGAGAGTTATTTAATGAAATACCTTTTCCTAGGGAAATTATCAAAATCATATTATATGAAGATATTATATTCATTAGTTTTAAACATTTTCAGCATATAGTTCATCATAATATAGGGCAATGGCAATGGCACTGGCGCTATGCTGGTATTGCTTTGTTCTGGACCTTTTTGAGCTGTGAGGGTCAATACATGAGGAGGGGACTGTAACTCAATTAATGTTTGTGAACATTTTCAGAATTTGGCCCCAACCTGTTATCTGGAGTCACATTGGCTAATATTTGTAATGTTATTCAAAATGGCAGGCTCCCTGACAACTCAGTGATAGCAATTAATAGATTTGTGAAAAAATCCTAAGAAAAGGGAAATGATTCTGAGCCTGGTGGAAAATAGATAGAAATGGTCCTCCTGAAAGTATCTCAAATTGGATTACTTTGTAGGTTCCTAACTTCACCCTCTGCCACTTCACTATTATATTCATAGAAATGTCATCAATGTATCAGGGATGGCCAGGAAAGAGAAGTTTGGACATGCAGTGAGATGTCCTAACAGATAATTGAACACTTTCAACCACCTGTCTTGTAGAGTGCACTACACATGAACATAAAACCATGAAAAAAGGCTATTTGAGTCAAAACATTTATTTTATGTATAAAATTATTCCATACATTACTCATATAAACAACCATACTGCTGAGTGGTTATCAGCACAAAATGGTCAAATGTATAAAAATTAAGCTCTGAACATTACAAAATATGTGCATAGGTGGATCTGACAAGTATAAACATTGCTTTTTCTCAGTGCAAGTATAATAGTAGACTAGAAATTAAGGCTTTGCAACAAACCAACAAAATTATATCACTAAATTAGGTGTTATGTTACTGATATAACAAGAACTATAAAGGTCAGACTTAGTTTGGGATATACACTTCCACATACAATGTATTTGATGATAATTTGATGTGGATAGTTTTTTTTTTTCAATTTTCCTATTTTAATGTTTGGATCAACAGTGAACCACTCACATTTTACTACATCTAGAGATAATTTTGCAAACTTTAACCAACAATTTTGACCATGCATACTAGGTATTTGAACTGCTTCAGAT
This sequence comes from Amphiduros pacificus, assembly GCA_949316495.1. Taxonomy (NCBI): domain Eukaryota; kingdom Metazoa; phylum Annelida; class Polychaeta; order Phyllodocida; family Hesionidae; genus Amphiduros; species Amphiduros pacificus. The sequence goes on from OX439003.1 coordinate 26,051,847, forward strand.
ATTTTATTCCCTTGTTGGAGAAATGGCATCCCCAAATCCATTTCATCATACTTTAACTCTTGACAAAAATATATAAAAATGTCTTATATTTTAATTGTGATGTTAGATGTTTCATTTTGCCAGAGATAAATATGGTACAGATAAATGTGATTTTCCCCATATGAACCAGTCTCTTTTGCACTAAGTACTGATCAGATATTGTTTCTATACACAGCATATTTCATATGAATCTAATGTTTCACTAACTGATTGGTTCACAAGTAACTAAATCATAGGTATTAGAAAGGTTGATATGTTGCTAGTGCCTGGAGCAGGTTAATTGGGTTTATAATTTGCCACTTCACCAAATGCATCATAACTGCAAGGCTTCCGCCATCAATAAATGAGGGAAATTTTGGTATTTGACTAATTCGTAAGCATTGGCAGGATTGCTTTGAATCATGAGAATCACAATATATCTCAGTTATCAAAATAATGTCAAGACTTAATATGCAATGGAAAACACAAAATGGAAACTACGGTATAGCTCTACTATAGTATGGCTGTACTATACTATAATTCTGATATAGCATTATATTACCACTATTTATAGAATCTATTAAAGCATGACAAAACTGGCCTTTACATTTATTCTGGGTATTTGTAGCAGATATTTTCCTTGTAATTACAATAACGAAAGATACAAGCCAACTTCATCAATGAAGTTTTAGACCATGGAAGGTGATAGGAATTTCACTTTCTTCAAAACAAAGGGACATTCTTATGTTTTGTACTATGAATCAAGAAACACCAAATTTTAAAATGAAATGTTTACATTATTGGTCTGAAATATTATCTCTAAGCCATATCTATTTGGATTGTAAGACACTTATAAATGTATCAAATATGCTTTTCAACATTTTGCAAACCTTTATGTCATTTTAAGTCTCTCAAAAGACAGTATATGCCTTAAATTAACAAAACTAATCAAATAAAAAAATATGCTAATTTGGCATAGTTGAAATCTAATAAATATCTATCTGTTTAAATATTGTTATTGTACAATATATCACCTATTCACATCTAATACAATATACACAGTGCTCATCCTTTAAAATCAACTGAAATTATTGCATTAATTAATTTTATTTTGTACAATTATTTTATGTTCATTAATTACATATATTATTAATAAATATGTTGTGACCTTTATTTGGAAGAGTAGATACATCATTTTAGAAAAAAATATTTGTGTTAACAGCAAATTAACATATTCATCTTCTGATAGCATTTATAACTTAATGAGCACTTTCTTCTCCACAATCATTCAAAATCTGGCATGCATACAAAGGAATAGAAATAGATAACGTTCAAATCTTTCAAGCAGCAACTCTTGCACAACATTCTCTCCCAACAAGTTCGCATCACACTTATAAAACCCACATTAAGTATTTTCTGTGCCATCAATATATACATAATGTTTGACCAATAACATCTTTACTGCATGAAAGAGATTGATTCAAGACCACCCATTGTTGAGTTGTTTTTTTTGTTGTTGCAAAGGATTATGAGAATATTGTCACAAACTTTTGTAATGTTTTGCCAATTGAAAGTATTTGTTGACTGATTTCTTCTTTTATTATTAATTGAAGCACAGAGCATAATGGAGTAAGCAGATCCTCGCTCACTTCATACATATCTTGGACATATCACGTTAACCAACAAAAGGAGTATTACATCACATTTGGCCATACATACATACACGGCAGTCCAACATACTTCTCACATTGCCTTAACTATTAACACAGACTAATATATTTTGTTTTATGAGAAGGACAGTTTAATACACTCACTGATTATTAACTACTTTTCCACTCTACTTGTGTCATATACACTACCTCTATCAGGGCAATTAACCATATTGTACTGTATATACCTAAAATACTCATCATGTCAGGATCATATGAAAATGTGGTTCTATTAATTTCCATTTCACTGCTTTGTACATAATTTATACATCACGGAAAACACTTTGGTGAATATCATTTTATAATTTCTGTTAAAAATAATATGAACCACAAAAGTAAATGACCACTGGGTTTGAGAGTCAGATTTTATCAAATATGTAGGATACGGTCACTCCCAAACTACTTAATATATATTTATATACATAAAATGATTGCATATTATATTTATACATATCTCAGTCAATATGACTGAAGATTCACATTCTGGAATTTGTTATATGGCACCATCTTTCTGGTATATTCCACCAAAGTACAGAATTGCTTTACTTATTTCACACATTACATAAACTTATTCTATTTTATTGTCAGTCCAGTGGTCTCCTTGGTTAATTACAGAATAACTGCATGTATAATAATCTATACTTTAGCAACATATGTTCAGCCTTTACTTTATCCTTAATCACCCTCAAGACAATATACACCAATAATATTAGTAACAAATGTTATATATGGTTTATTTTCAATTACTAGTAACTTAGTCTGAATACCCTCACATCTCATTCTGCTGTTACAAATGCAATCTTTCTTTGTAGACCAAAAGCTTTATTTTTCCAGAAAGCCAAATTATGCTCCACAACAATTACATGCATGAACTTCTGAACTGAACGACTCATGGTCTGTGCTTATAAATACACAAACAAAGTGAACACTGACCACTTTATCCACAAATCACAATATATGAAAGAAATAGGTTCATTAATCTACCATGCCATACCATGTAATATACTTTCTTTCCTCCATTTCAGGCCAACAAAACTGACCACACCTTGCAGTATTGTATTTACAAAAGCACCAAGTATAGTACAGACAATACCCATGGCAGACATATCTCAAGCACAGATATTACATAAAAGAGACAAATGAGTGATTAGGCACCAGGTATAACTTGCTGCTGAGCGTGACGAGTACCCCTTGACAACTCTCTGTGTCTCATGTTTAATTCATCAAGTATCTGGACAGCATTATACACTTCCTCTTATCAGCTTGACTTCTATTGTCTCACAAAATGCAGTTTCCTTTCAAACTATTGATTCTACATAAAAACAACTGATGAAGAAACTGTTAAGTAGCTCCTTCTCCTCTTGCTTGGCAACTTGTGTCCTTTAACTTGGTGTTTTCTATCAATGATAGAAATGTTTGATGTCACAACATGTTCTCCATTGAGAATGTCAGATGGTCTGTATTGTATATATCCTGAGGAGTGTAATGCTTGGGTAGAGAAGAGGGGCGTGTAGATTGGCAATATGTAGCATATCACACCAGCCATAAACCAATCTCTGGTTGATTAAGGTGCTGAATATCTCAACAACAACATAAACCCAGTCAATGGTGGCTTAATATCACATATACATATATATATATGAATATATTTATATAAATACCTGCACAAATCACACAAACATTTGACAGCAGGGCAGAAGTCTGGGATAAACATTTCAGTACTATACATTACTGGTATTTCCAGTTGCACTGATAACATTGAATACCGTTAATGACCCTCTGTGTGACTGTGACCCACTTATTGTTGACCGGCGGTCATCATCTATCAGCTGAAATAAACGGATATCATATATATATAATTCACCATTTTTATTTTTTATTTTTCATAAATATTTAACAGATCTTATAAAATTGAAAATATTAAAAGTAGAAACCTGGTTGCCTTTCAACTTACATATTCTTCAAATATTTCTGACAGCCTTTCAACCATGTCCCGTAGGTTTTGACGAAGATTTTCCTGATATTCAATTTGATCCATGTTGACAAGACGTCCATTCAGATTGACTCCTGAATCACAAACCTTCACAAACTCCCTGTTAACAGAAAATTACAAGCATGTTTGACTAAAATCTGTAAATGTAAGTAAATTGTACCAAGATAAATATGAAGCTTTAAAAGCTGGTATTAATTCTTTGACATCTACATGAATGCCCATATTTACCTGAATGTGTCCTTCAGAAGGTTGACTTTTTCAGTCTTATATTTCTTAACTTTATCTTTTTCCAAGAACGCCTCTGCATAAGCCAATGGTCCTGCATTCACCTGTGACCAGACAGAAACAAGAATTTAAAGTTACGGGGGGGGACAATTTTTATAAAAAGACTAAAGAACAGCCCACCAATATAAAGAATAATTGTCTTGTTACAGATCAAAAGAAAATTCATCATTGCAGGTGTCAATAGTGATGTCATGTACAGTTAAGATATGCACATTATACATGATTTATATTTCCAAGCATTCTCATATGAGAATATTATTTTCATAGAATATACAGACATCTTTTAAGTCAACAAAATAGAATTACTTTTATTCTTGGCATAAATATATTCCAAAACTTTTCCATTTCCACATTTAGTCCATCTATACACAAAGCTCAAAGGTCATACCTGCACGCTGACAGAACCAGCCAATCTGAGCTGCAGTTTCTTGAGGTCAGGAGTATCCTTGGAAATGACCTCTTGCAATTCTTCCACCTTTTTCTGCATCTCATCAATAGCGACCTCTATTGGTGTGAGATCCATTTCTTTGTGATATATCACCATGATTCGTTTCTTAACATATGGGAATGAATGGGAGGCTGAAACATTAACATCAATACATGTTTAATTTTCAATCAAAGTAAACCCCTCTAAATGGTTTGATAAGACATCAGCATATTAGATTATATCCATGCTTTACACCTTTTTCTGCTATTCCTGTTACCTGTGTGAAGATACTTATCAATTCTCATTATCTGCTCTCAAAGATTTTAAGCTGACAACAGATGTTTATGATATAGTTGTATGCTGGGAAACCAGCCATTTTCACTTTTTCTGATCACCATTCACTCAAAAACAATGTTTTATGCAATCGCTATATCAATATGATTAAATATGCATAATAGACATATTCATTCTTGTAGTAGGAAGCAATGTCATGAGCATGTCATTGCCACTGCTTTGGTGTAACACAAGATATGAACTGGGTAAAAGATGATCCCAGCATAAGGTATATGCCCCAGATGAGAGAGCAGATAGCCAGAATCCTCTAAAACTAGTTTTTTTTAGTGGTTATCTATTAATTTCATTTGTGAGATAAGACAATATTTGCATCCTACTTGTGAGTATGTTTCTCTTCTTATACTGGTCTTCGATCTCGCCCCGAGCCTTGCCATTCTTGGTGAAGGGTGTCTCATACATAAAGCGCCGGATGTTATTATTCCTTTCAAAGTCTGTTGTCCTGTCTTCAAGTTCTTTCTCCTCAAAGTGTGGGGTCACATAGGTCACTTGCACATATGCAAACTTGGAATCCAGGTCAGACTGGTTTACCTGAAAGATAATTGATTATCTTAGCAATGTCATCTCACTTAACAACCATTCTTACAAATGGTGATGTCCAGAATATCAATTTATTTATTTATTTCAAGTTTAATAATAATAATGACAGCATTTATATAGCGCCAATACCAGGCAAAGGCCATTCATTGTGCTAAGCCCTGTTAAGGCCATTCATTGTGCTAAGCCCTGTTAAGGCCATTCATTGTGCTAAGCCCTGTTAAGGCCATTCATTGTGCTAAGCCCTGTTAAGGCCATTCATTGTGCTAAGCCCTGTTAAGGCCATTCATTGTGCTAAGCCCTGTTAAGGCCATTCATTGTGCTAAGCCCTGTTAAGGCCATTCATTGTGCTAAGCCCTGTTAAGGCCATTCATTGTGCTAAGCCCTGTTAAGGCCATTCATTGTGCTAAGCCCTGTTAAGGCCATTCATTGTGCTAAGCCCTGTTAAGGCCATTCATTGTGCTAAGCCCTGTTAAGGCCATTCATTGTGCTAAGCCCTGTTAAGGCCATTCATTGTGCTAAGCCCTGTTAAGGCCATTCATTGTGCTAAGCCCTGTTGAAGTTAAATGATGTTGATATCCTAATCAACAAACCAGATGAAATATTACTGACAAGTTGCCTGTATAAACCAATAGGTTAAAGGCAGAATATATCTGGTACATTTTGCTTCTGTGGTAATTGATATCTGGTACATTTTGCTTCTGTGGTAATTGATATCTGGTACATTTTGCTTCTGTGGTAATTTGCTGCTGGTAACCAGAAAGCTCCAATGAAAAGATCATAACCTCACCCTGCTTGAATCCATGATAAGTTTGACAGTTCCATTACCAAACTTCTCCGTATACATTTTGAAGAGTCTATCACAGATTTCAGTCAGGTTGGTTATCTTAGGCTCCTTGTATATATACTCTTTTCCGTCTTCCTCCTCAAAGAAATTCTGAAATTTATATGGAAAATACCTTATATTCTATAGATTAAACAGTATCAAATTAAAAAATTTTTTTTTTTTTTTTCAAACAATAAATTGAGGTCTTTGATATGAAGTTACTTTTTAAATACAAACCTGTCCAAAGAATGCAACCCTGAAGTATTTTCCGAGGAGTCGTCTCCCAGACTGCTGCACTTCTCCCACCTTGGTATAGGCCTTGTAGAGAACCTGGTAGGCCGAGGCTAACCTCTGCAAAACAAACGTGCAGAAAGCAAGACTTTAATATCTCTACTAAACACCACAATACAATTACGTTTTGTTAATGTGCAATATAAAAAGTGGTTAAAAAATTTTGGTTATGCCTTTGACAGGACATATCTCTTGCTTTTATGATATATACATTTCTGACTCAAAATATAAGTAATTATTTTAAAGAAAACTCACTGCAATAACATTTACATCTTTAAAGACTAACTTTGACTGGAAATATTCTCACGGTTGCCAAGAATATTTTTACCTTTAACATGTAAAATATAAATCAATATAATGCCCATAGTTTAAATATTTCACAAAACTTGGATACATTGGTAAATTTCCCATGGCCGACTTTCAAGAGGATTTGGCAATATCTACCTGAAATTCTCTCCGTTTCTCATATATTGGTATGATGAGGCGATACACTTCACCTAGAATTTCATAACGCTCGGCTTTCTCCATATACAGCGCACACTCCTCCAGCAACTCAACCAAATGATCCTGTAATGAAATATTTATAATCCTCAAACTCCAATCAACTGACAGTTAACAATGATTATTAATAGAAATACAATGACTATTAATAGATCAAATGGTTAGTAATGAAATAAATGATTTGATACAATTGTGCACTAATGAATATGATGGTTTTATTTCAGTGTTCACCTCAGTGTACTGGACATCTTGCATCCCGGAGTCATCCCTCATCCCGGACTCCTCCGCGTCCACGTTGGGAGAGATCTTCTTAAATGCTGCACATCCCTGGGGGAACTCACCTGCAACCCACCAATCACAGACCATCTTAACCAGCATCAACCCAAGGAATGTCACGTCACATGGCAACCATTCCTCACAGGCATAGTCATATATAATGAGACGAGAAAGCACAGAAACGTAATGAATACTACTATGATCTCCATTGTATTGCTTGATTTTAACAATGTTTTAATAAAGTATTTTATAATTGCCTGAAAAATATCTTCAAAGTTAATTTTTGTCTGTATTTCAACTCTGGTAAAGTATATATTTATTACAATCATCATCATCATCCTTGATGTCATTGTTTCCATCATGTGAACACTTATTCCATTTGTTAGACATTGCTAAATGATGTCAGGCAAAATACAAATACATGCAGAGAAATCATGCATCTATGGTAAAGGCTATTCCTTCTTCTTCCTGGTTCCATATATGAAGCCAGATGATTACGTAATGAAGCCACGTGATTACTTCATATTTTTGGTTCTTGGTCATATGAACAGTTTCTATAGTGGATGAGAATTTGTTCATGATACCAGGTACTGGCACTGATGAGTATTATCATCTACCATCCTTGTTTTGCTCATTTGGTGTTAATGGATGCTTAAATGTTAAGGTTTCTGCTTTCACATGATATGATCATACAGATCAATTTTGCATTCACATCATGTGACCATACATACAGTACAATTCTGCTTTCACGTCATGTGGGCACACTGACCAATGCTGTTTTCAAATCAAGTGCAAATAAAGGTCAATGCAGTTTTCACATAAAGGGAAAATGAAGGTCAATGCTGTTTTCACATAAAGCTCAATGCAATTTTCACATCAAGTGCAAATAAAGGTCAATGCTGTTTTCATATCAAGTGCAAAAAGAGGTCAATGCTGTTCACACATTGTGAGCACACAGATTGATGCTGCTTTTAGATGGTAAGTTGGGTTCAGATTATTGTTGTGTGGCTGCTTTCATATAAATGTTTTTAATAGTTTTTATATTATGTGGATCAATGGGTTCACAAAAAAAGAACACCAGCTCAACAGTGTTTACACATGATATGAAAATACTATCTAGATCATGTTCAACCATGATATAAATATAAAATAAAAATATTCATATAATACACTTATTAAGTGTTCCCTTTATCTTGATCAAGATTATTAATAATTCAGGAAATTCCTTTGTAACACCATGACCAGGGTTTTAACCTTTACCAGTCCTGCATCATAATTTACCCTTCACAAAATCATATATCTCTTACAAATATTTAAAAAATGTAACTTCTATTAAAAAATAATTAAATTTTTAAAAAATGATAAAAGAAAAACTCTCCATTCATTCAACAGAAAATCCAACCACACAGGAGAACCTGACTGCACTACAGATCATGCTCATTCTAACACCAACAATTTTTTCCTTCATCCAAATTTGTAAATATTTATATAGCCAGCCCAATCTTAGACACCTTGTTTAGTTTTTTTCTTGGTTTAAATTGAGCAATGGATGATTGACAATAATGCAGCCAAATAAGGTAATTTAAATGAAGAAGCATAACAAAAACCTTAACAGCCATCATATTCAATCTCAACACTCACTAATCATGCTTGCAGGCTCTACTCATCTTCACATATAAAATTATGCAGTGACATTAAAACTAAGTTTGAATAATTAGTACTCAGAATTTTGGTCATCTGATTAGGGATGGAATTGCTAGAATTATATTAATTGAACTTCTAGGCATTGATAGGGTTGAGATTGAATATGAGGCTTCCAACATGCGGGAGAAATTCAAAGCTCGCCAGCCCCACTCGGACATCCGAGTTGGCAGCCACAGACTTACTGCCTAGTTTTCCTGCAGAGAGCAATAGGAGACAGTCACCTTTTTATATTCAGATATGTACATATACAACATCTATGTCAAATCTTTGTATACAATATTGCTATGTATATATAAACGAACAATTTCAAACAACATCTATAAAATACTTTGCAAGCACCTACATTAAGTCCACCACAATTTAAGATTTGTTTATATTTTTTTTTGCAAACTCATATAAAATATATAGGATAACCAACTTAGCTTTGTAGAGCTTTTCTAATTAGATAAGCTTATTTTATGCAAATTAGAGTTAAGGGGATATATTTAAATTATAACTTGACTGGATTCTAAGTGGACTTAATGAAGTCTGATAGAGGAAATTTCACGCAATATTTACCAAGAGTCTTCTGGCCTGGTTTGAGATTATTTAATGCTGGTGAGGGTTAAAATATAAATACATGTGTAAATATCTTTAAAATAGCTTGTCAAATGTAACAATCACACCTGTGACATGAGTTTATCCGCTGGAAAACTGATAATCACTTAATTACATGAGAGAAAGGATTGTTCACTTATATTTACCAGTGTCACTAAGATCAGTACTAAGTTTCATGCTGTGATGTGATATCCAGTAATTACAGCTAATTAGATTCTTTTAAATCAAGAACACTTTTTAAATGGTCATGGTCATTTTTTGGGGTTAAACATTTATAATAGAAAAATGCTATCTACATGAATCGAGAATATTGGGCCAAATCTATGGGCAAAAAAAGTCATGGAGAAGAATATGCGTATTACAGTAATTTAATCTTGTGGAGCACATTTTCCCAGATAATCACATCAGAAGAACATTGATTGAGAGGTAAAGGAAGGCAGCAATATCTCAAAATGATATAGCAAATGTTCACAATACTCATTCTAAGTGACAAAAATATTTCCAGAGAAGGATCAAAATTCATCATGGTTGCAGAGTCATGTCTTCAGCCATGCAGTCCTATTAAAGTATTGATATTTCAAAGAAGAACAGCTGCTCATCTTAAAATTCATTTCCTATTAGCCATAGTACAGAGAAGCCGCAATATGCTGACATTCAAACATAATCCACGTGCAAGATGTATATTGAAATGCCGTACAAACTACCGCTCAAAAGATATTCCATTATTTTACAATGTCAAACACAAATGACAAACCAACTTATTCACACTAGTCCATTGTCAACACTATGGATGAGTATTTTTTTTTGGATCACAATGGAGGGAGTCAAACAATTCATTGCTTTTTTAAAACGATCTTTTCAGGAATAACTTACCCCTTCTCCTCAAGTATTCTGCCACCAGGGCGGCGATGTGAATGTAACAGTGTGCTGCCTGAAAAGTTATATTTTACAAAGTTTATACAAACCAAAAATCAATACATCATAGTTATTAGATCAGGATTAAAAATCTATCAATAATATAATTTGAGGGTCAAAATATAACAAAGACATGGTGTCGGCAATATTTTAAGTGATATCTAAATATCAGGATATTTTCTCTGAGTAAATAGTGCACAAACCTCTGAGAAGCTTTCATGTTTGATGTGAATGCGAGCCATGGACTCCAGCCAGGTACGTCTCAGTTCTGGCGTGCTGGCGTACGACTTGGCCAGACTATACTGCAAGTCCACCAGCATCTCAGGATCATTCTCATGTTCCCTCATCTGCGACGTTGCCATGAGAACAGTCCGGATACGCTTGGTCAGGTCCTTCACCTCAACCGGGAACACTGTCCTCTGTGGAATAAAGAAATTACAACCAACATCACTCACATGTAACATTAATAATGGCTGCATCCTGTGTTGGTCTTGGCAAGAGAAATTAACTATAAAATGCCCTCCATTTGTGAAATCAAACTCAATCATTCGTGAAGTTCCAATGATGGAATATATCAAATATCCAACATATGGAAATGATTAAAGAAAGAATGATAATCTTGTGTGTACACATAATATACAACAGATTAATGTGTGTCAGGAATGGGAGCTAGTTTTTCATCAAATGAATGTATCCTTTCAGAAAATGGTCATACAATTTCCAAATGGAACTAAATTGCAAAGAGATAATTTACTTAATATGAATAAATTCCTTGCAATATTTCTCTTCTCAAAAAAAAATCCTACAAGTTACATTCCATTCTGAAATATTTCCCTTTGTATAGACTCAACAAGTCTAAACCAGCTGCATGGGTAGGAGACTTGACTATGTATAAGGTGTGCCATGCCATCCAAGGGTTGTGTGGATGGCAGTGGAGTCAGGCAGCTATCTCATTCTGAGGGTTGTGTGGATGGCAGTGGTGTTAACTATCTCATTCCTCAGGGTGCTTCACACTCTAACTACCCACATTCTAGAATCAGACAACCAACTGAGGATTGACCTCAATGTTTCAATCTATGATAAATTGAGGAGCTGTAATCTTGGGAAGTATCTATGCAGGCAGGTGATAGGGGAAACGAAAGCTTCCATCTACGATTGGTGACTGACAAGATGTATATATATATAGCTGTAGTTTGCATGTATATCACTGTTCTTGGTGTTTTATAACATGATCATCATTTCTTTTTCTACCAATATCCTGTGGCTTGATTTGCATTTCACTGAATTCAAGTATTGGACAGAACCTTTTTGAGATTTCTCAGCATGCAATATTTCATTTTTATTGAATTCCTGTCTATTAGAGCTAATATTAAACAAAAAGCCACCGAGCTGGAATTTCACTATTTCAAACATTAGAGTATTATAACTCTGCAAGTCCATTTTTCCTCAAACTACATTTAGAACATATTCTTCAGAAATTAATCATGTAATCACATAAACTGACAGTAATGATACATCACCTGTAAATGTCAAATTTCTCCCTCTGTAATATATCTATTTTTCTTTTTTGGTAACCTTTTTCTGGTATCCCGTATCTTGTTATAAGTCAGATACTTCAGACACGAAAACAAGTGCCTGTATAACCTAAAAGTACACCTCCTAATCCTACCTTTGTGGAGAGTCCTGATTAAGAAGAGATAAGGTTAAAATGTTCTCAATATAAACTTCTCAGTGGGAACCAATCAGACATGCACAGAGTTCAGGCAGTGTGTGATATTAGGAGATCATAAACTGCACACTGCCCTCCCTCTACCTCCCACCCACTGATACACACACATAAACCCACCCACACACACACATACACACACACTCACATACCCATCCACACACACACAATCCTCCAATCCAAACACTGACACCCACCCATCCACACACACACAATCCTCCCATCCATACACTGACACCCACCCATCCACACACACACACAATCTTCCCATCCATCCCAGCGAATCAGACTACCTTTGTTTAAACCATCCATACACCCAAGACTGGTTAATACCCAATGCCAAAACAGAAAAAATAAAGGAAAACACCTTTTCAGCATACCACAAAATAATTGTAATTAAAAAGATTATAACAGGAGACCTTTCGCTCCCTCAACACCCTCCCCTCCCAGATTCACACAAACCCCACATTTATTCCCTGACATTTCTCTTACTTCTAACATTCTCCCCATGCTGGGTGCTACAACACGCATGCTATTCCTTTCGCTATTTGACATTGAAAATTACAGTAATATTCTTTGCATAGAAATATTCATTATTTTTCCTTTATAATATTTTCAGATATGGAAAACATTTGAGACTGAGACTTGATTTACTCCATGTTTCTCTGATAAATCACAGTACTAAACGATATACATGTGGTTATTTCTGCTTACATATAACTAAATGATTATATTCCCGTACAAAATCACCTTGAATACAAACAAATAATCTACTATTGACACTTACACCTATTTCAAATTACAATAATATCATATCAGACAACCTTTCCCATGGAAAATATCCTAAATCATTTCCCAATTATCCATGGTACTTTGCATCATATACCAACCTGGACGTAAATGAGTGGAGAAGGGCTTATAAACATGATTTGTGTGTTCTCCCATGATGCACTTTGATTCAAGATGGATATGACCAAGCTGTATGTAAAGCATGATTTTCTGTCAAATTTAAACTTCCTACTTTGGGATTTTCTAGGTTACATTGTTGCATATGATATTGGTCTAAGTTTTAAAAAATGTTTTTTTTTTCTTTGTCACAAGCCATGATAGATCATCATTGCATCTACTTCCTGGTGTGACAAAATCAGCATGTACTGTAAAAACCATGGTCCCAAACATGATATCTCAGCTGACCTGACATTTGTGATAAATCAAACACAAGAGTGCCACTGCATTTTTTTGTTTTATTTTGCTCTATAATATCATGAAATAGATGTCCTTTTATTATATTGTTGAGCATACCCAAACCAAAACATGATATCTGGGCTGAGCTGTCATTTATTTGAAATAGAAAACAAAAATGTAACAGGAGATTTTTGGTTTTATTCTGCACAACAATACCAGAAAATAGTTATTCTTCCAAATCATTTATAAACAAGCTCTACTTATCTTTTTAAGTGAGATGTTCTCAAAGTGGTCATTTTGATAAATAAGGAATTATAAGTCTTAATCAATGTGTATATCTATTTGAACACACATTATAAATGAGATCATGCACATCCAATGTGTGGCAACACTGACTGTACACCACATAGATCCAAACAATGCCCTTGTGTGTGTGGCCTCTTTTGTCCATTTGTATGTGACACCCTAAGGCAATTGAAATTCACCATTTGACATTTTCTCTATTCAATGAACAAATACATTTATTGTTTCCCCTTCACTCCTAATCAAATTTTTACCAGAAGCCATTCCTCATGCTGCAGAACTGTAACTTGATTTCATAAATATTTGCCAATTTTATTTTAGCAGATTCCACTTGGTCATGCTTGGGCTGTTTCTTACTTCTATTTGGACATGCCTGGTCACCCTTCCACATGACTGAGTTGATGTTACAGGCTTATACATGCTTACAAATTCTTGCCCATCCCACTCTTCTTAGCCACTTGCCTGCAAGCATTTCCCAATCAGCACGATCAGCCATTCAAGCTTATTTTGGTTGTCTCCCTTACTGCTCTATTTCCACCTTACCTTTATCCGCCTCACGTTCACATTCTACCACAATCATAATATAACACAAAAAATGAATATCATAATCATACTACAATGAAAAAAGCAAATAAAATACATCATACTTGGAGAAAAAGCTTGGTTCTACATATATGTACATGCCTATGTTAGGTGCATGATACTGCCAGGTTACATAGGTAATTTGCATAGTGATATAAGTATGAAAAAACCTGTACTGAATCCTACCCTACAGAGAGGACAGTAACCCAGATAATTTTCTTTCCACCATCCGTTTTCTTTCCAATTTGTCAATGGTGGTGTGTAAAGTATGGACATCAGACATAGCAGATGTCAAACAGTAACCCAGAAACTGAGTTGTAGAATTTACAGTATTGTTCCTACTTCTTCATAGTTAAGTGGTGCATAGTTAAGTGGTGCAGAGTTAAGTGGTGCAGAGTTAAGTGGTGCAGAGTTAAGTGGTGCAGAGTTAAGTGGTGCAGAGTTAAGTGGTGCAGAGTTAAGTGGTGCAGAGTTAAGTGCTGCAGAGTTAAGTGGTGCAGAGTTAAGTGCTGCATAGTTAAGTACTGCAGAGTTAAGTGGTGCAGAGTTAAGTGGTGCAGAGTTAAGTGGTGCAGAGTTAAGTGGTGCAGAATTAAGTGGTGCAGAGTTAAGTGGTGCAGAGTTAAGTGGTGCAGAGTTAAGTGCTGCATAGTTAAGTACTGCAGAGTTAAGTGCTGTATAAGCCATGTGATTACTCTCCACAGCAGATCCAGCATTTATACCTGGCTCTGCAAATAAACGGCATATTGAACTCTTTGGTTGAGTGCGCAGAGGCCACACCCAGTGCAAGCAGCCAGGACACAATGAGTATGATATTTTGTCACATGGGGTAACATGGCCAATTGGTGTCAATGTTATTATAAGAAAGTGAGTACAACAAGAGTTTAGATTTCAGTGACATGTACATATATGTATACCAAAATAGTCATGACAAAAATAGTCAGCAGGGGATGGACCATTCATCCTCAAGGGAGGAGGAGGAGGAGGAAAA
Source organism: Amphiduros pacificus (assembly GCA_949316495.1). Classification (NCBI taxonomy): domain Eukaryota; kingdom Metazoa; phylum Annelida; class Polychaeta; order Phyllodocida; family Hesionidae; genus Amphiduros; species Amphiduros pacificus. The sequence goes on from OX439003.1 coordinate 26,067,064, forward strand.
ATAATCTTGACTTTTTCTTCTTGGGCAAAGCTTCTATGTCAGGCCTCACCAGGAACTGACTGAATAGCATTGTAAGTCATGTAAAATCCTGAACAAAATTATATGGTATAATCTTTCAACCAGATATTCCAAATACACTCCCCTCCCAAATTACGAATGATCCATTCTAAATTACTTTTGAACATATGAAATAAGCATGAGCACGTGTACAATTGTATTGTTGTGCATGAGCATGTTCCACGTGTTCCATGAGCCAGCCAATTGGCCAACATATGGTAATTGCATGCAAATATGCGGACTAATTCTGTGCAAGGAACAACGTATTGCGAGGAGCAACGTATTGCGGCAGAGGTTGTATATGACTCTACCTCGCAATGCAGAGTACCATGTGATATATCAGTTGATGCTTTGAATTCCCTATCCTCCAAGACAGGACTTCTCTATAATCAGTCCCTGCCAGATAAAAAGGTGTGCACAGGATTGGCTGCAAGTCATGACTCTCCATAAAAATCTGGCTGAGAACTGATTGGTGACAGAATAAATGACTATTCACAAAGACTCTTATTGGTTAGTGTCTCAATCAGCCTTATTTTTAAAGGTTGTGATCCGAGATTCGTGACATTTTGGTGGGCATGACTCACATGCATGACTGGACATGGTGTTCCAGATTTTGAACGTCAATGACAACAGAGTCAGTGAAAACCATCAGATATTACCTAATACAGTAGCTATTCACATGGGTACAGGTTTACATACTCCAAGGTAAACATCCTATTTGACTGAGCTGCGTGGCTTGTATTAGGGGGTCAATTGCAAGTTCGATATAGGTCAAACGGTTATTTTGCTCAACATGACTTCACGGTCAGGTGCACATGATGAATAAGAAGTAAACAGGAACTGGTTCACCCATCCTGACTTTTTGCTGCTTTCCATACATTTTCGACATGAAATCTTTTTTGGTTATTGTAATTTGCTTAAAGAAAATATCATCTTGATAAATCAACACATTTAAATGACTTCAAATTAAGAATAATCCTAACAGGAATTGCAAGACTTTCGCCCCTGTGAGTCTCTGCAGTGCTCATCCCTCGGACCGTGAGAACATAAGCTATGTTTTCTGCCCGTTCTCCCACTCTTAGCATTCCATACATGAACCGATATGAAGTGTGGAGGTGAAGACTTACCGACATGGCCTTGTCATTGTTGGCAAAGCTGTTGATGATGGAGAGAGAGTCGGTGAAGCGTGACGTCCTCAGTCCACTGAGCTCGCTGATCAGCTGAGACACGGAGATGATCACCTGCAATACAAAACTTTTATATCACCACTTAGAACACTACTAACAGTACAATATAATATATTGTATCTATTATACATGACGAGAAAGTCTGTTGTGGGGTAATTTACCTAAATAAGGTGATAGAGACATAAAATGAAGTCTATGCACAAGTCTAAGCAACTAATTTTCAATTATGGATATAAAGGATGCATGCAGGCACTTTTCAAACTGCAGAATTTAGAACTATTTTGATGTTTCATTTTTCGTTTAAATTAGATGATAAATATTACCTGCAGGTGTACTCTGGTGAAACTCTTCCGGTAGCTGAACTCAAAGTTGCTCCTCATGAGGATGTACATTAGAGCGCAAGCCTCACTGCGCGTTGTATTCAGCCGAGAGTTGCAACATCGCAGGATCTCATAGCACAGCTTGCCACACATGTTAGCCTCGCCTTGAAATAACACCTTGGGAAACTGAAGAAGAAAGAGAACCATTGTCCTGAGATCTGCATATTTGTAACAGTAATCACAGACAATGCAGCCAGGTGGCGGAATCAACAGGTTTAGGCTAAAGATCAGGATAACAAACTCTCTTGCCTATTTTACAGACATTCCTCTTGGACATAAAATGGATTCAGTTTCAACAATTTAAATCTCTGCAATATATGTGAGGTCCAGTTAGTTGAGTGGCATTATATGTGGAGGAGTTTACCTTGTTGATGAATGCCCTGAGAGCTGCGAAGGCATGTTTCTGCACTGCCTCAGACTGGCTGGTTTGCAGGAAATGTAAGTAGAGATCAAACACTTTGTGCATCACTACATTTTCCCCATCCTTAAACTGAAGCTGTTCCTATAAACAAAAAATCCTTCTTCAGTACAACAATCATGTCAAATCAATCAGGTTTATATGACTAATCATTACTTAAAACAGCTCCAGAAAAAGAAATGATATTGATTCACATGAGGCTGGGTAAAATATAAGACCTTGTCATTTTCAAATTTTATTCAAAAAGCCCCCAAAATATGTATTTTTATTAATGGTCCTCTAGTGTCTCTTGCCCTTGAACATGAAGGCAGGAAAAGTGAAAACCAGCATTCCAATATGATGGAGCTATTCACCTTGTTTATATGTAGACCATCATTCAAATTACCATTAAATTCAAAATCTATAACATTGTTCAAGTTCCTTTCTACAACTTGTTCAATATAAAATATATTAGAACCACTATGATAGTAAGTATCAACCAACATTTAATGTAATTATAACAAGGAAAAAATGTACTTGTAAATGTAAATTTACATGTATAATAAAAGAATTTTCATCAGTATAATGGCTGAATTTATAATACAAAATACTAATACAAAAATAAACATTACAACATGTAGAGAACAGGATGAATACTAATTTCAAATCTAATTTAGGACTTTTATCTTTAAAATATATTTTTCAAAAATACACAAAAATCTAGTTCCTAAAACACTTTTAAAAAATCTTTAAATATATCTATGAGGTAAATGATGTATTAAAAAAATGATGAAATAAAAAGGAGAGTGAGGAGAAGTGCACGAGACAACAATGACCAACCTTGGCACGGAATGTGGACAGGTGACGCCAATCAACCTGGCAGGGTTAGAATCACACACATTCAATCTCATAGTCTCACTCGCACCCTCTCATAGCAATCCCAATGTATAATTCTTAATCATCCAGTGTTTATATTTATACATATAAAGTGACCCTGATACCTTCAGGAATGTCAGAATTAGTTGTGTAGTGAAAAGCAGAGTTTCAAAAATGATTTTTAAGATGAAAAAAGTAAAAAATAAAAAAATATTTATTCATCAAAATAAAAAATACATACTACTCTTTTCCATCTATAAAAATTGCACCACTTTTTCTAAAGTATGAAGAGTGATAAAACAAAATATCTTAATTTATCTGGATAATTATTCAGACGGGCAGACAATTAAAAAAAAATATGCTATTTACATCATAAATGTAAGGATTTACTTGTGATATCTGACAGATATTGGCTGAGGACAAGATATATTCAATGAAAGTAATGCCAATATTGGGACCCAAATATTTCTGAGTGCTTTGGTTACTTTCCATGCAAATGAGTGGATAGACAATTAATGGTACATGAATTAAGAACCTATTAGTGTGGAGTGCACATATTTTTTTCTCCCTTCCTTGACCAAAGCCCCATTTCTGTCATCAATAAACATGGTTACAAGCAGTATTAAGGAGTCTGTGGATGCCCCTCATAAGCTCCAGTATGCGGTAAGTGTTTTTTTAATATATTTGATGAATTTGCTTGCAAATATATAACAATTAAAAAAGCCATGTTAGAGCCCTCAAAATGTTGCAATTAAATTACCAAGTTCTGAGACTGGAGGAGCAAAGGTTCTTCCTGTAGAATCAGCCAGAAATATTATAATTTATACAAAAGACCTTCTCCAGTATAATAATCCCAAAATATCAGAGACACATTTTTTTTACATTCTAATATAATCATTGTGTGCTTGATGAAATTAGTCTATAGGAACTATAAAATAATTTTGGATAGTTTTCTGTGTAACTTCATGCAATATAGTCAAATCAGACAACATATATATATATATATTTATAGTGTTGACATTGACATGATAGTGCAGCACTATCATAGAAAAGTTCAATATCAAATATTTTAAACATGGTTTAAAACATTGAATCTCTGTTACTGTACCAAAACTCTCCATCTACATTGGGTATTAGTATTTATAAATCAATATAAAGTGTGTGGATTGATAATGGGTAATATTTACCTTGAAGTGGTTGGTGTAGAGACTGACTATGTCGAGTACAATCATGGCCACCTCAGAGGATAAGTTGGCCTCCAGCATCGTGCGGAACATGGCATCTGCCTCAGACGGACTCGGTACTGCAACATCAAATAGTCATACATTCTCACTTGTCAAAAATATAGACTTCTGGGTCAATTGTCTCATTTTTTTCATATCTGGAAGTAACAAGTTATTTGTTTAAGATTTGATATTAAAACTGGCAAACGCTTTCTTTTTTAAATATATATTTTGAAAATATAATTATACCATAATATCGGCATATGATTCATGCATTTAACATATTTGTAAGATTTCTCATAATGACTTGATTTCAATATTTTCCAAACAAAGATTTTTCACATCTTTATCTAGCACACCCTTTCCTTGTCATTTTAACAGAAAATAGAGATATCAAGAAGAAAATACATTTTGAGTTCCTGGATTGGTTGTCGATGTACCGGTAAGTGTTAACATTTGTAATTCATTTCTCACCACTATTAGTAGTTGATTATCTTCTAAAGGAATGATTACAGATAAGATAGTAAATTACTGAACTAATTCTTAAGATCTCCATACTAAGGTAGCATTTATTATTAAGCACCAAATGATTTGGTTGTCACACGTCATCTGCTTCTTCAATAGGTTAAATCCAGACTGATGATGCAAACTAATTGCGGGATATGGAGACTTTAACATTGCATGGTTTAAAGTTTTCACTGCTTATAGTTTTAGGTTTTCATTATTTGGATATGTTACATGCTTTTTTTGTCATTTTTGATAATAACGAAGAGTACTTAACTTTTTTTTGCAAATTATTACTATGTTATACATCTAACCTATTGATACAGGTAAATGTGAAAAATATGATGCAAAGAACAAAGAGATTTGACGTCCATATTATTTAGCATGTTCCTCGGATTGCAGATGTCAGGTTTGAAACAAACCTAACCAGCCATATCCAATTCCATTAGAAAAGCATTATTATAATGTTCAAAAAAAGATGGAAATATAAGAGAATGTTGCTGCTTAAATAGCGCCTGAGAGAGAGAGAATTGTGTTAATGGTCTATGTGTGAGTGTGAGGGTCTAGCATTAGTACTGGTCATGAGCCTTGTGCTAGAATTGTCTCACATGCATGTTTCCTTCTGCGAATGTTCTCTTCTTCCTCATGTCGTGTCAATGTCAGCGAAAGCATTGCTGCTGAAATTCATATTAATATAAATTTTTTTTTTTTTATCACAATTCCATTTAAAGTTATCAAAACATGCATTAGCCTGTTTTAGTAACTTTAGATTGTGGACGAATTGGGGAGGAATAAAGAGGATAATAAATATTTAAAGAAAGAATAAAGTTAAAATAAATGTGAGAATTAAAATTAATATAGTGACAGGTTTGAGAGTATAATATCTCCATGGAATTGAAGTGATTCCTAATTTGCTTAAAACACATAATTCCATGGATAAAACTTAATATCAAAATAACAAAAGTTGCAAGAAAACATTTTTGATTAAAATTGAGAGAGAAAGGAATTTAAACAAAAATGAGTGCAAATATGGAAATATTACTGAGAGAGGGGGGAAAGGTCACAGTGGGATATAGTTATGTATTGAGGCACTCACAGTGTACACCTGGGTCTGGAGGGATGTCTCTGTACTGAGAGAGGGGGGTGGGGGCACAGTGGGATATAGTTATGTATTGAGGCACTCACAGTGTACACCTGGGTCTGGAGGGATGTCTCTGTACAGAGAGAGGGGGGCGGGGGGGGCACAGTGGGATATAGTTATGTATTGAGGCACTCACAGTGTACACCTGGGTCTGGAGGGATGTCTCCGTACTGAGAGAGGGGGGTGGGGGCACATTGGGATATAGTTATGTATTGAGGCACTCACAGTGTACACCTGGGTCTGGAGGGATGTCTCCGTACTGAGAGAGGGGGGCGGGGGCACAGTGGGATATAGTTATGTATTGAGGCACTCACAGTGTACACCTGGGTCTGGAGGGATGTCTCTGTACAGAGAGAGGGGGGCGGGGGGGGCACAGTGGGATATAGTTATGTATTGAGGCACTCACAGTGTACACCTGGGTCTGGAGGGATGTCTCTGTACAGAGAGAGGGGGGCGGGGGGGGCACAGTGGGATATAGTTATGCATTGAGACACTCACAGTGTACACCTGGGTCTGGAGGGATGTCTCCGTACGCGGCACTGCTACTGCGCAGATAGCCCTTGACGGGGTTGGTAATGCGGTTAGGGAGAGTATGGGCCCTCTTGGTGTCACTGATGATGCTGAAAAACAAACAACAAAGCTTACCTAAGGCTTATATTGGGCAACATGATGATACATAGAAATATTGTGCAGCGCATTTATGTGTTAGGTCCTAACCTAACCTGTTTTCTACCAACTTTTTGCCCTTAAGGTTTCAATCTCAATCTCACTTTCAACTGACTTTTTATGGAACACATACATAAAATCACAACAAATTATGTGAGACTATTATACATCCATGCCTGGTGTATTCAGTGATGCCTCTTTAACAACTATTGCAAACACAAGATTTCTCCAGGTGTACATATATTTATGTGTTCTGTAATATTCAATTACAAATCTCCTCTCTTTATAAAAATCATATGTTCTTTGTAAATCAATAGACTTGTAAATTGAACTCACCACAAAGATGTGATTCTTTTTCTGCCAAGATATTTGAAATTCTGCATGCAAATCCTGGAAGTATAAAGTTATTAATGATAAATGAGTTGCATGAACATATATTAAAAAGATATTAAAAAGATATTTCAGATAGTCAAAATAGGTCTTCCTTTCATGTTTAGGATGTTAAATATCCAAATGATATCAAATAATCAAAACACTTACTCTAATATTGTGAAGAAATCTATGACATCACTATCAGATGAATTGTTAAACCAACCCAATAATACATCTGAAAATATGAAAATATGTAATTATATTGTAGGATTCAACAACGATGAGAGTATTCAATGCGGTCTCCACATTAAGTCACAACATTCCAAATTATGCAATATTTTTAGAACATTAGAAGGTGGAGGAAATAATTCTGAAAAACTCATTTTTGAGAATTACAAAAAAAAACACCTAAAAAACCCTTCAGCTTTGAAATATTTTGTCAAATTACTTCATTCTCTACAGACTTCTGGCAAAGATTTGGTTTGAATAATCCATTTTTTTTCATGAGACAGAACATTTATATCACTGCATGAGTAAGCAGATGCAAATTTATACAAGAACACTGCCATTTTGCCATGTTTGAGCACTGTCACTGATGCAAACTGTATATTTTATAAAGCAAAAGGGATTGATATATAAAAGGATTCGCTTTTCTCTTGATGACAAAAACAGAAGCAATCAATAACCAGCAAACTTTGTACCTTCTGAGAGGTTCTTGATGATAAATAGGAAGCAGATAAGCAGATCCTTGATTTCTTGTTGATCCAACTTCTCATATCTCATCATATATCCTGATGGAGGCCCGCTGATAGATGACGCCCTGAAATATCATCACAATTGATCATTACCACAATATGAATTCAAACAGGAAGATTAGTTAGAGCCGATAGAAGATGCTCTAAAATATCATTATCATAACCACTATGTGATTTCAAACTTGAAGTTCTGAATTCCAAAGGAGCCAAATGAATATATATAGAGAGAATGATGTTAATAATATACTAGTATTTATATGAATTGACATGTTTCGAGGCCATACAATAATCTTGTGTGACCACTAGAGGTCACTATAGTGCCTGCCCATTTATACCTTTGATGGTGAGCCAGTGGAAGACTCTGCACACTTCTATCTTTGTTATCTTTGTCCTTGGAATCCTTTTCTTTATCCTGAGACTGTCCTGAGGATGTTGTGCTAGCCAGGGATGAGTTAGAACCATGGTGTATCTTCCCATCCATCGTGCTGGGGTTCAGAGACTGTAACGATGGTGCTGGTGCTGCAACCAACAGGACAACAAATCCAGTCATGATATAGCCATATATTAAATCAAATAGGAAACAACATGTATGAGAATTAATACATAGGCTTGAGACCAGTGATATATTCAACAAGCTACCAGTCATGTGGGTTCCCCGCAGTGTGAGCAAATGAGCCACCCTGACAAGTTGGAGATAGCAAGCTAACCTTATAGGCAAAACGTTATTGTAAAACTTATTAAAATTGAAAAATATGTGGATAATCAAAATATGATTTGAGCAAGCAACACAACTGTAAGGAATGGACAGACAGACACATGTAAAACTTTGGGACAATAAAATGTGATTACGTTGACTTTATGGAATCCTCCTTCATTTGCACTGGGACTACAAATCTATATTTGAGGTAATTAAGAGTAAGTAGATCAAAATGATACGATGTAAGTAGCAAAAGTGCAAGGAAAGGCAGATAATGTGCATTTCAGATTTCCCAGTTAAAAAAAAAGTTCAAGGAAAGACATATATGTATACATCAGATTTCCCAGTTAAAAAAAGTTCAAGGAAAGACAGATAATGTATACATCAGATTTCCCAGTGAAATAAAAGGTATTCCATAAAGAGTTGATGGCTTGTGATAGTTTCAGACTGACCTTGTCCTGAGATCATGGCAAACACTGTTGGATCGCGATGGATTCTCTGCGTGGCATAGGGTGAGGTCAAGGCTGATCCGAGCGAGTTCTCCAGGATGGAGAGTGAGGTGGTGCTGGGGTAGGCGTGTTTGATGGGGGTGTCTGGCTGCGAGGGGAGGTCACCGTTAGGTAAGCTTGGTGTGGACTGCAGGCTGTCCTCCCCCAACAGGCGGCCCTTATTCTCCAGTATCACAGTCAGGAAGGGCAGGTACAGGGTCACGATCCGTGCCTGATGAGCCTGAAAAATCACACATTATATAATCTTAGGATAACGCTAATATCTGTTGTCTTGATCATTACACATTTTAATTCCATTGTGATTGCAATGCTCATGTCTTCACCTCCATGAACATTGGATAAAACCACAATTCTTAATCAGTACTTATGTTGTTTTACAAGCTATTGATTAAGTTAGAGTAGCTGAGCAATAAGCTTGAAGTCTATCAAAAAGAAATTGTTTTTTTTTAAATATTGCATACCTTTGATGCGTATCTCTCATCGAAGCTGTGTTTGGCCAGCAGGTTGCGCAGTGTCTGGATGGCCTGCTTGCGCTTATCTCTGACCTCACTCAGTGCCATCTTCACCTCATGCATGAGCAGACCCACCAGGAAGTGATTCCTCCTGAACTCATCAGACAGTGTGTAGTCATGCTTCAAATCTGCAATATTCAACATCATGTATCAATATCCTGGCAGCAGATCAAATCTGAACTCGATGTAACTCCAGCAACCCATGACCCTCTGGTGCTTAAGATCACAATGACATGTCATCCAGGGGAAAAAATCAATCATTTGTAAAAGTTTCAGAGTGAGTATAGCATTGGCATATAATGTGCCATATATGCTTTGAGAATCTAACTGATGGGCCATGTAATAAATAATATATCATTTATTATAGTAAAGAACAGTGGTCAAGAATAGTTGCAAGCATTTCAACTGAAAGTAAGAAAAAAGCTTCATAACGAACTTGTCGTGTGAAATACTTATCTAGTCCAAATCTGTAATATTGCTCCCAAAACTTAATAACAAAAACTCAACGAGGTTTATATCCATCACCACAAAAAATATCCCTGTATATATTGAGTGCACCCTTCAGATGAGCATTCTTTGTTTATTGACTTTAAACATTATACAAATTTGTTTTAATCATTATATTGATGTTTTGTGATCTTGTTCTTTGAGAAATGTTTGAAAACTGCCTGCACAATGTGCGAGCTTCAGTGGGATATTTAACCTGATGTTGTATGTGAGATGGTAGCAAATTGTAGATAAATCTTAATAGTAACATATCTTATGGCACACATAGGCTTTTTCGAATTCTTAACTTGTTCAGCAATCATTGCATAGGACCTGGTTGAATATTGTAAAATTTCTTCAATGACTGACAATACAATTTAAGACATAAAAAATGGTATGAAGTGATTAAGATTTCCTTCACTTAAGAGTCCTATAAACATCATTGTAAGCAGAAGTACATCATTGTATTTTTAAATATTTAACTTTCATAAAATATTAATTGCTAGCTCACAAGCAGAATATTTATTACTATTTTTAAAATAATTTGGCCTGCAGAGGTGTTTATCTATTGCTTTGCCTATGACTGAGTGTGATTAGAATGCTAGAGCTGTGTAAAGTGAAGCACAGGCTCACTCATCACCCTCAGTATCATTACTTCATATATAATGTGTGTTAAAGATAAAGCTTATAACTTGTGGCGCCACCTATGTAACACACGTGTCTATTTGTATTATTCTGAAATATGAAAACAATCATGCAGCAAGTACTGTCCACAAGACTACACAGTACAGAGTCAGGGGTGGGCACCAAAATTCCAAAAACTCAACAAAAAAAAACAAAAAAAACTAATATAATATATATATATATATAAATATATGTGTAGAGATACATTTAAAGACTTTCCATTCAGGTATTATAATGAAACGGTATTGTTTGAAGAGTTATAGACTTTTGCCCACCTCTGTGACAGACAAAGAGAGGTCTGATTTATAACAACACAGAACTGTTAGTAGTAATAAAAACTTTACCTTCTGGTCTGACTTCTGTTAAATATTACACAAATTACTATTAGTGTTATCATTATTTAAGTAATGTTATGTTTTAATGGGATTTAACCATATTTAGTGAGACATTTTGGTTTGTTCAAAAGACAAATGTGAGACAACATAAACTTTTTCTTTGTTGAAAAAAAATTATATCAATAAGATTTGAATATGTATAAAAAGAACTTGATATTCACAAATCATAAGAAGGCACATAAAATAAAACAAAATCAGTGTTCTGTCTAATTTGTTTCCAGTCATAAAGATATAAATTTGGTTTTGCAATCTATATTTATCTTGGAGATTGCTACTGCAGCTGCTATTTCCGGAATTCATGGCAATAAAAACAACTTGTAACCTCAGAGCAAAACACTTAATGGCAGTCAAAATAACTTTTAAATAGATGGAAAAAAATATTTAGTAATCATATATTTTTTTAACTTAAAGCATATTGTTCAAACCTATTCTACATCAGGTAAAATTAACTTTATAATATCAAATGGATTTTAAATTATCTTTTGTGAAATGCTAAGGCCTGCAAATAATACACATAACTCCATGAATGTAGATTGACCAACTTTGTGCAATTTTTTTTAAATGTCATGTGCAATTTTAAGTAGCATCCAAATCGAATATAAAAGCCTCGGCATGACCATCCCATTTTTCAGGAGGTGAGAATTATAATCTGTAAGAATAGAACTGAGCAGAAGGAGCTAGGTTATTTGCATACCTTTGTAGTTTTTGATGGCTTTGCGCATGATGGGCAGATTGAGCTGGATGTAGTGCTCGTGATTGCACACAATCCTCAAGAATTCAAACTTGTACTCATACAACACCTGAAAGACAAACACAGCTTTGTGAAAAAGAGTAAGTAGCCTTTTAATGACGATAGCAATAAACAATGTCTTGTATAACCAAATATAAAATTTCAGCATAATTGATACCGCAACTGGCACCATATCATTCTTTCTTCTTGAAGAAAATTATTTTATCATTTTATTCTGGTGATGTGAACATTCCACAATGATGAATTATTTTGAATAAAATATTTTTTTACGATGAAACCCAGCTTCACACAGTTCTTTATCACTTAAATATTTTAAATGTGATATTGGATGGATGGATAGGATAGGGTAATGTTTATAGGATATGTTCGTAGTCGAGATGAGAATACATTGTATCATATTATTACCTTAGTATCTGACGGGAGAAAGTTATCAATGTAGTGGTTGATGAGACGAAACACAAACCCTCGGTCCATAAATGTGAAACATTTCTGTAAAAATAGCATACAATCATGATAATTGCCCGATAAGTATTTCTCATCTCCATTCTGTTTAATAAATACTGAATGCACAATTTAAATCTAATTTGTTAAAATCTAATTTGTTATATAATATTTCTAATTCGGTGGTGATGATTTCTAAGCCTTCACCTTGATGAAGTGTGCCAGGCTGATATTTGAGTTCCTGGACTCCACTGCTCCGTCGGTGCCTTCTTTGTGCTTCTGGCGAATGTGCTGCACCAACGTCTGTACCAGCATCTGGATGTGAAACTGAAAACTCGATGGGAACCTCTCATTTCTAGCCATCTGTTAAAAAAATATAAATAAAATATCTCAGTATTTACTAAAACAACATAACTCTCATTAAAATTAAGACCCTTAGGAAATTGCAGATATATCAATTTGTGTAAACACTTCCTCAATCTCACCGAAGAAAAGAAATGTCTGTAAATGTACAGATTTAATAGATTATTGTACCAGGTCAAAATTGCAAATAGTTTAAACTTGAAAGGTTCAATTAAAGCAGGAAACAAATAAGTTATTTTCATTGTGCTGCTTATATCTTTACAAACTAATGTCAAATATTACAAATCAGAGATTGCTGAAAAAGGTCAGTGTTCCTACCTTAATCCTACCAGTCGATAGAAGATGTTGAGCCATGCTCTTGATCAGGATCTCAAAGAAGAACCAGGAGTGTCTCATGAACTTGCCGATGACCAGGTTATCAGCCTGTGTCGGCTGCAGGATCTTCTTAAGGTGCATGGCAAGCTCCTCATGGATGCTCTTTTGTTTGAGACTAGCAACCGGTTCTGTCACAAACACAAATTTGACATAGGAGTGTAGGATCTCCGGCTTCCCCACGTCATGTACCTCAGATACAACATGGCACAGCACTCTGCAAAAACCAACAATAAACAGGATATCAGTAACGCAAATGCAAATCAATTTGTTAATCATATTTCAGAAAAGAGAAGAATATTGTTCCAATAGATGGGCACTTAAAATATTGAGTATTAAGCTGGTTTTTGATCAAATTTCTTTCCCAGGCCAATATTTAAAGATATGAAAAATATACAAACTATCTCAATCTTTTTTTATAAGGTATGGAAAATAATCAACAACATTTTTAATATTGAAAATATATCCATTAAAAAATGTTTTTTTTTTCACTTTCCATGAAGCATACTGACCTGACAGCATTGATTGCTACGTCCTCACTGTGGGTCTGGGTCAATAGTCGGAACAGCTGATTGAACAACGTCGGCAGAAAGTTGATCAGCGTACTCTTCTCAACTGCATGTAAACTCTGCAAAAAATACACATTGCAACAATAATATCTCTAATTTCATATTTCATAATTTTTTTTTATTTAAATCGAGTAGACGGTTATAGCATCCAATGTAAAAGCTTGGTATTCATTAGAAATTTAACTGGCATTTCTCATGACTATTTAGTAATGCTGACACCATATAGATATATCAGACCATCCTAGTGTCAGCCCATGCTACAAGGAGCATTATGGGTTATACCTCTTGTTAGTCCCAGTACAATCTACATGCACTCTCCACTTATATACACACTTCTCATGCACCCATTGTTATTAGTAAAGTCAGGAAACATCCTTGTTGTCAAGATTTTGAGATTGACCTCTAGACGGTTCACAATGTAATATGTATTGTGTATTTGGAAATATCAGTTCTCATATCAGCTATGATATTTTGTGAATTCCTTGAAGAACTTCAAATCAGTTTGAATATGTCAATTTGTGATCGCTTCATGGTCGTTCTGTATCATTTTGTGAACTATTTGAAGCATTGCCAACTATTGTCCACACTTTCTTTCTCAGTTATTGCTGCTTTGGATCTGTAAATTGAAAAACAAATTAATTTGTTCTTTCATTGTGATCATGTATCCAACTCACCTTGACGTACTTGAGCAATTCCCGGTCAAATGAGGTGGCTGGAGTACCGGGAGGAGTGCCCGGGGGAGTCACATGCTGAATTAGGTCAGACAATGTCATAGAGTGCAAAGGTCATCTCAAGGTCACACACAACAAAGGTACATGTGATACCAGAAAGTTGGTGGTGACATAATTTAACTGTGATTAATTAAACATATTGCTCAGTATTCAAGTAAATTTAAGGAGATAGACAAGTTAAATGTAAAGTTTCTTTTACAAATTCTTAAAATTCACATTTGATTTTTTAAGATTTTGGAAAAAAATGTCAAAATTATGAATGACAGAAAAAAATGTGTAGAAAAGCTTGAACTGAAGTGAAAGCTTGCTGTGTGTGATAATCACTTACCACAATTGCCAGGGAAAGGTGTGCAAATGCTTTGCAAATTCTACTTAGACAAATATCAACTTAGAATACTGCAGCAAGACAAAATAATTCACAGATGCTGAAGAAATATGATGGAAATATATTGAAAAATCAAAACATCAAAAGCAGCCAAGATTTTGCATCATTTTGAATCTTTTTAACATCAAAATAAACATCAAGGGTCTGTTTTGAACATTAAAACCACTAGTGTCATATGAAAAAAACTAGGCCATGTTTCAATTAAAGCAACTATGCCAAGACTCATTTGAAGTCGCTCCGCCATGTTTCATATCAAGCACCTAACACAACTATGCCGAGTCAAGTGATATCATGCTCAAAGATAAGTCAAGTATTATACATAGTAATTATGCCAGAAATAAGACAATCTTGACAAAAGCAAGCCATATATTATTTTTTTCTGAGCATGCAAACTAAATATTATTTTTTTTTAATGTATACACAAATCATATGTATAAGGCACCAAAATGAGGCAAGATAAATGCAGGAATGAATAACAAATTTAACTGTTGTTAATGTGCTTCTTGTTGACCAAGTTTCGTTAAAGAAGATATTAACGTTAGGGGGAACAGTGTCTTCTAAAGTTCTTTTTTCCCGCCAAAAAAAGTCATTTGAACCCCAAAAAATGACATGGTGCAAGACAATTGCTTTGTATGAAAATAACTACAAAACGGATTTCAGTTTTAAATGTATCAAATTCTGAGAGATGGATTTTCCTTTTGATTAGATATTTAATTTGTTTTTAAAATTTTATCATTTTTAATCATTTTAGATTCAAAATTGAAGCAAAAATAAGAAAAAGATGGTTTTTTTGGTAACAATTAAAGAAAGGATAGAGCTTAATTGAAAAACATTTTTGGGCATAACTACACTAGCAATCTCCAGAACCAAGGCATTAATCTTTAGCTAGAATGATGTTATTTAGTTTAAATACAGAATTTTAAAAGATGTCTTATAACTCAAGTAATTTGTGTTTTTGTAAATAAAATGATTCAAATAAATGCAAATTTTTTACACCATTTGGTAATTTTTGACTTGAGTTTGAAGAAAGTTAGGTATCTCAAAATATAGACCATTAATCAAATTTCCATCTATTTAAACTAAATAGAATAATATTTGGAGTAAACCTGTTCTTAAATTTTGGTAATTAAACTTGCAAAACTTCTCAATTTTGTCATAAAAAGCGTGGGAAATTTTCAGAAATATGAAGTTTAATTTACTTCTAATTTTGTATCACTGGGCAGTGATGAGGTCTAATGCAGCAACTACTGGCTAATGGATTAGTCATAAAAGATCAATACATGATGTTTTCATGTGTATTAATAAGCATTGATCCCAATTGAACCAAAATATGGTATTTATTTAGTTGGTTTTGGTGGGTTATAATGGTGCACTATTTCATGCAGTTGAAGGATCAATGACGTCATAATGGTGGTGTGGCTATTTATCAATGAAATAGTGACGTCATGCACTTATGGTATCTTAGCAACAGTCAACAACACATTTCATACAGTTGTGATCCTCTGCATGAAGTGTCTCTGTTCCCCCTAACGTTAAGCATTTAAAGAAAATATTAAAACATACAATAATCCTGGTGCTCTTATGAAATGTGAATTCTTATCTATGGTGATCATTCATACTTCTGCATGCTTACATCAGGTTCATAACATTCACTACAAACAGCTGGAGCCAAACATCAATATTGTCATGCATTAAGGTTACCAAGATTGGTCATGCAGGGCCATTGCATGACCAATTGTGGCATGTGCATGGTGTATGACTATACAATGCCCACAACAGCTTTGCATGACCAAAAAATAGCCAAGCATGCCCTTATTTTGCGAACTGATGTGAGAACAAATAGATGTTTGACTCCAACTGATAAACTAGACAACTGTGCACATCTATAGGTAATAGTACTGAGTATGGGGAGAGTTGTAGCATATATGATAAAGACGTGAGGCTGACCTTGAGTCTGTTGCTGGTTTCATAGTCCAGAGCGGCCGTGTGACCTGTGTCCATCTTCTGACAGTGAGCAAAGAAGTTGTGAAGATGCTGGTCCTGTACAAGCAAACAAAGTCACAAAAACATTATGCACATAACATTTACTATTACTCCAAGAAAGCGTCAAATAATTATATGTTTATAAATAAACACAATAATATATCTTTATTTGATTGTGAGGATAATATTAGTGTTTGAAATAGAAAGTGCCAGCCATATCAAGATGAGGAGTGGTATTTACCCTGGTGTAGGTTGTGGAGACCAGCTTCAGTTGAAAGCTGAAGAGTTGCTTTCCTCCATCCACCCACTTGATCTCAGGACCAACAATCTGTAACACAACAACCATTACAACCTGATCTTCATCTACATAAATTCCTTTATTTCTACCAGTATTATCAGGCTCATAAAGAAATCAAAAACATTTTTCTCAACCTAGACCACCAGCTTCATTGCTTTCTGAATATTCTTTACTGTGCTCTGACCATTTTGATCATCTAAATGTGTGATATTTGCATAAGTTATTTTGAATCTGTTTCTATCAAGCTGTGTTTTGGGTGCATGTGCTGTTGTGAGTGATATGTGATTTATGAGGTGTACCTACCCCCTTGCCAAGGCCGAGCTGTTCATGACCCAGATATCCTGGAGGGAGACCCATGGAAACTCGGACATTCTGCTCTCCAACATTCACCCTGAAACCACAAAGGTACACACATATGAAGTCTATATCTGCCAAGTCAGCAAATGAGGAAGTGATGATAACCTTTATTTGCCTTTCTATATAAAGTATATTTTAGGATTGATATGTTGACAATACATGTTCAAATAAAGCAACCAAAACCAGATTATTTCTCATTATTGATCACAAATTTATTTCAAATATATGATTTCCTCAATACAAAATCGACAAACTTGGCCTGGCATTCAAGGGATGTATAAGATATTTAAAATAATTAAAAGAAATTTATCACTTCTAGGCATCTTTATTTGCATCTCTATTTAGAATATATTAATTGTCTTATTCCATAGAATAGGATGTTTCCTAGTCTCAGCCACATATGAATACAGCAGGCAGCGACCACTCTGACACTGAGACAGAGATGATACATTAACACATGATGAGGAAGCATTACTTTAGGGGTGATCTAGTTACCTTCCATTGACCAGGATAGGGAACCAGGCATATCCTATTGGTGACTCTATGTTGTGGGCCTTCTTGGAGGAGGCCTTGGACGTGGAGCCCTTGGACAGCTCACAGCTCACGTGGTAGAAGGTGAACACCAGGTGGTGTCGGTCATGCAGCTGGGCTGGCAGGCTCATCTTGATCTGCAAATAATATGCAAATCTCGGTCTCAAATCTCTATAGAAATTGGTATGTACCTTAAATGTTGGCAAAGACTGAAATGATTATTTCAATTTTTTTTCCTGACACTATTAAAATTGTTTTAGTTAAAAGGCAAATTGAAATTTGGTGACAAAGTTGTCTATGTTTTGCATTGTATAAGTTGATTAAAATGTTTAATGCTTGGCCAGAGAAATCAGAAAGAAGGGAAAGTGTGCATGTAGTCCGCCATAATGAAACTCCTGAGTATAACATGGTTAATAATCGAAGATGAGCAGGAGAAAAGATGCACTGGAATTTGGAATGGTGAGGTGTGGTCCTAAGCACTGGCCGAAAATTTCATTGTTTAATAAATGTTTAACCACTTTAAGAACTGTAACAATGTAGCAATGTAATCAAATTTAATGTTTTGGAGATTATTCCATTGACCTCTGGTCAGGTATATATTGGTGTGCAGACAGAGCAGGGATGTGTTTGAGCTTACCTCCTCGTAGAAGTCGGGTGAGGTATTATGGTGAAGCACTGCAGCAGTGGAGGTGGTGGTGAATATAGATGACCCAGGCTTACCATATATACACTAAAACAAAAATACAACATTCACCTATAACATCAAACATCATCAAATACAAACATCCTTAATGCATGCATAGATTTAATTCTATTTTGCCATGATTATAATAGTGACACAATTCTTTAATTATCTTTTCTGAAATCCAATTTTGCATATTGTCCCACCTTCAAAGGCACTGTCCCATCCTCGTCAGATTCCCGCAGTTCTGCATAACATGCTATATTTCTGGACTGTAAATAAAATGGAACAAAATCACCACTACTTATCATATATTGATCATCTGATAAATGATAATATAAAATTTAATATTGTTTTCTTCAAAAATTGGTGTATAGCTATTAAGAATATGTAATAACTTTCGCTTGACGTCTTTTGAAAAATGCAATATAATACTGACCAATAAAAATTAAAATGGTTAACGATGTAATAAAATGTATTGTTATCAAACTGGCATTTGATATTAATTTTAATCACTAAGTTGACACATAGAATTAAAATTCTGTGGCTTTTGTCAGCAAATTATAATCATATATTTTTTTTTAGATCTTTATTTCACTATTTTCTCATTATCTGGAAGATTGATATCATACCATTAATATCAGATACACAAGATTCAATAAAATATCATCATTATGCCACAAAATCACCACACTATCAATGTATTGATCCAGCTCTAATAATAATTCTTTTGCGCTTATTGCACCATCAATTGTTCTTCAGTTAAATAGTAATATAAATCCCACTGGTCACATTCAACCTTAAATTAAATCATTCTATCTTGTTATGAATAGTTACCTTTGCAAATGATTTCTGATTGTCATATTTGAGGTACTTTGGGTAGACGTGTAGATGGTTGGTGTACATGACGAATGGTTGTGAGGATTCTCCGTCCTCCGGGACAAATTCCTCCACCTCCTTGGCTACCTGCTGCTCTGGCGGGTCATTGAACGGCTTCACAGGCAACAGAGAGCTAGACAATGTGTCTGAAATTACATCACACACTCATGTTTCATGTGCGGTATCTTTTAATATCCCCAGCTACACTGCCACACTCTTCTTATTTACTCCTCATATTTGTTATTTGTTAATGCCAGTGATGTGATGGCAAATGTATGTATTTAATATAACTGAACTGGTCATAGTTCAGGCATCTTTCCTAATTTCATGTTTAAAAGAGTCCAAGGACCAAAATACAACCTGAGTTGTGCTATATTTGCATCACACAAAGTGAGTTTCATTTTACTATCTTTGTATCTTTAACCTGTGCGTGTTCATAGAAAGTATCAAGTGTCAATTTAACCGCAATCTCATGCATTTCATAAACTTTCAAATGTAAACTGCAGCCTTTTCTAAAGCAATGCACTAGGTTGATGGATTGAAATCTGCAAATACCTTGCATAAGATGGTCATGCTGTTGGTAACTCTCAAGAAATAATTTAATCATCATCTTAGTGTCTATGTGTTAAGTGCATGCAAAAGAATCTGTCCTATTTGTTGATTTTCAAATTCCTCTCTACAGAATAAACTCTAGTTATTTGTAAAAATCTTATTACTCCAAACTTCACCCTCTATATGACCTACATTTGCATCTCAAACAAACCAAACTGAAGCTACAAGCAATGAATGGTTTTTAATTATGTATGTTTAAACTCAGTAAAATATCAAGTAATGTGTTTCCATTATTAAGGTCTAGGATATGGGATAGATAGATATATACAATTATCAATATAAAGGTAGGCACCCAATATTTCCATTGCCAACCAGTTTATTTTTATGCAGAGGATTCCTTTCTTTATCAAATGTATTTTTTGATTGGACAAGGTTGCAGAAATGACTGGCTGATCTATTAAAATCTAAATAATATTAATAATAATAATAACGATGACATGTCTTTGAAATCCATTTTCAGGCTGATATATTACAGTGTGGGCTACTTTATCTACAGAGCTATGTGAATCATTTAGGATGTCTAGTTCTGAGGCTATGACTCGAAGATGATTAAGGACATGACTTCCATATTGGGTGCCTTCCCTAAGACATTCACGATTTATAACATCACAATCCACTGACAGAACATCAAACAGAACAGACTTTCACTGGATCAAGAGGGAAAGTTAACCGTGTGTGAACAATAGCAATCTTAAAGTTATATCTATGATATAAAACTTTCACTATCCACACACAGTGGGATATCAAAGATTTATATTTGTGTATTCCAACTTCATTACTTTAATTGGCCCTATTCATCAACTGTCACTTAATCGTATTCATGACTCTAAGTATAAGTCTTATGTTATTAATATGTTCAATTGTAAAATCATAAAAGTATATTTCCCTTTTTCCCCCTTGTAATTCGTTCATTCTAAGTATGATTAACATCAATAAGAAATACTGTTGTGGAGAAAGATTTGTGTACAGTCCATGCCAATTTCTTCATGGATATGTACATATTATGAAAGAAATAGTGGTGAATAATTCTTTTAAAATGCATTCAAAATGTGAATATTTCATCATATTGTGGTCAGGTTAGGAAGCATTTCATACAACATAAAATAAAAATCTGCAAAATCATTGAAAACTTTATACTTGAGATTAACAGGAATCAAGAATTATATTCTAAACATTCAGAAGAAATCTGCAAACGGAACAGAAGCTATTCTATGTGTGTCACTCACTCCTGAGTAGTCCCCTGTAACCTGCATCATAACAAAGTAGCAAATCATCAATTATGCTGCACTCGCCACACATTCTCTCTTAATAAGCACACTCTTGCCAACCAATCAATCCCAACATTGCTCTCTCAGAGATGAGACTTTTTGATGACACAAAACGAGGAATGTTTGTACCAAAACAAAAATTGGAGCCTCTTTTGCAAAAAGCAGAATGTGACTAACAAAAAATAATACAAGAGTAATACAAACCAACAAATATTGGTGACCGGACAAGAGGCATTATATATTAGCATCATGCACAATGGACTCTATTAAACCATATCACTGACAAATATGCCCCCATTCTTCTGTGTCTGCTGTCATTAGATCTATTGTATGATACTATGATCATGGTAATCATAATCGTTATTTTATCATAACTCTTTTTAAAATTTTAAGTTTTGTATGTTTCCAGTGTCACCAAAAAATAAAAGCTTTTTGTCAGATTTCATGAGTCTTCTGATAAATCTGACTCATTGTATTTAATCTCAAGTCAAATTTCTATGTTTCATATGACCATACAGACATAAATATGACAATATGCAACAAATTTCCATTATGTACATTATTTAACATCTCTTAAAATATATTTCTTTTAAAAAAGACAAACATTTGAATGTAGCGAGAGTGCAGTAAAAAATACATGAGACTTTACTTACTGGATAATGTAGACTTGAAGGCATACATGTTGATTTTTAAGGTACCTAGAATTGTCACCCATTTCCCCTGCTTTTCTGGTCTGAAGAAAATGAGAAGACATTATTCAGATTTTTCTAAAGATAAATTCCTGAATTTCAAATCGACAATAAATTCTCAATATATTTCTTTGACCATAGTTTGTGGATTTGACCATGATTTGCAGATTTGACCATGATTTGCAGATTTGACCATGATTTGTGGATTTGACCATGAATTGTGGATTTGACCATGATTTGTGCCATGCAGAGTTCAATGTTTTATGAAATACATGCACATGGTTTTGAATTCGTTAAAATTCTTTTCAGCATTTTCGTAATTTTTGGAAAACATGGAATTTCACCCAGCAGAGAGTGTAAATTTTAAGCTGAAATTATAGAGCAAAATAATATTGTTCACTTTTTCAGGTCTTGCAAATGTTTGATGAGATCGTCATCTGACACTTTTCCTCCCTCCTGTCTGTACAATACAAAGTCTGAGTATGTATCTAGCTCCATGGAGTAAGGCTTAAACACAGGTCTGAAAAACAAACAAAATGAACTGGACATTACTTTGTTAAAGTATTGTAAGATATCCTGTGTTACTCTATACAAAAAACTAATTGCATATATTATCTTTCAAAAGCCACATTACAAATAGGACTCGCACATATTTCATTAAAAGATCAACAAATCAGAAAAAGTTATTTTTCAAATATATAATATAAATTTATGAGTAAAAAGTGAATATCAGAAAGTGTTATTATCTGCCATATGAGGATGAAGTACCTTGCAGCCCAGGCGAAGGGCATCCTGTAGTGGCCGAGTCTGTTGCAGTAAGTCTTCATGTGTTTGTGTATCTTGGTGCCGACCCTGATGTCTGGTGTACGGATGTAGGGCTCTGTAGCCTGGTTGATACTGCCCTGTAGCACCTTCTCCACCCTCACCACCAGGTAGATATCAGGACCAGGCTTTGTCACTGAGAACACAGCCTGAAACACACAAACAAAATCTCAGGAAAATCACTGCAGAAAGACGAAATTTGAAATAGTTTAATTGATGCAGTAAGGTTTCAGACAACAATAGTTCTCACTGCTTGAGTGGGCCATGCTAATATCTGGTGTGTTGAAATCTGTCATGCGTGGGGGAACTTTGAAGACATGCAAACTTGGCTCATAATATTAACAAATGTTGATAGACATTTCATTATATTCCAGTCAGTTTATTACATCCATAACTGTTTTTCTTTATTTTTTATCAAGATTCCAGAACTGATTACTTTTTTCGGAATGTGCACTAGTTGTTAAAATATTTATGTGTTCCCATCATAGCATACAGAATGATCGTCATCATTTCAGATGTCATGTCGATAACTCTATCCCAGTATGCATTGTACATGACACAAGAGACACCTGGTGGATCACAAAAGGTTAAGCTCAAACAGTGAAAACTGTGAAAAAGACGAGTTGGTACCGACCAGTCTGGGGTACTGAATCCAGCGTGGATCTACCCCTTGCAGTTCTGGTTGTGAGGATGAGGTGCCATCCACAGAGTTGAGCATGTCTGTAGCATGGATCAGTTCCTGAGGAATCATACCGCGGATGTTTGCAGCATTGAGGTCAACATGGAAATCTTCTGAGATCTTCTTTCCCTCCTTGGCATCAAACAAGGCCAGAGATATAAAGAAAGGTTCTGGCTGAAAAAAATATATAACAACACCATCAGTATCTGCCATTTCTATGGAAAAGATAAATAACACAAAAAGAAATAACGAACGACTGAATGAAAGTTGTTTGCTTTGGAGGATGGAGGGTAGATAACACTTACGTTACTCAAGTTCTCTTCATGTCCATCCTCTGCCATGTTGGCTTGCAGTCTCATCTTGAGATCTTCACACCTGACAATGATTCTTGTACCAAACTGCTCTCTATAAACTTCAATCTCAGGCTCATCTTCACCCTCTAAGCTAGCTGTTGATCTCTGTTTAACAATACATATATTCTTGATTAAACATTAATCCTATTCATTTCACTCATCCACAAATGTTTTTCAGTCTATAGTGATGTTTGTTGTAATATCATTCACAAACATTCTCAAACAAGAAAATAAGATTATTATTAAATGAACAATCAACATAGATATCACAAACTGTTTCGCTTAGTCTTCATATTACTAGTTTTCCTTATCCTTTATAAACGTCTTATATCTCCTTTGACTGAGCATTTGTCATCTTATTTAATAAAGTTACACGCTACTTGTGTTGAAGCTTATTGTGAATCGCTATAGGCAAAGCTAGTAGAGCAGTTTTAATTTCACAGAAGCTGGTTATGTTGTCAAATTTTGCTACTTAAAGAGGTTTATGCTGGGTAACTTACAAAATGCAAGATTCACAAGGCTTATCTTTATCAGGACACATAACAGCTAAATTATCAAATCATTAAATCAATTAATTGAAATCAAGTACGTTAATGAAATGAAATAAAAACCTATTTACTATATCATACTTTGGTAGACCTAATAGTGTTGAGCAACACTAAGAATCTAGCAGCCATTGACATTTTGTACAAATAGATCGATAGAATATTTAAAAAAAAACAAATGAATTGGAGAGTAAAAAAGAGTCATAAAAAAGAGTCATGACATAAAACAACTTAAAATAAACCTACTTCAATAGTATCATAATTAAAATGGAGCTTTCCCCAAAAAAGTGACAAAACTACATATCATCCAACATGACCCAAGTTTGCCCAACAAACATAAATTCCCCAAATATGTAGGTGTGACGGACCCAAAGACGGACAGGCTGATGACGAGAAGGCATCAGACGCCTTCAGTACTGAGGAGGAAATGTATGGGACTTATAAGTAAAGCAAAGAAGCAAGGCGGGAAGCATGCCTTATACATTACCTGTATACCAACCTGGATATCAGGGTATATACCAAACAGCTTCTGGCGGCCATCTTTTCTCTGCTGGGCCAATACTTTATCTGTCTCTCTCGCATACTACAATAAAACATGAAAAAATAGCAATAAGTCTGAACACTTATATCATTTTCAGTTGATATTGGCTTTTCTAATTTATATGTAAAAACATTTTTTTGAAATGGAGGAAAAAAACTATTTACTCACTTTCTGGAGTTCAGGATTATTACTGTGTTCTAATGAATCCCTAAAACTTTCTCCTTTGCTCGGTGAAGGCTCAGACTCTGAAAGTGAGAAGCAATACCATTACATATCAAGGTGGTGTTCTCTTATAAGTCTTCTTTAATAGGAGCATACAGTTAAAAAGTAAATCCAGCCAATGAAGTAGCAATCTAATTCTGCCTGAACATATCATTTCATGTTTTTTTTATTGCTGTTTCATAGCAAATTAGAGTAAATAAAACTCTTTCATCAGGGGAAGAAACTTAATCATGATATTATTTTGACATTTGTCAAAGCAACTTTAGTATATTTCTATTAAAATTTTGATAGCATTTTAAAAAATTACAAGACCATAGCATGGAATTTTTGTGAGCATTCATTAGGAATGCATAGGTTACTGATGTGTTAACTTGTACTCACCCCGGCTAAACCTATCTCCTGGTAAGGGGGAGTTGGGCGTGGATAACACTTGTTTCAATGTTCCCACCCATCCTTCCATTTCTCCCTCAGATTCGGCAGCAAACACATAGAATGACTTGTCCTGCATCTGAACCTCAAATGCATGCTTTCCTCGCTTTGAACTCTGCATCAGTGTCAATAAACATAAAACATTAGTCTTAAGACAGTAAATATGGGATGCAGCTTATAGTGGAGCACTGATGATTTCAATAAACAGGTTTCTGTGCATACAATTTCCTGCATATTTCCAGTGTCTCATCAAAATATCTTTGTTGATTTATAATTAAATTAGATGAAGGAACATGTTCAATATTTGTTTGTCATCTTACCCTGATGATGTCTTTAGCTGAATCCAAAAAGATTGCTCCTTTGGCTTCTAATTTTCTGTCATCTTTGTGAAATTCTAACACATATGTTGTGTCTGCTTGCTGTTTCAGGTAGAAGTAACGTCGCTTGAAAGACTGAAATCAACATATAATACCACATATAACTCTCTGAACATAAACATATTGTCAACCATTTCTCAACAACTTAAAGAGAAAACAAAATGTCATGTTTTTTTTATTGGTAATAATCACAGGTTGGTAAAAAAAGTTGGACTTGATTTATCTGAATCCAAGAGGTCTAATATAGGATCTCCTCGAGGCACTCACCCTGGTAAAACTAATAATACTGGTTTCCATGCCGCTTTCAGGGCCTTTGTATAGCCATCCCTGCTTGGTGATGTTCAGATTACGCTTATTATTTTCCTGCAAGCAGAACACAATATTTATATTTCAGAACTTTAGAGGCTGCACAAGCCAAGAAATTATCACATGTTACATATATGTACGTATACATATTTATAAATATAAATATACACAGTGAGTCAGCAACTTACATCATCTTTTCCATCCCCTTCGGCATCTACTTCAAACACCTGTGCTGGCAAACTGTCTGGCTTTGTCACCCTGCATAGCAAGCAAACACATTTTAAACTAAACATTTATTTATTCATAAAAACATAAGAACATCCCGGCAAGGATTTTCAGACTTTTTCACAAATATTCAGATTTGACTATCTAAAGGTATCTTATAGAGTGAGATAAGATTGTTATGATAGTCTTCATGGTCAAAAATAGATCAGACCAATCGGCCAAACAAAAGATATATTCCCTGAAGTATGGCCTTTAAGACTGGACATACAATATCAGTTCCTTGATCATTAAAGTTGGAGCCTCAATGTTCTTGATTTGAGTTTGTCTAAGATCAGTTTTAAAATCCAAGGTACATAATAGCAGGATATATGCAGCAATAGTGTGAGGTATTAGACTAACTTGGGGAGTTGGAGGTAGCTGCCCGAGAAGGCACTATATTTATAATGTATAACATTCCAGGGCGATGTATAGGTCTTGATACATTCTCTGACCAGCAGACTTGTAGCTTCCTTGATGGCAGATGGCGGCACTGAGCAACGAACCGTCCGAAACCGTCGTGGTAATGTTGAATCCTGATAAATTACAAAGTATACAGGTTGCTTCATGCATTAAATTGTGACAAATCGTAAGTGAACAACAATCTATTTCAATTTACACCAACTTTGATATATTTTAAAACATTGACATCATCAATGAGCCATGTACTCCTTGTGAGATTATAAACAGTCTATTTACTAAGACACATGATTCCAACACTTTTTACATGACAAAATTAAGTAAAACATTAAGGCCCAATATAACATTTTAAGGACCCAATTTGTATTTTTTTATTTAGAGATTCAAATAATTTACTGTTGCAATCATTTGCCTGTACTGACTAGCTTTACCTGAATACCTGGACTTTTTCAGGGTGTGGAAATTTTTCACTCCTGAATTGCTGGACTTTTTGCTTACCTTGACATCATCTGGAGGGAAGAGGAGCATTTCTCTGTGCGGGTCATTGGTAAGCAGTGTCTTATTCTTCACTATCACAGTCTCATAATCCAGTGGCTCTATCAACTTTGGCTTGCTCTGAAACACACCAACAAGTAACATATCATCAGCCACAAAAGTGAGGATATTTTTTATTTATCAAATAAAATATAAAATTATTTATCAAATAAAATATATAATTATTTATCAAATAAAGTAAAACATATATGATATTCAACTACTTTAATTTCATAGTGTATTCTATCTGTACAAAGTGGTGTGTGTGTGTGCATGTATCAGGGATCTTGTTTGGGGATGACTTGAGACATTGGTTCATCAAAGACACAAAAATGTCTCATTCTGATCCATGCCTGTGGAGACAATTGACCCAATTAAGTTCAAACCTAATTTCACACCCACATATTTGCCAGGAAATTGCATATCAGGAAAGCAATGAAAAGCGATCGGTAGTTATACATTCAATAATTCTTCATTCACAATAAAAACTTATTTACATAACTGGTAATTGTGGCTGTAAAAGTACAGATAATCACATAAATATGTTTGTTTTGGTTACAATAAGGAAACGCTTGATCCTTATAAACAAACATATAAAAGGAACATGATTAAGAATCATGATGTATATCTATGAATGTTTCAGACAATTGGGGATCCACTAATGACACTGGTAATTTACTGCCCATGCTGTCAACCACACATTTATACACACAATATTAGACAATCCACATTTTGTATCCACAAACATATCATATAAAACCTACACAGAGCAGGAGGTCCACAAATGTTTATCTGCTGATAATTCACCAGCCTGTTTGAGCTCTCTATTTTGTAAACTAATAGGTCCTCACATGTCATGATAGAGAGAGGGTCACAAACTGACCATTTTAGGTAACATATTTCCTCGTGAAAGATATTTAACCCCTAAAGGACTAGGCTATCTAAATTTTGTTGATTGGCTGGACTAACCAATTTTTGTCTGGACTAGTGTATCCACATACTAGATTTATAAAATTTATAACCATGGTTACTAAATTTGCTTAATGAAGTGCTGGGGTCAAAAGTTCATGATCCAGTCAGTCTGACGTCATTATCATGATTACATTGTAACAAGTTGCAGCCCCTCAGAATGTTGCAAATGACGTCATCAAGCCAGAACAATGGGGAAGTCAACGTCCCTCCCGTCCGTTACCGGTGGTGGACGTTGCCATCCTTCCCGTCCGTTAGGGGTTAAACATAGGCCAAATGCCTAGGAGTTGTGATGATCATTGCTTTTTGCTAGCAAAAATTTGTTAAAGGAAAGTGGAGAGTAGTTTTTTTTCTTAAAATGGCCATAATGAAAACAAAAACAAAAACAAACTATAAAAGGTTTTCAACCCCAGGTGAAGCCATGGTGTTACATGTTTTCATGTAAATAACAATAATAAAACATCTGATTGAAAAAAAAATTCAACAACAAAAATGAGTCTCCAGATGATATAATTACCTGAGAAATCACACCAGTAGTTTGTTAGAGAAGAATTTTTTCAAAATGATTTACCCTCTAAGTAAGCAAAGCTAAAAACCTTTCAGCTCATGGAGAGAATGTCTCTATATAGACTGATAACAACATGGACGATATTAATCTAAATTCATAATTGAAATGACTGAATTTTGGACACAAACCAACAGAATTGTTCAATAGTCTCCCATTTTCCTGTGATGCATCTTGAATGAATTTATAGGCCATGATATTCACCAACAATAATACAAAATCAGAATATTTTATATCAGATGTATGTTACATAAAAGACAATTTGCGTGTTAATTTGTTGGTATTAAAGAATGACCCTGACCCATCTCATAAAAGTATACCTTTAGTGTTCTCTGCAAAATGTCAGATTCAAAACCAACTGTTAAATGAGCTGTAGCCTGCTACATTTATAATCTTTCGTAATTCTAAATCATGAATTTCCATCTATTTTCTAATATTTCTCTGCAGCTTCATGGCTTGGAATTATTTGAACATAGCTGATCATGTTTCAATAATACCATAAATAGCCATAATACCGAGAAGTTTAAAAAATATATTTAACCTGGACCATTTCTCTGATCACATTACCCTGGTAATGGACGAATATTTGTAGTAATATATTAGCACATTTAACCATATAATTTACCTGTCTCTGTATATCAATGAGTGCTACCTGGTCGACAATCTTGAAGAGATGTGCCAGAGCCATGTTGGTAGAGAAATTCCCTCCTGTACAGGTGTATTAACCTTATTAATGCATATAACTCACAGCCGATGCTACAAGATGCGACAGCTCATCTTAGTCCGATTTCAAATTATTTCTTAGATCACTCAGACAGAACTTGATATGCTGCCACAAGTGAGGTGATAATTGTCTTATTCTCTGTGTATATTCATAGAGCTGAGTGTATGCAGCATGCCTCAGTGCCTGTATACAGCATTGCTGTCCCTTTCATGTGTCTTCACACTGTCCTGGGCCGCTATTAACATAATACTTAGCATATCACATGTATGCATAATGTTCAGCAATTTGCTGTGTGCTATAAACGCTGATCATCTGGCCATGATTATGACAGATATGGAGAGTGTGACAGTAATTTGCAGTATCTTTGTGTGGACTGTTGTGTGATCCCTTGTCACCTTGTTCTGAGCCTTGCTTCAGCTGCTGCTAATTCTTCCTGCATCTGTCTGTCATACTCAGCAGTCTCCACAAAAAAATCGCCACACTATTGTATTTCCACATTATATGTTTTCCAATTCAATGCATCAGTTAAATTTTGCAAACTGTGTTCCTCATTGTTAGCATTTATATCAAGGGACCTCATAATGAACCTTGGTATATTTAGCAGATCTCATCGTCAAGCAATTTACATGTTTAACTGAGTTCTATATATGTTATTCGTTCCATAGACAGCTGCAATTCAAATCCTAGAAACATGATGGCAGATATACACTCAGCCAACTTAAAAAACCTTCCTCGCCATGAGATGAGCAGATGATAAACTCAAAGATGCCAGCTGCCAGAAAGACTTTTTGTGAAAATGTTGCCGTAAAAACACTTCTAATTTATCACTTGTTCACAAATGTTTTTGTTTGGCAGTTTAGAAACTGGATATTTTGACACCCATTTGTGTTATCACTTTGAAAAAGTACTCAAATACTGTTTGAAAAGTACTTGATATATAGATATGACCAGCTCCATGTGTAAGGTCTGAGTGGCCACTGATAAAAGGTATTTACTCTCAACAATTCTACCAGCTATAAATCAAAACTGAAAATTGTACCCAAATAGAAATACTTTTGGCTTTTTAATATTTAATTATTTGTTTAGCTTTGAAGCAGGTTTGGGGTCATTTTGTTATTATTCTCATATTGTAAAATTTTATTTGCATTCCTCTTTCCTGTCCCACTATAAAAGAGATCCATATGATTTAGTAAGGACACCACACTGCAGCCATTCTTGCTTCCTTGTTCTAAGATCCTGTACCCAACAATCAAGTGTAATACATACAGACCACAGAATGGATCCTAAATACCAGGCCAGTGTCATCACTGACACAACACCCCCAATATTCATATCATTAATAAGGGAGCAACCAACATATTTCATTGGGGATAAGTTTCATTTTGGTTTTCTCAAATAGGATGTCTACCATACCACATGAATTCTTTTGAGAAGCTGATGCGATAAGTGTTCCTCTTGATTGAAATTATCAATACTACATAATATATTATTATGCTTATGTAGTATTGAGAAACCATTTATTGGAAGAGGTAGGCAGCTTTGTCAATGGTATTGATGTTTTCTTTGTGGTTATGATGAGAAGCTGCATGTGCACTGAGCAGGAGAAATTCTGCCTCCAGTCATTGAGATGCTTGTAAACTCCTGACTCATCCTTGTCGGATCTGGTGAGGATCCCCATCACAGAGGACCCAGGGCTCTCCCCCGAGAAAAGGATGACCATCTGATTCTAAAACCATCTGTTCTTCACTGATGTCAGGTCCATCATGTGTCCATATTGTGGCATGTTTCCATGACCAAATCAAGTCATCTGATGGTCCTGCATGACATAATATTGCCGTGTTTATGCATAACCAAATAGATGCTTGGTCCGATCAGTGTATCTATGTTAAATGGTTATCAATCTACTGGTCACTTCAGAAAAATATTTTGCCTTTACCTGACACAAAACACTTAGTAGTATTCTGTAATATTTTTAAAAAATGGTCATCATTTTGTTGTAGATTACAATCAGCCTCAGACTCTCCCAACATACACAGAAGTAATTGCAATCAGCATGATCAATTACCAGAATACGCCACCATTGATCAATGATAATTGTTAAATTTTCCCTGATCAATATTTTGATAGTGTTAATCAAATTTGCTGACCATATGACAGCATCTGTTGACACAAATACCGGCCAAACATTAGCAATCATCAATGTCCAGTTGCTCTTGTATATATAGAACTATTCTACACATATCAAGCAAAATATCAAAAGTTTCTTTTCAGAGTGGTATATGTCTTTGATATGACTAATATTTTGTTTGTATTTGATAACCATGACAAGCCCCTCACAACGCAGGATTGTTATCAAACATAAACATATTAGACATATCAAACATAAAATATGCCTATCTTAAACTTTCATTCTCATGAATAAGAACAATAATTTAGAAATTTAGATACAAGGGCACTGTTTTCTGGTTTTTATATTAAGTGTTGACGAAAATGCAGTTATATGAGGAATTTCTCATATCTCATCAATATTATGTATGACACAAATGAAGAATATTTGAATCAGAAACAAAACTTCTTCTGCGGGGTAATATGAGATTGACTGAATTATCATCTGTTCATATACATGGACGTATGTTATGTATGAGCCAGATTGTAAATTCAATTTTAGCCTAGTGAAAATAAAAACTGACATAAAAGTGATGTATGGTGATGTGTTTATGCAGGTTATCTGTGAGTACGGTGCCTACCACTAGAATGTATGGTCATCCCTGACACACTTGATGTGATAACATATCAGCTGACCTTTCACTCAGAATCTACCAGTCATTTGTTAGCAATGCCCTCAAACATTTACCTGACCACAAGGTAACCTCCTAAGTTATACTTAAAGTTGTACAGTGGTTCATCTTAGTGTATTACAGACTGCACTGACTGAATATTTGTTAATATTTTCCAAAAGTGTTTAAATTTTATAGGGCTAACTCAAATTAATTCGTACAACTTTTATGGCATACGAAGATGTTGTTAAACCTTTATTTTCTTATTCTTTGGAGCAGAGTTCTATCTGATTAATTTAAACTTACATTTTCTTGTTAAAATATTATATTTTATAAAAGTATGAAATGGGTAGAACTATTTTACCCATTTTATACAGAGCTATTCTGTTTGGCTAGCTACATTTATGTACAGATCAGAACAGATCTCTGAAGAAAATACATCTCTTCCTGGTAGTGAAGACAAGAAACATACGTAATGAAAAAGAAAACACCTTGAAAAAGTAAAACCCATCTGTGCCTTTTTATCTCATAATCATCTCAATTAGATGAAGTTTACAGGACCTTTCGGCCATCTTATTTTGTCATGTTTATTGTAGGCAAATAAATGATGTTTAGGGTGTAGCATAACTATGACTTATATTAGTTCTCAAGATATGTATGATAACAATATTGTTCTACAAGACTGCCAGGTTTAGATTTAACACTATATTTATATTCCCCAGTTCTTTGTTTCCACAATGGTGCAAATAAAAAAGGACTTCACTGCATGTAATAACACCTACATTCCATGGATTCTACTGTTTAGCATGTTTAAAGTGCACACAAATGCCAGCTTGTAGCACAAAAGAACAACCACCCATCAGCAAAGCATCTCCATGCCAGTTGGAGACGTGAGCCACCCTGCCAAGTCTGAACACACACCTGCAGAAATGTTGATAGCAGTTTTTTCCCATGCTGCTCGGTTTTCCAGGCAGGCTGTTTGGGCCGTGGAGTTCACCACTGTTGTCTGTTACTGAGACATAACCACTTTTTTGTATCAACTTTGTACCTCTATATCACTTACACATTGTGGTCTGCACCTCAATATTGACTACCTCAAAGTTATACAATCAGAGGTTCATCAGAGCAAAAGTCGTGATGATCATTGTAACACAATAGATGTAAAAGTAATTATCAGTAGTAGGGGGTTTTTTTAAAATATTTTTTTTACTCATTTATATTTGTATTAAATAAAGTAATACAGGTTTGTCTCCTGTCACTGAGATGACAATGCTGTGCCCCCTGGTGATCAAATGAGGCAACTTCAAAGGACTTAAACTTCTGCCACTTGTCAAAACGTGGAGAAAAATCATGCCACATGTCACCTTGAACAAATCTAGATAAAAACAAACACTGTTCTTCTGAACAAAAATTCCATTATCATGATCTCTGTACTTTTAGCACATGATCTCAAATGGAAAAAACCTGTCTCTTATCTTATGGCATATAGAGTTTTCCTTTGCGTTAATAGATTTGACCTGAGCTTAATACGGTGAAAGACATAAAACACATGTCACCACAAATAAGGTCACCCAGGCATCATCAGGTATTTCCTACTGACCTTGGCTAAATATCATGTTTTTCTTAAAGTTTATCTTTGTGTTAGCATAAAATAATGCAAGCAAGAAAATCATTAATTCAATTATTCCTCTACCCTCCAAAACAGGACTTCTCTGAGATATCAGTCCCGCCCACCAATGATGAAAGCTGTGCACAGGATTGAATGTAAGACGTTATGAATCAAAATCTGGCTGTGAACTGATTGGTGAAAGAATAAATTCATGACTATTCATACAGACTCTAATTGGTTAGCATCTCAGTCATTCAAATTTTTACAGGTCATGACCTGGGGCTGGTCAGTTGTGTATAATATTTTGGTGGGCGTGACTCATATGCATGACATGCATGACTCCATGTCCAGTCATGCATGGAGTTCCAGATTTTGAACGTCAAAACTGGGCAATGATGCCAGAGGTAGTGAGAAGATGGGAAGAACTATCATCACTTCTGACGTAATGCAGAGTATCTTTTTCCCATATGAAATGGGATGTTTCATATGATGGGTTCTCCAAGCTGTCTACAACCTTCACCTTGGTTCTACTACAACCAGGAAAACTCACCTAAGATTTGGCAAAACCTCACAAGAAGATAGGCGATTGGCATTAGATTGGAATATATGAGTGTGGATTGGAACAAAATAGATTAGATTAGAATAAAATAGATCAGAGCAGGTGAGAATAGAATAGTCTAGATTTGAACTGAATAAATTATATTAGAATAGATTTCATTGAAAAAAGATCAGACCGGAATAGAATAGAATGGAATAGAATACATACAAATATAATAGTGGATTAGAATAGATAAAATTTGATCAGAATGGATTAGATTTGATTATTTTAGAATGGATTAAATTGAATATATTGGAATAGAATAGAACAAAAATAGAATAGGAAGATAAGATAAGGAATAGATAATGGAATGAATTAGACAAGAATAAATTAGATCAGAATAGACTAGATTAGAACAGATTTGAATTGAATAGTTTGGATTGGATACCAAATGTTTGGACAGGTTTTCATTAATATGTCATCAGAGAATACCTTCATATCAATTATTGATATTGATTCTGAAAGCGTGGGAACTAATGATAGAGATCCCTAAGAAACAATCAGGGGAACCTTAAAAGGCTATGTGTCGAAAACCAATGAGATTCAAAGCTGAAAATTTACATGATTCTAGCAAGTTGACCATGAGGCCAACTTGAACATGTCATTAACAGACATTTTAAACACTATATATTTTTATTGCAAAAAAACACCCTTATCAAGCCTTTGAAGAACTTGGTCTGCTCAGTGTGCAATGTAGAAGCCAAAGTTTGTGGTTATTCCACACAAACAATGTGTCTGTATCTTTCACAGTTGGAGTGCATCATTTGTGGTCTTGTCTAATAAGAAGAATAGGGTACTCAGCAGTCAATATGTGGTGCTGTGTGAATGCTGGAGGTGTTCCAGATCTGTGCATGTAAACACAGTGAGAGATGACGATGTGATGGCATCATCAGTATCACGATGTAAACATCATCCACAATGATGCCACTTGTCATCATTAAAATGGCACTCTGACATTCAACTCTCCTCTCGTAGTTCTCTACATAAGACCCAGTCAGTGACACCTAGCTTCCCCTGAAGTACCTCTACAATGACACCTAGCTCCCCCTGAAGTGTCTCTACAATGACACCTAGCTCCCTGTGCAGTGTCTCTACAATGACACCTAGCTCCCCCGCAGTGCCTCTACAATGACACCTAGCTCCCCCTGCAGTGTCTCTACAATGACACCTAGCTCCCTGTGCAGTGCCTCTACAATGACACCTAGCTTCCCCTGAAGTACCTCTACAATGACACCTAGCTCCCCCTGAAGTGTCTCTACAATGACACCTAGCTCCCCCTGCAGTGTCTCTACAATGACACCTAGCTCCCCCTGAAGTGTCTCTACAATGACACCTAGCTCCCTGTGCAGTGTCTCTACAATGACACCTAGCTCCCCCGCAGTGCCTCTACAATGACACCTAGCTCCCCCTGCAGTGTCTCTACAATGACACCTAGCTCCCCCTGCAGTGCCTCTACAATGACACCTAGCTCCCCCTGCAGTGTCTCTACAATGACACCTAGCTCCCTGCAGTGTCTCTACAATGACACCTAGCTCTCCTGCAGTGTCTCTGCAATGACACCTAGCTCCCCCTGCAGTGCCTCTACAATGACACCTAGCTCCCCCTGCAGTGCCTCTACAATGACACCTTGCTCCCCCTGCAGTGTCTCTACAATGACACCTAGCTCCCTGTGCAGTGCCTCTACAATGACACCTAGCTCCCTGTGCAGTGCATCTACAATGACACCTAGCTCCCTGTGTAGTGTTTCTGCAATGACACCCAGCTCCCTGTGTAGTGTTTCTGCAATGACACCTAGCTCCCTGTGTAGTGTTTCTGCAATGACACCTAGCTCCCCATGCAGTGTCTCTACAATGACACCTAGCTCCCCTTGCAATGTTTCTGCAATGACTCCTAGCTTCCCATGCAATGTTTCTGCAATGAAACCTAGCTCCCAATGCAGTGTCTCTACAATGACACCTAGCTTCCCCTGAAGTGTCTCTACAATGACACCTAGCTCCCAATGCAGTGTCTCTACAATGACACCTAGCTCCCCTGCAGTGTCTCTACAATGACACCTAGCTCCCAATGCAGTGTCTCTGCAATGACACCTAGCTCCCCTGCAGTGTCTCTACAATGACACCTAGCTTCCCCTGAAGTGTCTCTACAATGACACCTAGCTCCCAATGCAGTGTCTCTACAATGACACCTAGCTCCCCTGCAGTGTCTCTACAATGACACCTAGCTCCCAATGCAGTGTCTCTGCAATGACACCTAGCTCCCCTGCAGTGTCTCTACAATGACACCTAGCTCCCAATGCAGTGTCTCTACAATGACACCTAGCTTCCCCTGAAGTGTCTCTACAATGACACCTAGCTCCCAATGCAGTGTCTCTACAATGACACCTAGCTCCCCTGCAGTGTCTCTACAATGACACCTAGCTCCCAATGCAGTGTCTCTGCAATGACACCTAGCTCCCCTGCAGTGTCTCTACAATGACACCTAGCTCCCAATGCAGTGTTTCTACAATGACACCTAGCTCTCCCTGCAGTGTTTCTACAATGACACCTAGCTCCCAATGCAGTGTCTCTACAATGACACCTAGCTCCCCCTGCTATGTCTCTAACATGATGCCTACCTCCCTGTGCAGTGTCTGCAATGTCTCCCAGTTCTCATGCAATGTTTCTGCAATGACACCTAGCCCCCAATGCAGTGTTTCAGCAATGACACCTTGTTATACATGCATTCTCTACAATGACACCTAGCTCCCCATGCAGTGCCTCTACAATGACACCTAGCTCCCTGAGCAGTGCCTCTACAATGACACCTAGCACCCCCTGCAGTGCCTCTACAATGACACCTAGCTCCCTGTGCAGTGCCTCTACAATGACACCTAGCTCCCTGAGCAGTGCCTCTACAATGACACCTAGCACCCCCTGCAGTGCCTCTACAATGACACCTAGCTCCCTGTGCAGTGCCTCTACAATGACACCTAGCTCCCCATGCAGTGTTTCTGCAATGACACCTAGCTCCCCGTGCAGTGCCTCTGCAATGACGCCTAGCTCCCCGTGCAGTGCCTCTGCAATGACGCTTAGTTCTCCATGAAAATGCCTATTCTCCTCACTAATTTGTTCTTGTCATAACCACAGCACTCATGGAACAATCTGTGGATAAAGACAATCATTGATCATCCCATATGCATAGCGCTGTGTGAATATGACTGAATTAAACTTGAGAGCCACTTTACTTGCATACCCATGGCATGTAACAATAGGATGGCATAATTACATCACATCATCACATGTGTGCATCATGAACAGCAGTGGCAATATTTCAGGCAAACTATTTGATCTTGTAAATCAACATTTTACCGGTAATCATGATTCAAATATTTTATTTAAAACATTAATGGAATAAATTAATTTTAAATCTTTCTTTCACTTTTTATTGAAACATTGATCAATAATGTGAGACATTTATACAAATAATTTATGTATGGCGTAATTGTGAAAATGCCAAATAAAATTATTTCTTGCACAATCTTCTAAATAATTTGGCTACAATCAGCATTTTTATTTTTATCTTTTTACAGGATTTATTTCTATTTTTTTTACAGGATTCTATTCTCTGAGAAGTTTTCAAAATATTATGCCTATTAATTATATTTTTTTAGTGGCATATCAACTTTGTGAATAATTGGGGGCTATAAGCATTATGTTTTGTCTGGGGTATTTTCATATAATGTACTCCACTCGGTTATGTTTAGCACCAATGTTTGGTCTGTGTTCTGTCAACACTCATCAATATTGTACTCCTTACTTAAAACAATCATAAGGTCTCTCTTACAGATAGGTTTCTAAGGATTATTTTGTTCATCTTGTAAAACTTTTATACTTTTACACAACACTTTACATACTATCCTCATACATTTACTGTTAACTTTTCTGCTAATTTGTCTGTTATATCACTAAACACAAATTTTACATTGCCTGAAAAAGTTCATTTTGATCTTGGTGAGTTCATTAATCTCCAGGTGCTATCATTGTGCAGATTGATAATTGCAGTATATGTGGAAGTCATTTTGGGATTGTTGTGCACAGCTTTAGTCGTGTTATTTCTAGAATCTGGTAAACCATGTTTCACACACAACTTCAAACTTAAGCCTGCCAGTGATATTCAAAGGCCCTCTACATGCTTGAGTGTCAGAAAACAGAGTTTTATCTGGTTTACTTAAACATATTGTCAATGATCAGAGAATACACCCCTTTCATTCAATTTCAATCAAAGTATTGAGAATACAAGACAATCAAAGATGTTTCATTAAATGGGACCAAAACTGTTTTCAACATATTTATTTACATCATCAGAATATTTTTTTTTAAATTGTATCTGCCATGCAACAAATCTGTCATTTCTTAAGATTAATTTCGATAATGTGCTTTTTTCAAAAGTGAGTCAGATTAAAATACCCAAGTATATACTGCAAACAATCCTCAAATGATTTGAAATTCTCATGTTTCTTGCTTATGAGTCATAATGGAACAGCTAAACAGTTACCATGGTAACACTCCCATATATGACTATTGCTTAACTCAGTTCTGCTTCAGAGTATTAATATTTCTCCATTTCCACCTTGAATACCACAATATCATGATAAGGTCCAGGTAAAGATGGTGTATTTATGTTCAGTATCCCTGATATTCATTATTTGGTCTCTTTATGTTTCAGTATATCAGAAAGACTAGATAGCACTAATTGATACATGTCTCATTCAGTTTGTGTTGATGTCAATGTACATATTCATGATGTAATCATCATTTGGCAAAAAAGCCACAGCAAAAAAAAAATCACGGTAAGATGTAGTGATATTTGAAGAACTTCGAGTAAAAGATTAAATAGTAGGTGAGGCTGGAGCATGTTTGATGCAGACCACCTGGAGCAGGGCAGCCCAGTCTGCTGTCTGGCATGGTGGCCATGCTAACATCTACACTATCTCCCTGACAGCCACTCCACCAACTTAGCCTCATGCTCCCATGTCAAACACAACCCTCCATTTCTTCTGAGGGGGATCCTAACACACACCCTATCATACCCTAATCCTGTACCCTCATCCTCAGTGGAAACTGTTTCTCAGTGTTGTCCTTAAAGCTTTAAATGTATAGATTTACACAGGGCTCTTGTTTGATATTTAGGAATAATGCCAGGGACATCATTCTGCACGATGCATGCATTCATGACGATTGGCCTTCCCACCAGACCACATGACACCCTACATTAATCCAAGACACATCCGGCTGTAAATCCATATGTGGGAACACATGGAACAGTGCAAATGGGTCTGAAGCCATCAATGGAGAAGTCATGAAAAGCTCTCCTGCTGGAATGCTTAGCTGTCAAAAGAGCCAATCATAAATACTCCAGCTGGTATGCTAGGTGTCAAAAAAGCCATAAAAATTATTCCTGCTGGTATGCTAGGTGTAAACAAAGCTATAAAAAATACTCCTGCTGGTATACTAGGTGTAAAAAAAGCCATAAAAATTATTCCTGCTGGTATGCTAGGTGTAAACAAAGCTATAAAAAATACTCAGGAGCTGCTGGTATGCTAGGTGTAAACAAAGCTATAAAAAATACTCCTGCTGGTATACTAGGTGTAAACAAAGCTATAAAAAATACTCCAGCTGGTATGCTAGGTGTAAAAAAAGCCATAAAAATTATTCCTGCTGGTATGCTAGGTGTAAACAAAGCTATAAAAAATACTCAGGAGCTGCTGGTATGCTAGGTGTAAACAAAGCTATAAAAAATACTCCTGCTGGTATGCTAGACCAATAAAGCATTAAAAATACTCCTGCTTGTATACTAGGTGTAAACAAAGCCACAGAATTACTCCTGCTGGTATGCTAGGTGTAAACAATGCCATAAAATTACTTCTGCTGGTATGCTAGGTGTAAACAAAGCCATAAAAATACTCTGCAGGTATACTAGGTATAAACAAGCCATGAAAATACTCCTGCTTTTACACTAGGTGTAAGCAAAGCCATAAACATTATTCCTGCTGATATGCTAGGTGTAAACAAAGCTATAAAAAATATTCCTACTGGTATGCTAGGTTTTTTAAGAGCCGTTAAAAAGCTCTCCTGCTCACCTGTTAGACGTCTACAAATCCCATGAAATAACACTTTTACTGGCATACCAGTTGCCTAAGAAGCCCATCAAAATATCTGGTGTTACATGTCTTATCATTTATTATATCTAAGTTTCTCAAGAATCAAATGATAATAAGTGCAAAGTTCAACATATATGCCTTTATCTCATAGAT
Source organism: Amphiduros pacificus (assembly GCA_949316495.1). NCBI lineage: Eukaryota > Metazoa > Annelida > Polychaeta > Phyllodocida > Hesionidae > Amphiduros > Amphiduros pacificus. The sequence goes on from OX439003.1 coordinate 26,107,839, forward strand.
TCATTTCTTTCTATATATTTGTGCACTTTTCTCTGATGCATTGCACTATTCTTTATGTTATTTTCAAAATAGGTGATCTGTGAAAGAAGTCACAGGGGTGATTGACAAAAAAATCCCATAGGTGCAGAAAATCTTCTTGAAGCATCAAGTATGAGAGAAACACCAGTGATCATAAATATATTCAGGCATAGTTTCTATCAAGACGTGAGCAAGCAAAGGGCGTGTTTGTGGGGATTACCTTGGGGGACTTTTTATATCCTCACAGCATCATTGTGTCAAATATCACACAATATGAATATAAACAATCTGGCTAACCTAAAACTTTGTCATAAAGATGGTAATTCCTCTATACACTGACCCCAACCTGAGCCCTGGCTCTCAGGGACAGCAATGATCAAGACAGAGATACTACAGCATCAAAGCTACAACAAGGTCCTGCACCCATAGACAGATTGACAGATGATGGCCTATGGTTAAATGGACCATTCTGCACAACTTAGCATTTACTTGTTCTTGTCTTCTCAAAGCTGATGTATCATGCTTGAAAAAATATAACATTAAATATATCTCAGATACCCCATGCCTTGTTCTTTAGTAAAGTTAAATGAGGTTATGCATTGAATCACTGAATACTGGTGGCAATGTGGCATTCAGTATTGTGGACTTCTTGCCCAGTAGTTTCAATTGTACTGGCTTTGAATAAGGTGTTAACAATATGGATATAATAATATCAAAGTCATTCAATAGAAGTCAATTATAGGAGATTAATAGTCTGACCTAAATATTGTCTGAATATTGCCCAATTAAAATATAAATCACAAACACATAAACATAAATATTTATATGTATATATATATATATATATATATATATATATATATATATATATATATATATATATATATATATATATATATATATATATATATATATATATATATATATATATATATATATATATATATATATATATATATATATATATATATATATATATACATATATATATATATACATATATATATACATATATATGTATTAATGGATCAGGGTATATATATGCATTTCATCACACACTTGACATCCCATTGACTAGGGTGCCCAGTTATGTATGTATGAAGATGAAAGCAGACAAGCTTGAGAGTTGAGGAGTTGTGATGGCAACCAGTCAGCTGTGAGAGTCAGCAAACATCAATATTTATGTCTGTGGCTCACAGGGCTGCAGCCATACAGCTAATCAGGTAGTGTCCACCAATCTCACATCTGGTCACTGCATCCCACAATACACAACACTACTTCATCAAAACATTGCCTGTGAAGCAGAGCAAAACTCTTCATCAAAATACTGCCTCTGAGGCAGAGCAAAACTCCTCTGCTAGAATCAGATCTGTGATCAATGCCAAGATGGTTAAAGCCCAAAGAGTAAAATATGGTTTTTTTTCCTGATCGCAAAAACATTTCAAAGGACTCAGAGATCATTTTATGAAATAAATTTATTTATATGTTTATCCATTAAAATATTCTTTTTCTCCCTACATCTCGATCATCCCCAATGTCAAATGATTTATTTGGAAAACAAGCATGACGTTTTCCCTTCCAGTCCTTCAGACTCCCAATGAGTCATACACACTGTGATCATTATGTTGCCAAAAAAAATGTCTTGAATCACCATTCCCAGTATTAAACATGCTAGATGAATAGAACTTTCCAATATGGATGAACATGGCTGCCACTACAAGCTCATTCTGAGATCAGCGTGATCATTTAGGACTTCTTCAGAACTTCTTACTTAGCAAAATCTAGCTACCAATGTGATGGATCAAAGTGTCATCCACAGATGTCAAGGGCATTATTGTCTTTAGTTCACCAATACAAACCCAACATTGCAAATGCTGACTGACAATGTACTCAATGAAGAATAAGTTTGATAACTTATTTAACATTTTACCTATTCTAAAAATAATATTCTTTACTTTTCTGCATGGAAAGTTAGGTATACAAAGATGCACTATTGATCCTTGTTTGATATTTCTTGAGGGGCATATGGCCATCTGGCTTAAACTTCACAGAACAAACAGGTCGTTTATCAAGTGTAAATAGCCAAATTTCTTGGTTACTTTGACCTGGTGAAACCTAGCAAATGTTCAATTATTATTATATTAAGCCTATAGCAATGATTCAGCAGCTGTCAGTCCAGCATCAAACTCAAGCCAAAAAATTCTTAATTATCAGTTTGTAACAGTCTGGACTAAACTTATATCAGTATTTCTTGTATTAGAACATTACTATTGTGAACAAACTGATGTATGCCGAACCAAGCATGACAAAATATAGTCAAAATATGGACTGCCATGATATTATTTGCATGGTCAACTTTCTATTTGATCAAGTGTCTTACTTACCTCTATATTAATTATTTATTGCATTATATCACTAAATTAAAATTGAAACAAAACTGCCTCATTGGCAAGACAGTGATTGGGTTTGACGCCAATTCAAATTTGTGTTACTGACCAAATTCAATGACATATTTGTGCATATGATATGGCAAGGGAAAGTCATGGGCTGACCCATTTCCCTAGTGCTATCTTAGTCATTTCTGACAAACCATTTAAAAGTGCTTGACTTGACTGTGTTATAATTGCATTTACAAAGGAAATACATACAGGATGTATGGGCAGCTGTACATACATATCAGTCTGTTTCAAGAGCATATGGATTCACCCAGTTTGTGACCCTACTGATTGCCCAATTTAAAAGTTGTATTACGAGACACACTGTTTTATTATGTAAGAAATCTCAGGGTTTTACCCGGCCTAAGAAACCTACCCTATCACAAATTTATAAATGATTACTCGAATTTCCAAAGTGCTGCATTAAAATATGGTAAAATATTTAAAGAAAAGGGAATCGACCTATATATTTTTATCACAATATATATATATATATATATATATATATATATTGTGTAGAGAGAATGAGTACGGGCTCTGTACCAAGTTGTGCCACATTACCCACACAAGACATCAAGTAAAGTATGTCACATTCTTGTACCAAAACAATGCACTACACAGAATACACCCCTTTGCCACATATATCAATTGTGTGCCATGGTGATAAATTTTGTATCACTCAATTTTGTATCACTCAATTTTTTAAACCACATTTTTGTACTGGACACGAATGAAGCATATAATTCTTCAAACTTGTTAAAAATGCAAATATGTCAAGGATTTGGAAAAGAATGACTAATATTAGAGAAGAAATCAAATATTACCAGTGTGAGGTTGAGGGAGGGTGGTTCTGGGATTTCTGGAGGCATATGTACAGGGGACTGAGGATTGCTGATTCCACCCTCTGTACCCAGAAGAACCTTCCGCAACAAACCACCGCTATTCATTGTCACAAAGGTAAGGTCCCTGGTCAGGTAAATCCTCCACTTTCTACATGTTCTTCTTGTTCACCATTTATCTGGGTTACACCATGAGGTGTTGGCAGAATCACAACATTTTAACAATTCCTTGCATTATCTTCCATTGAATGGAATAAAGTCAAACAGATTTAAACTCTGTAGCATTATTGGAAAAACAATATCACAGCTGGTTATAAATGTATCCACAAACTGCTCACTTCCAGTAAAAATCCAAACAAATATGATTTAAATGCCTCCAATTGCATAGGTTAATAGTGAAGAAATAAGTTCCCCTGTCTTCTCGTTGACAGCCAGCGGGTCAAGTGTACTATGCATGCTGATGATGGAGAGACGTAGGGGAGGAGGGACAATTCTCCATGGGGGGACCATGGTAAACAACTAGGTGGGTGGGGAATCTTCACTGAACATCTGCCAGTCAAAACAGTCTACAGATAAATGTCCTACATACACTGTTTGTTTTGTGAAATTAACAACAGTGAGGTTTGTGTATGAGTGTGGTTAACAATATAAAATATATAAGGTTAACTCAATTTGATGGTCTAAAACAAACGTTCCATATTTTTCACATGTGTACTATAGGGAGCACAATGAATGAATTCTGAATGCATGTAAGTTGTTGAAATAACATGTGGATAAAACAATACAATAGCATGTCTGTGCTGCTATGGCAACGGCTTACAAAGATCTGTTTACATTTCTGGCTAAGTGCTAACTGTTAATGTGGACCAAACCTAGCAAAGTTACACACACACACACAGTACTAGTAACCCAAATTATAATATCCACTAATCCATCCTGCTGACATCCGAATAACATTATATTGTCAGGATGACACTCTGTGCTTTATTGTCACTAACAGAGATAAATCCATGACCACATACAGAGACAGTCATGGTTGTGCAACATTAGGGAGACGGGAGTATAATAGAGGGATGGTAGGAATGCTCACATTAGCAAGTCAGCCAGTCAGCAGTCTGCCCCAGATAACATGATTATGTCACTCTGGGTTCTTAGCACTCACATGATTTCACCAGGGGTCATCTCAATGATCTGGCACGCCAAAGAAATTATCATTATTTAAAAATCTTAAATGTTCATTTTACAATAAACTTGATCCTTTTCAAAAGTGTTAACCATTCACAATAAACTTAGAATAGTGAGATTTTCAAAGATCAAGTTTTCTATTGTTGTCACCATAGAGATATAATTTCCTTAAAATTCATTTCTAACACAATATTAAATATAAATTCTAAGAGTAGTGCTTTAAAATCATGGTGCTCATTTTTTGTTGGTCTAAGATGTAAGCTTGGCTGGTGTTGATCATGAGCTGGGCCCTGCTTTCCATGCAGTTTGATCTGTGCATGCCTGCTTTATTGCAGTTCCCTGGGGAACACTGTGCCCTGAGGAGATCCCATTCAGTTTATATATAGATCAGGTTTCCCAGCCATTTATCCACTCTGTCACTCATCATTACCTAATAACTATTGATCACCATCTCATTACAAACGTCTTCATCACCAGCAATGTGTGTGGGTCCTCATATAAAACAGTAAATATGTTCAGGATGTGTTAGCCATCCTGAAATATCTATGTTTATACTTGAGGATAATAAAGATTTTTCAAAATGCTCTTTTGAGGTGAGATGTAATACACTAATTTGCCATTGGTTCTTTGCTCAATCTTCAGGTGTGGTATATACTATCATGAGCCACTAGCCATGCCAACTCAGCACGGTATGAAATATACGTCTTCATGAATATTGAGTTTGCAAATATTCTTCAGGCTTGGATTGTCAAAACCAAAAATATTCCACGGAAACACAATCATTCCTATTCATGCCAATGGGAGTGTTTAGTCAACATTAAGTTCAGATCCTTTTTTCACCAAGGTCTATTTCTGAAATAGATCACAATGTAAAATGTTTGCTACTGGTCCAGAAGACCACTTTAAAAGTCATATGACAAGAATTTTTTTAAGTGGTAAATCTTTAGATTTCATACCTCTGAGAAACATCTGACATTTTTTTATGCAGTCTGATGTTTAGTTTAGCTATAATCTAAGATCTTTGAACCCCCAGGGTAATTAACCTACTCCCTTGACCTAGAACTGGGTCAGCAGGCTGCCTACGTCATTGCGCCCTGCATGCATCTCCTGCACACATATTCCTCCTATGTCTGTATATGTATAACAGCTGATGTCCTTTCTTCTACACAAATAACATCCATTGAAAATATGATTAATGGCAAAACTTATGACTGTAAAATAGAGACTTGCATTTACATCAGCTTCCCATCCCACAATCCCTACTTTAATTGAAGAAAATAAACAAACATGACTTAACTGAGTATAGTGTCTGAAATATGGCCTGCTCTACTCATATCAGTTTCAAGACACTTATAAGCTATCCCTAAACATTATGGCATGAAGTTTAAGGGTTTTCAAACTGTAAATGGAACATTGAGATGACACTTTTAAAATATCTGTGAATTATTTTTAGTTGATATTTCCATATTTTTTTACATTGAAAATTTATTTATTTATTTGTTAACCAATGACCAGTAACAATATCAATTGGTTAAATATTATTAATATTCAGTAATGTTGAGCTAAACTTTGTTTGACATAATTAAAAAAAAATGTTTTGAAAGCATTTGACACATATTTCTAGATCTGTTTCATTGCTGGAAATTATTTTGACTTCTAAATTTTGAGGTCTGATTATATATTATTTATGCACTGCAGTTGTATTTCAATGGCCATTTGAAATGTTTAGTTTGGTATTTTTTTAATGTCTGTCATTTCGTGTCAGTGGGTACCCAACTAAATCATATATCAGTATTTATATACAAACAGACAAAGGAATTTTGAATAAAAATAGAAATTCTGTAAAAATGATACTAAACTTTGAGATTTCAACATTTCTTTCTCAACAAGGAAATGACTTTGACCATAACATTATGATAAAGAATAGTTCTGTCAGTCCCTTGTAAAATCTGAATAATCTCAAGAGGCAGATGTAAGTTTGCCAAACTCAACTGGGAGGCTGGCTGTATTCCTGTCTTCCCCATCACTACAGGCAGAATCCAAGTGACTATGATGTGAAACATGATCTGACCTACTATCCACATGTGCTAATTAGGCCACCAGTGGTTCAAAGATGTTATCAACACTCATGTTATTACTTATAAATTACAATCCCTCAAGACTTTCACTGGCTTGGAGTGGTTTGTTTTGAACATGAAGGGCGAACATGCGTCACTTCCGGCAAAATCTCATCAGCCCTGATTTGACCCACATAAAAAGGGGCGTGTCCAGCAAATCACTTTGATCCACTATAATTCTGTACTCCATTTATAAAAATGTGTAAAACATATTGAAATGCAATGTCCATGTATTGTAATATATTATGGCACAATATAAACATTTTCATAATTTTCTTGTCATGTGACTTTTAAGTCCTTAAGTCCCCCCCCACCCCCCATCCCCAATCTAAAGGTGGTTAATAACTCTTTAACTTTTCTCTATGTTTAAAAAGAAAAATAACTACAATTGAAGGTAAAATATCAATTCAAATTCAATCAATTTTAAATATGAGATATTAATATACCCAATAGTCCAAGACTAACATTTTGATCATTTTGGTTTGAGAAAAAATATGAAAACAGGATTAACTTTAGATGGGCGATCAACTTATCTCATGGGATGGATAAATCACTTTCCCAGATAAAATTAATGCAAAACAAATATTTTATCAGATGATTGACAGCTATCATATCCAGACAGCCTTTTTCTTCATGTGTCTATAAACTGCTCAACTTAACTAAAATATTGATTTATCAATGTAAAAAAAATATGGCTCCAAATATTTTACATTTTAGCAGTTTCAAAATTTCTCATCGGCTTGCTAATCATAGCCCCCTGCTGAGAGCAATATGCATTCTACTACCAGGGGGCAGCATTAGCTACCGTAGTTTCCTTTCATTGGACAGCCTCAGCAAACTGAGCCTCACATGTCATGTTTGTATTTTTCATGAAGGTTGTGGAGGTAAAATTCACCAATTTTATTTCCTCATAGAACATGAACCTGCCTTTTTCATTTATTACGTTTTTCTTATAAAAGCTACAATTTTATAATTGTCCCAACATTTCTTCAGGGCTAACAAATATTATTTTTTATATGTAGAAAACAATCACCAATACCTAATATTGTAAAATTCCACAATATTCAATAAATGAAAGAATGAAATTGCTACAACAATTTACAAAGACTGTTTGTTTTGTATTTCAAACAAACATTCAGGACAAAACAGATGAAACATTTTGGGTTAATAATCAATTCCATCTGTTGATTGTTTAAGTCTATATCTTAATAAATGCTACACAATAATGAATTTAAGTCTACATTTGAATAAATGTTACATAATAATAAGTAAATCATGATTATGAAACATTAATTGAGATAAAAAAATTAATTACACATTCAGCAGAAGAAACAAGATTATAAACTCCAATTCGACAAGTAAAACTTTTTGAGATTTTTTTTGTTTTCATACAAGTTATCATCCTTGTAACCTTTAGCCATCATATTTATAGATATAAACACTTCGAGGTAATTGTAAAATTACAATTAATTGTTAGGATTAACCATGAATACAGTTTAATGTACAGTTAACTTCCTATAGTCTCTAATTATCATGTAATATAGTTGCAACTGGCCTCAGGTCAGAGTATATATATTTACACCTCAGGCAATCTTATCATAATCTTCTATTATCACTGACCCACAATAAACTTTGTAAAATCAACAACCTGTCATATGTGATTTATTATGATAAAATATTAATGATCTGAGCAATTAAATGTTCATGTGGAGCTAAAATAGTTTATAAGGTAATAAACAATCATTTTGAAAGAGTAAAATTATGATCACAGGCTTGTTTCCTCTCAATCCTCAATGTTTATAGTAAATGTTAATACAGTGCATATAATTTTATCTTTAAGATTTCCATAAGTCCTCTTTTTAACGCTTTCCTCTGATTATTACACTTAAGTCTATTGAAATATAAATCTTATTTGCATTGTGTTTTTGAAGATTTATTTAAAACTAATCATTTACTGCTTTGTCTCAAATTAGTTTTTTTTTTACTAATGACCAACCAATAATAATATAAATACAGTCTATTACTTAAATTGGTATAGATTATCTTGTCCTCTGCATGGCTAATTCAATCATTTCATAATATTCATGATTTTGTGCTGTATCTTTTAAATTTTCTTTTATGCACATTATCTACTACTTGGAATTTATATTTGGTATGTAATCCTGCATGTATGGCTTACAGATCTATGCAATATATGAATGTTTTCCTTTGAAGGTTCTTATATTTTATAATTGATAACAATAAAATTTGTAACACTAGTATCATATTTATATGCTGAAAATAAAACACTGTAATCATAAAATTGTGCGGGTGCAATGACATTTTTATGATGTCGCTCTTAATTTTGGTCAGGTCCTGATTAGCTTGAATGCACAACTAAATGATGTGATTATCAGGTCACAAATTCATAGTCCAAACCAGGAATTGATAATTTCACTGTTGACTCATGAATAATTTTAATCTACTTATCATTTGCGCCAAATATTACAGAAATAAACAACAGATGAATGTAATGAATCCAGCTTAAACAGTAATATCATGAAAAGTTCTTGGGAATACACAAAAGGGTATGCTTTGTAATATTTAACATAAATTCAAATTACAATGATATTGAACTGTGTCAATTCAAACTATTGATAGGAATGATGGCTTTTTTTGGGGTGGGGAAATATTCTGATGGCAGTTATGCTCTAAAACAATTGATTGTTTCATGGATTCACACATTGCTTCCTTTCAACCATAATTGTCAAGAGAAACACGGGTTTTACTATCTTCCTTGCCTTTCAGAACATTTTAGATTGGATCAGGAAACAAAATTGCTCCAATTTTCAAAACATCTCCTCCATGACACCACAAGCAGGGATAAGGAGATGGAGTAGATAAGCATGATAAGCACACACTATCAGGATAATCAGGTTGTTCCAGCAGTGCACTTCAGGTTTATTGTTTGATCTTGTACAACAAAGATTATTTTCTATAACATGAAAGATAACAATTCAATATAGTACTTGTTACTTTGATAATGTCAAACCAAACAGATCCGCAAGACCATTAACTGTGATAATCAGGTTAATCATGCAAGATTTAAAACATTGATTGAATGAAACATAGGTATTGTTTTTATAAACACCATCATGCTTGTAATCCATATCAATAACTACTGGTTCAAGGTTGTTTGTTTTTCAACATTCACTGTCATTTAATTATACAACTTTAGCTTAGCATAGCTCCACAATATAATGTATAAAGATAAAACAATAAGATATGTCAGATGTCTTGAACCACATCATACCCAATCAAATAAATGTGTTAAAAAGAGTGTTATCCTTGTTATACAATATCACTAATAATTAGTTTTTAATGGCTACTTAACTCCACATGGCCGTAGCGCCATGGTGGGGCGCCACCACTTCACGGCCGTGGCACCATACACGTAGGACTGAGATGAGCGTTTGTATGATGAAAAAACTTTCACAGGATTTCTTCACCGTGACATATACAGAGCATTATAAATAGCCCCTCCAACGATCATGGACATGCCAATATACCAAAGTTGATTCATGCTCACAAAGATATTCTGGCGCCATGGCATGGTGCCATGTGGCATAAAGTGGGAGTAAGCCAATTTAATATTCCTAATTAAGATTTTATATGATTAAAAAGAAACAAGCAAATGAAAGCAAAATCTCAATATTATTTCTAAGCTTGGTGCTCAACCAATTGGTCAATCCATGAGGGAGGACTTCAACAATTCAGTTCCTATCACATGGGTTAACTATTTAATTTTTAACCAATAACTTTATGAAGCATCAGTGACAACCAATAATAGCGTGAGTATTTTTATCAAATCATCCCTGATGGGGGCAGATGTCAAACCAACAAACTTACATGTGCTGACCACTTTGCTACATTTGGGTTTAGCTACAGGTGGCTGATATTCTGTTACATAATTTTCCAAGGCGAGATTCAAACAAACCTGTTGACAGTGTTGTCATTTGTAAACTAGGGGAACTCAACAAACTGACCAGTAAGATGTTATTGTTATTCACCAACGGTTGTCTTGGAGAGTTAAACAAATATTTTGAAAGCTATATTTTGGGATGATCATGCAACAAGAACACATTATGGCTCCAGAGAATGGCAGATGTCAGTTGCATCTACAAGACTGCATGGCTGACAGCACAAGATTCGAGTTGAGGAACCAAAATAATGGTAACTTACCGGCGCTGTACTCTCTCTTAGGGCCTCCGACACTGTCTCACGCAGCCTAGCAGCTGTCCCTTTCCCTGTCAACTTCTCTGCGAACTTCCTTTCTCCCTGCATATTCTCTCAGATGCAAAATACCTCGATAAACCATGAGGATAATTTCCAAACTCAAAGTTTGACCGCCATATTGAAAAGCTTCTCAGTTTCCGGAAATCATGAATCCACCTGGTGGATAATTCAAGACACTAAAAGGATGAGTCATGTCAATTTTGGAAAAACAGCAGATCTAGACCTGTGCTTAAAATCGCTCCATCCCTAGGGGCAATCAGAAAATTAAGAAAACAAAATTTATACGTTTAGAATAAAGAATGAAATGTGAAATATTCGTTTAAAAAATTGACAATTACTTTTGCGAATGCCTTCATTTTCATGTTCATTCCAAAATAATACCTTAGAATTTTAAACCATATACACAGTAGGGTCTTGCCTGTCAAATACTTTTCCTCATTATTCAAAAGAACATTCATACAAATAAATGTTTTTAAAGAAAACTATTTTTGGTAATATTTCCATAGGTGGTCTGCTGAGCTTATTTATTTATATTATAATAAATACTACAATACAGCAAATGAAAATTACTGAAATTATTTTTGGGCATTTTTCAAAATAAATATTTTTTAATCATTGTAATTACATTTATTTAAAAATCACTTTAATCAGTACAAAAAGCTCATTCTGATTTATATCAGATCTCTGATTTTGTGGTACAATATCAAGATAAATCATGATTGAGAAAAATAGAATGTTAATACATATAATAAACTATATAGTTATTTCTTTTATAGACCTTCACACTGTAGTTTTGCTTTGACTAGAGTTTTTTATAAATTGTTATATGAAAGTCAAAGGAAGGACCATTAATCATTAGCGGTAGGTGGAGTAAAATAAATTTGCCAATTTTCTTTCCATGGTAGATAATTCTCATCATTATTTCTTAATATAGTGTATTTTGGTTTGCTTTCAGGGAACTTGTATCATAGTTCCATTACCACATCATTTAAATGTGTCCCAAATCACTGTAAAATTGCATGTGACCTGCATGATTCATAAAAGCTTGAAGTTTACCTCCTAATGTTTTGGCTATTTTATTTATTTTATTTATTATTCATTTATTTATATTTATTTATTTTATTTATTTATTTATTTATTTATCTATCTATCTATATTTATTTATTTATTTTATTTTATTTATTTATTATTAATTACAATTACATTTTATTTATTTATTTATCTATTTATTTATCTATTTATGTATTTGACTGCCTTTATATAACATCAACTGTTTATGATTAAACATATTTTGTACATCCTTTAACCTTTTGATTTGCACAATGGCATACAACTCCCATTTACCTGTTCGGCATATTACAATTCTTATATATTCAAAACTGATTTCTCAAAGTCTTTTATCATTTCAATCTAAAAAATATTTATTGACCAATTACATTTTGTACACTTTGAACTTGGTAGGTACTTCTCCAGGATTTCTGCCGATTTCATGACCTAAAGTCACTTTCATTCTCCTGGTCAGTGGAGACATCATGACCATCTTCACATATTAGATCATGTTCTTTTAATGGGTCCTCTTCCGTTTTGATCACCTTCAGATGTGAGCTGTTTCTGGTCATTTTGTGACGGCGCTGTCTTTTTACACAGTAACCATAGAACTTTTGGACCACTTCGTTGGGTTCAGTTTTGTGAGTTTTGTAAAAAATTATTTTGCTTTTTGCTGACACAACTGTACACACACTATTAGTTGCACTTGTCTGACTGAGGAAGTTGCACTTTCATTTGTTTTTGCACTTTCGAATCTGATTCTCATTTACACGAGCCAATTTTAATGTTGCAGGTCAATGACACGACAAGCCATCCAGTCACAGATTTACAAAAAAACTAATTTTCCATCAGCCACGGGCCTCAATTCAAATGAGAAATTGTATTATTAATTCAGAGGAAATGATGCTGATCAGTTTGCACCAGTTGAGCCAGAGATGGTGGTCTCCTTCAATAAGTCAGCACACAACAACAAACAATAACCAATCAACACTATGACACATGAACTTGCAAAAAAATATAGGCCTAATTATCATAAACACCTCATTCATTATTATATAAGAGCCTGTCATTTTGTCAGGTACATTCTTTTTGGTCATGTCACAGAACCTTGGGAATATTCCACCAAAGAAACAACATGAAAATGTGAGATCAGCTCCAGACATTACAGCAAACAAAATGGAACAGCACACAGGTATATTTTTGTATTTTTTATATTCCACAAAATATCAGTAGATGTTTTACAGATTAATAAGGTGTCACATTCTGACATTGTGCTAAAAATGGAGCATCAACAAATGTTAACAAAAATCAGTAGAATTGGTGAAATGGAAAATTTCAATATGTTGAGACAATTTACATATATGCTATAGCGTCATTATGTGAAGTGTATGCAGAGACAAAACATGGCTTGATCAGGTCGAGATCCATAAGGAATGGGCTTGATTAGGTCGAGATCCAAAAGGAATGGATTTGATTAGGCCGAGATCCATAAGGAATGGACTTGATCAGGTCGAGATCCATAAGAAATGGACTTGATCAGGTAATTTTTTCTCAGAACTATTTTAAGTTATCAAAACTACAATTTAGAGTAACACATATCGCGAATGAAATGTTTGTTTATTTATGCAGATTATGGGGATATAAATTTTATTTCTGTGCTCTAAGTATTGACGATTTTATGACGAGATTTTCAAATTCACATCATATTTATGAAAATGATTAAAATTACCATTTTCCTCTCAGATTATCGGGAAATCATGTACTTTTTTGTTATCTCATACTTGGTGCTTCAAGAGGGTGTTCTGCACCTGTGAGATATTCTTTTGCAGATCGCCCCTCTGCCGAACTACTTTCGCAGATCACCCCTCTGCCGAACTACTTTCGCAGATCACTCATGTGCCGAACTACTTTTGCAAATCATCTTTGGTCCAAAGGACGAGTGAGATCCTTCCACCAGAACCAACAAAAGAGATCTGTCAGGCTGAACACTGCATGAACCCATGCTCTTGACTTTATCTCATATTTATCTTCCGCAGATGGTTCATATACCAGACCAGTGTTAACATTGTAAGAAGTACAGACCTAAAGACAAGAACATGTCAGTGCAGTGTTCAGGATGAGAGAACTCTCAAGTTGGTTCTGGTGGAAGGATCTCAAGAGTCCGAAATTATGAAGTCACAATGCACACTCCTCACAGCCCCGGGTCAAAGACCCATCACTGCCACAGGCAGATTAGCATATGACCGTCGGTACTACTTTCAGCTGTTTGTCGTCTGCCCTCAAAACCAAATCACGTACCTCTGAATGTAGCCCCGCATGACTTTTAAATAATTGCCAGCAAACTCTGAGTGTAACATTGTAAATACTGCCTTTATTGTTACAATGTTTCAGAAATGATTACAACCCATTCAGATAACTATGTAAAGTTTATAAATTTACTCAACTATAAACTCTAGCGATTGTGAACAAATTTGGTGTATGGGAGCAAATCGGAGCCAAAAAGGCACCTGTGGCAGTGGTGGTATCGTCGATGGTGGAGAGGGTGGATGGTCGAGACGGTGGCGACACTGCGCGGGAGTGTGGTCACAATGCCCACCTCTCAATGACGTCATAACATAGTAAAATATGTTGTAATGACGTCATTGAGTGTGACGTCATTAAAAAGGGGCGTGGCATTGTTTATTTTGTTTGACACACACAACATAGATCTGCACATGATGCAATGTTTTCCACATAGTTTTGTTTAAATAGATTGGACATCAAACCAAAACTTTATCTCATACCTATCTGCAGGAGTTAAGTATGAGATAAAGTCAAGAACATAGGTTTGTGCAGTGTTCAGGCTGACAGATCTCTCACGTTGGTTCTGGTGGAAGGATCTCACAATATAGAGTAGCACTATGCCCACCACTCAATGGCGTCATAACATAATAAAATATATGTTGTAATGACGTCAGTGAGTGTGACGTCATTAAAAAGGGGCGTGGCATTGTTTATGTTGTTTGACAAACACAACATAGGTCTGCACATGCTGCAATGTTTTCCTTTCTGTTTTGCTTTAAGGGTATTTATGGGTGTTGATAGTGAGTGCCCCCTAGTGGCAGAGGAGTAAATTACCAAAATACTCTACTTGATGAGAATTAGTACATTTACGGTGTAAAAATACATTCCCTATTAAATTAAAAGCATTAATAACATGAATCAATATTTAAACACCTCAATATTTGAACTATAAGGTATGATTACAAGTAAATTTCTTTCAAAATAGTATTTTGTCCTAATTTTCCTTGATGATAGTTTTCATGAGAAATGAAGAAGACGAGCAAATAAGTTCTGCAGATTACACAACAGGAGTAGGCTTAATTTTAGCTGTGTTTATTTCATTTCATTGGGAAGAAAATTCCCTGTGATCCTAGTGAAACAGATTTTCTCATTTTGATTTGTGTAATTTGGAAATAAAAAGGAAGTTTGGTAATCAGATATGTGAAGGGAGGTGAAAAAATTCATATTTTTTAAATGATCAAGTGTGTACTTTACCTCTATTTTTCTCTTAATGTATTTGAAAAATAGAAAATCTGTTTCACTAGGATCACAGTAAATATTGTTAAGATCACTTTTACAAAGTTGTTTGGAAATCCACTTTATTATAGTCCCACAATCTGCAGAACTTTTTCCCTTTAACATTTTGACATGACAAAATTTATTTTGAAGCAGTGACATATTACTACGCCACTTTTTATGAGTTAAAAAGATATGAAGCTTTCAATATAATCAAAGAAATTCCATGGTGATTTTCAAATAATAAATAAATAATTTTATTACAAAAATGAATACCATAAAATGTCATTTCATGACTTGAAAGTTTTAATGAAAAGGGAACTATTTTTGACAGTTGAGCATTTTTCCCATACTTTTTTGAAAACGTTCCATTTTGGCGTAAAAAGAAAGTAGTTCCCTCAGAAAATCTGCCACCAGAGGACACTCACTACCAACACCCATAAATACCCTTAAGTAGATTAGACATCAAACCAAAACCTTTATCTCATACCTATCTGTTGGAGTTAAGTATGAGATAAAGTCAAGAACATAGGTTCGCGCAGTGTTCAGGCTGACAGATCTCTCTCGTTGGTTCTGGTGGAAGGATCTCACTCGTCCTTCGGAATCTTGAGATCCTTCCACCAGAACCAACTTGAGAGATCTGCCAGCCTGAACACTGCACTCACATGTTCTTGCCTTATTATTTTTGTCTTTAAAGTTTATTTTTAATTATTAGCGTATATATTGGCAGCTTAGAAAAATATACCAAGTTGTTCCCTGAAAAAAATACTATCAGAAAATGTAATTTATAGCCCTGCCAATTTATGCGCCGTTATAAATAAATTGACCTAATATATATCATGTCATCATTTAAAATCAACAAAAAATAACAATAAAAAATTGCAACAAAAATTTTATAAATGCTATATCATTAACAATATTTTGTTTTAAAGGTTTTCAAAAAGAGATATGAATAGTGACAGATTTTTTATAAACATGTATAAAAAATAAAAGGTTTGGAAGATGCATTTTTCTTTTTTTCATAATATCTATTATTGAAGAAATCAGAACAGAAATGAACAGATTTATTTGAAGTAATTTTGCGTGGATGGTATTGTAAGCTTCAAAAGAGAAACTATTTTGAATTTTTCTTTAAAAAAAATAAATCAAAATGTGGTATAATACTTCAATAAATCTTTGGCCAATTTATTTAAAAAAAATATGAATCTTAAATTTTTCACTGCTCTGAAGTCGGCAACTATGATAGGATCAAAGGATTTTGAATCCATTGTGTGAAACAATGCGTTGCTATGACGCCATAACTCAAATAACAGCCGTTGCGCTTCCATTCATAATTACTCCAAGATTAGGCCGAGATCCACAAGGAATTTGCTTGATTAGATCGAGATCCATAAGGAATTGGTTTGATTAGGCCGAGATCAATGTGAAATGGACTTGATCAGGTCGAGATTAGGGTGTTTCATTTTTCGGACTTTTTTTCCGATCAAGCTGCTCATTAAAATAAATGATCTCTGATATGTAGTAAACCCACAGAAAAAAATTAAGACCAATCGATCAACTTTTAGACCCCCCCCTACCACCTTGTATGTTTGACCTCGGAAATCAGTGCTCGGTGGCCATTTTCTGGTTAAAATTCAAGTCTCATTGCCTCATAATTTCATTTTATTCAACTCAGGTAGTGTCTGTGTCACACAAATGTAGTTTTAAAGGTTACTTAATATTTCAAGATCATTTCCATTTAATTTGGGTCAAAATCATTCAAATTCAAGACATTAATTCTGAAAAATATACATTTTCAAATTAATTTCACACTCATATTGGATAATATTTCACATTATTTCCACATTAACTTCAAATTGAGAACTATATTATAGTATGAAAGTTCACAGATTTGTCTCCATTTCATTTTTAGCTCTGCTGAGACTCACAGAGCTTTAGGAGTGGGGAAAATGTCTGTCTGTCTGTCCGTCCGTCTGTCAAAATTTCTTTGAAAGTCTTCTTCTCCAAAAACCAGTAATATATGTTTCAAATTTGTCCTTCACTCCCATTTTTGCTACATCTTTGACAAATGCCACTAATTTAACAATAGCTGCCATTTGTTTGTATTCCTCATCATCTTGCCAGTGCTCTGGTGGTAAATGGAGCCATCTTCCATCCATTCCTAGGAGTTCAAACAGGAGCCATGACTGTGACCCAATCTGGGAGTATTGAGACATTTCCCTGTTAAAGCATGTTTCTTTGGGAAGAATGGTTTTCTGGAATGAATAGAGAGGGCTAAGCATAGCTAGAAGTTGTGTGATAATTGCAGTCTTCATCCCATCATTCAATGATCTGTCAAACAAGACAAATACTACTCAGTCAGATACCTTAGCATAGAGTTCTTGACCACGATAGCTATGGATGATGCATCAACTGCCTAAAATATATGACATAACGTGGTCTAAGAGAATTTGGGAGAACAATTTATGCTTAATGTTAAAATGGATATGTGAAAGTTAAATTTCAAACTGTGAATTAATAGCCTCAGAGTCATATCACATCTGATAGTCACACATATCTCACAGCCACAGATTAAAATGTGGGCCTGAAGCAGCCAAGCATGCCTAAAGAAACCAAGGTCCATGGAACAGGAAAATGTACTGGCCCATCCTATCAAAGTCAGCCAGTATTGCAGGTGTAATGAGACTTTTGTTGAATAAGATCAAGGCATAGACAAATTTGCCATGTGAGCTCCACATTCTCTTCATCATGCCTGATTTCTTGCCTCAGCATTGTATATCATGAATATGGCAAAACTGGCTGATGAAACATGACCATATCTCATCACACCTGAAATACTGGTTGGCAATAATAGTTTAGACCAGCACATTGCCCTGTTTCATGGGCCTTAGTTTCTTCAGGTACACTCGGTTGCTCCAGCTCCGAATTTAGATCTCCAGCTGTGGGTGGATATGTGTAACTATGAGATGTGATATAATTCTGAGGCTATTTATTCACAGTTTGAAATTTATCTTTTGCATATCCATTTTATCATTAGATATAAATGTTTCTCCCAATTTCTCTTACACCATGTTATGTCATATATTTTAGGCAGTTGATGCATCATCCATAGCTGTTGTGGTCAAGAACTCTATGCTAATTCATTTGTGGTATCTGTCATTTTCGGTATCTCTGGTGGTATTTGTCTTGTTTGACAGATCATTGAATGATGGGATGAAGACTGTCATTGCCACACAACTTCAAGCTATGCCTAGTCCTGCTCTATTCATTCCGGAAAAACCAGTCTTCCCAAGGAAATGTCTCACTACTCCCCAATTGGGTCACAGTCATGGCTCCTGTTTGAACTCCTAGGAATGGATGGAAGATAGCTCCATTTACCACCAGAGCACTGGCAAGATGATGAGGAATACAGACAAATGGCAGCTATTGTAAAATTAGTGGCATTTGTCAAATATGCAGCAGAAATGGGAGTGAAGGACATCCAGGATTAAGCTAACTCTGCAAAGAAGGGAGCTCACAGAGGTCTCATTGTCCATGTCTCTTCTTCACACAGACTTAAAATTCCATAATTCATTAAAAATGAGATGGAGACAAATCTGTGAATTTTCACACTAAGATATAATTCTCAATTTGAAGTTAATGTGAACATATGTATCTGATATGAGTGTGAAATTGATTTGAAAATGTATATTTTTCCGAATTAATGTCTTGAATTTCTATAATCTTAGCCCAAAATGTTGTCAAGGAGAAATACTAGCCAATGAGAATTGAGATAACAAGTTGGGGCCAAATTTGATATGTAACATGCATTTTGATTGGTCAATATCATCTTCTGCTCTTGAATTGGTTTTAAATGATCTGTTAGGAAGAAATGTTCACAAACATTACAAAAAGCAATGATAATCATAGCCCTAAGGCCATCGACATATGTTTATTCACTTTTAAGTGGCTGCTGAAATATGCTCAGTACAAAATTTCTAACCTCGAGGTCACTGCACTAAGGTCAATGGTGACATCACTAAGATTTGAAGGAATCTGAATCTTTGCCTCAATGTCTATCTCTGTATAAAATTTGAAACATATATTACTGGTAGTTTTGGAGAAGAAGACTTTCAAAGAAATTTTGACAGACGGACGGACAGACAGACAGACATTTTCCCCACTCCTAAAGCTCTGTGAGTCTCAGCAGAGCTAAAAATGAAATGGAGACAAATCTGTGAACTTTCATACTATAATATAGTTCTCAATTTGAAGTTAATGTGATAATAATAATGTGAAAAATTATCCAATATGAGTGTGAAATTAATTTGAAAATGTATATTTTTCAGAAATAATGTCTTGAATTTGAATGATTTTGACCCAAATTAAATGGAAATGATCTTGAAATATTAAGTAACCTTTAAAACTACATTTGTGTGACACAGACACTACCTGAGTTGAATAAAATGAAATTATGAGGCAATGAGACTTGAATTTTAACCAGAAAATGGCCACCGAGCACTGATTTCCGAGGTCAAACATACAAGGTGGTAGGGGGGGGTCTAAAAGTTGATCGATTGGTCTTAAATTTTAATGAGCAGCTTGATCGGAAAAAAAGTCCGAAAAATGAAACACCCTAGGTCGAGATCCATTAGGAATTGGCTTCATTAGGTCGAGATCAATGTGAAATGGACTTGATTAGGTCGAGATCCATAAGGAATGGACTTGATCAGGTCGAGATCCATATGGAATGGACTTGATTAGGGGCGGGTCAGTAGACATCTTGGGGGGCTATGGTTTGGTTGGTCTGAGATATTTTGTTGTGCATCATTGAGCTAAGATTTTTTTTCTTTTATAACTGGGCTAGCATATTTTTTCCCTACATCTTTGGGCTAGGATATTTTTCACTGATGCCAAGATATTTTTTTATTGCCACATGAGGTTAAAATATTTTTTATGGCAATTATGAGCTAGGATATTAAAAAAAAAAAAACATACCCCCCCTAGATGTCTAATGACCCACCCCTTAGGTCGAGATCCATAAGGAATGGACTTGATTAGGTCGAGATCCATAAGGAATGGAATTGATTAGGTCGAGATCCATGTAAAAAGGACTTGATTAGGTCGAGATCCATACGGAATGGACTTGCCTGGGTCGAGATCCATGTAAAATGGACTTGATTAGGTCGAGATGCATGTGAAATGGCCTTGATTAGGTCGAAATGCATGTGAAATGGACTTGATTAGGTCGAGATGCATGTGAAATGGCCTTGATTAGGTCGAGATGCATGTGAAATGGACTTGATTAGGTCGAGAGCTATGTAAAATGGACTTGATTAGGTCAAGATCCATAAGCAATGGACTTGATTAGATCGAGATCCATAAGGAATGGACTTGATTAGGTCGAGATCCATAAGGAATGGACTTGATTAGGTCGAGATCCAAAAGGAATGGATTTGATTAGGCCGAGATCCAAAAGGAATGGACTTGATCAGGTCGAGATCAATAAGGAATGGACTTGATAAGGTCTAGATCCATGTGAAATGGACTTGATTAGGTCAAGATGCATGTGAAATGGACTTGATTTTGCCGAGATCCATAAGAAATGGACTTGATTAGGTCGAGATCCATAAGAAATGGACTTGATTAGGTCGAGTTCCACAAGGTATGGACTGGTGGAATTTAATATTTTACTGGTGGAATATATTATATTTAATATATTTTACTGAAGAGAAACTAGTTCTGTTGAAAACTGTTGAATCCCGGTCAGCCTGGTAGCCATAATAGGAAGTGTATATTGTAGTGTCCTCTTTTCCACCTATGTTTCGTTATAATCAGTTTATGAACGACTAAGAAGAGTCACAAGTCACATAAACGAAACATAAATCTATGCCTTTGCAAGGAAATATAGTATATTATGATAAATCAAACATTTCATTGTAAATTACGATATGATTATTGCTTGTAATGACTCATGACAACAGTTTCATCTTTCCTATATGTTCCCCCATTCTTTGCAGACAGATATTCAAGCTCCAGTCAGTTCACAACTCAGAATCCAAGTGATGTATCTACGCCTGCTGATGGCTATCACTATGACTTGCATTTTGGAGAAAGAATTACAATTATGCTGCTGATATTGCTCAGTGGCTTGAGTCTATCATTTGGTTGTTTGATGGCAATAAAGAAAAAGGGAAATACTACAGTAAAAGATAGATATGCTCCACCAACATATAAACATGTAATGAAGAATATTCATAAATTTAACAAGGTTTCTCCAAGCAGCTCAATGGAAACCAGCATCAAGCAAACGACAGTCCTCCTCATCAGTGCGCATGTCAACTGGAATTCTCAGTTTGAAAGAGTAAACTCGCTACCAAACTTGGCAACTCCTTTGCAGAGCAAAACAGGAAAGAAATATCTGACCAGGTCAAAAACAGACATGTGTATCATCAGCGCCTGGCCCATGCCTCCTCCGTACCAGCCGTACTGACTCGGTGAAGGATGGTGAAGGATGGTGAAGGACAGAACAGCAAACCTCCACCTTCAGTACAAACACTACAACCTGCGGGATCATGCAAAGTTGTCTAATCTAAACGTGATGACGTATCTATTGGGGATTCCCATTTAATACTGCACATGCCAGGAATGAGGATTGTATTCTCTATTTCTGTGAGACTTAAAACCCCAGATTCGATTTATGGATTTTTCGCTCGCGTTTGTTTTGCCTTTACGGCTAGATGTTCGAGGTTTTGACTGATTAAGCTGTAAGTCCATGGAGCATACCCCGATTATCGGTCCATGGCGGCCATGTTTTGGCTCAATAATTCTGCTTACACTGTCAGATGTCGCTTTTGTTTGAGAACTGATTTGTGAGTGCGTGGTAGAGTAAGAAGATTTTCCTTGAGATTTTTTGCCTTGGGATTTTGCAAATTTACGCGAGCTTGATTTTTTTAAATCAACACTTGTCTCATTTTATATCAATGTTGTATTTTAATATTATCACAATCTATCTGCTCGGCATATTTAAATTTTAGTGCATATCGAATAAAAGAGAACCCAAGTAGATTCAAAATAAAATAGATTCAACCTTGCTCTGAATTAAGCACAAACATCATGCATTCATTGTGTTATTTATTCTTTAATAAATGTTTCCAGTTATTCACTTCAGTTAAATTCAACAGTATCACCTTGAGCAGGTGTGAAAATATCTTGTAAGTCTTCAATATATTTGCCCAAGCTTCAATCCCTTCCTTCATGGATGGGACCCTAAAGCACCCCAATTTGGTACCTAAAGCACACTGATGTTACCTAAAGCACACCAATCTGTTACCTATCACACACCAATCTGTTACCTATCACACACCAAACTGCTACCTATCACACACTAAACTCTTACCTATCACACACCAATCTGCTACCTATCACACACCAAACTGCTACCTATCACACACCAAACTGTTTCCTATCACACACCAATCTGCTACCTATCACACACCAAACTGTTACCTATCATACACCAATCTGTTTCCTATATCACACCAATCTGTTACCTACCACACACCAATCCGTTATGTAAAGCAGACCAATCTGTTGCCTATCATACCGATCTGTTGCCTATAACACACCGATCTGTTTCCTAAAGCACGTTAATCTGTTACCTATAACATACCGATCTGTTACCTAAAGCAAACCAATCCATTACATAAATCAGACCAATCTGTTACCTAAATTACACTGATCTGTTACATAAAAGCATACCGATCTATTATCTAAATCACCCAATCTGCTACCTAAAGCACACCAATGTTACCAATAACACACCGATCTGTTACCTAAAGCACACCAATCTGTTACCTTAAACACACCAATCTGTTACCTAAAGCACCCCGATTTGTTACCTATCACACACATGCACTGATCTGTTACCTAAAAAACATCAATCTGTTACCTAAGGCGCATCAATCTGTTCCCTATAATACACCAATTTGTTACCTGAAGCACACACCCAGTAATTAGGTGTCACTATACACAGCAGGTCTGATACCTTCTGACATACATATTAAGTGGAATGAAAGAACACTTTCTCTCAAATATCAGGTCAAGACATTTTGTTTTCTGGGCAGCAGGAATTTTGGATTGTCCCAAAGTTAAATTCATCAACAAAGAGAGAACAATGACTTCCAGGGCTAATACAGTTAACAATACCATAACTCACAAATAATAATAATAATAATAATAATAATAATAATAATAATAATAATAATAATAATAATAATAATAATAATAATAATTATCAATAATATGAATAGGAATGATAGAGTCATTAATTAATTCATACACGGCATCTTTTGTACCGATTGGCTTGATCCTGGGCTCATTGGAAAGAAAAAGATGAAATATTAAGAAAGGTGGAAGGGACACAGCATAAATTCCTTTTATTATTAGTCAAAATAGCCAAAAACTGGTATTTCAAGCAGTACAGAGGGAGGAGCTTACAAAAAGGTAACAGCAGTTTTCAACATGATCATATTAACATAATTTATGATGTTACCATGACGTCACTATGATTACACTTTTCTGTCTGACGTCACTATGTCAACACTTTCCTGTCTGACGTCATTATGACACTTTCCTGTATGACGTCACTATGTTTATCTTGCTTGCAATGTCAGCACAGTTTTAGAGCAAGTAAGGCCACCCTTTCTACTCCAGTTATTGAGTAAGTTATTAACCCCTAAAGGATTAGCCTCTCTAAATTTTGTTGATTGACACGAATAGTGTATCTACATACTAAATTGATGAAATTTATAACCATGGTTACTCAATATGCTCAATGAAGTGCTGGGGTTATTATCCAAGTGGTCTGACGTCATTATCATGATTACATCGTAACAAGTTGCAGCCCTTCAGAATGTTACAAATGACGTCATTAAACCAGAACAATGGGGACGTCAACGTCCCTCCCGTCCGTTACCGGTGGTGGACGTTGCCGTCCTTCCCGTCCGTTAGGGGTTAAGGTATGGTCTTTTGTATTCAGTTGAAAGATATGTGCATCTCAGAGCCTCACGCAACTGTTTTAACGTTAGGGGGAACAAGGACACTTCATACAGAGGATCACAGCTGCATGAAATGTGTTGTTGATTGTTGCTTAGTTACCAAAAGGTATGACGTCACTATTTCATTGATGAATAGCCACAGCACCATTATGACGTCATTACTCCTTGAACTACATGAAATAGTGTACCTTTATAACATACCAAAGTAAGCTAAATAGGTAACATACTTCTGTCCAGAGGGGATCAATGTTGATATATACACATATAAACATCATTTAGTGGTCTTTTATGACTAATCCATTAGCCAGTAGCTGCTGCATTTGACCTCATCACTGCCCAGTGATACAAAATTAGAAGTAAACAAAATATCACATTTCCCCAAATTTCCCACGTTTTTTATGACAAAATTGAGAAGTTTGGCAAGTTTAATTACCAAAATTTAAGAACAGGTGTATTCCAACTCAAGTCAAAAATTGCCAAATGGTGTCAAAGATTTGCATTTATTTGAATCATTTTATTTACAAAAACACAAATTACTTGAGTTATAAGACATCTTTTAAAATTCTGTCTATTTAAACTAAATAACATCATTCTAGCTTAAGATTAATGGCTTAGTTATACAGATTGATAATGTAGTTGTTCATAAAATTGTTTTTCAAGTTAGCTCTATCTTTTCTAAAATTGTTACCAAACAAACCATCTTTTTCTGATTTTTACTGCAATTTTAAATCTAAAATGATTAAGAATGATAACATTTTAATAACAAATTAAAAATCAAATCAAAAGAAAAATCTATCCCTAAGCATTTGATACCTTAAAGGCTGAAATCCTTTTCGTAGTGATTTTTATACAAAGCAATCATCTTGCACTATGTCATTTTTTGGGGTTCAAATAACTTTTTTTGGCGGGAAAAAAGAACTTCAGAAGACACTGTTCCCCCTAACGTTAACTTGCTCGCAACGTCAATACAATTTCTATGTGCATCTCGCAGCCTACCTTGCTTGCAACGTCACTACGGTTTCAGAGCAGGTTAAATCATCTTTCTATTCCAATTATTGACGAAACTGTGCTCATTTGTATATGTGTACAGTGACCGTCAACCATTTCGCGCCGAAAAAAACCCGTAAAAACACGAAATTGGTTGATAGCCACTGTATATGATATTCAGTGTTAAAAGAAATGTGCATCTCACAGCCTCACGCAACTGTGTTTACCTTGCTTTCAACGTCAGGAGCTCTCCAGTGCACTTTGAATTATCTTTCTACTCCAATTTTTAATTTCTTCAATATTCCATACATTGTTTACAACGATTTGAAAGAAATATGAATCTCGGCGCTTGGGTAGTGCTTTCTGAACAAATATGTTTTCAGCTTGGTCTTGAAGCTACTAATTGTCTCACAGTTTTTCACTTCAAGGGGCAGGGCATTCCATACTTTCATCGCATACACCATGAAAGCCCTGTCACCATACGTTTTCATGTCCTAGGAGTTATGTACTCATTCTTTTCATTTGCCCGCAAGCTTTCCAACAGTACAACTTTAATGGAACCAGAACTGTACAACTCCTCTATATTTAATCAATGGTCAGAGAGATTGGCATGGGGCCTATGGTGAATATTTTTTTTTAGTTTCAAATCATCCAATACACTGCTTAACAGAGGTAGTCAATTTCTCAAACTTCCTCTGCTTTCAAATCCCTGTCATTGGTTCTACATATAGACAAAAAATCTCCAGGTTATTAATAAATTTGCAAATGGACTCCTCCCACAATGTACATCATCAGACAAACAGGTAACATTTTGCACATTTATATTTTACTTTACATATTTTTGATGTTGAAAAGTTGACCTCCTTAAGGAAAATGGTGTTCCTTCAGAGGTAAAAAGTCATGAGATTTTTTTTCAGATCTTTAAAATAAATTTTAAGGGTTGCCTTCCCTGCACCAAATCTTCCAATTTTGCGTAAAAATGCATATTTTTGAAATGTACTTTTTTCGGGAAAAGAATAATTATTCCAATGGATCAGTGTTCATTTGGAAACATATAATTCTTACATGTCATGTAATTCTTTTAATCAGATTTTTAAGCTGAAATTATGGTTCATCCAACAATGTAAATATTTACTGATTTGATGCAAATTGCACATTTTGCTCCAATACAAACACATTCATTTGGGAGTGTTTTTAAAACAGATAGGTTAATTAGTCACAACATATGTAACTTTGTGCCAACAACATTATGATCTATTTGTACTGCTTAATGAATATCTCAGGCAATAATACCTCAATTTGGTTTGTTGCCATTGCAATCATATTTTCCCAGATAATTTCACTCATACAGTATCCAAGAAAACAAATGTATAAAGGTTATATTACCCTGTGGGGATGTTTCAGGTAAAATTAACATTCAAATTTGATATCATGCGTATGGCAATTTGCATGTTTTCCTATGATAACATTAACCATACCAGAAAGAAATGAGGTGTGTAAATTTATCTTTTTGTAAGGTTAAAAGTGAGGATAACCAATATAATAATAGTATTACCATGGTAACAAACAGATAACTGACATGCTTAGAAATGATTTTCTTGTTGTATTTGGAGAAATGAATATCATAAAGGATCATTTTAAGTCAAACAATGGTTAACTGAATCTCCAAATTAAAACATTTTCTCTTTTAATATTGTGATGAGTAACCATGTCAACCATTATATCTATCCATCACTTCCTACTTAATTCAATGTGACAAAATAGTTTCTAATGTAGATATTAGTATTGTTTTTATAATCTGCACCCAAAATACTATGAAATTCCAAATTTTATGATGTGTCTAAAGCTGTCTATGTATTGGATATGTTGCTATGGTAACAGCATTTCAAAGTATATTTTCCTTGAAGTATATGATATCAAAGAGAATACATATAGAAGGGAATCAAATAAAAAATTGTGATACTTTAGCCATAATGTTCAATGATATAAAAAATGGGAGTCTTTCCTATTTTTACCATTTTTTACAAACATCATTGGTTGCTTTGGTTACGAAAAGTGAGATAGAAATGTGATTTATTCAAATGAAGGTGTATTCCCATGACACCTATTAGGATACCAACATTGAATGAGCTGTGAATTTCCCTGTGTTATTAATTAAATGGTCTATTATTTTGGATATGTGGAAAAAAGCAATGTTTGACCTTCAAAATATTAAATGCTAGTTATACTTTGGGCACCACCAGAATCCAAAATAATGGCTTTTTGTCAATCTGACTTCCCCACTATAGGGGCAAAATATGCATTTTATGTCAAATCAGTAAATATTTACACTGGTGGGTGAACCATAAATTTCAGCTTTAAAATATGACAAAAAGAATTACATGACATGTAAGGATTATATGTCTCAAAATGAACACTGATCCATTGGAATAATTATTCTTTTCCAGAAGTGTTTTTATATATGACGCAAAATATGCATTTTTACGCAAAATCAGTCAATTTTGAGGTGGGTTAGTGACCCCTAAAATTTATTTTTAAAATCTGAAAAAAAAATTGCACTATTTACCTAAAAAGGAACACCGTTTCACTTAAGGAGGTCAACTTTTCAATAAATTATTTTGATCCACCCTAATGTGAGACTTGACAAAGTATTTTAAAAAAGCGAGAAAAACATCCCTCATTCAGTGTTGATATTGTACATCTAGTTTGATGGGTCTGATGATGCACCTCTGAAACATATTTTCATGATTTGCGGCAGTTGTAGCTGGGCAATGGAGACAGAGGTAGGCTGAGAATCACCTTATGTTCAGCAGAGTAATTATCCAAAGACAATCATACTTTTCGAAGACAATACATATCTGGGCATAAAATGTCAACTACCACTTAAGAGTTGGGTGCCCATTTAAGTGCAACCAGACCTCCCCTTCATACCTATCACAGTTGGGACCTTTCTAGGTCAGACAGAAGACTGTCACATACTCAAAGGCATACTCTTTTAAAGTGACAGGGAATTTTTCTTGTGTATTATCCCAAAACTTTTTACATCACTTTCAGTAATTTGTGATGAGACCTACTTGTAGTAGATAAAGTGCTGCCTCACTGAATTAGCATGTTGCAGGTCCTTGACACGACAACACACCCAGTCACAGAGTTACAAGGACAACGGGTCAACCCTTCAGGCACGGGCCTCAGCTCATGTCTGAAATTGCATCATGATTTCAATCTTTGCAAGACCAGGGATCAAATCCACAAATCCTTTGGATAACCACAAAGGAACTAGTGCTAATAAGCTGGCACTCTAACCAACTGTGCCAAGGCCCACAAAACTATGATGATAGCACATAATATTTTACCCTAACCCTCTGAAGCCATTTAATATTTCAAACATAGGCATCCCTAGTAACAACATTCCCTCCGTGCAATACACCAAGGAAGGGGTAAAAAATATAATAATGCACATCTACTTCCTTTTACTCTAGAATTATTGAGATGATGGGCCTGTGAACTTGAAAAGTAGCTGAAGGTCACCGTCCATCAAACTCATCTGAGGTCTTCACCAGTTGCTTATGTGTGTCAATTCTCATGAAGCTGCCATCATTTGTTCTTGAGTTATTGCAATGGCCTAGATTTTACATAATTGTTCTTGTGACCTTGAAAAGTAGGTGAAGGTCACCATTCATCAAACTCTTTTGGGGTCTTTACCAGATGCTTATGTGTGTCAAGTCTCATAAAGCAGCCATCATTTGTTCTTGAGTTATCACGATTCTTGGGATTTCACATAATTGTCCCTGTGACATACATTCATGAACACACACACAGATATACATACATATCACATGTATTTATTTTCCCCATTACACAGTCCATCATAATGAGAATGTAGATTGATTCCCACGAACATATTAACTCACAAGCACAAATCAGTGGTAAAGTGCTCTTTCAGCCTTAAATTGACACAATATTTGTTAGTTTTCTTGAATGCCAATATCTATTGCAGAACATTTTTTTGTTTGTTTGGGGTTTTACATCATATTCAACATTATTTCAGTCATTTCATGATGAGACCTACTTGTAGCAGATATACTGCTGCCTCTCTGAATTGTCATGTCGCAGGTCCTTGATATGACAACCCACCCGGTCACAGATTTACAAGGACTCCGGATTATCTCTTTAAGCATGGGCCTCAGCTAATGTTTGAAATTTTATCATTATTTCAATCTCGAAACTAAATTGGGAACAGAATGTTGCCTGTCATTGCACTTTTTAGTAGATATTTTTCCTGAGATGCAAAGGAATTCAAAAATGTAAAAACAACATATTTTTTGTAATTGATATCATTATTTATTCTGAAAATATATTATCCTCTGACATGGAGGTCTTAATTGTTGCTGCCACTGGTGTAATGAGAATTTTTGTTTTGGCTTTGCAAGTTATCTCCATACCAATGAACAGATAATTTTAAACACATGACATTTTCCTCATCTCTGAATGGTCATTGATGCACATGAAAACTTGTAAATCATATAGAATTAAATACATCCTTCGATTCAACTCTACTTACAAGTTATAATATATATATATATATATATATATATATATATATATATATATATATATATATATATATATATATATATATATATATATATATACTTGAGTATTTCTAAAATTACGAGATATTTACAATCAACAAATATCAATATTTCATACAGTCTTTCTTTCATATACCAGTCTCTGTGAATGTTTCAAAATCTTTAATCTTTATGTCAAGGCAGTTCTAAAATGTGTAAGCAAATATTTTTCAACCAGAACAATTTTATTTGTTCATGATCAAAAACCACACCAAAAATATCACAGAACTGAAACTTTCACATTAAGATCTGATTTCAAATTGAATGTATTTCTACATTGTAGAAAGGTTATTAGCAACTTTGATTTGATAATGGCACAAGACTCTAAATGTGATAAGCACTTTGATATGGTGAAGCATTCTAATATACCACAAAAAACACTCTTTCTGTAAGAGGTTGACATCATAATCATAAATAAAGTATTGTATAGTTTTAGCTCACATTATATGATCACCTTTTACAAGGTAAAAGGCCCTATTTCAAACTCTATTCCTTAAATTCTTGTAACTAGCACTATTCAATACATTCAGTTGTGCACCTGGAACTGTGCTGTATTTCCAGTGTTTGTAAATTTTAATATTTCCAAGCAACGGTCAACAACTCAAAATATAGTTCTGTTTCACCTTACAGTAATCAATTTGTTCGTAGCATAGGTATTAATAAATCCTAATGTTATTTTTGTCATTTTATACAATTTGGCACTGAATAAATGAACATTTTGCTCAATATATCTTTAGAATTCTCAGCATAAAAAAATACAAAAATATAGGTTTTTGGAATCACATATTGAAAGATATACCGGTATGCGTATTGTAAAAGCTTAATCATCTTAAAATAAACCAATCATTTACATACAATAATATTTTGATAATGAATATATACTTTTCTGCTTTCATAATAATTAAATCAATATATCCATCCAGATCTAGTTTCAAACAAATTCAAGCAATGATGGAGGAATGGTTTTATTGCCATATTCATTTTGATAAATGCCTTAAACTTTTTCTATCAAACATAATGTATGTGATTGCACATATAATACATGATAAATGCATCTAGAAATCCGGTGAAATTTTACCCACTGTATGAGTAGTTAATCGCCATTATACTGGTCTGTGTCTGCATTTATGCTTCCTTTTATTCTGCAACACAAGTATGATGTCATTTGTACTATATCATGCAACTTTGATTCAATTAAACAATTTGAGTCTAATAAGCATTTAAATCAGATATCACTTTAATTAATTTAAAGGTATTTGTGATTATTCTGAAGAGGAGAGCTTAAAAATAACAAGTCCCCAAAACAATGTTATAAAGAAGATATTCAGCTTAAGAATTATTTTTGCCGGGAAGAATCTATCAATATAGAAGGATTTTTAGGAAATAAAATTGCAAATTTAAAAACGAAAATGGATTTACTTTTCTGCTTCTGTATGTCTTTGTCTTTCTCTTGCTGATCTATTAAGTACACCACCTGTTAAAAGATTGAAATCACATCCTTTTAATAAGTTTTATTGTGGTTTGTCTCCATAGATTATGTAAAAACCTTAATGTACAACATATTTCATAACATACACAAAATTAATACTACATAGCTAATATCATTTTAGGAAAAAAAGTGGAGCTCACTACTACAGAACCAGTTGAGAGCCTTAATTCACATTACATCCAGCTGACCTGATAAGGCACTGAATTGTAAATGATTGCTTACTGATGCAGTATCTCAATACAGACACGTGTGTTGTATCTTTAATGTCTGGGAAATTATCATTATAGCTATGAGCAACGATTGTTTATCTGTATAGAAAAATCATAATTTGGTGCGATTCAATTGTATTCAATTGTGCAGAAATCAATTATAAATTTGATATTTTATCACAATTTTAGGCAGTTATTATGAATTATGAAGATCATACCTCTGGCAGCATCCAGTAAGTAAAGTACCACAGCTGCTATCAGGGCCACTACAATACAGCCACCACAATAACTATTCAGTCATTCATCAAAATAAAAGTCGTCAGCATACTTAGTCTTACTATGGTGTATGGGTCTGCCATATTAACTACATTTGTTTATTTGCAACTACATGTATGTTTTACTCCCAACTGAATATAGTATTCAGAGGAATGCTTTAGATTTACTTACCACAAAGCAACATTTGGAAGAAAACTTCTAGTACAAGATAACCCTTGGAATCTACCAGTTTCCCTGCCACTAATGAGATCACAGCAAGACCAAGGTTCTGTACAGACTGCATACTGAAACAGTTAAAATCCATCAAATAACAATATAAACTGTCAAGGAACTTAAAGGTTCACTCATAACTTTTCAAACTGATAAATTACCTGTCAAATGTTAACAATATTGTTTATTGAGAAAAAAAAAATGACAACTTTATTTCAAGCATATCATCACATGCTAGCAATATGTCATTGAAGTTGAATAATACATACATGCCATAGGCTGTACCCAGCTGATATTCTGGGATGATAAGTGCCACCATAGGCCACAGGGCACTGGCCAGCACTGAGTAGGCAAATCCCATCACCACCTGCAAAAACCACCCTCAAACCATTATTTATCATAAACAAGAACAGTAATTGCACTTGATCACTTGTCAGATATGCAAAGTTTTTTTATCAATGTTCAATGGATGATTAAGATTTTAGCAGAAGACTCATCTACTTTCAGAGTGTTTGAAAATATGATTTCATGAAAGCTTCACCAAAATAAATCATGTTTTAATCTAAATGTCATACAATCAAAAAGAGAAAGAGAAAGTGGGTTGCACAAATATTTTTTTATTTTATCAGTATATATATAATATGACATAATAAGGCATGAATTTATGAACAAAGAGACAAATCTCAAGTGTTAACTTTGATAATGAAAATATAGACCATAACCTTAAAAGACCTGAGTAAGGTCATTTAGTGTACAAATACTGTCTCATGACTGTTACAAAAATGTTATTAAGGTTTGTATCTTGAAGAAAGATAGCATAGAGATATTAATATATATCTTACCATTCCAACATAAGGGTTGACAAAGGTGAAAGCAAGGAGAGCATGGCATCCTAATGTAACAATAATTCCAGTCATCACCCAGAATATATTCTTGCCAGTTTTGTCAATACAAAAACCAAAAAATGGCGATGCTACTGCTGATAATATATACACCATGCTGCAATGTACATTCACAAATATTATTACAATTACAATATCATATTCATATACAAAAATTATACTTTGTCCAATTATTTTCAATCTGCAAAATACAAAATCATGCAAAAACCAAAATTGTCAAGTACAGGCCAGGCATCCAATTTTTTCCAGAAAAAAATCTATTTATAATTTCCTTACAAAAATTAAATAAAGGCTCTTGTAACACTCATTAAATGCTATTTCAGCTCATTTTGCTCATTTTGAGTTTTTGGCAAATATATTTTTTAAAATTTCTATTTCAAATTTCCACTTGCTTCTGCTAGTTCTACCACGTGCTTGAACATCAAACAGCTCAACCAATTTAGATAATATTTTTTGAATAATTAAGATACAACATCAGATTAATTAAGATACAACATCAGATTTCTTCTAAACAATTTGTAGCAATTTGATCAATTATCGAAACAAATTGATGGGCATCTGTATCAAATATTATAACAAGTTGTCATACACACAAGATCTACCCTCTGAATATAATGTGAAGTGAGATTAACACTCATTTAAAAATAAAACAGATTCTACTCTGTGGGCTTTTTCTTCAGCTTTCCAAAAAAAAGTTCATGAAGATTCCAAAGGCTGAAAAATATTATAAAAGGTTTATAAAGGTTCCCCAGTCAGTTAAAGGTTTCCTTCCATGTATTTCCAAAGATATTGTTATATTTAGATTGGCCTTACCTATTAACAGCATCAGCTTGAGCTGGACCATATTCAAATTTCATCTCGAAAAAAACTCTAAAAGAGAAAAATCAATAATAAATCTATTACATCCCTTGAAAAAAAAAGATATTTATAACACCATATGAAATCAAGAGGAGATCATACTGTGCATTAAGCTACTCACAGTCCTAGACCAATGAATGGGAAGACGGTAACATAGTAGGCTACACATATGATACTGAGCAGCCAGAAGGTAGCAGGAAAATCCTTCACATCTTGTATGCGAATAACCTCACCTGAAAATCAATCAATATCAAAGCCTTGTCTCAAACATAATTTTTTTTTCAATTACTGTTCAATGTTTGAATGACATCACAGATATTTGTCTTTTTTTAATCAAAAAACATAGAAATTTCTGAAATTGAAAATTTTTGCTGAGGTTACTTTGCCAAAGTAATAAATAGACAAAATCTGAATCAAATATTGTGATTTTAATAAAATTTGAAAGTTAATAATTATCATAGGAATCAGTCAAAACCATCAGACTTACAAAAAGATTATGAGTCAAATTCAGGGCTGTATTGTATCAACAGGTTCAAAATATTAACCCAATATTTTAGATTTAAAATTGGTGTTCAACACCAAATTTAAACCAAAAGTATAGTATTGACAAGGCCAACACCAATTTCGGATTCAAACACCAATTTCAGGTTCAAACACCAATTTCGGGTACAAGCTTTTGAGGCCAGTATGCAACACCAATATTTCAGGGACAAAAATGGTGTTAACACCAATATTGGGTTCAAACCAGGCTTTTTGCTTAGATTCCAAGTGTGTGCTTGCATCTTACGAGTCATGCCCAAATCTGTTAATAACTACAATTTTTACTAAATACATTTTACTCACACCACAAGTTTGGGCTTAGATCTCGTAGCTAGCTTGGATGCATCAGATATTTTTAATGAAAACGGTTTCAAAATGCTTTATTGCCTGTGAAATGCATTACACTGCATCAATAATGCACCATGATGTTACAGAAATGCTCAAAACACTGGTAAAAGGTTACAAAATGCTCCTTGTGGCCTCATGGCATTAAAAAGTAAATCCCCCACTGTAATGAGTTCAAAAGGGTCAAATATCGGAGTAATGTAAACAAACTTTAATTCAGTCATTGGAAGCAAAGATGAAAACATAACTGCCCAAATATTGTATGTCTTCTGAAAAAGTTACAAAGGAATTCAAAATTGAATGTTAAATGAGAAAAAAAGCGAACAAACCAACAACAATATAAAACTGGAGTGCAGGAGATTTTTGGTTCAAAATGAACCTGATTTTGGGTTCAAATGAACCAGAACCTGAAATCTGGTTCATGAACCAGGAACTACTTGATACAATTCTTTTGGCTCAATAATACTTGGAATCAATTATTTGCTTCATTGGAATCAAATTTTGAACCTAATATTGATGCAATTGTGAACCTGTTGAATCACTACAGAATTGGAGGCTTGGCAATCACCTCAGAGATAAATCATGATTTTATATTTTTATGAGAGACAGTTGGGTATAAATAAAGACCATTTATATATCATAAGAATAACATAAATAACAAAAATAAAGATATGCTGGTCATTTATACACCAAACCCAATCAAAAAAGTGAAATGATATTTACCAGTCTTGGCTACATCTTCTTTGAGTATTCGTTTTGCTCTCTTGTCAAAGTATGCCATAGCTAAAGCAGTTACTAGGGACAGTATGCAGAATCCTCCCGCTGTCATAAAAAATAATAATAAATAACATGTGAAAACATGATTCTTTTGGACTAGCACATTTAATGGGTGGGTAGTATTCAGAAATGATAAAATTAGTGATATTGGCTTCTTACTTTATGAGTCCCTAGTATGTCCCTAAGATCAGGGGTTAAAAATCAGTTTGAAATGCCATGGTATCACCCCTTGTAATCTGAGTTTATCAAATGTATGAATCTTTAAATATTAAGGGAGGCAAATTTCTGCTTTAAATACATACCTATAAATAATGCTATGCCCAGATTTTTGTGTCCAGTCCCGTACCACTGACTTAGCCAATTATAAAGTGGTTCCATAACATTCATGTTCACTGTGCTTCCCTAAAATCGAGAAATAATAGATCAAACTCATCAATTTTAAAGAATTATATTTTGAACAAAAAGTGTTTGAAGCAGTGCACTTTACGATATCTAATAATATAATCCTTATCAACACCAATCATGTAAACCATTAAGGTGAAGATTAATAGGAGGCCCAAGGTCCCAAGAGCTAACAGTTTTAACAGTTAAGTATAGTGGTGTGTAGTCAAGTTCTAATAAAATAACGGGAATTTGTGAAAACGGGATTCTCAATTCCAAGCATATGCACAACATTTCTGAATAGAGTGACATATAAAAGAGCTCTGATGATGCACATGAACAATCTCATGAACAATCTTGCTCCAGAGTACTTGAACAGTTTTGTGCCTGTTTCGAACACACACCAGTACAACACAAGGCATGCCAGTAAAGGAAATACGAGGACTGAAAAGGCAAACCGGAAATGTTACACTCATAGTTTCAGACATGAAGGAAGTCGGCTATGGAATGGACTGGATGCGCACATACGACAGGCAGCAACATTAAATCAGTTTAAGTCAAGATATCTAGTCAGTTATTTTAGCAAATGATTTTTATGAAGTGTTTAATTTGATCATTGTATATAGTGCATGTTTTTATTAGATAGCTGGGCCATGATGAAAGCTACTTATTGTAATACATGTTCACCCAGGATAAATAAAGGATTTATTATTATTATTTATTATTATTATTTTATTATAATGTAAAAAAATAGCCCTCCCCAAATCAACGGTGCTAATCAGTTATTCCTGAGGCTGGTTATTATCTCAAAGCAAATCAGCCTCACAACATTTAACTTGATTGTGGTAACCCACTGATGCCAAAATTGTGTATATTAAATCTCTCTCACCACTCTGGAAAAGCTCAACTGTAGGCCAAACACCATGTTGAGCTCCTTGTTCTTGAACCAGCTCACTGCATATGTATTCTGAGCAACAGCCAATGATTCCCCACCAAGTCTGAAATCAGCCAACAACATTAAATAATATACAATATATTGATATATCATCAATCTTTCATTAATTGGAAAACTTCAGTTTGACATTTTTCACTTTTCTAACTTGTATTTTATAAGTTTTCAAGCAATTTCATACTTCAGGATGTTTGCATATGAGTAATGCTCTAAATTGAACATATTGAAACATCTTTAAAGTTATTTTAAGGATATATATTAAAGCTATCCTAATGTCCTCACCCAAATATAAACCGTCCTGCCTGCATTAGTTTAAATTCACCAATCAGGGCACCCAAGGCAAAGACAACCTGCAGCATAACAGATGTAGAAATAATACTGTTCTCCCAAGATTCTGATTGTCAAGATTTTATCTTTAATTTTGATCAATTCCTCATAATCCTAAGAATTGACATTGATAACATATAAGCAGATCATCATTTAGTAATCAACATCCTTTCCAATTATTTATGCAGAAAATTATCAAAAATCAATTTAATGAAGGCTGAGTTTTTGATGGAATTTCAAAATTTGATGGAGAAGATTTGGTTTTCAGAGGAGATAACTCTATATCATCAAAATTGATTCTCATGACAATGTTGGATGGGAAGCAAAATGTTTGAATGATTGAAACAGTTGAATGAAGCTAACATACCTGACCAGCAGTAACAAATGTAGAGAAAATGATGCCTCCCGCACGGACCCCAAACACTCTGTCTATGAGGAAGCCACCAAAGAAGCAGAGGATAACATTAGGCCAAGAATACCAGGCATAGAAGGACATGTACTCGCCAAATGTGATGTCCAGGTCCTTCTCCATAATGTCCTGCAGCGCCGCAGGGTTATCATAACAGAAATAACTCCCTGAAAATAGGCATGCAATCAACGTTTGTATTTAAAGCATATCTTGTGAAATCTTTTTAATATATCATTGATGACATTTCTGGCTACATACAACATATCTAATGAGTTGGCCCATGGAAAAAGACAGGATTTGGAGATGATCATTGTTTTTTTAATGTTTGTGAACTTTCCCTTAATTTCCTGTATAAATGGTACTGTTCTGTATTTACATAGCTTTGCACATCAAAAACAATTATTGTTCAAAGCAAAAGTAAGGTACCGGTATGTTAATATTATATACAATATGATGGGTTACAGTACTCCATCACCCCCAGATTGATGGTCTAGAAAGGTCTCAAACTGCAGAAAAAAATCATACAAAAAATGAAAAAATCTTAGTCTTTCAGAAAATAGATAGTATTCATTTCGTGACAATGTAATAGTATATAATGCACTGAACTGTGGGAAATTTATCTTAATTTGATATATGCAATTGTTTTCCTATTCTTGGTGACTGTCTCATAGTTTCTCTCTGGGTAAAAATTGTTTATAACTGTCAACGATAGTATACTTTATATGATTAGTATTGTATCTGTCACAATTGTGAGTGCTAAAGCTGGCACTCTGATATACTGACCTAGTGACCTAAAGTAATAGCCTGATTATACCACACCAGGTGCCACATCATTTGAAGATGTCTCAGATGTTCATCTTAGCCAAGCAATTTTAAATAGCCTTTTTGTTACAATGTATTTTTTGTCATATTGCTTTACCATTTTCATTTCAGTAGGTTACCTCTGCTTATTGAACAGCTGAATAATATACAAATATATTAGATTATTGGGGGCAAAACTGTAATATCAGCATATAACATCAACTTTGGCCATATCCTGGTTCAAAAGTATTTCCATGAACAATGGGACATTTGAAACTTCCATATATCTATACTGTTTATGGTATAAATATGTCTGTTTTGTCCTTGTTCTGTGATTTGCATGGATGTGGAAAGCTAAGAGAGCATATCAAATTACAATTTTCATGATGTAAGACAATGAAGTAAACTGCAATTTGTTTATAACTTTTTATAAAGCATTAAGTTGAATGGAATGAATGTGGATATCCACCCCTTGCAATGGTCATGGGAAAGGCATAAATGGTTTTAATTGTTCTTTAGATTTCCATGTTTCACCAGAAATATCCTAGGATTCGCTGCATCCAAGCTTTAAAACACAACAATCCTGACTCGCACATAGAATTAATCTTTCCTGGCCTTTTAATTGCAATTTGCATTGTTGAATTTATAATCTTGATCAACTTCAAGAACAATCAACAGTTAAACAAATTTGCGCAATAATTTCATCATTAAAAGCTTGTTACAAAAAAGATTTCATTAAAAAAGAAATAATAATGTGCTGTTAAAGACCAATCATTTAAAAGATTCTTTTTGCATAAAAAAGTACCAAAACTTTCCTTCCCATTAATTAAACTGTCATGGGGCAACTTAGTAAGCCTGTCTTGTGTATGCCTCTGTTGGACAGTGTGACAGCAAATTCAAATTTGGTGCCAAAATTAGACTGCCATCACAAACTGATGATATTGTACATGTCATGTAGCACCTGTATATTTCAATCTTTCATAAAGGAGTTTTTCTGAAAGATCAAGATGGCACAGGAAAAAAACAAATACTTTGTAGTCCAAAGGTTGAGTTTGTTGCAAAATAGTTCTTTTATTTTAGTATTTTTTTCTTGCCAACTTAATGAGAGATATAAAAAATGAGATAGTGGGATTTGCTGGTTCCCACCTATTTTTTTTGTTGGTTTTTTTAATGGTTGGATATTAGAGAGTTTTTTGTGCACTTTCAATTTTAATTGTGCAGTATGGCAACCTGCAATCACCCTTTACACAAGGTTAGATACAATATTGGCCATAGATTCTTTTATTTCATTTATTTTTCTTGCAATATTGAAGATTAATATCACATAAGAACAAGGGGATATAATGCAAAATTTTGATCTATTGATTTTATCTACACAGATGTGTCGGTACATCTATAACTTTAATTGGCTAATATGCATCCTGTTATCCTGCCAACAACACTGATATATCAATACATCAATTAATTCAATCCTATTGTAGATTACTGGTTTGGTACCAGTTTTCAGTCTATTATAGCAGCTATGCTTGACAGGTCACTGTCTTCTTCACTAGTGGCATCTTGCATCCAGGATCGTGTCCAACCAGTTATCTATCACTGTCAACATATCAACAACTAGCAATCTACCGTGGCTAAGCTGGGGAAGTCCCTTATAAACAGTGAAAGGCATACAGGGTCCTGTTTGACCATGAATGTTTAGCCATGCATATTCAACCATTAACTTTTAATAAAATTACTCACATTCTACTGTCTCTTGTTATCAAATGTTTTGGCCTTTAGAGTCAAATAACCTTCTCAAAGGCAATTTTTGGGGAAGTTTTGAGAAGTTACAGGCCAGTACAGGGTGACCTGGGCAGGCTTTTCTAACCAGTCATAGAACAAGCTGGGATTAAAATGATAATTCTTTCTTTTCTGAGCTGCTTGCAACTTGTACAACAGTTATCGACCATGAACTTCGTCATTTTAGTCCTTCATGATGAAATAGCCATGTTACAGCTTTAGTATTGAAAAATTAATAGTATTTATCATTACAGGCATATAAGCGGTTTCTGACAGGAAGTAGTTTCTGACGAGGCTTTACAAAAAAAAATCAGAAATTGTTATAAATTAAGTTCTGCAAACCATTACTGGTTAGTGTTATTTTTTGCCTATTAATGGATTTCTGCAAAAATTTGATTATCTTTCTTCAATTAATAATTATTTAAAATATCCAATATGTTAGTTGTAATTCTGATGTCCATTTTCCGTTTTGCTTTCCCCAAAAAGTTTGTGATACACATTTGGAATTTAATTTAAGACTAAGGAAACTGAATTGTTTTTTCTTGAAGTCTAAATATTCCAAAAAGTCGAAATCTATATTTTACAAGTCTAAATCATGTTTTCTTTATGATGCAAAGATCGTTGAAAAATATTTGTCAGTAAAAAGTTTCCCCTGATGAAGTAGACAGTGAATGTCTGGGGCAACAAGGCTCTTCTCCAACTTAGCCACTACAATCAGCAGTTATTGGCAGCAATGGAAAATGGTCAAGCACAGGTAAACACATTTATACATCACCAGAGGCACTACTGCACTGGGGACTAATATGAGACCTCCTGGGAGTGACAGTTACTTCAGTAACTTATGAAAAAACTGCAACAGCCTCTAGTCTAAGTTTAAGATGAATATTTACTAGTTTTGATAATGGAAAATTAACTGACTGAAATTGTCTCTGTGTTAATTTGTGAGGCTCATTTGTGAGTACCCAGTTTTATTCCTATCATAGGCTGTTCTCTTCTCTCTTCTCAGTGACAGTGTTAAGATAAGAGAAGATAAGATATACATTCTTTATGCAGGGGAACCCATTCAGTACTGATGTACTGGTCTCCCATGGGTACCTGCTGATATAAAGGATAATATGGCAAAAAGATATAAAGGATAATTTAGCTTTTTACCCAGCTTTGCAGTTCACAGAAGACAATGTGTCAAAATTTATGTATCCAATATCAACTCCATCAGT
The DNA here is from genome assembly GCA_949316495.1 of Amphiduros pacificus. Classification (NCBI taxonomy): domain Eukaryota; kingdom Metazoa; phylum Annelida; class Polychaeta; order Phyllodocida; family Hesionidae; genus Amphiduros; species Amphiduros pacificus. The sequence continues at coordinate 26,149,441 of OX439003.1, forward strand.
GCCAGTGGCATTGTCTTGCACCCAGTAGGAATCGTGGCCCAGTAGGAATTCCTACATTGTGCAACTGCCCAAAGTAGGAATTCCTACTTTGTGCAAATAAGTAGGAATTTTAAGATATATCAATAACTGAGATCACTGGATGCGGCCAACATAATTACAATGTTTATCAGTTTTCTATTAAATTTTGTATTTAAAAAAATAATAGACACTTCCTGCTTAATTGGACGTTATTGGCATTGGAGAATGTGGTTACACATTTGGATTGACTCGTACATTATAATGGAAATATGACATATTTGGAAATAGAAATGTTGATTGTCACTTTAATTTTACAAAAAATGTACAAACATTTTTTTAAATATTTGCGTCTTAATAATACGTTTACAGGCTCACATCCAGATATCTGCTTTTTTGCCAATCAGAAATGTACTGATAAAATCATATTTTATTATGCACACAACTCATATCAGTGCATGCTCATATCATTACAATTATTTTTATAACAGTCCTACGTTCATAAAGTCCAACATTTGTATAGCCTATACCTCCTCAATGACCTCATTCAGCTTCCTGACATTTGGATTCTTGACTCTGATATTCCTACTTATTTGCGCAATGTAGGAATTCCTACTTTGTCCTGCACAATGTAGGAATTATTCCTACATTGTGCAAGATTCCTACTTTACGCATGACAGCATCACCCCAACATTGCATATCTCCAGAAATCTTAAACTGAAATCTTAAACTTTGTTATAGTGAGCCCGATGCAAAGGACAGTAATATGTGAGGGGAGGTATTATTCTTTCCAGTAAGAGAACAGAAAATTGTGACATTTTTGTCAGAAGCCACCGTATTGTTGATATGTTGTTATCTTATCTGAATTGTTTTGATATGTGATGTTGTCACTTTTGAGATCGTTTGTTGCGTTAATAAAATTTACTTACCAAAACTGAGGAAACACATAATAATGAGTACAAGATATCTGTGAAGTGGTCTGCGGGGATCACAGGCCGCCGTGGCCCCACATCCCCGGAGTTCCACTTCATTATTAGCTTGACGATTATCCGCAAGAAGTGGGGAACTTTCTTCTCCGTCTTCCATTTTGATATACAGTTACTCGATGTTCCAGATTGAAGCGCCTAGTGGGATGCAGGGGAAAGCGATTAACATGTGGCAACACAGCTCGACAGTCATGAGACCAAGTTTGTCTTTCTGAGTCTATTCCCTTTGAGTTCACTCAATTTCTGAATGTTCTTCCACTGAACTCACCAATGAAGTGGTTACCGAAGTCATTTCTCTTTGCCATTCTCCCCTATTTTTGAGTATTAAAAAAAAAACCAAAAAACAAAACCAAACAACAAGAAGAAAACACCATTCACCATCATACAAAAACTATAATGTCACAAACTGTACCCTTAAGATATAAGCCCTTAAGGGTGATATGTTCACAGAGGTTTCTCAAGGACTCCTAAGCCTATATTAACATTATCTTCAGATATAGAAGTAAGAGATTTTCACAGCATGAAAAATATATTATTTTTAATTGTCTGAATTGTTCACAAATATTTTCTGTACCTAAAATATCAATTTTGTAAAATTTCAATTGGTTTTGCAAAAAAACATAAGGCTTTTTGTTAGGATATCAGATTTCTTAGGGAAAAATATAAAGGATAATATAGCAATAAGATATAAAGGATAATTTAGCTTTTTACCCAGCTTTGCAGTTCACAGAAGACAATGTGTCAAAATTTATGTATCCAATATCAACTCCATCACCCCAACATTGCATTTCTCCAGAAATCTTAAACTGAAGCTATATTTATAGAGGGACAGATTGAGGCACTGGATGTACTGCATGTTAGAGACAACTCAGCGTTTGTCATTCTATTAAAGACTTTATTGTTGCAAATAGACAGTATTTATATCCTGAAAATACTCTATCTTGCCAATGAATAAGGAAAAATCTCCTAAAGTTTCAGAGGAAAAGGATGGACAGAATGAAAGAAAATACCCCCCCCATTCATTACAGCATATGCTTTGCTGAGTCAGAACAGCAACAAAAAGTTTCCTTCTATAACCTGTTTTCAAATTAATTTGATGAAAAAAAAAAAGATTCCCTTTTTCATGGCCTTACATTTCTATTACTTAATTTGCAGATAATAAATCACCAACTCACATTTTTACTCTTTATTTATCAAATTTAAATCATTTTATTTTTACACAAGACAATTAAACTTTGCTGCATTTAATTTCTATATCTTGACAATTCTATATGCAGAAATCCATAAACTGTTAATCTCATAAATATTGTTCAAGTGTCATTTATATTTTTGAAATGACAATATAAGTAATGAAGATGACATTTTAATGTAATGGGATTGAAACAAATCACTGAAATTCAATTTTTACTCAAGAGATTGGGTACATAAATTACTTTTCATATAAATCTGAATAAATAAATTACTGTTATAAAGATAAAAACTCAAATAATATGGATTGAATTAAAACCATGCACATATTTCATGTTAAAATCACATTTTTACTATATATCATATGGTATCACTCTATAATGTATATATATATATATATATTACCTGGTATCACATAAGTATTGGATTCTTTTATTTGAAATGGAGAGATGGAAAAGATACATCATTTGAATATATAATAAACTTGTAATTAAAGGAATTATGGAATTATTTTGAGAAAAAAAATATAAATAACATATATGGGTGATAACAGATTTTGCCGTTGAAACCTATTAACTTTTTGACTTTAAAACACATTTAAACAGTACCCTAATAAATAGCCCCCTTTTAAAAGCATACTTCATGCATCATTTTTAGGTGGACTATTAAAATGGCAATATGCTTATATCATTAAAGGCATTGTCATTTGATTAGTATTAGAATGACATAAAATAGTGCTAAACGACTTTGGGCCTTGTCCATCACATGCAGCTGACACTGACCTCTGCAGATATTGCAACTTCTAGGTCTTATGGAAACTTATCTTATTGTTCATCAATTGTAGCACATCATTATGATGTTCACATGTTGACATGCTTTTGATATACCAAGTTATGGGACTGGTGCATGATGCATTTAATTAAAATGAAACAGCAATCTGAACCCTTCTTTGAAATAAACTCACATTTTTTTGTTTATAAATTTAATGTTACGTATCATGTTATTTTCACATTAAAGAACATAAGTAAACATTTATTTTATACTGTTAAATTTGAGTTTTATACTGTTAAATTTGCGTATCATCTGGTGTTGAGCATAGTTGATGTGAAGATTTGTTGCAGAATCTGAGGCAGATTCTTAGTGTCCATACAGAGAAATGCTCGTCCTGATGGCATTTGCTTGATAAGCCTACAATACACAATGTGCAATTAAAAAATCTATATGTATATATACTGGTATTGTGTGACACAAACAAAATAATATACCAACTGAGATGCTTTACAAGGACTCTAACATTGTCCCAGCTCTCAGTTGCCTTTTTAGTCTGATTTATCAGCACCATAAAAAAATTTTGTTATTATGTAAATAAGAATGGTTTAAAACTATGAACTCTCATTTTCTAAATTATCTAAAACTCTGTGGCAGATAGTATGAATACTCTTTGGTTAAACAAATTATAAATATAAAATAGTTACTGTTTTAAATATATCCATTGATAAGACAGTGAAATATATTGGAAAGCCAATACCATAATAAATGACATTATATCTATTCATATTTAAGTTTATCTTTGACTGTAATATTTCATGAGAGACCATATGACAGATTTCTCAATCTTTTTTAAATAGAATTAATCAACAATTGTCAGATCCATACAAACTGTTTACAGCTGATCACCATATTTTGTACTTTATTGATAATTTGCATGATATTACCTGTTAGCCTGATCACCAAGGGAACCAATGAAGATCACATAAGCATTGACATCCTCATTAGCAGTGAGTACCTCAGCAAAATGTTTGGGTCTGATACCATAGCGGTCCAGGTTAGCATCACTCATCACAATGACAAAGTGTTCATCTGCCTCCTCATCTGTGATGTTCTTAATGGCATGCTCTGTCGCCTCCAGGGTGTGGTCGCCACTGATACAGAACTGAGAGTGCGCATGCAATGTCTGAAGTAAACAACACAACAACAGTAAACAAACAGTCCTTAGTGAATTCTTACAGAGCATGTGTGTGCTTCCTCATGAAGTTATGTTCACAACAGAATGAAAAAATTAAAATTAAATCTTAAATTTTAAAATTAAGGAATGCTTTAAATTGATCTTAATGTAATATTTTATTTCTTTATAATTTACTTCAAGACCAAAGTGAAAAAATCTAACCTTGACAGTATCTAGTCTGTCCTTGTTGTTCTTCGGAGGCTTATTCCCCCCAACAATATCAAACTTGTACCCTTCACCAGAGTGCCCAATAATCTCATACTGAAATAAATCAGTGCAATCAAATAAATCCTGTATTCGTAGGTTTTCATATGAATACACAAGTTTATGTTTAGATTATAAAACCCATCATTTTCCAATGATATATTAATGCTGAAATGCATCACTAATGTTGATAGATAAATTCCATTGTGCATTTATTTACTGACCTTGACTTTGTGTTCATAGCCTTCCAGGGCCTCCATCACCATGACGATGGCCTCCATCTGGCGTTCGAGCCTGCCGTCGTAGCCATTAAACCTGTACATGCTCCCTGACAAGTCACAGAGCAGCTTCACCAGCTTAGGCTTCTGCTGCGGGCTGCCCAACTGATCATATCACATACATGCACATTTCATAAACATCAGACTTCCTTTACAAAGATCCATTTACAAAGTAAATTATCAAAAATTGTTATATACAAGTGAAAGTGTCACATGACATTAATGAGCAAAACAGAAAAAAAAACAGTGAGGCTGTAACTTTGTGGTATTGACTACCCTGCCACCTAGTGAGGGGCATGTATGATATAATAGTAATGTTACCTCAGGCTCTTTCTCTCCTCTCCTCTTGTAGATTCCTCTCTCTCCCGTGATGCCTTCTATCAGCTTGGCATCATCCAAGTCTCCATGAGTCTGGTGCTTCAGCCACTGCCGCTCCTTGCCCTTAGCCTTCAAACACACACACAATGAAAAGATAATGGAACTTTAAATAGTATCATGCTTGGGGTAAAAAAACCTATGTTGTCATACACAACCACTGTAAACAACAGAAAAAAAGATTATATTGCTACAACACCAATTATCTAATGTCCCAATCTCCAGAATAGAGTTTTCCTTGAAATTCCCACTTTTAAATTCTTCCTTTTCATTTCTTCAAAACATTCAACAGCATCTAGAATCTTCAGAGACCAAAAGTGGCATACAAAAAGAGTCCTTAAAATGTAATTGCAATTATTTCAATAGAAATTAAATTGAGAGGTGAATATCACTGCAGAATATCTTACCTGGAGACTGTCTAGGACAACTCGCAGTGATTGCACCTGGCGCTGTACATTGCCCGAGAATTTCTCGTACAATTCTGCATCATATTCACTCATCTTGATTTCTTTTAATCTAAAATATATAAAATCTACATTAATGATAAGCAGCTTAACGTTAAGTATCATTATTTGCATTCTTGTAATCTATACATATTTAATTTGACTGTACTGACTTACCTTTCTTTGAAAGCTTTTTGGCCCATAGCTCTTGCAGCCTCCAAAACCTTGATAGAAAAATAAGTACTCATTCTAAAGTTCAGGTACTTAATTCTCTCATGGTATGGGTTACATTTTATTACAAATAATATCTTTCATCAAACAATTATAAATAGATGCTTATGAACTGAGGGGCAAGAAATCTTTTCAAAACTTGAGACACATATACCATACCATAGCTCTTTATCAGACATAAGTATATCATTATAATTGGTAATATCTGTGTGAATGATTCCACCATGAGAATGCACTGACCTCTGGTGGGACTTGCTCTTTCTGCCAGTCTGGGACTTGGTGTACATCGTGTCCAGCATCCAGCCTGTAAGGCCCTCCCACTCCTCCCAAGCCTGCTGTGTTGCGGCCACCTTCACAAGCAAACAGCAAACTCATTCTAAATGGTTGTGGATAATAGCAACTCTATCTCCTCTTAGTTACAAATGTTTGGCAAGAGATTATGTTCATTTGAGTCTGCAATATAGTAAATTCTCTGACCTGTTCCACCAGCCCAGGTGCCACCCCCTACATGTGGGTTTCCAGTTGGGTCGACTTTACCATATTTGGGATCGTATTGGTCTGGCATTCTGGGTAATTCTCTTTCATATGATATCTATAAAATAATAAAAATAACAGAACAGAAGCCCAGGATTAATGATGATGCATCACTGATGGTCGCGGAGTGTTTTGAAAGTCAGTGTGCTAAATATTTCTCCAAGTTTTTACTGACGGGATGTTTACTGAAAGATTATAAAACAAGTATTAGGTTCCATGCATTTCTCACTTGCATTTTTATGATGAAATTACTAAACACAATATCAGTACTGAAGTTGGTCATGAAAAATGGCTTCCTTTACAAGATAATTTCAAATATAAAAAATTTGTATTAATTTAGGTTTTCTATGGAAAAAACTAAATATTTAGAATGTTTAAATACTTTGAAAAGTAATTTGATGCATACCATTTTTGCAAAAATCTCATACATGAAAATCATTACAGTTACTTAAAAATGTTTATATCTCTAACTTCCAAATGACATATTTTTTATATGCAAAACCTTTAGCCCCCTTAAGCAAGATTTCTTCTCGTCCTGAACTACAAACAAAAATCATGGTAGATTGGTACCTGTAGCTTCTGATAGTCGCCAGCGCCCCCTATGAGACGTCTCCATTCTGCAATGGAGCGCTCTAGGTTAGGAATGGCAGTCTCCCACAGCCTGACACTTCCTCCACTGTCTACAGTCACCAACCCGTCATTGCTCATGTCAGCCATCACAACATTGACAGACGAGTTAGCATTGAACCACTGGTTGTACACATTTGCATTTACAACACTGAAATAAATAGAACATTTTACATGTCAAAATGAAGTTCACTAGTGATCATGTGCTGATCCTTGATAAAACAAAAATTATTCTGAATTAAAAAAGGATATATGACCATGTTTTTATAGTGTGCCATAGTGTTTTATAGTGTGTCAAATATATTATTCTTTCAGAATAATATATTTATCAAAGATGGAGATAAAGCAGCATATGTCATTGCATGTCTCCCACCTAAGCACATTCGACATGTCAAACATCATCAGTGTTGAGCACATGGTCGTCTAATTTTGGCGCCAAGTTAGAAATACAAAAATCTACAAATGTTTGAATTCATCTACATACATACATATGATTTTTAAAATTTCACTTTAAAAAATCTACCAAAGGAGCATGTAAATAGATAACACTTTTTTAATAGAAAAATTTGACACATTTTTCAAAGAATTACTCCTTGTTTACCTTTGTAAATGATTATAGTAATCGAGGAAGGCAAATGTTTACTAACCCTGGCAGTGGAATGTATCTTAGTTTGTGGTTGACAATATCTGTGATCTCCATGAAACCTGCCAGGTTATAAGGCTTTATACCTGCAACAATTTGAAAACAAAATCATACGCCATTGAAAATCTCCATGTAATTGTAATATTATAACAATCAAATAAAATCTCTTATTATTGGTTATTTAAGATTTATAAACCTATTTTCCTTCAAATAAAGCAAATAAGCTTACAATCATATGGGTCCCCAAGCCCAGTTAATATATAGTGTGAGCAAGTAAGCTATACCCAGTTGATGACTTCAACTTCATCTTACAGGTAAAAAGTAATAGTAAAATTCATTAAAAGATTTAAAATTAAGCTGAATATCCAATATTTCTGGGGCACTATAGATTTGATCTTCTAAACCTCAAGGGAAAATGTTTGTCAAAATGTACTCTGAATGCTCACAAAAAGTCACAAAGTTTCAGCCCAAAAAGAGGTGTTTAAACAACAGTTTACCTTGTGGCCATGCTGGTTTTGGAGCCTGACTCTGAGGAATAATTCGTACCACTTGGCCGGTCTCTGGTAAGTATGTCACAGGGGGTCGTGACCTGACCTTATTGTCAGATCCACCAATCAAATGACTCAGAGAGCCTTTGAGGTAGTCTGCAGAGTTAGAATGTGATTCCTCTCTTGGAATAACATGAATGTCCACTGTTGACTGAAAAACATGACATGCTTTAATGACCTATTCATATTTATTTATTGAAAACCACAAATATCCTTTAAATATTCAGTTTTAAAATATAAAAGTTGTTATTGATATATTAACATTTAATGTATTTTAATAATCAGTAAAATCCCTTTGGGTTCCATGATAAAAAAGTAACCACAGCACATTCACAAAACAAAACCAAAATTTTCATCTGACATTTCTGTATTTCCTAAAGGGCCAACTAACCAGATCTGGAAGTCCAACAGCGAGTGTGGCGTAGGTGTCAGTGTTGACAAGGACCCTGTTAGGTGAGGAGATCTGCTGACCGAGGGCCATGCTGAGCAGAGTATCACTCAGCTGCACCTTGCCTCCAGTCTCTACATGTCCCAGCATACTGCTGCCTGCCAACAAATACAACAACATCATGTCTTACAGATAGATCTATGTGTGGCACCATCTCTAATATAACATAATATATTGTGGAATTACTTGGGGCATTGATCAATTATCATATTTAACTTGAAATATCTAATATATCTAGGCCATTGACTGGCCTGCATGCACGATTTCATATCTGTCAGATTATTCCATATTTCTTGATCCTTCTTGATTTTTGATTCAAAATAAATGTTTGGAGGATTTTTTTTTAAGAATTTAAAATAGGATGAAAATGTTTTCTTTTTTTTTATTTGGACAAAATAAAAATTTGCTCTTGTAGGCAGCCATGATTTTAGTCAATGGTAAGCAAATAAAATATCATACATTGTAATGGCATACATTTTTCTGGTTTCTTAATGGAGATTATACATACCTTCTTCTAGTGCAGTCTGTGGATTTTCATCGAGTGCTTGTAACTTGTATTCAAATGGAGATTCAGACTTGTGGGTCACAAAGTACTGCCTGAATTGGAGAATGTTTTATTTCTTAATTTTGAAAGTGTTGTATCTAGACTAATCAAACTGATTAAATGCAAAATGAAATCTCAAACAAAGACGAGACTGAGTGTAAATATTACTTCTTTGTTTCACTGTCGGTGACCAGCCAGCTTTCTCTTGACATCATCCGTACATTTTGTATTTTGATTGGCATGTCAATAGAATGGCACCTTCCCTCCAGCATGTTCATTACATCTATGGTTTGACTGTAAAACATGATGACAAAAAATAAAGTTACTTTAAAAACTTCTGCAATCTGGATTTTTTAAGCCCAGATTTTTTTTTCTTAAATGAGCCTTAAAGTTTGTAAAATTTTATTCAAATTTCAAACACACCTATATATATGTATATAAAAATATGGTTTCTTGATGATAACAAAGATGGTCAAGGGAAAAATCATGATATAAAGCATAGATTACCTGTCTTCCTTATAGAAGAGTAGCATACCATCTGACTCATGACTGAATTCATTACACATCCGGAATATACCCTGAAATGTATAATTTTCCAACAGTGTTTGTTTTTTGTTTTTAATACAATGCCAATGATGTTTAAAATCAAGTATTTTAACACATTTTTAGCAATAAGTTTTACTCTTAAAAATTTATATAAAATCATAAAATACCATACCTGAGTTTGTCTAAAATTGCGAGTGATTTTCTCTGTCGCTGCCTCAAGCATCGAGGCTGTATCAAGACGACTCACCTCCCCGGTCTCTGTATTAATACTTAGTACTGTGTTGCTCTGTAATCCAACAAATCATGAATCCTTTACTTCAATGCTGTGCTAATATTGCAGACTTAATTCTCACTACTTTACCTTAACTCACTCAATATTTACATGGACTATTAGAGTGGAAAGAAAAATTGCAAAGCAGGTGGTCATAAACCCTGTTACAGCACACACACCTGTATTTGTATGTTCTATCGTGACTTTGACCATTCTATCCCAATTATCCAGGATAGATAGCACAGCTCAATAGTATTGGTTAAAAAAAAAAAAAAGATTTCTGCTATCATCCCTACTATGGAGGGTAGATTGGTTAGAGTAATTATGCAATGCCAGACCTCAAAGATGCTAAATGATTCTTACCATGTACCGGTAAATTGCATTGTTTTACATCATAAGACTTTAAGCATTAAATAAATCAATTTCAATTATCAAATCTAATTAAGAAAAGTGTGATATTATTTAAATCATCCAGCACAGTTTTTAAATCTCAGGCATTAGCTATTTACCACTTCTTCATGGAGGACAACATTGGAGTCCAGAGGGAAGCCGAGAGGAGCCAGGTGAACTCTCTGCCTGTTGTAGGCCCCGCGGTTGGTGGGGAATATGTCATACAGGTCTATACAGGTGAGGTTCTGCTTGCGGGGGTCCATCGTGTACAGGCTGACCGGGTTCACAGTGGCGATGTGGATCAGGTCTCCCTGGCCTGCAGAGCCTGCTGACGGCTGACGATATGCACCTGATCATACAAATATTGTATACATATTCATTCCTTTGAATCATTTGTATAACCTTGTACCTAAATAAATCCCAAGAGGGTTAGTTGTGGTACATTTGTATCATTCAAGTGGGGCCCAAAATAAGTTCACAAAATTAACCCACCCTTAAAGGGAAGACAGTTTGCAAAAAAGGAAATAAGTGGAAATCATTCAAGCTGACCTTGACCTACCTCTCAAGGTTATCTGAAGGTCAATATTAAACCTTTCCCATATTTTTTTGTGGAGAACATTTAGTCAACTAGAACCACCATTGGATGTGTTCCGAGGAATATCAGATTCAAAATTATTCCTCAATTCAACTAACTTTTTTTCTTCATCAAACAAACAGACTTTCTCAAATATTTATTCCATAAATACTCTTTTTTAAATGCAGATGCCAAGCGACTGTGATTACCTTTTGTGACTGCAACATCAGCCATACCAGCTGTCTCATGTAGGGGAATATTCCAGAAAGCTTCTTGCTCTGTGAACATCACCGAGCGTGCTTCATTGCGCTCCAGGGGGAACGACCTCACTGGCAGTTTCACTGGGCCCTGTAGGACAGTAACATTGTTTGTCATTTTGTCAGATTTCACCATGTAGGACAGCAACATTGTTGGTTATTTTTGAAGTGTCAGGTCCTTGCAATATTTTGTTCATAATATATACTAAATATAAATTACCTAAATTTACATGTTTAGTAGTCAATTAGAAAAATGCATATAATAATGAAATCTCTTTTTCTCACTTCTGGCACTTTTATCTAATATATTTTACAAAATTTGTTGAAAATAAATATTCAAATTTCAATGAAGACACAATCTGATAAAAATACCTTAATGCAAACTAGTGGGTATCATGAAAAATTAAAGGTAAGACTTAAGGATTACGTCATTATCAAATCGAATTGGGGACAGAAAAAACATGTGGTACTAGTTGGCCCTAATTCTTTTGGAAAGGGTTTTTTAAAATGTTCTTACAGAACAGTTGCATGACAGGGGCGACTAATATGTGACTGGCTGACATGCCAAGACCAGGGTTCAAAGTTGACTGTTTTTCAGATTCAAAATACCGTATTTACTCGTATATAAGATGACTCGTGTATAAGACGACCCCCCAAAATTGAGGTTATTTTACTTGAAAAGACCAATTTCCGAATATAAGACGAGTCCTTTTTTTCTCGAGACATTGGCACTGCTACCATTCAAGTTTGGTGCCCATTTTAACAGTGAAACGTAAATATTCTTATATGACAAAATCTTGCTCGTGTATAAGACCTTAATGGTCTTATACCCGATCGATTTTAATTGCTTTTTTAAATGATAAATAAAGGTATTTACCTAATATTAATACAAAATACACTTTGCAGATCGGGAACAGAACAAAACCATCCATCTATTTATAACATGCATTACGCAACACGTGGTCGTAATTTTGAAAAGCATTAAAAGAAAACATAACAAATATCGGACATAGCAGATCGATTTTAATTGCGTTTTAAATGATAAATAAAGGTATTTACCCAATATTATCACAAATTAATCCATCCAATTAACATGCATTACGCAATATGAGGTCCTCATTTTAAAAAGCGGGAGTGACTGGGACAAGCTCTTATTTTTGGCGCGAAAACAATTGGAGTCTATCAACTTGCATTGAAATATTAATATATTGCGCAATGATGGATCCCTGGCTTCTCTTCGTGTTCCGCAGATCGAATTTACGTTTTACTTTTAAACAATGAAATAACAGGCATCGGACATAGCGGATCGATTTTAATTGCCTTTTAAATGATAAATAATGATAACGCTTTGTTATTCTCAACCTGAGAACCGTAATTGTCATAATATTAAGTAAATACCTTTATTTATCATTTAAAACGCAATTAAAATCGATCCATGTGTGAAAGCATTTCTGTCAACAGGGAAGACACGACTCAAAGCAGTGGAAACAATGACGAAATGCAAAACTGTAAATGCTGATAATTGGAATCAGTGAGAACAAAGTAAAAACAAAGCGTTTCGAAATAATAGACTTTGCATATCAGTAACTACTTTTGTGAAATTTCAATGTTTCACCATGTTTATATACAGATATGCTTTTAATTCACCAAATTAGAGAATTACTACACAATACCTTATATATTGTCACCAAAATATCTTCTTCTAAATATTTTCTCATGTAATATTTTATTTTTTAAATTTATGTACAAAAATACATCGATTTAGATGAGCAGTGTAAAGTATGGGCTCCTATAAGCATCCCTCATGTACCGGGACATATATTTTTTAGAAAAATATAAATGTAAAAATTATTTTTTCTCTTTTATTACCAACATTATAATTTGCACTATTTGAAGGATTTATATTTTGTGGGTATCATACCTTGATTCGGACATGTTTATCTTCTATAGGAAGTGACACTAAACTGGTTCGCTTCCTGTCTCCTTGACCTTTGATGTGGATTTGGCCTTGATACATAAACTTTGGAAGCATCTGTCTGAAATGATTCCAAATCATTCATATGATTATAAAATTGTTCTTAAGCAGTGGGAACCACCTTTTTGGACAAACATTATTTCTATTTCTTTGCTGTGCAGTAGGGCTTACACTTAAATAAATTCTTTCTGAATTCTTTGTATTCTTCCATAAGTTTTTTTGTATCAAGTAAAATCCACATGAAAATATCAGTTTTTTGTTTTACACTTATAAACAACAAAACATCTTCTCAAAAATATAAATAGTTTTATTTTTTGGCATATAATTTCATTCAACTATTAATATACAGTGCAATAAATTATTTTAAGTTAAAGAAAACATAGTAATTTATCAAATATTTATGTTAATAATGAATATTGACACCATCAAGGTGTTATTATAATCATTTTTCTTAAAATGCTGGTGAACCAGAGCTGGTAAATCTTTATTTAAGTCTGAATTTAATCTTGATTTTTCTCACATTTTAACCTGATACAAATATGAAATATGAAAGCACTTTTTAAATTCATTTTTGTAGCTATTTTAACGGCTTTGGACTGTTAAACTTTTTGAAACTTAAATATGTTAATGAGAATGTTCAAATCCATGTACATGTTGATTTAAATGGTAATGAAACTATTTTTTAATCTTTTTTTTTCTTAATAGGATGAACCGAAATACAAACTTGTTATAACTTTCCATAATTTTTCCTCATATAATTTACATTCAACTTTTATTTTTCACCATATAGTATAGCTTTTATTAAATTTCTTTGTACCATATCATAAACTTTCTTTGATGCCAAAATGTTTAAACATTATAATTCTTGGCTATCTTTTTATACGAGATTTAATAACTTAATATTTATTCATCAAGATTGAATATATAAGATATATATAAGATATGTATATTAATAATAATTGTCCTAATAGTGTAATTTTACATAATATAAGATATGTTAATTTAGAATAATTGTCCTAATTGTGTCATTTTACATACTCTGAGGCCAGATGTACAGCGGAGGGGTCCGCCCCGACAGGAATGCCATGCTTGTGTAAGGTCTCAACTACGGTCTCTCTCAGCTCCTTATTGTAGGAGTCAAAATCAAACACATTCTTCACAACATTGGAAAGTCCTTCATCAGGAAACATCTGAAATAACGTTAAGTTCTTATTAAATGTATTATCAGGATTAAATTAACTTTTTCAAGGTGGTAATAAACATCAGTAAAGGTTGGATGTATGGAGCTCAATCATGAACTTTTGTTTAAAGATAATAAACATGGCAATATATAATTTAAAGAGGTTTGAAATCACCCAGATGCTACATACTAAAAAGTTAAGAACTTGAAATAAATCATCTTGAATCAATAATTATCTCTGAAATTACCATATTACAATTATATATTTTAAAAGATGTCATCCTACATCTTTATCCACTGGCCTTTTCATTCCTATCTTTTGAACTTATCCAGTGATATAAACTCATCAAATTGGGGCTTTTTCCTTTTCTACATGTGTTAAGTGTACCCATTAATAACTATTCACCAATGCCTATTAATAACTATATGTCTAAGCTTTAGGCCTGTACCTGTAAGTGTTTGACCATGTTGACCACCTCTCTGGTGGAGTAGGGGTAGTTGATGAGGCCCTGGTCCGCCATCTCCCTCAGGTCACGGAAGGCCAGCACTAGCTTATGGAGGATCTCATCCGGTACTTCTGGACCATACTGCCGGAGCATGGACATTTCGGAGGCCATGTCTGGGTTGTCTACAGCATGACAGCTGAAGATGTCACCTGAAATAGAGGTCATTTAATATTTTCATCTAATTGACAACAATACTCAATAAAATATACTTTTACATCAAATGTAGACTGAATACAAGAGACAGTCCCTTGTGACACTCACCCATTGCTCCGAAGAAGTCATTTCCAAGGAAAGGGAATCCAGGCCTGTTTGCCAAGACAAACATACGGAAGTCTGGATGGGCAACTATCACATTAGATGAAGGCTTGATTCCTGAGTGAGCTGAAATATCAAAGTTAGTCTACTTTATGTAAACCTCACAACATCCAACATTCCGTATATAAGGGTTGGTGTATTCTTAAAATATTTGTTTCAAACTATTTTTCTTCAGACAATATTTTTGCGATAAGAATCATTATTTAGATAAGCACAGTACAAACCATTTACAATTCTCCTTCCATCAGCTAAGTGCATTTCTCCAGATTCGACCAGAGTTTTGAGTATACATGTAACATTAGTGGGAGCTTTGTCAGCCTCATCTATGACTAGAATATGCCCGTTCTTAACAGCTCGCACCTACAATCAAAACCACGCCAACTTGAAGTTATCTCAAGACTTTTTCTCAAAAGACCAAACTTCATTTCTGTAATGTTTGCAAATTAACAAAAAAAAACCACTTTTAAAACAGGACTGTAAATAATATATATACTAAATAAGGATTTGTAATATTCAACATACACCATAATGAACCCATATACTTTATATGATCATCCAATAGGATAAGATATAATATGTTTACCAAAGGAGAGTCTTCATATTTGATGACGCCATCCTGCACTGTGGGCTGGAGAGTGAGAGTCTGAACTGTCGTATCTCTGAAATAAATAAATATAAAACATAATAAATATCAAATAAATATCTGACTGTCTGGAATGCCATCTATATAGTGAATTGTACATATGTCAAAATAATTTTAATTTGGGAATTCTTAGTTTCTATGAGGATGTTCCTATTCTATTTTTCTACTCGTCACAGTTATTTAGCATGCCTACCTATGAAGTTGCAGATATTCCCGTGGCCTGTTAAGTAGGTACAGGAACCTGTCAATAATTTTATTTTTTCCGACACCCTGGTTGCCAACCAGTAGCAGATGTTCCCCCAGCAGGTAATCCTTCAGCATGTCCTCCATCACAGCTAAATGCTGTAATAACAAAAACATGAACACAGGCTTAGTCATCTACTTCACTATATTTCCACCGTTTATTGTGATACTATTTTAGAGGGTTAAATCTTATTACTCTTAGTTTCTTTCCAGAAGTTTTAAAATATCACTTTTATTGTGTTTAATAACACACTCTTACACTACCAATTTCAAATTCACTTCTGACTTATAATAAATGTTTGACAGTAAATATTGTTTGTGAAAGCAGAAGATGTTAGCAGTGATTAGGCTGTACAGTACTGGGCACCTTACCTGAGGGTTCTCATAGAAGAGCACATCAGGCACCTTCATTCTGTTTTCTGGGTTGTATAAAGGAACCTCTGTATTACCTATTCTTAACATATTACCTGTAACACCACCTGCAACAGATTCAAAGGTTATAAAATACATATTTAAAGCATTTGGTTCAACATAAATGGACCAGTTGTGGATGGTACTAAACTTTACATGATCATCAAACATTCTGCATGAAACTAACTCTCCACTTCAAGGAATCAAAATATATATCATCACATCTTGCAATTATTTAAAAGGATATTGCTGGTTCATGTTATACGTTCTATAACATAGGGCCCTAATCCTTTGATTGATCATGAGGATATATGATCACATCCCATAGTGGCTACTTACAAGCCTTACACTGTGCTGGCAGGATATATGATCACATCCCATAGTGGCTACTTACAAGCCTTCCACTGTGCTGGCAGGATATATGATCACATCCCATAGTGGCTACTTACAAGCCTTACACTGTGCTGGCAGGATATATGATCACATCTCATAGTGGCTACTTACAAGCCTTCCACTGTGCTGGCAGGATATATGATCATATCCCATAGTGGCTACTTACAAGCCTTCCACTGTGCTGGCAGGATATATGATCACATCCCATAGTGGCTACTTACAAGCCTTCCACTGTGCTGGCAGGATATGTGATCACATCCCATAGTGGCTACTTACAGGCCTTCCACTGTGCTGGCAGGATATATGATCACATCCCATAGTGGCTACTTACAAGTCTTCCACTGTGCTGGCAGGATATATGATCATATCCCATAGTGGCTACTTACAAGCCTTCCACTGTGCTGGCAGGATATATGATCACATCCCATAGTGGCTACTTACAAGTCTTCCACTGTGCTGGCAGGATATATGATCACATCCCATAGTGGCTACTTACAGGCCTTCCACTGTGCTGGCAGGATATATGATCATATCCCATAGTGGCTACTTACAAGCCTTCCACTGTGCTGGCAGGATATGTGATCACATCCCATAGTGGCTACTTACAAGTCTTCCACTGTGCTGGCAGGATATATGATCATATCCCATAGTGGCTACTTACAAGTCTTCCACTGTGCTGGCAGGATATATGATCACATCCCATAGTGGCTACTTACAAGTCTTCCACTGTGCTGGCAGGATATATGATCACATCCCATAGTGGCTACTTACAAGTCTTCCACTGTGCTGGCAGGATATATGATCATATCCCATAGTGGCTACTTACAAGCCTTCCACTGTGCTGGCAGGATATGTGATCACATCCCATAGTGGCTACTTACAAGTCTTCCACTGTGCTGGCAGGATATATGATCACATCCCATAGTGGCTACTTACAAGTCTTCCACTGTGCTGGCAGGATATATGATCACATCCCATAGTGGCTACTTACAAGTCTTCCACTGTGCTGGCAGGATATATGATCACATCCCATAGTGGCTACTTACAAGTCTTCCACTGTGCTGGCAGGATATATGATCACATCCCATAGTGGCTACTTACAAGTCTTCCACTGTGCTGGCAGGATATATGATCACATCCCATAGTGGCTACTTACAAGTCTTCCACTGTGCTGGCAGGATATATGATCACATCCCATAGTGGCTACTTACAAGTCTTCCACTGTGCTGGCAGGATATATGATCACATCCCATAGTGGCTACTTACAAGTCTTCCACTGTGCTGGCAGGATATATGATCACATCCCATAGTGGCTACTTACAAGTGACAGCTCTGTCCAGTCCTTCCACTGTGCTGGCAGGCTTTGGTTTCTGGATTCCCTGATGTTCCAACTCTTCATCTAGAGCAGTCCGAGCCAGACGAGGTAGAAACCTATTAAATAAACCAATCATTCTGTCATAGTTAACATGATACTATGGTGCAAATCAGCAAAAAATACAAATCACACATCTAACCATAAGATGTAACATTATTATTAAAAAAAACTTGATTCCTTTCTTGTTCAAATTGATCAGAAATTCTCATGATCTGCTCTCCAGAAATTCTAGCTAGTCTGTGAAAAACAACAGGATTGGCATGAGAGAGCAGTACATGATGTGAAATGTTTTGTATTGTAAATTTCCACCCACTGTTCTTCAAGATGTCAGCACTATTGTATCTATATTATGCAGTCTTTATTTAAGTATATTGTAAACTGTATAATGTATGTCACCATTACGGAGGCAAAACTGAGAAAACACCGGATGTAAAGCTGAAAGGCACAGTGTTCGAACAGGCCATTGCTACTCCAGAAGTCAAAAATGACTAACCTTGCAAGACAAGCTTTTTGTATGACTTCATACAGGTCCTCATTTGGATATTGGGCTAATCTCTTGGCAATTCTAAACAGCTGGCGTGTAGACAACGAAGCTGCCACTGACTTCAACTAGTAAAATAAAAAGTCACCTTTTATGTACATGTGCAACAGACACATAAAATGTTTTGTGACATCAAATGACTATTTCATCAAAGTATATGAAAGCATAATCTATTCACTAAGATGTGAGTATTTGAGTTACTATTATTAAGCACAATTATCAATGTCAATCCTATATACCAAGGTCTTGTTAATTCATCTCAAAATTAAAATAAATCATGGATGAAACATGACTCAACCTCTTTGCTGGTTAAATGTACAAATGTTATCTTTACAGCAAATACGAATTGAAAAGAAATGATGTGACTAACATTGGAATCTGTGGCCTGCCTCAGTTTGTGTGTAAGCTCCATCACAGGTTGCATATCAGCCATATTTGGAACCTGTAAAATTTGGTCATCCAATCAGTTCATCTATTTAATTCTTTGTTCTTTCTTTGAACATTATAATGTTGAGAACCAAACAAAATATCAGTCTTAATTCTTTATATTTAAATATTTAAGGATAAAGAGTCAAACTGGAAAATGCACTAAAAGTAGGAAATTGGGTAGTAATAAAATTATTTTATTTTTCTTGAAGGATGATAATCCTGAATGAATTTTAACAAATTACTTCAGAATATTAATTAATTTATTATCTCCTGAAAAAAATTATATCCTGAATTAGGACAGTTCTCTTTACTTATCTTTGTTCTTAGCTTTGAAAAATCACATGGTTATCTTACAACTAACGTGTGTGATATAAATTTACCAGTTTTCTAAGAACACTAATCTCCTCCTGTTGTGTCATGGCTCTCATGTTGTGGTAGAGGAACATGGTGGCTACTTCTGAACTGAGCCACTGCTGACTGCTGCTCCCGACAACAGGAGGCTCAGACAAGGCCATGATGCGGAACGACGGGTGGATTGGGAAGATGCTTCTCTCAGCCATCTCCTCGTCTGATAAGTTCTGCTCTTCTTTTATGCTGTCATATCTGTCTTGTCTTACTAAGCGAGTGCCATCAAATAATGTCAGCTCCCGATCATGTATCAACCTGGACAGAAGCATTTTAGGCTTGAAAATATGCCACTATGTATGTAATGAGTATGTAATGTATTTACGAGAGAGAAAGTGTACTTTTCATAAAAGGTGTACCAAAATCTCTTAACCAGTATTCAAATTGTATCCTCACAATGCTAATATTGTGCTTGGTGTGACAACTCAACTACTGTCTACTTGGAGATGCATTTATATCATGCAATGATATCCTTTTGACAAGTAATTACTAGATTACATTTTTGTTTAAATCTAGACACTGGATAGCTTAGAAATGCTGTGTTCCAACCTGTGTAGGACAGCAAAGGTGCCAGCATTGACCCTGTGCACCCCATCCAGGACGGCCAGACTACCCTCCCTGGCAGCGGTTACCAGCGGCGAGGGTCTCCATGACGTGTCACCATTGGGCAGTGTCATGCGCTGCTGCAGCAGGTCTCGGGCTGTCATATCCTGCAGCAAATTATAACTTAATTATGGAATCAATTAAACTGACAGGAAATGTTAATTGCATTAATCACTCTCGATATACTTTTCAAATTAATTTACATTCTTGAAATGTGCTTACATTGCAGTGTAACTCCTATAAATATGATAAAATTGCATTTTAGCTATAAAAGTAATTGTTACAATGTCAACATTAATGCCACATAGATAGAAGTAATATATGCCTGATTACATTATATATTTCCATCTTTGTAAACATCAATAATTAAAAAGTTTTACCTGATAAAGCATGATGGGTTCTACATGATATCCTAGCAGATCTGCAAACTGCTTCATCATCATAGTTTTCCCACATCCCTAAAAATATTAAATCACAAGTATATATAATCAAAATTTCAATTTTCTTCTGCCAGACATTAAAATATACTTCTATGAAACTGTGAGCTTACCCTAGGGCCAATAAGACAGAAGTCCTTGACAGAATGAGAGAGCATGATGTCCGCGAGGAGGTCGTCATGATACTGGGTGCTAACAAAGTTCTCCTGCATTGTGGGATGCGCCATTACTCCCTGGGCCACCTATAAATTACCAACATAACTTTTTATGTTTTTTTCAAATATTTTGATGTGTGTTCTATTCTACATAAAAATAAAAATCCTCAGTAAAATTTTACTAAAAATCGAAGAAAAATCGAAGAAAAATTGTAATCACCTCAACATCATAGTATTTCTTGTTGACATTGACTTGTACAGTGGCGCCTCCTGCATGTCTGCGTATTTCTGACACTACAGAGCCATCTGATGTGGAGGATTCCATTAACTCAAATGACTGAAATTTTACAAGAGAGCCTGTTTCTTATTCAAAGTAAATTTCTTTCTTCTTAATCAATAAATTACATAAATCCTCTGAAACAAATTTGGTTTTTTTGTGATAAGTAATGCAGAACTGTCACTTTTCTCATATAGAGATTAAAAGAAAAGAGGTTCATATCATCAAATATTTATTTTTAACTTGTAATACATTTAAATTAAATGAATAAGTCTTGGACAAATACAATAAACTTTTCCATGAAAGTCTTACTTCTAAACTCATCCACTGCTGCCATCCTGCCTTCCTTTATTTCTTTACCTCATATGAGCACAGCATCATGCCTACCTTTAATGCATCCTCTACAGACATCCTGCCTTCCTTTATTTCTTTACCTCATATGAGTGCAGATTCATGCTTACATTCATTGAATCCTCTACAGACACCCTGCCTTCCTTTATTTCTTTACCTCATATGCGTACAGCATCATGCCTACCTTTAGTGCATCCTCTACAGACATCCTGCCTTCCTTTATTTCTTTACCTTATATGAATGCAGCTTCATGCTTACCTTTAATGCATCTTCTACCTGCCTTCATTTTGTACCTTTACCTCATATAAGTACAGCATCATGCCTACCTTTAGTGCATCCTCTACAGACATCCTGCCTTCCTTTATTTCTTTACCTTATATGAATGCAGCTTCATGCTTACCTTTAATGCATCTTCTACCTGCCTTCATTTTGTACCTTTACCTCATATGAGTGCAGCTTCATGCTTACCTTCAATGCATCCTCTACAGACATCCTGCTGTCCTTTTGTATCTTTACCTCATATGAGTGCAGCTTCATGCTTACCTTTAATGCATCCTCTACAGGCATCCTGCCTTCCTTTTGTACCTTTATCTCATATGAATGCAGCTTCATGCTTACCTTCAATGCATCCTCTACAGGCATACTGCCTTCCTTTTGTACCTTTACCTCATATGAATGCAGCTTCATGCTTACCTTCAATGCATCCTCTACAGGCATCCTGGCTTCATTTTGTACATTTACCTCATATGAGTACAGCTTCATGCTTACCTTTAATGCGTCCTCTACAGACATCCTTCCTTCCTTGTTCATCATTACTTCATATGGATACAAGAGCTTGATCAGTTTCTGTGGAGATGCTGATTGCACTTTGGCCTGTAAACCCATCACGTTTAAATTTAAGTGAGTTTTCTATCATACTTTTCAAGAAACACTTTGCTTTTTCTATGTTGGAAGATTTTTTTGTACAGAACTGTTTCTTAATGATAGTGACAGATTTTCTTACTGCAGAAATACAGAAGGAATTTAACAAATTTATTATTACAATTTATTTCCTTAAATTAATTATTGCTTACAATATCAAGCTTTTACATATTTCAAGTACCATATCTGCAAATAATATTAATTAAAATTTTCCTCCTCTTTTTCTTTGGAAAATTAAATTATGGAATTTAATTTATCAAGTTGA
Organism: Amphiduros pacificus; assembly: GCA_949316495.1. NCBI lineage: Eukaryota > Metazoa > Annelida > Polychaeta > Phyllodocida > Hesionidae > Amphiduros > Amphiduros pacificus. The sequence goes on from OX439003.1 coordinate 26,171,973, forward strand.
TAAAAATTATTAATTCCCTGTGACATACCAATATTTTAATGATTGCACCAAGATTATCCAGAGGGAAATCTTGCAGTCCTAACTCATTTGCTTCTGATGATCTCATTGTATTTGCAAATGATAAAATTTGAGACATTCTGAAGAAAACAAATATACACAAATGAATACACAAATGAATACACAAATGAAATTGAGCTAATCTGATCCCCAACATATAACACATTAAGCTTACTTAAGATGGAAAAATGCTATTAGTTTTGCCTAGTTACTCAGACCTGAGAGGTCTATGACTCAAACATATATGGTATTGTAAGTAACCAGTCTATGATCTTGCAGATTAATTAGTTTATATTATTGTAGTGAAGACTGTAATAAGCATATACCTATCAGGGGCCACTCCTTCTGCTATGGCATTCAAAACTTCCAGCTGGTCCTGAAATTTACAGCAGCATTTCAGAAATAGCTCAATGACATGTTTCCTTTGACAGTGCTGTTTATCACTGGTGGCTGACTCCATATTCACATCAACATTTTGAGAAAAGCTAAAGTGTAATTTAATCATGTAAGTTTAAAAATGTAAATGATGTTGTGAACTCAACCAAAAAATAAATATACCAAATGTTAAATCTGGTATATGTTCTTCTTGTCCAGTTTAATTAATCACTGACCAAGTTTGTCTCAGATACCTATCTGATCCCTCATGTTACTCACAAAAGACAACGTGTATTTCTTGATATTTCAAAATTTACCTTGAATGGCAAGGGGTTAATATCTCTGGCTTGGAAGCGGGACCTGAGGGGAGGGTCTAATGGGTTGCCTTGGTAACGTGGCACTGGGAGGCCTAATGCAATCACACGGAAGTCCTCACTGACCCGAACCAGCTTCCAGGCATCCAACTCCTCCTGACTGTGCTCCTACAGAAGATATAACTCAGTGTTATGTTATACTGGGATGAATAAACATCCTGAGGGAAAAAAGTCCGAAAAAATCATGACAATATTCTGGGAGGAAATAATCACTGAAATAAAAACCGAGAGTATGATATGATATCTATGTGAGTTGCACAGTGAGCATAATATAATGCCTAGAGAAATCATATATATCATATATTCAACACGAGCGATAGATCAATCTTCATTTCAAATACACCCAGGTGTCTAATTCCAGTTAGTTCACACACATTTTATTCAGTTTAATTTTATAGACATATATACAATATTCTGATAAAGAACAATTTTCTTGAAAATTTGCTAGAATAGAGTTTGAAAAGTGTTACCTGTAGGAGCTTATCATATCTGTCAGCAGCCATGAGGAAGCGGCCATCATCAAGCTGCATCTCCCGGTTCTCCAAAAGATTGTTCAATACCGGAAGTACATTCCTCTCAGCTTTCTCTATTCCCTCCAAAACTAATACACGACCATGTGTTGCTGCTTTCACTGCACACTGAACAATAAAATATCAATTGTCCTCATGTTTAGCTTACAGGAATACATATAATTAAAAATCCAAGTCTTAGTTGCAGACAAATTTGTCTGAGAATTCAGAGTTAAATGTAGTATGAGCTAAAGATTTGTTTACATTTGTACAAATATCATTAATTCCTTTTCATAATAAACAGGAATAATATACCTGGTCTATATGGAATGCTGTCCCAGAGACGATTTCTCGTCTCTGTTTAAGGTCTGTCTCTGTAGTATCTCTGGACAATGATACATACTCTGCTTCCTTCTGGGTCAACTCCTGAAAATAAAAATGGCGTCTTTTACATAAAGCTTTATTCTCTTTGAATAAAATGTAATGCTTTGACCTCACAGAAAGAGACAAGGAACAGATGAAATTCATTTAAACCTCTGGAAACACATTTAATCAAAATTATATTAAGAAGTACTCCACAAGTATAACAATAATGGTAATCATTATCTACTTATTTTCTTATATTTTTCAAGATATCTATAATACTAAAGCCAGTATTTCCACAAAATGGCAGATTGTGTTCAAGTTTTCCCATGTAGCATATTCTCTTACCAGATACATCATTGCTAAGCTTCTACGAAGGGGTCCTGGGGGCCCAATGAGAAATACATCCTGTCCCAATAAATCCTTCAACATAATCAACATCGTCTTCAAATTTGTGTCAATTACCGGTAACATGTTAACCATGTAAACATAAACATTATGGATGCATAGATACAAAATATAGTCAGTAAAAGTTTCAAACTTATTGCTCGCTTTCCCATTATTTAATTCCTATTACAATGATTATTACAAACAAGTTACTCTTGCCTAAATATTAATTTTAAATTTATAACTTGATGATTTCACATGCTCTCTGTCCAATATATAGGGGAAAATGGGTGATTTTAAATATCTTTTTCTGTTTTAAATGGTCAAATGTATTGGTTCACAAAATTTATGCTCTCAATGCAGAATGGAAACAGTTGGTTTCAAATGTTTATGATGGACAGCAATGCTTTATTGTGAGCTAGATATTATATACCTTTTGCATTATCCATCGCAAATGTCTTAACATGGACTGTGGGAAATTTTCTGGTACTACAATAAAACAAAGCACAAATATTAATAAGTCCATCTTCATATTTAAAAATGATTAAAATGATTTTTTCTGGGCAATGAACCATGGTGTATGTGAAGGGAATACAAGGATTATTAAAATTATCTTTAATTTCAAATCAATTTATGAAATGTTTCAACATAAGAACACTATTGCATTATTATAATACAGCATTGATCAAACATAAATTTTTCAATTGAAATATCATCAGGACTACAGACTCAAAATGCTAGAACCAACAAACATTGTTTAAGATTTAGTAAACTTACTGTATTTTGCGGGTACATATTCTTGGTTCTTGGGTGACTTAATTCTCATGCTAATGTCTCCAATATTGACAACCTTGCCATCACCTGTAATATATACATCATATCTCTACAGTATGCCAATGCAAATGCAAATGATTTTATTTTTATTTTAATAATTACATAATAATATGCCACCTGTTGTGTCATTCAGTGGCCCGTGCTAATTCTTAATTTCAGAAAGCTTTGAGATAGTTGAAGCCAAAAGTCTATTCAATCAGGAATCAGTGTGACCCAATAAAGTCACAAATTTCAATTACTTTAAAAGACTCAGGACTACAGCAATTTATTGTGAGCTTAATATCCAGAAAAAAATATTATAATCAAGAAACAAGTAAAGTCTGCCCCTTTGGAGAACTTTGTCCCCTCATTGATATCAAAATACCAGAAGTATATTAGTAGCTACTGGTTACTGGTTGGGTTTGAAAAGGCCTTCAGGGTTTAATTGCCATCTTGAAGGAGATTTCTTGAGGTTTAAGCTGTGAGAGTGGGGGAACTTCTCCTTGGGGCCAAGTTCACCTTGCCACGGTCAACTTCTCTGGTATGCATCATTGTTTTGAAATTTGTAAAACTTGCATTGCCATGTGTATTGTATTGGACATCAGCTTTCTCTCTTTTAAATTATCAATGACAATAAACATCGATAATATACATTGATTCATGATTTCAACCATTGTAACCCTATTCTAATGTGAATAAGTGTGCACTTGAAATGTGCAACACCAAAAGAGGGCAGGCTCAAGCCATCCCCAGCGGGGCTTCTAAAATCTGCGTTAACCCCTAATGGATGGGAAGGACGGCAACATCCACCACCGGTAACGGAGTGGGAGGACGTTGACATCCCCATTATTCTGGCTTGACGACATTATTTGTAACATTCTGAAAGGCTGCAACTTGTTACAATGTAATCAAGATAATGACGTCAGACTGATTGGACCATTTTGACCCCAGCACTTCATTAAGGATATTGAATAACCAAGGTTATAAATGTGATAAATTTAGTATGTAGATACACTACTTCAGTAGTCCAGAAAAAAATTGGTTAGTACTGCCAATCAACAAAATTTAGATAGACTAGTCCATTAGGGGTTAATTATTAGCAAAGGACAACTTTTCAGACTTGAGGTTGAGCACTTTCAAATGATGTCATGACTTTATGACCCCAATTTGCCCAAATGCCATGGTCCAATAAAGTTTAATAAAGTCAAGAAGTAGGACTGCGAATTGATCACAACAATAAATTCCGAACAACACAAGAATACACATGCCGTTCAATTTACATGGTGGCTAAGTATTGGGACCACACATTACATTGCTTATTAGAGTTTCTCACCCGATGATGAGGACGAGGAGGAGGTGTAGCGAACTCCGACATGTTTCGTCTGCTGGCCACCACCTCGGCCCAGGACCGCCGTCAGATGCCTCACCCGGCGGACTGCCGCCTCCCCCGACATCACAAGTCCCTGCCACATTGAAACTGCACTCTCAACACAATGTATGTACTATTTTACGTTACATAGCACTTGAAATTTGACCGTAATATTTAGTTTGTTGTAGATCAGTACATAACATGTGTGATGTTTTCGACCTTGCCCCTTCCCATGTAGTTCTGTATCAACATTGCTAGTGTCTAGATGTTTGACCGATTCACAAACCCAGCTAAACTTTTACCTGGTTATTTCCACATTGGCCATCAGATGGCACAATAAGGCAATGCAATGCAAAATATTTTATTCTCTACAAATATTGAAGCTGGATACGGGAGAATAATTCAATACCCGGGTACAATATAACACTTCATATATAAAACATAACAATTTTATCAAATAACTGTTGTATACTGTTAATGTAGGTGTGACATCTGGGGCAATATCCCAAAAAATATTTGGTTGTATTTTTTTCTTGATCATTCTTGACACAAATTGGTATCCTTTCTAATTAGGGGTGGACCCTTATTCATTCAGGGGGGAGTGGAGGAAAGTAAAATATATACATATCATATACATGATATTTGTTTAGCCCACTTGACGAGGAAAAAAATATTGAGAATGTCAACCTTATGAAAAAAATTAATTGAGACTCGTACACACTGCGTGAAAAATTAGATTTACAAGAGGCCAATATGTATATATTGTTGAAGTAAATTTGAAATTAACATGACCTTTCAGACATATTTACAAACTGTAAATTGGCAATTTACAAGACCTTTAATGTATGCATCAAAGACAGTAAAGACCGGAATTTGCAAGCCTTTACAAAATCAGAAAAGATGTCAAATTTCAAATAAACAAGACAAATACAAGATACTATATGCTTGTAAAGATGAACAAGATGCATGTGAAAAGCTTGTCAAATATGATCTTTACTTGATCTTTATAAAATCAGAAAAGATGTTAAATTTCAAATAAACAAGACAAATACAAGATACTATATGCATGTAAAGATGAACAAGATGCATGTGAAAAGCTTGTCAAATATGATCTTTACTTGGACACAAAATATGCTTAAATGTATTATTTTGACATTTACAATATTTAGCTAAGATGCTTATATATAAAGACAGCATATTTACAAGAGAGATCTTTATTTGAAGGTTATACCTCAGGGCATTTGGATAATTGATAATAAAGGGCATTTGGATTTTTGCACTGATGGCCATTGTTAGGAAAATAACAATTAAAAAGGTCATTGAAATAAAATTGCTGAAACAATCTGTCTGAAATGAAAAAAATTAATAGAAATAAGAATAACATACACATTTGAAAGACATTTCCAAAAATGGCAAAAGGTCATTGACCATTTCTGCACAAAAGTTTTCTAAAATACAAATTCATTGTCCTTGAAAGGAAACAAGGAGCCTAACTACAAAACATAAATATCCTGAAACTATATGTGACCTTCTCAATCAAGTCCCTTGTTAGAGCTGTTTCATTACTTGTAAAAGGTCAATGACCTTGCCTGAAAATAAACAGCCCTGAAACATAATTAAAATCAAGATATTTATCCTTGGATAGGTTGTGACCTTTTCAACCAGGGCCCTTATTATAATAATGCACAAACAGCAAAAGTTTATTAACATAGAAAAGGTCAATGCCCTAACATGGGAATAATCAATAGTGAAACAGGACAAGGCACATCATAATATTGAATTGTGTGTCATCTTTTCAATCAAGGACCTTTTTCAGTAGTTGGCATCATTGAATTTTATAAGACCTTGTCAATCAAGGTCTTTGTTAGTGCAAAGAATAGTGATAGGTCATTGACCTTTCATGTCCAAAAAAAATAAAATAAAAAAGGTGAAACAAAATGACAGTTTATAAGATATTGAATAATTTGTGACTCTCTCGATTAAGGCCCATGATAGAACAGTGCACAAAACAGAAAAAGGTCATTGACCTTGCATCAAAACAAGCAGTCCTGGAAGAAGACAAAATGCAATGTATATCAATCCTTGATATATATGAACCTTTTAACTGAGTCCTTGTACGAACATTGCATAAACTGTTGGAAGGTCATTGACCTTTATTTGAAACCAGCAATCCTGAAACAAAACAAACTGTACATCAAAGTGTGTTTCTTGTCAATGACCTTGCATCATAATAAGTAGATATGAAAAAAAACAAAAGGAAAGGTTGTGTAATGTATGGTTGTCATTGAATAACCATTCAAATCAAGGCCCTTGTGAGAACAGTATGTGGACTTGTCATTGACCCTGTCTGAAAACTAGCACCTCTGAAACAAAACAAAAGACAATGTATGTTAAATATTATATTTGACCTTGATGGTTTGATCTTTTCAATCAGCTCCCTTGTCAAAACAGTGCATAAACTCATAAAAGCTCATTGACCTTGCCTGGAGATATGCAGTCCTGAAACAGAGTAAAATCAAATTATATTGTTACAGTAAAAAGTATATCCTTGGAGGTAGTGTTTTCTGGAAGAAAATGCCCTGCAAAACAATATTTCTTTTTCTACCGTCTAAATTCATACTGTTAAATGAATCATGATATGTAAATGGCATGTGGAGGTTTCAGCCTGTCACTGCTCCTGTATGGAAATGGACATTCAATGTGTTACAAGTCTGTTAAAATAATGTTTTGTGAGGCACACAAGTATCCTAGTCCTGCCTGCTCATCTGCTGTGTGAGTGTTTTCTGCCAAATGGTAATTTTCCAGGAAGTTAAACAAGATTTATAGGTCACCATTGATGTAATGAGGGGGTGAATGAATGCCCCTTGTCCCAGATGAAAGAAGATAAATTATATGACCGGATGACCCAGACTGATTAACCCCAAAACATCTGGACATTTGCAAGAGTGGGAAAAAAGGGAAAACTATTGACAAGGATAATGTGTTCATGTCTCACATGCTGTCTGCAGTGTAAAACCAAACACCAACTGAATTTCTATCAGTATCTAATTTATAACTCAGCAAATAAAAATGTCAACCAGAATTTGTCAAGAATTGTCAAGAAATGGATCTCTTCCCCAATGTAACTTACAAACCAACATTGGTTGATATCTTGGCTTGTAGTGAACATATTTTCACTCTGAAAAGTCCTAATAGTATCTAAACGACCTCAGGATCATGAAAATAGAGATATCTAAGAGATCTGTATGATAAATAGTACCATAAAGGTGTTAAAAACGGCAGGCGCAATTTTAATGTTTTATACCATTCTTGTCACTTCCCATCCAAGATTTGCTAATATCTTGGCTTGTAGTGAACATATTTTCACTCTGAAAAGTCCTAACAGTATCTAAACAACCTCAGGATCATGGAAATAGAGATATCTAAGAGATCTAAGTATTGATTAGTACCATAAAGGTGTAAAAAACGGCAGGCGCGATTTTAATGTTTTATACATTTCTTGTCACTTCCCATCCAAGATTTGCTAATATCTTGGCTTGTAGTGAACATATTTTCACTCTGAAAAGTCCTAATAGTATCTAAAGGACCTCAATATCATGAAAATAGAGACATCTAAGATATCTGTATGATAAATAGTACCATAAAGGTGTAAAAAACGGCAGGCGCGATTTTAATGTTTTATACATTTCTTGTCACTTCCCATCCATGATTTGCTAATATCTTGGCTTGTAGTGAACATATTTTCACTCTGAAAATTCCTAACAGTATCTAAACAATGTCAGGATCATGGTAATATAGATATCTAAGAGATCTGAATGTTGAATAGTACCATAAAGGTGTAAAAAACGGCAGGCGCGATTTTAATGTTTTATACATTTCTTGTCACTTCCCATCCAAGATTTGCTAATATCTTGTCTTGTAGTGAACATATTTTCACTCTGAAAAGTCCTATCAGTATCTAAACAACCTCAGGATCATTGAAATAGAGATATCTAAGAGATCTTTATGATAAATAGTACCATAAAGATGTAAAAAACGGCAGGCGTGATTTTAATGTTTTATATCTTTCTTGGCACTTCAAATCCAAGATTTGCTAATATTTTGGCTTGTAGTGAACATATTTTCACTCTGAAAAGTCCTAACAGTATCTAAACAACCTCAGGATCATGGAAATATAGATATCTAAGAGATCTGAATGTTTAATAGTACCATAAAGGTGTAAAAAACGGCAGGCGAGATTTTAATGATTTATACATTTCTTGTCACTTCCCATCCAAGATTTGCTAATATCTTGTCTTGTAGTGAACATATTTTCACTTTGAAAAGTCCTAACAGTATCTAAACAACCTCAGGATCATGGAAATAGAGATATCTAAGAGATCTGAATGTTAAATAGTACCATAAAGGTGTAAAAAAACGGCAGGCGCGATTTTAATGTTTTATACCTTTCTTGTCACTTCCCATCCAAGATTTGCTAATATCTTGGCTTGTAGTGATCATATTTTCACTCTGAAAAGTCCTAATAGTATCTAAACAACCTCAGGATCATGAAAATAGAGACATCTAAGAGATCTGTATGATAAATAGTACCATAAAGGTGTAAAAAACGGCAGGCGCGATTTTAATGTTTTATACCATTCTTGTCACTTCCCATCCAAGCTAATATCTTGGCTTGTAGTGAACATATTTTCACTTTGAAAAGCCCTACCAGTATCTGAACAACCTGAGGAACATGCAAATAGAGATATCTTGTCACTTACAATGCAATATATAATATCCTGATGTAGTAATTTATCAATTTTTAAGTCCTCAAATAAAGTCCTCAAATGCACATTTTCCAATGTTGTATGCATATGTGGATATATGCAATTCCAAGAGCTATTGATTAAAGGTGATATGAATGTATACTGATATTAACAACATAAATACAATATTGTAAAGACATTCAACAATCTTTACAACATTGTTTATGAACTGATATGTGCAATTTGACATATTTGGTAAAATACAACATATTTAAGCATTGTAAATAAGTAAATGGTATTTACAAAATTGTTTATTAGCTGAAAGATCTTCATTGGTCTTTACAATGGAAAAACAATACATGTTTATTTTTGTAAATCTTATTTTTCGGGCAGTGACATCTGCATAAAAAAACTGTTCAAGGGTCAATTTTTTGGGGAAAAATGGAATTTCAACCTTGTAGAATTCAATTTTAGAGGGGAGAAAAAGAAACAAAAATGTTGTAGGTACAATCTATCCAAAAACATGTTTAAGGGACCCAGTTTTGAGGCATCAACAACAAATACAATATACACCATAACTTTTAGGGCAACATACAATCTGTTTACATCCCTTTCAACATAATTTCTGTCATTTCGTGATGAGACCTACTTGTAGTATATAGATATAGAGCTGCCTCACTGAATTGTCATGTCACAGATCCTTGACACGACAACCCACCATGCAGTCACATCTGCAGTCACATTCAAGGACAACATATTCTCAAGGACTACAGGTTAACAATTAGAAATATGAGAGCAATAAGAAATGTTACATTGCTCTCAGATACAATCTATTGCAAATATCTTTTATCTTTTATAGTTACTTTGCTTGATTATATTTTATTAACATTTATTATTCGGCACAGACCTTCATACATTTGATTTCTTAACTTTACATTGATTATGATATATCTTAACCGTGAAAAATGTTTGAATTGGGCAGTTTTAAAGCCAAACCTTTATGGTAACCAAGCAGAGAAAATATTTTGTAGTCAATTCATTAATAATCATAACTATTTATTGATAATTTTAAGCTCTCAGCGGTTTGAGATACAATAGTTCCAAATATTAAACACCTGTGCATCCTATCCTATGAAGGCCTAAATATGATGACCTCAATAATGACCTTGGGCTTCAAATTGTGACCAAAACTTCAACATTTTGTTAGATCTTATCTGCTAAGATACAGGCTTCACATTTTTACCATAAAGGCATCCGATGAAGGCCTCAATGGAATGACTTCAGCTGTGACCTTGACTTTAACACAAATCTGACATTTTGATGTATGTTGCTATATCTTAAATGCACTACATACTGTACTACTTTAAATCATGTATGCTTAAAACAGCCACTGACTAAGCTGGACCACATGATGAAGTTTTTGACATATTCTTTCAAAATGTGGCCTATAACTTTGACATTTAACTACTTCTCATCACTTTGACAAGCAAATGACGTGACTGAAGAGTCTGTGCCAGAGTGGGAGATGAATTTGTGGCTTATGATCCAGAATATACAGCATTTTTAATCACAGACTACAAAGTGAGTTCTTTTAGGTTGACTGTTACCATCTGATGTTCAAAGTTGTACACTTCCTGAAAAGTTCTGTAAGTGATTTTATGTAAGTCCCACCCATGACTTTCTTCATCAGAAAAACAAGCTTTTTAGTCAAAGAAAGCAATGTGTCACCTGCTGGGTGCCTGTAGACTCCCTGAAGTCTGGGAAATTGTGTGGTGTCCAGGCAATGTGTGGTCTATAATATCAGGTCAAAATGTTTGCAAAGCACATCAAGAACTGGGGTTTGTGCAAAGGAATTTCATCATGTGCCGAGGAAATATAAAATGACGACCGTTGTGCACCCTTACTTAAAATATGTGTGTGGGGCACTCACCGCAAGATATTAACCGAATAGAATCAGTTCAAATATAAGTCGCCAGATTTGTGACTGGCGATTGAAAGAGAGAAACGGACCTAGGCTAGGCACTGTCACACTGTAACACTGTAAAATTCTGGAATGGGCCCAGGGGAATGGGATTCACTAACAGGGAGAAACAGGACTCAGAGGCTTTTGTTGTACAAAGCTTAAATTGAAAAATAATTTTAAAACTACCAGAAAATGTTGACCACAGGACGTGGCATAGTTGGTTGCACATTTTCTCATATCAGCTGAGGCCCATGCATGAAAGGTCAATCCATTGTCCATGTTAAACTGTGACTGGGTAAGTTGTCATGTCAAGGACCTGCGACATGACAATTCAGTGAGGCAGCATGATATCCATTGATATCTGCTGCAAGCATGTCTCATCATGAAACCCCAAACATAAAACAAACCAAAACAATCAAAATATAATCAGCACAGGTCTAAGGAAAAACTAGGGAAATTGCCACACAGAAATGGCGACAAGTTGTGACCCTTAAAAATACACTTATTTCCCAAGGACTAGACTGTGATTGATTGGAATAATATTCCCCCTGATTTAACTATAATTTTAACAGGAAACTTGGCATCTTTAGTGATAAACTTGATGGAGAGTACAGGCTGGCATGGTGGCAATCTTACACTCTCGGCGGGATGCCAATCGGTTTTGCCAGTATACCCATAGCTGAAGATGTTGATGCCAGTGGAATTTAGATTTGCATATATGATAATGATAATTCCCTCCCTTGTGTTTCACATGCCATATTGAATTCATTTTCGTTTTGCAAATATGCACATCTTTACACTCTTGAGCTATACAATTAAATGAGAATATTGACAGATAATTGGAGCATAATTAATGAACCAATAGAGTGCTTCACATCTACTCATATCCCTTACAGGTTGTCTTTGGTTGATGTATGGAAGTTGTTCAAGTTTAACTGGCAAGACGACGTGAGCTCTCAGAATATGTGGTCTTGCATATGCTTGCTTTCAAGTTCAGAAATCATCCCAGCTTGTCTTATGTTGATATATAAACAACTGTTCAAGGAAGTCATCCCTGTGTGAAAAACATTGCTTGGAATGAAACTTTCAGGTTTCAGTTTAACTCTCTCCGTATTGACCTCCTTGCCTGTGTCCTGTGTGTATTTTTAGGTAACATAAGACTGTAGTTTTCATGTTTTTTCATGTTTGGAACTTGCCTGTATGGCAAGAATGCCAGATAGGGGGTTGTCTTAATGGGAGAAGCAATATGTCTGTTAATGGACATTTTCACAGGGTTAATTCAAGAATTGGCAGATGAGATGAGAGGGTTTAGTCTGCTTACATGAGGTTTATCGTGGTTCTTGTCAATAAGTGGACCCGGCTTTATATAGGGAGAATGTCATCGTACAAACATGATGTTATTGCTGTCCACCTGGCCGTTTCTTACATTCTTAATCCAATTCACTGATGGAAGCAGTTTTCCTTTGCTGAGGGACAAGTTATCTAAAATTACCCAGGGGGACGTTCCTATACAGCACAGAGTTTTGGTGGCGTTATATGATTTGTTGATAGCTGATTGAGAAATTTGTTAAGAGGTAGATCTGGTATCAATAATATAAAGATAATTATGTTATTCATTCATCAACCATTTATGTTCCAGAGGGTCCTAAAAGCTAAAAGCGAACTTTAATTGTTTCGCTTTGAACAGACAAGCCTGAGTATTAGGGCTACGTATCAAAGCGTTGAATGTCCAGCAAGTTCGTCCAATTCCATCAGTACCAAGTATGTTGGAAAATATTTTAGCATAAAATATTGTATTTATTTTTGTCAATTTGTTTGAAGTTAGAATAAGATATATAAACTCAAAATCATGGTAAAATATCACTGCACGAACAACTGATCTTTAATTTAATTATTGAGATGCATTGAGAGGTTGAATAAAATTATTCGATGAAAAAAGACTTCATCCAGAAACTGCATGCTGGGTAATTTATCTTACCTGTTTAACAATTGCATTCTGGGTAATATCCTCTTAACCAATCAGCAGTCTTGCATCAATACTTGGCATTACGATTGAACAGTCATTTTGGATCCGGTTCTACCTTGCTTGGGACTGTCCCTTAAAACCAGCAGCACTTAGCCATTAAGTTGATACAGTTACTGTGCAATATATGCCACATATATCAATTCACATATATCATTTCAGTATCATTTTACTCTCAAAGTATCCTATTAACACAAGTATCTTTGATATTGAAGAAACAGAGATTTACTATGATTTCATTTGTAAAACTACGCTATGCAGGTTAACATCATTGCAAGTTCTTGCCTTTTCACAAATACATGGAGACGATTCTCTGCTACTATTGATCAGAGCATCATAAAGTAGGACAGAGTCAAACTAGTAAGTTAAAAAAGCTAGTTTAAATCATCCATGAAATGGCTTTCAAGCACGTTTTCCTTGTATAATACAAACGTTTATACCCCAAACTTTGCGAATGCTTTTACCCATCATATATCGCCAACAGATATTTCTCTGCCATTTGAAAATAGATGAGTCTTCTGCTAAAAGCAAAAATCTTCCATTGTACCCTTTATCAACAAATTTTGTCTAGCTGACCAGTGATCTAGTGCAAACACCTGCTTAGTGAAGTATTGCTAACAATGGCACACCTTCAGATTTGGACACTGGAGTGATTCGGATCACAGAGGTCTGTTTGTCCATTGGTACGGGCCTAACACCCCGACAGACAGACAGACCACAATAGAGGTTACATGCACACATGTGACCACCTTGGCACATACACCAAACCTCTGTACAATTGCTTTTGACCTGTTTTAATATGCTGAGCAAAATATCTGTATTCAAAGAGGTTAATAGTTTTGGTGTATAAGACAGGGCTATGGGTTGACTCTGTCTAGCGACCAGTACATACTGTGCAATGTTGCCGTTCTATACTCCTCTCACATATATCGTCCATCATATATATCATGATGGAAACATGCATGGGCTCAATGTTTTCTTTTTCTGGAACTGACTGTTTGTTCTAAGCTGTTCATATTTATTTTCTGACACATCCCTGTGGGGTGGAGTTTACTCTATGGCATGGGAGACCGACCCCACTAGCACAGTTGGTAGAGTGTAGGATCTGTGCCTTTGTTGGTTAAATAAGTGGAGGGCGGGAGGTGGTGGGTTCGAATCCCACTGCCGGCAGTGTTACTTTCACACTGGGTAAAAGGCTCGAAAGTCGACCTGATATGGCCATTGTTGCTGAAAGGGTCGTAAAAACACCATTTCACATTTTCACATCTATGGCATGGAGGTGAAAATGTTTAGTTGCCACTACTACTAGTGATTACAAATCCATACTGCATAGTACATTTATTTTAAGTTGTTCAAAATGCATGTCATGATTATGTTTATATTTCGTCCAATGTCTTGACATTTCATTATGTCTGATTGGCCATCAATTTTATCATTTTTTAGCCTCATTTCTCCACCAAAACGTTTACCATTATTATTATTTTGGTGAGATCATCATCTCATGTGTGGTTCGAAGGAAATGCTCTAGATTTATATATATATATATATATATATATATATATATATATATATATATATATATATATATATATATATATATATATATAAATATATATATATATATATATATATATATATATATATATAGACCATTTTATGCCACATGTGATATATCACTTGGAAATATTATTTTACGTTGTACATATTCAGAAATCATCTCACATCTTTACCCTCCATAGCAGGAATTGTCTATCATATCAGTCCCCGCCACTAAAGCTAAAAATGTGCGCACAGAATCGAGCGCAAGTCATTTATTTTCAGAAAAAGCTGTCTGTCAACTCATTGGTGAAAGAATATAAATAGATTTGTTTTGTACTGGTAGTTGTACGGATTGGTCAGTACCTGTGCCACACACCTGGTTACAGTATATGGCCTAATGTTGGTCAATTCAATTTTGATGATATTTTTGTGAGCAAGGTAAATATTTATGACTTTATTGGGATTTCCAAAGCTTGAATGAAATCAAAAACAGGGCAATGCCTGCAGAGGTAGTAATTGAATACTTACTACCTGTGTAATGCAGAGCAGCAATCTGGGCGATTTGTGAACAAAAGGAACATGAGTACAAACTAATTTATTGGAAATTAGACTGAAAAATAACATAGAGTAGCAGACAAGCTCACCTAGATTGTAGGTAACAAATATTTCCTGGAATGGAGTCCCCTGCTACCCCCCATATCAGGCCTTCTCTATCATATCAGTCCCTGCCACCAATGGTATAAAGGTGCGCACAGAATCGACCGCGAGTCACCAGTAGTCATACAAATCTGGCTGTGGACTGATTTGCTGAAATAGATTCCGTTTTGTTCTGACAGCTGTACTGATTGGTCAGTTTATACACTATGTCAGATACCCGGTCCCAAGCCGATATTGGTCAATTCGGATTGGGGTTTTTTTTAGTGAGCAAGACGAGTATCTATGACTTGGGAAATTCCAAACTCCGAATGAGATCAAAAGCAGGGCAATGACTGTAGAGATAGTAAGAAGACTGAACAACAAGCAATATGACCGATGTAATGTAGTCCCCTGCAGGGTATTTGAGATTCTAATTATTTGATTTTATCACAGTCATCGCTTAATAAACGTTTCTATGCAGTGAGTGGTCCAGATAGGAGGTAGGGATGTGATACTGTGGCAAATATTTGACCGCCCAGTAACAGGATTGGATGGAAGGGAAACATTTTAATTGGCGGAGAATCCTTTTGTAGGTGATCAGAAACATGTATTTCTTAGCCTTGAATTATTTAGTCATTATAAAAGGTCTCCAATTAAAGTAAAACTGCCGAAAACCCTCTTTCTGACTTTGCAACAATAAATATTGTGAATTACATCTCATGAGTATTAGCAACGGTATCTAATATATCAGCAATATTTTGATTGTGGACATGTTTGTAGAGTTTAAAGCTTTCATGAAATGAGGTTTTCAAGCACTTCTTCTTTGCATGATATAAATGTTTATACCTCAAACTTTGCTAGAAAATGTTATTACCTATAATATGTCCCCTACATAAAGTTCTGTGCCATTTGAAAGTAGATGAGTCCTCTGCTAAAATCCAAATCACCATTGGACACTTTGTAAACAAACTTTGTTCAGATGACCAGTGAGTAAGTGCAAACACCTGCTTAGGAAAGTTTGTTAACAACAGGGCACCTTCAGATTGGAACAACAGAGTGATTTGGCTTTCAGAAGCCTGTTCGTCCATTAATGTTTGTCCATTGGCACAGGCCTAACACCCTGACAGACCACAATAGAGGTCAAATGCTTCTATATACATGTGACCACCTGGTGGTCAAAAGAGTACAGCCAGCACTTTTACTATTAAAGTATACCCTAAACCTCTGTAAAATGGCATGTGACCTCTGTGATTTCATAAATGCTTTAACCTAATATGCTGATGAAAAACGAGACTAAAATAGCATTTATTTAGTGTTTAAAGAGCATTTATTTAGCTTTTTGAGGCCTTAACTTATCATTTGCGAGAAACATTCAGTAATATGCATTTTTAAAACATCCTTTCATTTTGTGAAGAACTATAGATAAGAAAACAAGTGTTGAGTGTATATAGTGTTGAGTATATATATATGGTTGTGAAGCTTGCACTTTCCTGAAAATGTACATGGTTTCCAGAAATTTGAATTGGCAAACATACAGTTTACAGATCATTCACCCTTACGCAGCCGACCAGCACTGACCGTTGTGCCAAGCGATCTTCATTTATTACAGGACATAATTGAAGAGTATTACATTGTCACTTCGTTAAATAGAAGTGAGGATTTGTTTGCCATGCTTGTTTTCCACGACCCTAGCACTCTGTCTTCCTTCCATGACTAACCATCCAGGTTACCTAGATGTTTTCAGGCCATTATAACTTTGTGCACAAGTAGCAAGGCGAATCAAATACACTGCATACTTATGAGGTGGACACCTGTTGGCAAATTCAGACAGTGCAGACATCATCATACACAAATATTTCACAAATACTTATTTCTCTCATGCCGAACTGTCAACTCCTTAGAGCCAATTGACCTAAAAGGTGAGACTATATGTTTTATTCCAATCTTTTCACGAATTTTAGATTACTGCAATGTTTAGTATAAATTTGCATTGATGGTCATAACAATGGCAGAACCAAACCAATACGGAAATGTGTTGTGCAGTGATGTGGTTCAGTCAATAACAGAGGTCGTCAGAGGTCTGTCACCTTTTGTGACAGAATTCTTCGATTGTTTTGCTTACAAAAACCTCAGGGCAAATATATACCCAATATGAATATATTCAATGTGATTATTTACTGAATTTCTGTACATATATATTTATTTGCCTTGTGTTCTTGTTATGATATTTTTCTGATTTACTAACAGATATTCCCCAATCGAAGCAGAGATTTGTACTAGGTCACTGGTCAGCTAAACAAAGTTTGTTGTTTGTTTGTTTCCTGAAAATGTACATGGTTTCCAGAAAGTTGAATTGGCAAACATACAGTTTGCATGATAAGTGTTCAATGGATAAAGTAGAAGACTCGTCTACTTCAAATGTCACAGAAATTTATATAGGTATAATTTGATGGGTAATAACATTTGATCAGTTTGGTATATAAACATTTAAAATCTGATTTCATGAAAGGTTTAAGTTTCTGTTTTGTGAAGCATTCACGTCGTGTTGTGCAAACCTTCGGATGATTTGATGTATGTCTAATGTAACAACAATATATGGGTTGTTTTCAGAAATTTGGAAAAACCTCTCTATAGTCATGTAATCTGGACTATATTTTTGGATTTACGAGGGCGATAATTGAATTGGGATGGTTTTTTTTACATTTTTATGTTATTTAGTTCCAATGCTTATCTCTTAATTCTTTGAAGATCTTTGTTATTTGTAAACATATAAAAGAGCAACTTAAGGCACAGCAGCAGAGTTTGAAATAAGTCATGAATTGAAACATACATACATTCATATCCTGCCATACAGATCTGGCAATAGATGGCCTCTCATTATACTGAGGTTGACCAGTGCAATGATCAAAAGAAACTGACAAATATCTGAAAGACGTATATTGAAAGAGCTTACCTCGCCATGTATCACCCTAAACATTTAAATTCTCAATCCTTTGCTCCCAATGTCCATATTTGTCAAGATGTCCATATTTGTCAAAAAATACCACGTGACTAGTGTTTTATCTTGTACATGTTGTGCTCTCCAGTTTCAGCCAAAGGTGTATGTGCTCCCTCACATATGAAGGGATCACTTCTTGGAAATGGCACCATTCACGCATATTCACAGGATTCATGGAAGAATTCTTTCATTGATTCACATGCTTCAAGACACTGAATGTATGCATACATTGTACACTATACATTGCATTCATTATTGAGGGTGTATGGGGGCAAATCATCCTACAGGTGGCACTCTCAGAAGTAGTTTATGGTCTAGCTTGTAGCATGATCTCATCTCAATACCTGATACATCAAATGTACAATTCTCGACTTGAATGAATAAAAACATTTATCCATGTACAATTGAAGGAGGAGCTCACCAATACAAGACATGTAGTTTAAAATTAATTTTGCATAAAGAAGCCTTGGCTAAATATTATTTTGCTTTTTGTAAATACAATTGCCTTTTCACAGTGTCTTAACCATATGCAAACTTGTGTTCCAAACCATATGAATTAAATGTATAGTGTTCAATGTATGCATACATTCAGTGTCTTGAAGCATGTGAATCAATGAATGAATTCTCCCATGAAGCCCGTGAATATGTGAATGGTGTAAATGTTTTCATAAGTATCTCCCTAGTTCCATGGCTATTTCAGTGTTTTATCAATATTAATGATATAGAATTTGAATATTTAAAGTTCAAAAACATATGAAATGTTTCAGTCATTTTTTTTCTCAGTCATTTTTATATGGTTAAATAAAACCATGACTTGAATAAAGAAATGGGTAGTCAATAATGCTGAGATGTATGTGTGGTGATTTGGCCACTACTTTGAGACATGTGATAATGACCACACACCCCACGGATCTCAGCAAGCAAGCCTCCTCGGAATGACGCCCACGGGTACCTTGATCAGACACTTTCCTCTTCACGTCAGGCATTTTGGCTTTAGGGGAAAACACGGTACTTTGCAATACATAGGTAGTATTCATGCATTTACTATCTCTGCAGTCATCACCAGTACAAAACTAATCACCTGCCACTACAAAAACAAATCTATTTGTATTCTTTCACCAATCAGTGGACAGCCAGATTTGTATGATTACTGATGACTTGCGACCGATCCTGTGCGCAGCTTTGTACCTTTGGAGGCAGGGACTGATATGAGAAAGAAGACCTCTAATGGTGTGTGTGTAATTTTTAAGCACTGATATAATGCTTTACACATGTGTGTGTTGATGTCACCTGCCAGTCTGGTTCCTCTTAGCACCTTATGGTTTCAGTCTGTGTTAGCTCTGATGAAGTAAGTGAGGTGCCAGTGAGTGTTGGGCGTTGTTCCACGGCTTGCTGCTGGGGAGAAAGCAGTGGAAATATTTAACGGTTCAGCTGGGAAGCAATTAACAATCACTGTTCAGGAAGTGTGTAATTTGGCATCTTTTACAGGATCAATTTATGTTTTCTGTCTGGATCATTCACTACAGAACTCGAGAGAGGCATTCGTAGTTTGAACATCTTGTATGGGAGTGATTTTGATTTATGCATGACCTGAGATAAACCCAACAAACTCAAGGCTAATAACACTCTTTCATTTGCTTTGTGCAAAACTCTGCGCTTTGTGTGAATTGCTTACAGTCTGTTGGAGGATATTCATAATCGTCAAGGTCACATATAGCTCAGTGAACAACCCTGCCGACTGTTTGTATCACATTTGATGGGACATTCACATCTCGCTTGAGAAGAGGTATAAAAATTGCGGCATGTGATCAAGGTTAACATTTTATGAACTTTGTTACAAGATCAGAGTCGTATTTGATTTTATCCTTCCGACAGTCACATGCGCACAAAAATAGATTGAAATACATTTTCTATGTTTCATTAGATTTCATCAGTTTTATGCTTTATTAAATGTCAGCAGTTTATTTGTCGGACTTTGATTTTGATGTTTGTAAATCAGTGATTGTGTGGGTTGTCATGTCAAGGACCTGCTACATTACACTTCAGTGAGGCAGCACTATATCTGCTACAAGTAGGTCTCATTACGAAATGTCTGAAATTCAGTCATAAGCGATCATTTCATAAGCCAGGAAGTAAACTGGGTGTATTTTCCCGGGTAGTGACTATGAAAAGAACTGCCAAAAATCAGATATGGCAGAAATACCTCAAAATATCATGCCCACATGTGGAGCACCATCCCAAATAACGTCAAATCTAATGCTAGATTTGGCAACTTTCAAGAATCTGTTACACAAATGGATGGGCCAGACTATAGTTTTAAATTGTGTTTATTTGTTTCATGTTCAAAATGTATTTAAAATATTGTATTAAGGATCAGCATCAAGAATATCATTAACGATGTATGATATTATGTTTGTATTTTATGAAATGTCACAATATTAGTCTGTTTCATTTGAAAACATCCTTCTATAGGTATCCTTCTATAAATTTTGTCACAGAACACGGAAAGCTTCTCTTCAAATGTTCGACGGAAAATGAAATTACCTTTAACTTTATCTTTTTTACCCAAAATATTTTTTATACAACTGTGACTTTTCCTCATAAAGCGAAGAAATAGAGATGAGTTTTTCTCGTGTTTGTGCTATTATTGATGTCATCGTGGTTAGTTTGGTGAGCATTACCGGTAGTTATGCTTTGTGACTGATATGGGCCAGTACCTCAGCATGACTAGTCATCATTCTTTTCATTGAAGGAACACATAAAGTAAGCGATACAGATAAGGTAACACTTGGCATATAATGTCCAATTTGATGTCCCAAGAAATGTAGAAGGGGGATGCCACAATCCATTGGCTTATAATGTTACAGTTGGATTTACTTTCTGTTTTACTTCTTTTCACAACTCACCAGTAAATCCACTCATTCAATAAAAGAAATAAATCAAATTGCAGAATGTTTGTAAAACAGCCATAAAAATGTCAGCAAGAGTGACAAGGATGTGTTTATAGTTTTGTCATGATAAATATCTCTGTATGATATGGCAAGCCCGGTATTGTAAACAACATGCGCCTGTTTCTTAGAACAGCAAATTCAAGCTCCATATCAACCAAGTAGCGAAAAACATGGGCATATTCTTTATAATGTAACCTTGTTTTATATGACCTTGACTTGCTCATAAAGTGGAATGGTTTAAAAAATTATTTATAAATTATGTCACAAAACAAAGTTCAAGGACCAAAAACATGTCACGTAGGAATGCTATAACAATCCCTCTTGCTTATATATAAAAGCCCCCAGCATATACTAAATAGTTTACTAAATTAACAGACCCGTGATGAATTCAGTATAGGAAGGTGGAATATGAACAGGAATCCCCGAAGGTATGTCATTTCACGATACAAAGAATTACAGAAGTGGACAAAATGATGTGACATTTTGAGAAAAAAATTCGATTAGTTTTGATAATTTTTTCTCTTTGTATTACACTAGTTGTGAGATCACCAATTTATCTTAATTAATAGGAATCGGAGTTAGAAAGATATGATTGTATCAAAGTATCAAAGTAATTTACATTTATAAAATGATGTTTATCATAAAGTAATAACTGTGATAGGTGGACTGTTTATGAGAATGAAAGTTACATCAGCATATAAACAAAGAGAAGGGGGTGTATAGTATGGGACATGCCAAATAATGGCTTGCTTGGGGAGAATATTGGCCAAATTACAAACACTGAATAATGCGTCAATATCCTGTGGTTATTAGCGGGTGACTTTGGTATTCCAGAAGCCAATAGATCAAAATTAAATGAGCAAATTACCCCCTACAAGGTGGCCCTCACTTAAACGGCACTGTGATGCCTTTGTGAAGGTCTCCTTGACTCATATTAATGATCTAGTCTCTTTGTTGAAACATATATTATAAATACTTGATCAAATGTGTATAAGATATGTGTCTGAATAAAATGATTTCCTAGTTCCTAGTTCCTAGTTCCTAGTTCCTAGATAATTATCATAAAAATTATAACCTGCATTGTTGGCCCTCCTCTCTGACCATAGGTACCTTGGAGTAATTATAATTACTCCAAGGTAATACCAACAAAGAACACTTAGTGTGGTTTGTATAATCACAAATCAAACAAGCAAAGGGGTTATGAAGCTAGAAAAACCATGAGAGTTGGTGAAATGGGTAAACCACAATGAGCTAACTTAAATAATGCCACCAAAGCAATTATTCCTTAACCCTTAACTTAATTATTTTTTTAAAGAGAGAGAGAGAGAGAGAGAGAGAGAGAGAGAGAGAGAGAGAGAGAGAGAGAGAGAGAGAGAGAGAGAGAGAGAGAGAGAGAGAGAGAGAGAGATGAGAGATGTGTGTATGTGTATGTGTATGTGTATGTGTTTATGTGTGTGTAAATGTGTGTTACATTACATCGTCTTTATTTTTGTTATTGAGATTCATTGATTGATCTTAAAGTCAAACATCAGAAATCGCAAGGGTATTCTAGCAAGGCGCAATGTACACATTTCACACGCAAAAAGAAATCGCTCTTCACCTTGACGACGTTAGAATGTAGTCAAGGTAGGAGAATCACGTGGGGTAAGATCTGATCACAAGTTTGATTTGTGCTTCACTTAGAGCCTCATAAGAGAGGCTTATATTCAGTTATAGAAACCAGCGAACTGTCATTTATATCTGTTTTAAATTTATATATCGAAGGCAATCATTTTTTTGAGTTGGGCTTTATATCTCTGATCATGATGTTAAGATATACTATATCCTACATGTCACATGGCATTTCATGGGTTATGTTTTTCAGAGTGTCCTCATGGTTATGGAAAATTATATGAAAACACATCATGGAGAATTTTCCTTTGATGTTTATTATGTGGCACCAAGGCACAAATATAGATTACAACCATTTCATATAACTATAAAACACATATATTGAGCTTATCAAGGAATATACAGAACATGAAAATGAGATGTGAATTTCTATCATAATGTGACACTACCACCTGCAATCGTCTAAATTAAAATATCCACCATTTTAAGGCATTGCCATTCCTCATTAAATATGCATGATGCATATATAGAGTTTCGATCAATTGATCACAGCAATACAGCGTTCAGCCAGACTGGTTTTATGGTTCATGACCATCAGCTGTCACATATGTTCCATGATGTTATAACATAACCAGACTTATCACTCAACAAAAGCTTATCACAACTTGGAACATGCATTTCATCTCATACCTTTAAATACAGGTTACACATTAATAAGTTTCAGATAAATCTGAATGTTGGGGATATATATTTCAATGTGGAATTTGATAGATATGGTTAAGCGGGTGCACACATTGCCCAGTCAGCTATGGATGTGTTGATACAGACAGCCTTATTTATAGCCACCTCCGAGGCTCTATATGGAATACATGATTACCCAATCACACTCACAGTGGTTTGGGCAACAGCGAAGATGCATTTGACAAGTTACAGTTTGACAGGAGGCAATCTTATGAAATATTCCTTGGCCTAAATGGGATTTAGTATAATGAGAGATCAACGATAGAGAGCTTATATTCTAAATACTGAATTACCTGGTATCAGGTTTGTATGGACATTATAGCACCTTTCATTTCAGACACATCCAGTTTATTTTTGTCAATATAATTCACAGCCATTTTAAATTTAAGTGTATGCGCCGGGTCGGCAACTTACCTCTATTTGACCTGAGAGCATTATTGCTCTCAGGTTTGACATACAATATATGAACTTTAATGTTTCAAAACCAGAAACACTCCTCAGACCACATTTGAATACATCAATGTTAATATTTGTAATCATTGACGTGCACATTTGTCACAGCTTGATATTAGTGACAAACATTTCAAAGACAATCATGTCTGGAAGACCTAAATAGCAGCATTCATTAAGATTGTGAAGCATTAATAAGATTGTCACAGACATGAAAGTTGATATTTGTCTTGATTAGACACTCGTTTTGATATGTAACCACCTCAGGGGTCCCAGTAAGCAAGTAGAGTGGGAGAAAATTGTTTGTGTTGCCATTGGCCCGCCATCAAGTGTTAGCTTGGTGGGAAGCATGCTTGGTACACACAGACAATATCAACAAAGAAACGTGCAGATGATGTACTCCCAAGTCATGACATGGTGTGCATGTACTATATATAGAAAAAAAACACGATATTTACCATGGCGTATATCATGTCTTTATTATGCTCTAATTGGGTAATTTCCAGAAAATTGAATATATATATGTTTCAAACCTGTGGAATAATCCCAGGGGAACAATATCCCAATGAACATAGAAAAGTGGAATTATTGACTGTTGCCTTCCCCTATGAACTTTTTTTATGCTGTGAGGGTCCATACTTGCACCTCAGTCAATATATTTTTTTTATCATTAATATTTTTATTGTCATTTTTACATGATCTTAACAGTAACAACACATAACTTATACAGGAACAGTAACAGACACCACATAGTTCATTGTCTTGTGAAGTTCCCAATAACTGCATTGGTACATATACAAAGTACATAAAATAATATTATCCGATGCTTTCCATAATTGCCCCCAACTGTTTTCAAAACTGTTTAGTGAGTTGTTTTGTGTACAAATAAATTTCTCTATATTTAATCTATATTTTACAATGTGTAGAAAATTATAAAAACATATATAGTTCTTTTTACATTTTTGCAAGTAGATATATTGTTTTGCCAATGATATAATATAGTTTACATTCTTAAAGTATTCCAGATCATAAAAGAAGCCAAACAGAATATGTTTTTCTGTTATTTGAATAGTTTGTGAACTGGTTCTGTTCCACCAAAGTTCTAATGAGTTCCAAAATTGTTTAACTTGTGTACAATAATACAAAAAATGGGCAATATCGTCTGTTACATTACACATTGGGCACACATCTGAATCCACAACGGATAATGTATATAGCCATTTATTACATGGCAAAATTCTATTTATAATTCTGTATTGTAATGACTGAAGTTGTGTTTCCCTTGCACATGTATATTGCACCTCAGTCAATAGGGATTGCTGATATTTTGACATAGATTTACATTCTAACTACTTGCAAATCTCACACACTACCATCCATGACAGCACAGTAATACTTTAAAAATATTCATTCCAGGAATATGACACACAATAGCGTCACGAGAAGATGGATAAAAACGAGAATTCTTGATGATTTTATAAATACTTGACTCGGATCTGTCTATCTTGGTAGGCAGATATCCATGATTTGGATGACATGATAGATGTTTTGATTATTTTCCAACCATGTGCTAATATGGATGATTAGGCAGAAACAAAAGAAGAATATTATGTTATACATTTGTATTGCATATGTCAATAATCAATAAATGATAGCGATCAAATATTTATTGTTGCACAAATATGATCGACATTTTGTGGGCAGGTATGCGGCCCATTCCAGTTTGGGCAGCTTATTATGCAAAAAAAATACAAGAAAATATAGTTTATAAAATATAGAATCTGTATATGTGGACACAAACAAGCAGTAAAATGCAGAGACCCTAATTTGACCAATTCTTTATTTGGCTATATTTCCAGACTGGATGTAGAGAGTGTGAAGCATGGCTGAATATGGAGGATTCCCCATGAGCATCATAGTGGTGGGTAAGTAAGCACACTAAATGTTTATTTTGGCAAATTGCCTATGTCTTCTACCTTATGTTATATGTTTGTAAATAAAAACATTGCTGTGTTATGTTATGGCATTGGTAAACGCAATGCACAGAAAGAAAGAATGCAATTCATACAAACATCTTATAAAAGGTATCAAATATACACATCAATTTGAGATGTTGGTTTTCTCACTAATAATAATGGATACAAAAGACTCTTTGAATATGTTAATCAGACCATAGAAAAAGGTAAAGATACATCAGAATTACAAATTTGCAACCAAGCCCCAAGAACTTGATCAGCGAGAAGATCAGCGAATGTATTTGTGAAACACTTAGAAGATATTTTTTTTAGATAACAAAGCAATGCACTAAGAAATCGTACCTCCATCTGGGTATTTCATAAAGCTGCAAATATGTCTTTGATATTTTAATGTACATTTTTTTGCTAAAGAGAATAATCTTATTACATCTATCTGTTATAAAAGATGTAATATGATAAAATAATATGCCTACTACAGATTTCTTATTTTATTACGCCAAGTGGCACAGGTAGAATGCACTGTATATGCAGTATAAAAAGCGCCTCAAAGACCCAGCTCAATTGTCATTTCATCAAGAATGTCATATCTTGGAATAATTACTCCAAGGTCATATCATATCAAAGGATCCATAGAAATGAATGAATCATTTATCATGTCGGATTTCTTTTATTAATCAATCCGAGATCCGTGTATTTAATCAACTTGAATGCGATATTCCATGTAATTAAATCATGGGAGATTCTTTGTATTGATCAATGGGATATTCCATGTATGGATCAGTGGGGGATTCCATGTATGGATCAGTGGGAGATTCCATGTATTGATCAGTGGGAGATTCCATGTATTAATCAGTGGGGGATTCCATGTATTGAAAAGTGGGTGATTCCATGTATTTAATCAATGGGAGATTCCATGTATTGATCAATAAAAGATTCCATGTATTGATCAATGGGAGATTCCATGTATTGATCAGTGGGGGATTCCATGTATTGATCAATGGGAGATTCCATGTATTGATCAATGGGAGATTCCATGTATTAATCAATGGGAGATTCTATGTATTAATCAATGGGAGATCCATGCATTTAAGCAATGGGAGACTGGTGTTTATTCAATGATGTGGGTGGATCAGACCACGCTAGACACAACCGAATCTTTACACACAAAGACATGAGGATGAGGGCACACTTGATTATCATGCAAACTCATGCAAACAGTTTATATATTAGACCAAGTTATGATTAATTTAGTGGATTGATGACTCACAAGAGAGATTACAAATTGATTACCACGATGTCATGAATAGAACTTAATATATGTTGGTTAGAAGCATGACTTTTACTTGATTATAGCTTGGAGTAATTACTCCAAGATTATAGCAATGGATCTGTGCATTTGTTGGCTATATAAGTGTAGGACGGGAGGTGGTGGGTTGGACTACAACTCCCGGCAGTGTTACATTTACACTGATTAGAAGGCTCAAACGTTGACCTGATATGAAAGGGTCGTAAAACACAATTTCAGAATGTTTTATTTACATGCTTATTTACCTCCAATTTCATGGGTACGACTTTATCAGCAAAGCCATAGCTAGTTGACAATTGTTATTTAAATCAGTTGATCCGGTAAATTGACATGCATAGGTTGTTAATGGCATAGTATTATTTATTTCAACCCACTGTATGCCTTCACAGAAGAGCTTTTACTTCAAAGTTTCAACTCCATAGCATCTTTTATTTTGATTAATATAGTGAATCATATACCAGAAAGAATTAAGATTGATACTGAACACCATACATAAATCACAGCTAAAATGCACATGCAAGTCATATTAACGCAGATAGATGTCTTCATCTACCCTCCATATCATATCAGTCCCTGTCACCAAAAGTATAAAGGTGCGCACAGAATCAACTACAAGTCATCAGTGTTCTCGCTGTGAACTGATTGATGAAAAAATATAAATAGATTTGTTTGTATCGGCAGTTGTACTGATTGGTCAGTTTATGTGCCAGACACCTGATTACAGTTTATGACCTGATGTTGATCAATTCTGATTTGATGATATTTTTGTGCGCAAGGTAAGTATTTGTAACTTGGGGAATCCCAAATTAAGAATGGTTCCAAATATAGGACAATGACTGCAGAGGTAGTAATTAGCTACTACCTATGGAATGCAGAATAGTTGTCAATATAAAGGTAAACAAAAAAGGAAACTCGTTATGTTGATTTTGTAATTGATAAAATGTGCATTTCTCAGTATTAGGATACAATTCAACAGTTCCAAATGTTTTATCATGAAACCTGTGTCTCATAGGACTGCTAATATGCATTTAGATTCACTCATGGCAAGATTTCTCACTCGACATTTTGCCTGGATCCACATATCCATACAAACAAGGAATGTGCTTAACCCAGATATCATGACAATGCATCAGTCTTATATACATACCTGTATAACAACCCTCATCCTGGTATAGAGTCCATCAGATCAGCAAATTATCATTCCAAAACAATAATATTCATGATTTTCAAGATGTGGTGTTATCCACATTTGATCATGTCAGCCATTTAGGAAATCAACAAGTCATATGTCACCTGTATGTGAAATAGTTTGGTATATTTCTAATTCTGCCTCATTTAATTAGTAGTGGTATGAACTTCCAAGGGTTTTTTTGTCAGCATTGTGGCATGTGGGTCATGCATTTATAACATGAAATGTGTTCATTGATTCAGATTATTTTGCTGGCTTGTATCCATGAACAACAATAAATGTTATCCTTTAAAAGATTATATAAAAGTGTTATCCCCATTCTAAATAGTTATGACCTATTTCAGAATTTAAACTTGCAAACTGTGTATATAAATACTACACTAATCCATCAGGTGGCAGTCGGGTCATGCGAGTTCATGTAAATAACTCACATATACCTCTATAGCAGTACTTCTCTATCATATCAGTACCTGTGTATTGCAGAGTAACTCACATATAGACCCAACCACAACTTATTTCACTGATTACATCTCAGTTATGAAAAAAAAGAAAAAGAATTTGAATACTATTACATTAGATTAAACTGATATTAGGTATTTTGTGACAAATATGGAAATTGACCTTTCAAGATGAACTCAGGTACTGACAGGATATTCTGCATGAATAAATGTTTGTAACAACACGATTCAAGAGGCTGGAGAATGAAATTAGCCAAAGACCCCACTATGATCCTCTCACTGACTTATCAGTATGCAAATGAGTAATGAGGTATATAATGAAAATTGTGCTTATGACCTCACTCGAGTGTTCCCTAGCTCACTATGTTATGAAGGGCAAAGCTTAATGTGGTGATGTCACTGTACTCTAAGTTTAATACAAAAACAAAACATGACGTCTTCATTCCAAATCTTTTTGTTCATGTCTATAAAGTTGATTGCCCTAAAGAATCCATACCCAATAAAGTTAAACATTTAAAGGTTTATAATATTCCCAAAAAATCAAATAACTCACTCATAGTTTTTGCCTCGGAAATATAGAAAATAATCGTCATCATATGAGATTTGTCAATCTTTTTGGTTCTGACAAAGAATCTTAGAGAAAAATAAACTATTGTTCATTTTAGTCAAATTATAGAAATCTGTAACGTTCTATGGAAAATCAAAAATAACATATTATATTCATGGTTTGAACTTATAAATATTCAAAGAAATAGGAAAATAGGGGCCATCATCGTAGATTTCTCAGAAGATGACCTACAATCTTAACAGTAAATGTAACAGAAAAAAGACTGTCCTAAATAAATAAAAATCCATAGCATTCTTAAATTTTCAAATATATCTTCACAATATGTTGTGCAGTGATATAAACCCCAAAAACGTGAGGCTACCCAACGTTATCAAATGCCATGCCATTGACCATGGAAAGTTTTCAAAATGTTTCAAAATGCTCACAAATTAACGGTACGCTCAATGGTTAATAAATGTATAGATTTGTAGTGTATAATTCTGAAGGTTCACCTGTGAAAAATCTAAGATGGTGGCCCATATCTATTTTTCTAGATAATGGAAGCACATACTTCTGACTAGTTGTTTATTTGATTAAAGATTTTTAATGGATTTTAATTTGCCCACTGGGGGCATGACTGTCGATAGGGCATTCAAACTGACCCTTGTAGCGTCTGGGTTGCGTATTAAAAATGTGTTTATGTTTGTAACTTCAGGTTTTTTTGTGACATCCCTAGCCTACCTGATCTGCTTCTGTTGCTGTATTGTGCAGTTTTTGTGAGTATTAATGATATACCAATATATTACTTTTTATTATCACTGTACAACCAAAGACCAGAGTAAGACTATTGGTAAGATTATAAGATTTATTCACATAAAATAATATCCTTAATGAAATATACTGCACACAAAATAAAAGGTATGCTTTCAAAATTAATTGTTGACATTCATTGGCAACTTGTGTTTTGATATTATCTAATAATATGATTTGTAATATTGTACATTATTGATGTCCAGCATACGCCGTGGGAGGGAATTATCTGTGGCAAACCAGACACAGCCTACCACGGGGATAGATGGTATTAAAATTGGGCAGAAAAATGACACACTCAAGGAAAGTTTCGTCAGAAAATTCAGGAACAGCCTTAGACGATTTAGGAAAAATGTGTAAGATTTCTCTTTATGTTTCTTCGCTATAGAATATATGAGAAACATTATGAACACGTTATAAAATGTGGTACATATTTTAAAATCAATTATTGAATATATTGTATTTTGCCGATATTTCTCCAATTCATTAGATATTATTTTAAATTATAATTCTAAATTGGTTTTTTTCAGAGGTGTCACATCATTGCCGTCAGAATTAGATACACGGGATTTTTGCCCAATTTGCTTTGATGAGTACAAAGGGGATCCAGCAGAGATTCTTATTGGCATTATGAAAAGATGTGAGCACTATTTTCACTTTGACTGCATTTGGACCTGGTTGGAAACTAGAGGGAATTGTCCCCTTTGTAGAAAAGGAGTGAGTCTGACAGAGGAGGATGTCAAGGCTGTAGCCCTCAGACATATACTTGACCAGCATTTACACAGAAACGATGATGGTCTCGACCATAGAGCGAATAACAACAAAACAGAACCAAACGATATCACAGATATACACATACACGAGAATCTTGAATTAAAAGAAGAAGCCATTTTGGAGGAGGGACAAGATAATTTAGGCTACTGCAATGATGAACATGAAGTATCATATAATGAGCATGTTTTGGAGGAGGAAGGGTCCATTCCAATGTCGGTGTCTGTGCCTGTAGATATACACAGAGAAGATGCATCCTCAACTCACCAGCAGGCCAATCAAAATCAAGAGTTACCGTCGTCTGCGGAGATGACGTTTGTTTGACTCCATGAAGATAATGTAACGATTACCTTGCCAGCTGGAATTGCCTTAGATAACCTGGAAAAACTTGAAATGTCTTCAGAATAAATGTATTGACAATGGGTACTTGAATATCCATAAAAAGCCAATGACTGTTGCCGAAATCCAGTTTTATGGAGTTTCTGAATAACTGTATTTCCACTGTAATTCAAAAAGATGAAAAGACACAGGTGCTTAATATATTTTACTAATAGAATTCCGGGGATAGGGCTTACAGCAACAAGATGCAAGCGTCCAATGTACATTTATGCCCTGGTCATGTACACATTGGCCATATTTCTCTATGAACCAAGAATAACTAACAATGTGCCCAAAAGTCATTTGAGACGTTTTTTGTTCTCTACACAATTTCACCACAGCGTGACCAGTGCATACGTTTTTTCGTTATTCAGAAGTTTGCGTATATGGGCTGAGTTTGCGTATATGGGATACCTTCCTCTCCCATTGAACAGAGAGAGTCAAATTTTGATCATATATAAACATGAATCAGTGTGGCCATGTATGGCGAATGCATGACTATATTTTGTCACTTTAATAGCTAAAGGACAGGGTGGAAAGGAAGCCGGCCTTTGTCCTGGTAATAGGACTCTTTAACTTACTTGAAGTTGCCATATTTGTGATTTAAGACAAACCAACTTGAAACCTTCAATACTATGCGATACCATTTTTTGTGGTAGTTTATATATTTATAGTTTGTAGTTTTTCTTGTTATGAACGTTTCCTACCTTCATAATTTGTAATAAATACTTGACAGAAAACACTTGTATAATACTTTAATTTATTGTTGCCATTTTGCTGTAATACATTTGTTAACATTCGCTGCTCAAATAATATTTATTACGCAAAAGGTCCCATGTTGTAATAAATTGTTAGTATTAAACAAATCTCTGGGGCCAATGGTGTACACTTAATGTCAATAAATATGAGAAATCTGAGAACAAAATGTAATAATTACAATATTTTAATGGGGAAAAGTTTTAAAAAATCACTGATTGTCTATATTAAAAATGGACATGTGAATGGGTTGTAATAAAGGAAATATGAAACAGTGAAGTTCCGTGCCATCATTGCATTACATGACGTGTTATTCCCTTCAGGATAATTACCAACCATTGATAGATAATTTTCGCTGTACACAATCTATCCATCATCCCTGCAGCAGACATGCCATTGCATGGTGACTACATCACCCTAATCTATCCATCATCCCTGCAGTAGACATGTCTTTATATGGTGACTACATCACCCTAATCTAACCATCATCCCTGCCGTAGACGTGTCCTTGTATGGTGACTACATCACCCTAATCCATCCATCATCCCTGCAGTAGACGTGTCCTTGTATGGTGACTACATCACCCTAATCTATCCATCATTCCTGCAGTAGACGTGTCCTTGTATGGTGACTACATCACCCTAATCTATCCATCATCCCTGCAGCAGACGTTTCCTTGTATGGTGACTACATCACCCTAATCTATCCATCATCCCTGCAGTAGACATGTCCTTGTATGGTGACTACATCACCTTAATCTATCCATCATCCCTGCAGTAGACATGTCCTTGTATGGTGACTACATCACCCTAATCTATCCATCATCCCTGCAGCAGACATGTCCTTGCATGGTGACTACATCACCCTAATCTATCCATCATTCCTGCAGTAGACATGTCCTTGTATGGTGACTACATCACCCTAATCCATCCATCATTCCTGCAGTAGAAATGTCCTTGTATGGTGACTACATCACCCTAATCTATCCATCATCCCTGCCTTAGACGTGTCCTTGTATGGTGACTACATCACCCTAATCTATCCATCATCCCTGCAGTAGACGTGTCCTTGTATGGTGACTACATCACCCTAATCTATCCATCATCCCTGCAGTAGACGTGTCCTTGTATGGTGACTACATCACCCTAATCTATCCATCATTCCTGCAGTAGACGTGTCCTTGTATGGTGACTACATCACCCTAATCTATCCATCATCCCTGCCGTAGACGTGTCCTTGTATGGTGACTACATCACCCTAATCTATCCATCATTCCTGCAGTAGACATGTCATTGTATGGTGACTACATCACCCTAATCTATCCATCATCCCTGCCGTAGACGTGTCCTTGTATGGTGACTACATCACCCTAATCTATCCATCATCCCTGCAGTAGACATGTCATTGTATGGTGACTACATCACCCTAATCCATCCATCATTCCTGCAGTAGACGTGTCCTTGTATGGTGACTACATCACCCTAATCTATCCATCATCCCTGCCGTAGACGTGTCCTTGTATGGTGACTACATCACCCTAATCTATCCATCATCCCTACAGTAGACGTGTCCTTGTATGGTGACTACATCACCCTAATCCATCCATCATCCCTACCGTAGACGTGTCCTTGTATGGTGACTACATCACCCTAATCCATCCATCATCCCTACCGTAGACATGTCCTTGTATGGTGACTACATCACCCTAATCTATCCATCATCCCTGCAGCAGACATGTCCTTGCATGGTGACTACATCACCCTAATCTATCCATCATTCCTGCAGTAGACATGTCCTTGTATGGTGACTACATCACCCTAATCCATCCATCATTCCTGCAGTAGACATGTCCTTGTATGGTGACTACATCACCCTAATCTATCCATCATTCCTGCAGTAGACGTGTCCTTGTATGGTGACTACATCACCCTAATCTATCCATCATTCCTGCCGTAGACATGTCTTTGTATGGTGACTACCTCACCCTAATCCATCCATCATCCCTGCCGTAGACGTGTCCTTGTATGGTGACTACATCACCCTAATCTATCCATCATTCCTGCAGTAGACGTGTCCTTGTATGGTGACTACACCACCCTAATCTATCCATCATCCCTGCAGTAGACGTGTCCTTGTATGGTGACTACATCACCCTAATCCATCCATCATCCCTGCAGTAGACGTGTCCTTGTATGGTGACTACATCACCCTAATCTATCCATCATTCCTGCAGTAGACGTGTCCTTGTATGGTGACTACATCACCCTAATCCATCCATCATCCCTGCAGTAGACGTGTCCTTGTATGGTGACTACATCACCCTAATCTATCCATCATCCCTGCAGTAGACGTGTCTTTGTATGGTGACTACATCACCCTAATCTATCCATTATTCCTGCAGTAGACGTGTCCTTGTATGGTGACTACATCACCCTAATCTATCCATCATCCCTGCAGCAGACGTGTCCTTGTATGGTGACTACATCACCCTAATCTATCCATCATTCCTGCAGTAGACGTGTCCTTGTATGGTGACTACATCACCCTAATCTATCCATCATTCCTGCAGTAGACGTGTCCTTGTATGGTGACTACATCACCC
This sequence comes from Amphiduros pacificus, assembly GCA_949316495.1. Taxonomy (NCBI): domain Eukaryota; kingdom Metazoa; phylum Annelida; class Polychaeta; order Phyllodocida; family Hesionidae; genus Amphiduros; species Amphiduros pacificus. The sequence goes on from OX439003.1 coordinate 26,206,670, forward strand.
TAATCTATCCATCATCCCTGCAGCAGACGTGTCCTTGTATGGTGACTACATCACCCTAATCTATCCATCATTCCTGCAGTAGACGTGTCCTTGTATGGTGACTACATCACCTTAATCTATCCATCATCCCTGCAGTAGACGTGTCCTTGTATGGTGACTACATCACCCTAATCCATCCATCATCCCTGCAGTAGACGTTTCCTTGTATGGTGACTACATCACCCTAATCTATCCATCATCCCTGCAGTAGACATGTCTTTGTATGGTGACTACATCACCCTAATCTATCCATCATCCCTACCGTAGACGTGTCCTTGTATGGTGACTACATCACCCTAATCTATCCATCATTCCTGCAGTAGACATGTCTTTGCATGGTGACTACATCACCCTAATCTATCCATCATTCCTGCCGTAGACGTGTCCTTGCATGGTGACTACATCACCCTAATCTATCCATCATTCCTGCAGTAGACGTGTCCTTGTATGGTGACTACATCACCCTAATCTATCCATCATTCCTGCAGTAGACGTGTCTTTGTATGGTGACTACATCACCCTAATCTATCCATCATTCCTGCAGTAGACATGTCTTTGTATGTTGACTACATCACCCTAATCTATCCATCATCCCTGCAGTAGACGTGTCTTTGTATGGTGACTACATCACCCTAATCTATCCATCATTCCTGCAGTAGACGTGTCCTTGTATGGTGACTACATCACCCTAATCTATCCATCATCCCTGCAGCAGACGTGTCCTTGTATGGTGACTACATCACCCTAATCTATCCATCATTCCTGCAGTAGACGTGTCCTTGTATGGTGACTACATCACCTTAATCTATCCATCATTCCTGCAGTAGACGTGTCCTTGTATGGTGACTACATCACCCTAATCTATCCATCATCCCTGCAGTAGACGTGTCCTTGTATGGTGACTACATCACCCTAATCTATCCATCATCCCTGCAGTAGACGTGTCCTTGTATGGTGACTACATCACCCTAATCTATCCATCATCCCTGCAGTAGACGTGTCCTTGTATGGTGACTACATCACCCTAATCCATCCATCATCCCTGCAGTAGACGTGTCTTTGTATGGTGACTACATCACCCTAATCTATCCATCATTCCTGCAGTAGACGTGTCCTTGTATGGTGACTACATCACCCTAATCTATCCATCATTCCTGCAGTAGACATGTCTTTGCATGGTGACTACATCACCCTAATCTATCCATCATTCCTGCCGTAGACGTGTCCTTGCATGGTGACTACATCACCCTAATCTATCCATCATCCCTGCCGTAGACGTGTCCTTGTATGGTGACTACATCACCCTAATCTATCCATCATCCCTACAGTAGACATGTCTTTGTATGGTGACTACATCACCCTAATCTATCCATCATTCCTGCAGTAGACATGTCTTTGTATGTTGACTACATCACCCTAATCTATCCATCATTCCTGCAGTAGACATGTCTTTGCATGGTGACTACATCACCCTAATCTATCCATCATTCCTGCAGTAGACATGTCTTTGTATGGTGACTACATCACCCTAATCCATCCATCATCCCTGCAGTAGACGTGTCTTTGTATGGTGACTACATCACGCTAATCTATCCATCATCCCTGCCGTAGACGTGTCCTTGTATGGTGACTACATCACCCTAATCTATCCATCATTCCTGCAGTAGACGTGTCCTTGTATGGTGACTACATCACCCTAATCTATCCATCATCCCTGCAGTAGACGTGTCATTGTATGGTGACTACATCACCCTAATCTATCCATCATCCCTGCAGTAGACATGTCATTGTATGGTGACTACATCACCCTAATCTATCCATCATCCCTACAGTAGACATGTCATTGTATGGTGACTACATCACCCTAATCTATCCATCATCCCTGCAGTAGACATGTCATTGTATGGTGACTACATCACCCTAATCTATCCATCATACCTGCAGTAGACGTGTCCTTGTATGGTGACTACATCACCCTAATCTATCCATCATCCCTGCAGCAGACATGTCCTTGTATGGTGACTACATCACCCTAATCTAACCATCATCCCTACAGTACAGTGCAGATGCATCCCTGTATCCCCTTTATCTATTTTATCAAAAAGTAAACTGACGCCTGGTAAATGGCCCTGAAACTAACTTTTACAGTTCACAATACTATTCTAAATATCAAAAACTCATGAAATTCGAGATATGTTCCATGTATTATTTCATATTATTTTACCTTATGAGATCCTCTGTAACAAAAAACCCTTCAGAAGTGTTTTTTGTAAAACATTATAGCCAATAGATACAAAGATTTCGTAAATACATTAGACCGTTACCTTTTGCCAAAATCGAATATCTAAAAATCACAATTTCAAACTTTCATTTTTTTAATATTTATTTCTTTTTCTTTTGAATGTAATGTTTATGGGCAAAAATTGTTGTTTCACTAATAATTATAAAACACAAGCGGCTTATCTTTAAACTGTTTTATTGCTATTTAAAAGATCATTTAAACATTCTTTTACTTATGTTCAGATAACAAACAGTTAAAACAGAAGATGACCGATCGTGCATTACCAAGTAATTTAGCTCCATCTGATGTTTCAGTTCCTCATTTACTCAGATATTGATTAAGTCTTCATTATGGTGATAAGTTAAAGTAATATATCATCTTGTCATAGATTATGCATGTGTAAACCTGGACTAATTCAGTAACGCTCATGCATGAAGGTCTATAATATATAATTTGAACATATTTTATGAAAAAATGTATCATATATTTCTTGGGGTTTTATTAACTGACATATTTTCCGTAGAAATTGACATTTTATTGGCAATCTAAGCAATTCAAGACTTTTGACAAAAAGGTTCAAGAATTGATAAATAACATACTAATTTGAAGGAAACAGAACCAGTTTATGAAAATTATGTAAATCAATTCTTTTGGAAATTCTCATCAGTATCAGATCTGCCATTTTTGTTCTCACCGATTGAAACTGAAGAAAGGTCCATGTTTGTAGATATTCAGTTATAAGGTACGTTTCCAAAACATTTCTTACATGCAAAGCAGTAATGGCGGAAATTATCCAGTAATATTACCATGGTTACTCTGCATGGCGAGGTAGAGTCATATCCAGGTAGAAATCCTGGATCTGCTTTGTAAACCATGGTAATCTAAAAGGCCTTAGGTAGAGTTCATTATGGACATCTGTTTCAACATTTCATTGATAGGGGCCCGGGATAGGGGGCTCCTGCCATTGTAATCAGACTCATGCTGTCTGATTAAAGTCCCCTGCAAATTAGAATTGATGTTGTAAACCAGAAATAAAACCTTATGGCGGGCCTGGTGATATACTATAAGGGTTTGTCTCACAAAGAGCGCTGTAGGGCACAAGATAGTTTCAGTGTATTTCACTTAAAGATGTATGATGGTTGTTTGTTATGCCCAAGTCACGCTGCGGAGGAGACGATAAGATCGTGAGACATCAAAAATGAAGAAATAGAGCACTGATTTCTTGGTATATATACAAAACAAATATGTTTTCATGAAAAGTATAGCCTCGTTTATTTACCCAATCACCGATCAGTATTGCTGCGCTCCGTTTCATATGTGGCTTGCACAATAGTTTATAGATAGCTTATCTAACATCATTGCAATTCAAAGAAATAGTTTAATGGGATTGTGTGTTGGGTTTTAGGACATATATTTCAAACTATAACGGTTTGCTTTGAGAAGCCTTTGATTTTTCCTTGGTTTTTAAAAAGGAGTTCAAGCATTTAGGTTCAATACTATTTTACCGTATTGTTCCTTCAGCTTGTCAAAGAAATGATCATACTTTTACAATTCACCAACTACCTTAAGTTATGCAATAGTTGCATTTTTTTTATATCGCTCATTCTTCCAGTAAAGAATTTATTTCCATGGTCTGATATAGATGCGATATGTGCAAGTGTTTCAATGAAATTCTTAATTTGTTATAATCTTTATACATAGAAATATCCATTTTTGCTCATTTTTCACACTTTACAGTAAATTCACAATTATGTCAAGACACCACATGCTGTTTGAGCTGGTTGTCATTTCATAGTATAACATGCATTACATGTGGCTACATCATGAAAGATTCGCCCAGGGGCCCTATGGCATGTGTAGTGCCTATGATGCAAAGACCTTGGAACATAAAGCCGGCCACCACTGTAGACCATATGAGGATCACTATGAGACCAACCATGCATCTACATCCGGGACAATGGGTGACATTTCTGCTTTTTAACACTTGATGCCAGGTTCTGGCACGCAGGTAAGTCGTGTGTTGATTTTTAACTAGGTAAGTAGCACACATGTACATTAGAGTTCAAAGTGTACGCCATATAAATTATCAAAAGGATTTTGACGATAACGCCAATATAAATCCCATAAAATTGCCAAAACCTTTTCTTAATGGGAGGTTTACTGCACCACAACAAAGATCCGGTTTCTTCACACATAAATCACAAGAGATGTACCATCCTCTTACTGAAAGGTCAATGTCCATCAAAACTTTGTACTTGATATTCTTGTTGGTCTTTGAAAATTATCAATATCTTAATTTGTGTAAAATCATATATAATATCGCATTTGCTAAAAAATAATTTCTGAACGCACGAATTAAAAAGTATTAATGGCAATAGAATGATTGTCCTGAAATCATCCTGAAACTCCAGGCCAGTTTCTTTTCTTTCTCTGTCCCTGTAAGATTTTGGAGCATATAATTGTCAGGCACATGATGAATCACTGCGAACCTCATGATGAATCACTGCGAACCATCAGCATGGATTCAGGACAGGCCACTCGTGTTAAACTCAGTTAATCACAACCTTACAGAATATACTCAAAGCTAAAAATGATGGGCAAAATGTTGACATGCTCATTCTCGATTTTAATAAAGCTCTTGACACAGTCTGCCATGAGCGGCTGAATCACAAGCTCGAGCATTACGGAATGTCAGGGCAGCTCAGTTCATGGATGAAAAACTGGCTTTCAAACCATGAACAGAGGGCAGTTATTGACTTAGGCCAATAGTATTTCTACTCTGTATTAATGACACAGGAGAGAAACAAACATATTCAAACATAAGGCACTTTGCTGATGACAGCCTCCTGTATAGAATAGTTGAAGATGATGCAGTAAAACTACAAGAGGACTTAAATATGCTTGAGGAATGGTCAAATGAGTGGCAAATGGACTTCAATGCTCAGAAATGCTACATCCTAAGCAGCAAGAAAATTAAAAATTAAATGATCACATCTTGCAACATGTTGAACATCATCCCTACCTTGGAGTCGAGCTCCAAACATATGAAATGGGATGAGCATATTAACAACATCGTCTGCAAAGCAAATCAAGTACTGGGATTTGTAAGAATGAATTTCCCTCACTTAAAATATGACTAGAAAAATCTTCCCTCACTTAAAATATGACTAGAAAAATCTTCCCCCTCAACTAACTACATTGAAATCTGCACCCCTTAATGCAATCTTGCACTCTCGGCGGGATGCCAATTGGGTTTTGCCAAGTAAACTTATAGATCTAGATGTAGACTTCATGAGGCGGCACATACATGTGACCAGGAGATCATGTACACATACATGTGGTTATATAATGTCCTGTATGCATAGCTAAATAGATAACTTTATTCCCAAAACGATGTCACACTTTGCCTGCTTGAAAACCACTGTGGTTAGTTTGCAATCACTTGCATAACATATTATGTAGACCAAAGCAACAGAAAAGTACGTTTCTGTCACCATATACTAGAGTCAGGTTAAATCAAGTGATCTTTGAATACTGATTATGGTAAAGAGCAAATGATTATGGCAAAAGGGCAAATGGTCCCTCAAGACCTGTCATTGCCCTCCATTCGTCCTAAGACATTGAACCATGCCCATGAGAACACCTTTGATGAGGTTATATCTAATGCCCATTTTCCACATCAAATCTGTAAATCACTCTGCCATATCGATATAAAGTTAATTTAAACCAAACCAGATTCTTATCACTAAACTCAAACCAAATAACATGTACATCTCCATCAGACGTTACACAGACTTCAACTGTATAACGCTGCAACGATCTTTGCTAATAGATATCACAAGATGTAAACATAAAGTATCTGGGTAATAGCTTACGTCCTCGATATCATAAAATTCAGGTTCAGAAAATAAGTCCTATTGAATCAAACAGATAAGTTGTGTTTACTACTGGGAAGGTAGACTAGAGAACCAGATTTTATCATTCTTCATACCATTGAAAATGAAGACGGAGAGTCCAGGATATCAGCCTTGTTTTCAGATACTCTTGTTTGAAAACAGCTTATACTCAGCAAATATAGGAATATACTACAGGATTTACAGTCTGTTCTGAGAAAGACGAGAACATTTAATGCATATTTGTAATAAAAACACGATTTGTCCTGTAATATCAAAAAGTGTATAGTGAGAATGTTTGACCAAATTCAACAAGAAGAAACCTGTGTAATCCCACATTTTTATACTTATATTTCAGATTTGGACAATTGCTTCCAGCCAGTGCTTCATGACTGTTCTTGAATGACCTTGGTTTTTGTTATCGTGTTAGCATTCATGAAATGAGGTTTTTCAAGCTTTTTTTCCTTGCAAAATATAAATGTTTTGCCCCAAACTTTGCAATCAAATGTTATTACCTATCATATTTCCCCTACATAAAAATCCATTTGGTAGTGGATAAGTCTTCTACTAAAATCCAAATCATCCATTGGCGACTTTGTCTTCAAAATTTGTTTCGCTGACCAGTGATCTAGTACAAAAACACCTGCTAAGTAAAGTTTTGCTGTCTATATGGGGCACCTTCAGATTGGGATAATGGAGTGATCTGGCTTACAGAATCCTGTTTGTCCATTAATGTTTGTCCATTAATGTTTGTCCATTGGTACAGGTTTAATACCCTAACAGACCACAGTAGAAGTCACATTCCTGTACACATGTGACCACCTGGTGGTCAAAAGAGTACAGCCAGTACCTGGCACTTTCAGCAAAACACAATAACCATACTCGGTGTGTTTTGGTTGATTTTAGTGAGATAGCTTGCTTGTATCACAGTTTCTTGGCCACATATCATTTTTAAAGCATACCCCAAACCTCTGTAACATTGTCTGTGTCCTCTGTGATTTCATGAATGCTTTTGGTGATAATGCAAAAGAAACATCTCATCACTCTTGGGAAAGAGTAGGGCATTGAGTCCCAGCATTGACAGTTTTCTTTCTGACTGGGCCTGGTTAGTTCTTCGTTGGAGGACTCTGGGATACCAGGCGTTATGGACATAAAAAAGTAGAACGAGGTCAAGCATTCAAGAGTTGCCTGAAGTCTCACTCTGACCTTTTTGCATGATAATTAGGGGTGCTATATTTGGACAATATGCTGACACATTTATGATTATGGAATTAATGTTATGACATAGAATAATCTTATCTAAAGATGATTGTCCCCAGCAAGGCCAGCCAAAAATTAAAATCCATATACAAAATCTGAAAAACCTAAATTGCTCACTCACAGTATGTACTTCGAATATATATAGAGGAAAAAAATAAGGTTCAACCATCTCAATTTTTTGAAAATGAAAAAGTTTTGAATTTTTAGCTTTGAGTTGAGAGTTCTTCATTCAAATCCATTTAAAACGAACAGCTTACATACTGTCAGCCTCCCTTCATGGAAACATTTTCAGCTGAAGACCAATGAAACCAATAAACATCCAGGAGTGAAGGACAATATACATGTTAATTACTCAGTTGCAGGACAAGTATATTTATTAATTTGTATTATATGCAATAGTTGTATTATTTCAGCAATATCATGACGAGACCTACTTATTGCAGATATAGCGATCCTTCACTGATCTGTAATGTTGCAGGTCATTGACATGACAACCCATCCAGGAACAACAGATTAACCCTGAAGATTAACCCTGAAGATTAACCCTGAAGATTAACCCTGAAGATTAACCCTGAAGGCATAGTACTCAGCTCATGTGAGAATTAAGTGAACCCCGTGCTGGTAAGGCCGGGAATCAAACTCACAACCTTTGCATTACCACAAAGGAACTGGTAGTAAAAGGCATGCTCTCTTACCAACTGTGCCATGGCCCATGGCTCTGGTACTAACAGTTTTTATTGCACTAATGATCTTTATTTTGGAAGATCATGTAAATAGACAGAATCTGTTTTAAAATCACCATCCAAGAAATCCATAACATTCCTTAATATTTCAAATATTATGTTCCTGATCTATCTGGCAATAATATGAACCACATAAATGTGGGGTCACTTTATTTTTTTTAAATTATTGAATTAAAAGTGTCATGGTTGGTATGTAATGAGTGTTTTGTGATTCCCACAAAACCAAATTCAAAAATCCATAGCATTCTTTAAAATTTCAAATATTTCAAATTGTTTAGATTTTTATATATTTCTATATTTTCTATAAATAGATACGTGTATAAATGATGAATCTTAAATTTGATGTAAGATTGCATAAGTTTATTTCCGAAAATGGTGACATTCAATGTTTTTCCTAGATATCGAAAGAACACTACTATTAATAGATCAAATCAATTTCTTCAGATTTTATTTGTGGGTTAATTTGACCACTAGGGGGCATGACTGTCCTCAGGCCAAACAACATTGAAACACAGATCATTCAGCTCGAACTTTATGTTAAGAAAATAGAAATATTTTGTTGTGTTCAGATTTTAATATTTTGTTGTGTTCAGATTTTATTTGTGGATTAATTTTACCACTAGAGGGCATGACTGTCCTCGGGCCAAACAACATTGAAACAGAGCATTCAGCTCGAACTTTATGTTAATTATATAAGAAAATAGAAATATTTTGTTGTGTTCAGATTTTAATATTTTATTGTGTTCAGATTTTAGGTGTGGATTAATTTGACCACTAGAGGGCATGACTGTCCTCGGGCCAAACAACATTGAAACACAGAGCATTCAGCTCGAACTTTATGTTAAGAAAATAAAAACATTTTGTTGTGTTGTAATCTAGTAATTATTATACGAAAAATAAGGATCTTTTACTTTTACATGTATTTTCAAATCTTTTACATGTATTTCAAATAATGGTCATGGCAACCTAGCAAATTAACTTATATAAATGTGACCTTGAGCACATGTTATCACTCTGTAAGGCTACTTCTATAATGTGAAGAACAAAATTTAAACACAACACTGTATGTATTTATTTATTATGTTTATTTGAGAAAAGTCTCACAATTTGGAAAGTCACACATTAAAGGAAATAATAATCACAGAAATATATCACAATCAAAGATCCCATCATTGGGGTATACTTTTCAGAAGACTGATACCTTCTATTAGGAGATGAGATCACAACATTACTGAAAATCATAGAGCAGGGAGGATCACATCCAAAACAAAGTGGAGGAAACGGCACCTTTGGTATCTTGCTTGTTCCTTAAATCAAAATGTGACCACTTTGCAATATTAATAATCTGAACATATGCTTCTGTCAGGAAAATACCCAAACGCTGAGGAAGTGAGGATCTTTATGCCTAAAAACACTATGCAATATACATCCTGTTTTGTGTTTAAGGTAGCATTTCTCAATCAGGCCAATACTGTTAATATTGCCTGAAAACATAAAAATCTGTTCTCCCTTGTTTCTGCCGAGATCATTATTGCAAACTAATTCAATTTTTAAATCCCAGTATTATTATCATATTTGTATATTATTGTGTTTATCGTCACACGAGAGTGCCGAATATAGTAGAACTACATGGAAGAGTGCATACTCCTGCAGCATTCTCATCATCTGTGAATGTGAAATAGTTGAATATAATACATTTCTACTTTCTTCTTGATTCACTGCTCAATATTCAGACTGCTAAATCATACTGACATAGTTTATCCAATAACAATAACTTAACTTAATAATGTTAAGATTATATTTTTATCCAATATCAATTGCTGTTCTTAGTTTAGTTCAGGAGATGAAGGAGGAACAGTTTTATTGTATTTGATACATTCGCGCCACTTTCCTATATCAGTACTTTAAATCTGATACACTGTGAAGCACCTCAGTATTTCAAGCTCTGAGCAATAATTCACATGGTAATGAAAGAACAGCAAGCAAACTCCTGCATCTATCTGGTATAACTGGGGTCTGTCATAAGTCTGCAACTAAAACATAAAGCTGACCTGCTTATTAGTTTATCAAAAATGATCACAAGTCAAAAATTGATTAAATACCAGAATTCATTTTAATCTCTTGCAATTAAAGTGTACAAAGTTGGTTAAATTAGTTGGCTGATTAGATCATTCATTCTTGTAAATTCTAAAATGGGGATATTAAACAATACAATGCACAACATGAAAGCCTGAATACTAAAATATGCTTGTCTATGACCTGTCTACACTAAAATACATCTAAATATTTCTGTACAGATTCAGACATATTTTACCAATAGTCCAAAATGAATTTCTGGGGCCAGATGAGGGGAACTTGCCTGGGATATACGGGCAGAGAGAACTTGAAGTCAGGTTTGGGAAACATGCTTGGTACATATATACAGAGTCAGCTTGGGGCCAGATGAAGGGAACCTATCTGTGATATACAGAGTCAGCTTGGGGCCAGATGAAGGGAACTGATCTGTGATATACAGAGTCAGCTTGGGGCCAGATGAAGGGAACCTATCTGTGATATACAGAGTCAGCTTGGGGCCAGATGAAGGGAACCTATCTGCGATATACAGAGTCAGCTTGGGGCCAGATGAAGGGAACTGATCTGTGATATACAGAGTCAGCTTGGGGCCAGATGGAGGGAACTGATCTGTGATATACAGAGTCAGCTTGGGGCCAGATGAAGGGAACCTATCTGTGATATACAGAGTCAGCTTGGGGCCAGATGGAGGGAACTGATCTGTGATATACAGAGTCAGCTTGGGGCCAGATGAAGGGAACCTATCTGTGATATACAGAGTAAGCTTGGGGCCAGATGAAGGGAACTGATCTGTGATATACAGAGTCAGCTTGGGGCCAGATGAAGGGAACCTATCTGTGATATACAGAGTCAGCTTGGGACCAGATGAAGGGAACTGATCTTTGATATACAGGAAGGTGCCTGTGATATACAGACAGAGACAACTTGAGAATGGATGAGTGGAAGGACCTGGGACATTTAAGGAGGTTATATGCAAAAATATATGGCTGGTATACATGCAGCTAGACACAGACCTCTCCTTTTTTGAAAATTATTACTACATTTCACATTAGTATGGTACTGACCATCATGTTTATAATGGCTCTGATAAAGTATATGTCTTTGATATATTATATGTCTTTGACAGGAACTATGTTTATCTTGAACCAATCATGAAGCTCTCATCCCAGTGTTAACTTCCTACAGTAATGTACACAGACGACAGGTGTCAAACATTTTATAGTGTTTTAATATTTTAAAACAATGTGCTGAGCAAACAATAAAATACTGCTTGGTATGTACAGTTCCAAACCATGTAACTAAGTCCTCGTCCTTGTTGCACAGCTTCAAGGACATTCAGGGCCAAAATCTCACTATTTACACCAAAGACAATCCCTCAAATTCTATTTCAAACAATCACTAAATAAACATGTTTGTAAAACAATTCATTTAGAGTTCTGATAGACAAGGCTCATGTTTAAATATCATAAATAATGTTCCTTTTATTTCCTCCCCACATATTATTTTGTCATCTCATCTTTAGTCATATTCTTCATCTTTTCGTGGAGCGTTTCTTTCCGCCTCCCCAACCAACACTTTGCTGGGTGGGTTTGTTTCGGAAAGACATTCTCTCTGGTTTGGATTGGATGCTGGGTGCAGAGCCTCCTTTGATTGGGGGAAACAGCTGAATCTTACTTCCACCTGAAACAAGTAAATATTCAGATGATTTACATTAATGTTTAATATTACAGATGATTGGATATTAATTACTTAAAAGTCCTAGCATTGTTGAAATATCCTGCTATCTAAATAGTAGAGATCCTTTAAGCTTTCAATTCTTTTCCATTTACCACTGTCGTGTGCACTACTGGAATGTCTGCGGTACCCCTCACTATGGTAAGTGCTGGCCCCCCTTACCTATGATATGAATGTGGTGACTTACCACTGTCATGTGCACTACTGGAATGTCTGCGGTACCCCTCACTATGGTAAGTGCTGGCCTCCCTCACCTATGATATGAATGTGGTGACTTACCACTGTCATGTGCACTACTGGAATGTCTGCGGTACCCCTCACTATGGTAAGTGCTGGCCCCCCTCACCTATGATATGAATGTGGTGACTTACCGCTGTCATGTGCACTACTGGAATGTCTGCGGTACCCCTCACTATGGTAAGTGCTGGCCCCCCTCACCTATGATATGAATGTGGTCACTTACCACTGTCATGTGCACTACTGGAATGTCTGCGGTACCCCTCACTATGGTAAGTGCCGGCCCCCCTCACCTATGATATGAATGTGGTCACTTACCACTGTCATGTGCACTACTGGAATGTCTGCGGTAACCCTCACTATGGTAAGTGCTGGCCCCCCTCACCTATGATATGAATGTGGTGACTTACCACTGTCATGTGCACTACTGGAATGTCTGCGGTACCCCTCACTATGGTAAGTGCTGGCCCCCCTCACCTATGATATGAATGTGGTGACTTACCACTGTCATGTGCACTACTGGAATGTCTGCGGTACCCCTCACTATGGTAAGTGCTGGCCCCCCTCACCTATGATATGAATGTGGTGACTTACCACTGTCATGTGCACTACTGGAATGTCTGCGGTACCCCTCACTATGGTAAGTGCTGGCCCCCCTCACCTATGATATGAATGTGGTGACTTACCGCTGTCGTGTGCACTACTGGAATGTCTGCGGTACCCCTCACTATGGTAAGTGCTGGCCCCCCTCACCTATGATATGAATGTGGTCACTTACCGCTGTCGTGTGCACTACTGGAATGTCTGCGGTACCCCTCACTATGGTAAGTGCTGGCCCCCCTCACCTATGATATGAATGTGGTGACTTACCGCTGTCGTGTGCACTACTGGAATGTCTGCGGTACCCCTCACTATGGTAAGTGCTGGCCCCCCTCACCTATGATATGAATGTGGTGACTTACCACTGTCATGTGCACTACTGGAATGTCTGCGGTACCCCTCACTATGGTAAGTGCTGGCCCCCCTCACCTATGATATGAATGCGGTGACTTACCGCTGTCGTGTGCACTACTGGAATGTCTGCGGTAACCCTCACTATGGTAAGTGCTGGCCCCCCTCACCTATGATATGAATGTGGTGACTTACCGCTGTCTTGTGCACTACTGGAATGTCTGCGGTACCCCTCACTATGGTAAGTGCTGGCGCTCTCCACTGACTGTAGCTCCATGGATATTGGGCTTCCCTACAAATATACACTCCATTAATTTACCACAACTAATTAACATGGTGGAGAATCTGCTCATATTATCTATGACTGGTTTATAATTGTAGAGTATACTTACTGTGAGACTGTGCCTGCCACCAGCCAGTACTCCCGCATCCATCTGAGGCAAGCTGGAACCTCCACCCCCTCTGTTAACAACCAATACAACTACATGTACATCAAGGACCAAGTATAAAGGACATATCATCTTTGTACTTGTTATTGTTTCAGATACACACCCAATTAGAAACTTATGTTAATATTTCCATGCTCATACTGTATACCGAGAAAAATTCGCGCCTAGTTATTTTCGCGCCATCCCCGTTTTCGACAGGTTCGCGCCGTTTTATTTTCGCGAATTTTGGATTTCTAGTACATAATATTATCACAAATTACGCTTTGCAGGTCGAGAACAGAACAAAACCATGACGTCGCGGTAATTCACGTCCGCAACACGAGAAGAAGCCAGGGATCCATCATTGCGCAATATATTAATATTTCAATGTGTGTTCATAGACTCCAATTGTTTTCGCGCCAAAAATAAGAGCTTGTCCCCGTCACTCCAGCTTTTTAACATGACGACCTCGTATTGCGTAATGCATGTTAAATGGATGAATGGATTTGTTCTGCAATTGATACCAATTATCAGCGTTCACAGTTTTGCATTTCGTCTTTGTTTCCACTGCTTTGAGTCGTGTCTTCCCTTTTTGGCAGAAATGCTTTCACACGTGGATCGATCTTAATTGCGTTTTAAATGATAAATAAAGGTATATACATAATATTATCACAAATTACGCTTTGCAGGTCGAGAACAGAACAAAACCATACATTATTGCGCAATATATTAACTATCGTTTTCGCGCTAAAAACAAGAGCCTCTTCCCGTCACTTCCGCCTTTCAAAATTGTGACCACGTGTTGCGTTGAGTTGTGTCTTCCCTTTTTGACAGAAATACCTTCACACGTGGATCCATTTTAATTGCGTTTTAAATGATAAATAAAGGTATTTACCCAATATTATCACAAATTATGCTTCGCAGGTCGAGAATTTATCCATGAAGTAAAACGTAAATATCATGTACGTGATGTCGCGGTAATTCACGTCCGCAACACGAGGAGAAGCCAGGGATCCATCATTGCGCAATATATTAATATTTCAATGCGTGTTCATAGACTCCAATTGTTTTCGCGCCAAAAAAAAGAGCTTGTCCCCGTCACTCCCGCTTTTTAACATGACGACCTCGTATTGCGTAATGCATCTTCAATTTCGCGTCCATTTAATTTCGCGAATGACGTCCTGGCGCGAATTAACGCGAAAATAAAAAGGTCGCGAAAATTTGTCTGTATACAGTATTTAGATAAATAACAACCAATATACAACCCTACAATCTAAACTAATCCTCAGTTACTCTAGAACTAAAATCCCCTCTTGTAATACTATCTACGACTCCGTCTTTAGTTTCACCCGATCCACAACCCATCCTACAAACTCACCCTGTGTAAGACTCAATCTAAAACACTGTCTCAAAATCCCATACCTAAGAATCCCCACTCTACAGTTTGTCCCAAACCTGATAACAAATGCATCCGAACTAACACCCATCCCTGCTACACCCATCCCTGCTAACACCCATCCGTACTAACACCCATCCCTGCTAACACCAATCCCTGCTAACACCTATCCCTACTAACACCAATCCCTGCTAACACCCATCCCTGCTAACACCCATCCCACAAATGCATCCATACTAACACCCATCCCTGCTAACACCCATCCCTGCTACACCCATCCCTGCTACACCCATCCCTGCTAACACCCATCCCTGCTAACACCCAACCCTACTAACACCCATCCCTGCTAACACCCATCCCTGCTACACCCATCCCTGCTAACTCCCATCCCTGCTACACCCATCCCTGCTAACACCCAGCCCTGCTAACACCAATCCCTGCTACACCCATCCCTGCTAACACCCATCCCTGCTACACCCATCCCTGCTAACACCCATCCCTGCTACACCCATCCCTGCTAACACCCATCCCAGCTACACCCATCCCTGCTAACACCCATCCCTGCTACACCCATCCCTGCTACACCCATCCCTGCTACACCCATCCCTGCTAACACCCATCCCTACTAACACCCCTCCCTGCTAACACCCATCCCTGCTACACCCATCCCTGCTAACACCCATCCCTGCTACACCCATCCCTGCTAACACCCATCCCTGCTAACACCCATCCCTGCTAACAACCATCCCAGCTAACACCCATCCCTACTAACACCCATCCCTGCTAACACCTATCCCTGCTAACACCCATCCCTGCTAACACCCATCCCTGCTAACACCCATCCCTGCTAACAGCCATCCCAGCTAACACCCATCCCTGCTAACAACCATCCCAGCTAAAACCCATCCCAGCTAAAACCCATCCCTACTAACACCCATCCCTGCTAACACCCATCCCTGCTACACCCATCCCTGCTAACACCCATCCCACAAATGCATCCATACTAACACCCATCCCTACTAACACCCATCCCTGCTAACACCCATCCCACAAATGCATCCGTACTAACACCCATCCCTGCTAACACCCATCCCTGCTACACCCATCCCTGCTAACACCCATCCCACAAACGCATCCATACTAACACCCATCCCTACTAACACCCATCCCTGCTACACCCATCCCTGCTACACCCATCCCGGCTAACACCCATCCCACAAATGCATCCGTACTAACACCCATCCCTGCTAACATCTATCCCTGCTACACCCATCCCTGCTACACCCATCCCTGCTAACACCCATCCCTGCTACACCCATCCCTGCTAACACCCATCCCCACTAACACCCATCCCTGCTACACCCATCCCTGCTACACCCATCCCTGCTAACACCCATCCCACAAATGCATCCGTACTAACACCCATCCCCGCGAATACCCATCCCTGCTAACACCCATCCCTGCTACACACATCCCTGCTATACCCACCTCTGCTTTCACCCATCCCACAAATGCATCCGTACTAACACCCATCCCTGATAACACCCATCCCACATTCCTACCCCCAGTACGACCCATCCCATGTCACCACTCTTTGTATCAGCCTGGTTTTCTTAACTCACCCGTTGTTGATCCTGGATGTTGTGACGTCATGCTGTCCCACCTGAGTGTGAAGCCACTCGAATGTGCGCTGTACTTTACTTGTCTTCTCCTCTAGTTTCTCATAAGCCTCCCTCTGTCCCTCCTCCTCGCGTGCTGAAACCAATATTTCCTAATTCTTAATATTATCCAAACAATTTCTCCACAAAATGGCATATTTCCCGATCATAATAATTAAACAAGAGGACAATCATAAAGAATGGCTATTTGCAATTCCTGATGTACACTAGTTGATGAGGCCAGTATGGCTGCTCACCTACCCAGGCAAGTGTGAGATGTCCCTGTCTCCTTGTAAATGGGATGATGCATTAGACTGCATCACAGCCGATCATAAAAATTCACCAATTCCATGATGTACTTTCTGTAATTATTTTGTAAATGCCTTGTTGAAACTAATACTGAAACCCCATTTAATCTCTTTTTTGGAATTATTTAATAATTTGAGCTTGACATTTTAAACAGAATGTTATAAAAGATTTTAAATTGTTTATCTGAGGTCTTTGTATTTGTGCACGACTAACTTATAAATATTCAGTAATTTTACAAATAGATTTACATTTCCCCCAGTGAAATAAAATACAGGAGTGTCAATTCACTATAAAGAGGTCAAAGTTTTTATCTGGCATTCATATGTAAAACATGATGTGTGTAACATGACATGCCCAACCTGGACATCCCTATAGTTACTCTATTAACATTCAGAACTCATGAATAAGAGTTCAGACCATACCAGATTAGAAAACATAAATTTGGGGTATTTTCAGGGGTAATCTCCTTTATATTAATTTATCAATCTGTTACCCAGGTACGTGATACTTTACACAAATCTATGTCCAGCTTTGACATTATTGCACTGACACAACTGATGTAAGATATTATTTTTCCATCTCATTCAATTGGCCAAAAGTTTTATCTTTGGCATAAGTAATAATGTGCATATTTGTATAAAAAAAGGAAATAATCAGAATGTTTCCCTTCTAACACTGGAAGTTAACATAAATCAATCCTTTCCTTTACTTAAAAAACAGAGGTATTGGATGGCATTGAAGTCCTAGAATGATGTAATCAATAAAGGATTATCCCTGTCTATGCCACATATATTCTGATACACAGCGATTATAAATGAAGGCTGAAAGAATCCCCTTATGCTAAATATTCTGAAACAAAGAATTCATGATAAAGATGGTTTATTACACATGACAAATGTACTCTATGAACAGACACTCTGGTATCAGAGCTTTATAAATTTTATTGTTGTTGTCGTTGTCGTCGTCGTTGTCGTCGTCGTCGTCATCATCATCCTCATCATCATCATCATCATCATCATCATCATCATCATCATCATCATTATCATTATTATTATTATTATTATTATTACTATTATTACCACTCTAGAAAATTATTACTGAAGGTAAAGAGTACCCCTTGTCTACATATGTAATAGAAGGCAGATGTTTTACCATTAGGTAAAGGGTGTCCCTTATCTACAACAGATACTTTATAGCAGTATATCTGACAACATCTGATCTGCATATTTCAAGACTGAGAGGTGCATACTGATTCTGATTTACATAATTATGTAGCATTGGTGTTGATTCAACCTTTGATGACCTATCATCGGCCATTAATAGCCCATGACAGTTCTGGGACAATAGATCATCACAGACTTCACTCCACAAGTTCAGTGCTTATTTCTTGTTACCTGGAAACTTGGATGAACTGTGAAACTGAACACATGAAACCTACATGGATATAAATCATTATGTAAATTACCAATTATGACCATAGTCTGTGCCACATCACACTCAGGATATGAGACCAGCCATAGTCACACCAGTCGCATGTGATAGATGAAACAATTTATCTCTCAAAGTAAATTGATCAGACAACATTGAAAGGATTGTGAATGCATTTTACATTAATGGATATTGAATGATATTATCACATATCTTGGAAAATACTTTCTGTGTTGAGGAGTGAGAACATTTATATCACCTTTTGGTTAATGTTTAAAACAATGGCAAGTTTATTGGGAATGTTTGTGTTGTTTTTGATATGTGGTGAGTTGCGTACCACGAGAGCTTCTGAGGACCCATGCGGTCTCCGTCAGATCTGTAGTTGCTTCATGGAACCCGGAATAATCACCTGCATGAACCAAGGCATCCGAGACTTCCCCTGGGGCTTCAACATCATGACCCAACTCTCAGCTCAGGTACTTAATCTTGAACATAATGACCTTACCACCATTGACATTGACCTCCAAGGCTGGCCAAGCCTAAATCTCATAGATGTGCGACATAATCCTATCAACTGCACATGGCTCGGACAAAACCCCCAACTCTGGAGAATTGTCAACTCCGACTGTGAGCACACTCTCAAGGACTTTGATCTGTTTGGGGAGCTTTTCAATAAAACTGATCAAGGAGATATTTATCAAGGTCTTATTAACAATCAGAACAACATAGATTCTGATCTCACTATGGATGATTATGATGAGGATATTTGGGATTATCATGTGGATGCTGATAATGCTGGCGATAACGCTGATGACAACGATGACGTTGATGGAAGCAGGAATACACTAGGTGATAGACACTCTAAGATTGGACTGGCAGTGGCGCTCTCTATTGGATGCACATTGTTAGTAATAGCTGTCGGAGTCAGCCTGGTGATGCTAACACGCAGACTGAAGAAGAGACAGGGTCAACCTGCCTTCTCAATCTTCCGGGACATTGACAGCAGCAATGTTCCAGCACAGGTTGCCTTCTTCTCCCACGAAGATGACAAAACTTGTGTCGATTAAATTGAAAAAAAAAAACACCATTGGGTACTGTGTCTAGTTTGAAACAAAAACCCTTGGATGAATTATACATGTACAGGCTAAATAGATTCGGCAAACAATCCTCATTATGCTAAACTCAAAGATCACCTATTTAAGCTGAACAATTAGACTCTTTATATTTGTCAACATAAAGATCAAAGATATAGAACTTTCTCCTTTTAAACACCAATTATCAATGCTAAAATAAAAGTTTGTTTATACATATATATGCTAATAGCTATTTGTATGGAAAAGTCTTCAGATTCAAAACAAGTACCTTGAAAATAGTCCTTTCTTTGAAGTCCTTTTCTCTGTGGTGGTTGCACAGGGCGTAATTTAGTTGTCTCTTCTAGTTTCTTGAAAAGTTTAAGTCTCTGTTTGGGATCTGAAAAATTACAACATCTTCCAATTTTATAAAGACATTTTCCAATCAAATAACAACCTAAGTTTATCATGTGTAATATGATTGTTCTTTAACGTAATACAAATCTGATCTGACAATATAACTTACCTAGTTGACTTAGTTTTTTCTTCTTTTGGGCATTATATTTAAGCTTCTTAGCTCTCTGTAACATGAGATCTGCTGTTCTGCTGTCCTTGAAACCCCTATTCAAATAATTAAAAACACCCCAATAATTGTCACATTCTGTCCCTTATTTAGTATATTTACTTTGATTGAGACTGGATACATTTATAAACTTCTATACTCAAACCTGAGACTATTAGGTACATGCAACAATAACAAAGATTAGCTGTATCATAAGGAGAGGTAGTTTCAATATTATAAAGAGCTCCATTAGATCTTAATGATGTAAGTGTACATTGACATTCAGGCTGAAATATTTTTTGTTTCTTTGTGGGACCAGTACTATTTACTCATGTATCAATGTTTAGAAATATGAGAGATGTGAAGGGCATGCATTATAGAGAAAACATCTCGGTAGGTTTGATATATGAATTAGCCAACTTAAAAATTAATTGGTCAGGCTCTAGATTTCTGATAATAATACAAATATGTGGGTATTTATGGATCATCACACTGAGAGTCCCATGGTGGCCAGTGCCAAAAATACCAGTCAGATTCCAAAGACCCCTTGGCTTATAGCAAGAGTGGAAAGAGAACTTTAGAACTTTTATACATTCATGGTTAAAGTTTGGTAATGCAATCTAAATTTGTTAAGTTATCACATTAAAAAAAATCAGGGATCTGGTCACATTACCTTAGGGTATAGATCAAGGTCACCAACAAGGGTACCATTCATGAAATTGATAAAGTGTATCCATCACAAGATTTTCAGAGATTAGGTTATATGACCTTGATATGCAAGTCAAGGTCACTGGCAAGTGCAACACTTTGTGATATTGTTAAGATATTTAGTAATGGTTCTTTTCATTTGTTGTAAAATTATTGTGTTCACAAGATTTTTAAAGGTTGGTTCACATGGCCTTAATGTGGAGATCAAAGTCATCTACAAACACATCATTATGCATAGTCAGCATAGCTAAAGGAAAGGACAAACACAACTGGACAGATTTACACTACATGTACACACTGTGTGCAGAACTCTGGTACATCATATCAGGTAAGACTCTTGAAGAAAAACACGGAAGGCAAATCTTTACATATGTCTCCATTTTTATCTTAGAAAAGCCAGGAAAGATGGTTTTGAAACTGGACTATTATCACATAATATTTGAAATGATACTAACTTAAAACCATAAAACATATACCGTATCCACTCGGGTTAGCGCCCATGGGCGGCTAATTGGGGACAAAGTAAAAGAGGGGGGTGGGCGTTTACCCAAGCATGGGCGTTTATAAAGGTCGAGAACAGAACAAAACCATCCATTATTGCGCAATATATTAACAATCGTTTTCGCGCTAAAAACAAGAGCCTCTTCCCGTCACTTCCGCCTTTCAAAATTGCGACCACGTGTTGCGTTGAGTCATGTCTTCCTTGTTGACAGAAATGCTTTCACACGCGGATCGATTTTAATTGCATTTCAAATGATAAATAATGAAAACGCTTTGTTTTGAGGCTAAAATTTATGATGTGGAGAAATTGTCGACGTAATTGTGATAATATTAAGTACATACCTTTTTTTATCATTTAAAATGCAATTAAAATCGATCAGCTACGGATATGAAAGTTCAATTTGACATGTTGGCCGCTCCACTTTTGTCTCGTGGGCACCCAGACGCTAAGATAAAGGACGTCACATACATCGTATTACGTTTTGTGATAATATTGACATGATGGCGGACATCCAGGGAAGGTGGGCGTTTAATGATTTCTTCCTAAAAAGGGGGGTGGGCGTTAAGCCAAGCATGGGCGCTAACCCGAGCGGATACGGTATATACATGTACATGTACAGAAAAGTCTGTGCCAAATGATACACACTGAATTCCTTCTAAATCTTGTAAAATTAATAATATCTCTAAATACTTATGGCAATATTCTACATATGTCTTTGTGTGGCTTAATTCTTCAATCATATTGTTCTAATTATGAAATCCTCTATTTAATTATTCCTGAGAACTATATGGTATATGTCCTGTGTTACTGGTATGGTATGTATCCTTGGTGAGTGGAAACTGTATGGTATATGAAAGCTGCAGATGATATGACAGCTGCTGTTCCATTTTCAGTCCCTTTTAAATGCATCTGCACTTCCATGTACAAAATAATAATCTTCAGGTTGTTGTCTGCAGGTACACAGATCAAGATTGCCAAATAATGTGATAAACATCAGCAATCAATGAAGTACAATTTTGTGATATCAGAAGCTTTCATATAACTAACTTTATATACTATGAACATGAAATTAGGATGTGTCCTGTGTTACAGGGAAATATAGGTCATGTGTCCTATGTTACAGGGAACCGTATGTCATGTGTCCTGTGTTACAGGGATCTATAGATCATGTGTCTCGCATTGCAGGGAACTGTATGTCATGTGTCCTGTGCTACAGGTAACTATAGGTCATGTGTCTTGCATTGCAGGGAACTGTATGTCATGTGCCATGTGTTACAGGGAACTATAGGTCATGTGTCTTGCATTGCAGGGAACTGTATGTCATGTGCCATGTGTTACAGGGAACTATAGGTCATGTGTCTTGCATTACAGGAAACTGTATGGCATGTGCCATGTGTTACAGGGATCTACAGATCATGTGTCTTGCATTGCAGGGAACTGTATGTCACGTGTCCTGTGTTACAGGGAACTATAGGTCATGTGTCCTATGTTAAAGAGAGCTATCAAATATCTCTGTGGACTACAAGCTATATTATGCCCTGTGCTGTTATATGCCCTGTGCCTTATGCCCATGTGTTATATACCTGTGCTAAATACCTCAGGTATTCTGTATGCTCTTGTCACCTGTGCTATATGCCTATTCTGTATGCTCTGTCACCTGTGATATATGCCTATTCTGTATGCTCTGTCACCTGTGCTATATGGCCTATGCGGTATGCTCTGTCACCTGTGCTATATGGCCTATGCTATATGCTCTGTCACCTGTGCTATATGGCCTATTCTGTATGCTCTGTCACCTGTGCTATATGGCCTATTCTGTATGCTCTGTCACCTGTGTTATATGGCCTATTCTGTATGCTCTGTCACCTGTGTTATATGGCCTATTCTGTGTGCTCTGTCACCTGTGCTATATGGCCTATTCTGTGTGCTCTGTCACCTGTGTTATATGGCCTATTCTGTGTGCTCTGTCACCTGTGCTATATGGCCTATTCTGTGTGCTCTGTCACCTGTGCTATATGCCTATTCTATATGCTATGTCACCTGTGCTATATGCCTATTCTGTGTGCTCTGTCACCTGTGCTATATGGCCTATTCTGTATGCTCTGTCACCTGTGCTATATGGCCTATTCTGTATGCTCTGTCACCTGTGCTATATGCCTATTCTATATGCTATGTCACCTGTGCTATATGGCCTATTCTGTATGCTCTGTCACCTGTGTTATATGGCCTATTCTGTATGCTCTGTCACCTGTGTTATATGGCCTATTCTGTATGCTCTGTCACCTGTGCTATATGGCCTATGCTATATGCTCTGTCACCTGTGCTATATGGCCTATTCTGTATGCTCTGTCACCTGTGCTATATGGCCTATTCTGTATGCTCTGTCACCTGTGCTATATGCCTATTCTATATGCTATGTCACCTGTGCTATATGGCCTATTCTGTATGCTCTGTCACCTGTGCTATATGGCCTATTCTGTATGCTCTGTCACCTGTGCTATATGGCCTATGCTATATGCTCTGTCACCTGTGCTATATGGCCTATTCTGTATGCTCTGTCACCTGTGCTATATGGCCTATTCTGTGTGCTCTGTCACCTGTGCTATATGGCCTATTCTGTGTGCTATGTCACCTGTGCTATATGGCCTATTCTGTATGCTCTGTCACCTGTGCTATATGGCCTATGCTATATGCTCTGTCACCTGTGCTATATGGCCTATTCTGTGTGCTCTGTCACCTGTGCTATATGGCCTATTCTGTGTGCTCTGTCACCTGTGCTATATGCCTATTCTATATGCTATGTCACCTGTGCTATATGCCTATTCTGTGTGCTCTGTCACCTGTGCTATATGGCCTATTCTGTATGCTCTGTCACCTGTGCTATATGGCCTATTCTGTATGCTCTGTCACCTGTGCTATATGGCCTATGCAGTATGCTCTGTCACCTGTGATATATGCCTATTCTGTATGCTCTGTCACCTGTGCTATATGGCCTTTTCTGTATGCTATGTCACCTGTGCTATATGCCTATTCTGTATGCTCTGTCACCTGTGATATATGGCCTATTCTGTATGCTCTGTCACCTGTGCTATATGGCCTATGCAGTATGCTCTGTCACCTGTGCTATATACCTATTCTGTATGCTCTGTCACCTGTGCTATATGGCCTATTCTGTATGCTCTGTCACCTGTGCTATATGGCCTATTCTGTATGCTCTGTCACCTGTGCTATATACCTATTCTGTATGCTCTGTCACCTGTGCTATATGCCTATTCTGTATGCTCTGTCACCTGTGATATATGGCCTATTCTGTATGCTCTGTCACCTGTGCTATATGGCCTATTCTGTATGCTATGTCACCTGTGCTATATGCCTATTCTGTGTGCTCTGTCACCTGTGCTATATGCCTATTCTGTATGCTCTGTCACCTGTGCTATATGGCCTATGGCCTGGGGATTATCTGGAACTACTGTAACAACGCTCTCGAAACTGTGTAAAGTACCGGACCGGGTATACATGGGCTGTGTGCATAAATCAGGAGAAATCTGTGTATTATTTAGTAATCTTACCATTCCCCAGACACCTGATTGCGTTTATCCCTTTATATGTGATAGCATAAACACAATAATCATTCATGTATGTATGATGTCCAGATAACTGAAAATTTAAGTGCTGAGATTGCAACATATAGTTGAGCTGTTGTCTATAAATTCCATCGATTTTAAGTTTTTAAAAATAATGGTCATTCCACAGTTAAGTAATATTTTAATGACAGTATGAGAAAACTGAGCTATTTATTGTTTTCATTGAAATAGTGTTATTTTATAGGATTAATAATAGAATTTGGTCCTCTGTAAATGTGCATGGTACTATTATAAGATTATTATTTTCATAAATTTTCATATATTCCATATATTTTCGTAATTCCTTGTCAATATCACTGCAATATTCAAATAACTGCACAGCAGAAGTGATTGACTTCAAAGTTAGGATTGACAAGTATTGGCAACTCAAACAGTAAAAATTTGGTTTTCACTTATTACTAACAAAATATTTGATCATGAATTTTTCAAACAGATGTATACTTGCTTAAAATGCTTACAAAATTCATTCAACATTATATCTCTTATTACTCATTTCCAATTACAGTTTTTGCTTCCTGGAAAAAACATATATAGACTAAAAATATTATTTTTGAAAAAAATACATTAACATTTCATTGAATGTGAGTTGCTCACCATTCCTCAGATATCTTCTCACTGCGTTTGGAGACAGCTGTGCGATGAGTGTCCATGGTCTGGTGAGTGGTCTCGCTGCGGTCGCTCATGCGTGACAATGGTGGCAGAGGAGGCTTATTGGCTGGAAAGTTGGCGGTGTCTGAGAATGGCGAGTCTGTTCCCCGCCATGCTTGTTTGGGGAGGTCTGGAGGATGGGGTACCTTGTTAAACAGTGGGGGCACTGGTGGTTTCCCATCACATACCGAACTAGACTTCCCTATCACTGCATGACTGAAATATAAGTTATCTTATTTATTATTTGGAATATTTATTTTTTCACTAGATCAAGGTCAAATGCTTGAAAAGATCAAATGTAAAAACATTTAAAAAAAATTAAACTTTGTATCATGTCTGTCCCCTTGCCAGAAAGATGATTCCCAAAATAAAAGAGTGTCCTAAAATGCTTCACTGGAGACTGCTTACAATATTTGCCTTTTTTGTTTGGATAAAGACTTTATATGTCCCACCACCGACTGTTAGAATCTCTGGTTTACCTTGGTCCTGAGTTAGGAGATCACTGATTCTTACCTTGCTGGGAGCTGAGGAGTCGCCGAAGGAGCCCAATCTTTGTCAATCCCATCCTGAATAAAAAAAACATTGATCATTCACTATATAATGAGCTATTATAATCATTGGTTCTCTATGATAGAAAATAATATAAAGTTGTTTTTTTATCAATATTATTTTTGGCAAATTTCTGATGAGACTTATGATAAAGTCAAACCTATTTTATCCACCTTGTTTATCAATGTTGGCAAGAACTATCTACAATCACTTCATTTTTTAAGAATATTTGTTTTAAAGATGGGCCTACCACATCAAAGTTGAAATCATCCAGGTTGACTTCCAGGAATTCATCCTCTTCTTCATCTTCACCGTCATCAAACTTGGCATACTCCAGAGCATATTGCAGGCGACGTCGCAAGATATAACCTCTCCACAGAGCCTGAATATACAGGGGATCACAATCAGCCATATTACTAGGCATATACAACTACGAGGTCAATATTCAATATGCTATAGTCCACAGAGCCTGAATATACAGGGGATCACAATCAGCCATATTACCAGGCATATACAACTACTGGGTCAATATTCAATATGCTATAGTCCACAGAGCCTGAATATACAGGGGATCACAATCAGCCATATTACCAGGCACATACAACTACGAGGTCAATATTCAATATGCTATAGTCCACAGAGCCTGAATATACAGGGGATCACAATCAGCCATATTACCAGGCACATACAACTACTGGGTCAATATTCAATATGCTATAGTCCACAGAGCCTGAATATACAGGGGATCACAATCAGCCATATTACCAGGCATATACAACTACTGGGTCAATATTCAATATGCTATAGTCCACAGAGCCTGAATATACAGGGGATCACAATCAGCCATATTACCAGGCATATACAACTACTAGGTCAATATTCAATATGCTATAGTCCACAGAGCCTGAATATACAGGGGATCACAATCAGCCATATTACCAGGCATATACAACAACTAGGTCAATATTCAATATGCTATAGTCCACAGAGCCTGAATATACTGGGGATCACAATCAGCCATATTACCAGGCATATACAACTACTAGGTCAATATTCAATATGCTATAGTCCACAGAGCCTGAATATACAGGGGATCACAATCAGCCATATTACCAGGCATATACAACTACTAGGTCAATATTCAATATGCTATAGTCCACAGAGCCTGAATATACAGGGGATCACAATCAGCCATATTACCAGGCACATACAACTACGAGGTCAATATTCAATATGCTATAGTCCACAGAGCATGAATATACAGGGGATCACAATCAGCCATATTACCAGGCATATACAACTACTAGGTCAATATTCAATATGCTATAGTCCACAGAGCATGAATATACAGGGGATCACAATCAGCCATATTACCAGGCATATACAACAACTAGGTCAATATTCAATATGCTATAGTCCACAGAGCCTGAATATACAGGGGATCACAATCAGCCATATTACCAGGCATATACAACTACTAGGTCAATATTCAATCCTTTCTGAGAGCAGACTTGAGCAGATGATAACTTCTGCCAATCAAAATGCATGTTATTTATGGAATTTGGCCCTAACTCAATTCTCGTTGGCTGATATTTGTCATGCACACAGTGTTAGATAGCTATAACAAATTCTGAGCCTCATGAAATATTGATGGAATTGGTCCCCTAAATATACAACATTTTACCTTATACATAAGGTAAAATTTTACCTTATACATAAGGTAACTCCAACCAGTAGTTTAGATAAGATCAAAGTTGACAAACAGACAAAATAACAAAATTTCTCCCCCCCTTACTGCAGAAGCTATCCTGGCATAGTCACCATAGCTAAAAAACATTATCACAGTGGGCTGCTATGACTGTTTTTTTTTATTTCCTAATTTCAATCAGGAATTGAGTTTTACCTGTATTTTGGTTGCAGATATATCCCATAATTCTATTTGTTGCTTCCTCTTCCTCATTAAGACCTCATCGAATAATTCATTTTCATGATTTCTCTGCTTTCCAATTTCCTCTGAATTTATTGGGGGTTTCCTATTTTCTGCAAATCCTGTCTGTTTTGCCGGTGATATTTTATATTCCTGTTGATCAGTTTGAGCTAATATTTCCTCAGTGCGGAGTTCTATCTCCCTGCGCACTGTATGGCCTCTCCAGTAAGCTTGCAGTGTGGTCACTGCCTTCTCCTTTCTTAATCTAGGTAATGCAAAGTTAAACACTGTTTAATATTTGTGCATATTCAATGAATATTTGAATGGAAATGCAAGATACGTTTTTCCTATAAAAGCATATTTGCCATTGCAAGATGGAGTTTCTGAGCCTGTAGATAGAGGTACATTACAAATCTTACCTAATTTATTGAATTGTTCTGATTTGAAACATCTTTTTAATATTTATTTATAAAAAAAGTGTACAACAAACACTACACATGTGCATGAGGGAAATAAATACAAAATGGGGAGAAATACAAGACTGTAATGAAATGAGTTAAATATATGTTTGTTTGATTTTTTTTCCACACCAGCATGAAAGCATCGAAAGATGCATGAAGATAACAGATCTGAGATAGCTAATACCAAAATACCAATATTCAACACTTTCTTAAACAAATCATTTTTATTGAGATATGATTTTGGTTCAGATGCCTTGGGGGAAAAAATCATTGCAGAATTTCTTACTCATCTTCCTGCAATTTCTTCCCTATTGTACTGGCAGTCACCGAGGAAGCCATTTTGTGTTTCCATGGTGATTCAGCCTCACTTCCATCAAGCACTTCACTGCCTCCTTGTGCTTTCTGCAATGCTTCCTCAAACTTATTCTTCATCTGAGAAGCTTGAGTTACTGAAGCAGCTTTCTTGTCAGTTCTTGGCGTTTCTTGTGGCTTGGTAAATGATATGGGAGGTTTGTGTTTTGGTTTTGCTGAAGTTTCTCCATACTCATGGGTATATCTATGTTCCACTGCCAGCTTGTTGCTCTGATCATAGTACTGAGTCTGTATAGCACACCTATTCTCCTGCTTGCTACATGACCTGTAAAATTAAACCATAAAAACACTTATTAAAGCTTGAAAGACATTCTCATTCCAGCTGATTATATCTTCAAACATTATCCCCTCCTGAAATCTAAAATTTTACTCAGAAAAAAATAAATCAATTTTTGAAACATAAATTCTGAAAATTAGTTTAATCTTTAAAAGAAATAAACACATTGTCTGCCATTTGACAAGTGAATCCAAATCCCTGTTTCCTGATATTTTGGGCATCAGCAGTCATATTCTTTAGACAATGAACTGACTATACTCCATGAAAGACCACTTTATACTCTGGGTTCTTGCCCAGACAACCCTTGTTTTCCTTTCAATATTTGTAACACTATAATTATTCATGAACTTACTTGAGAGCAGAGAAGTAGTCCTGCTGCAGTTGCTTCTGATGTTGTAATTCCTCCATACACATAATCTCAAATGTGGTCCTGGCTGGGCTGCTCTGTGCTGCCTTTTCTACCATCACACCATCTACTGTCTGCAGGCACGGAACACCTTGTGATAAGCTGGATCTGCAAAATTATGTTTAAATACGTAAGAACATTTCACGGCAACCAGTACCAAATTTCAAGCTACTTCTACTCTCATAAAAGCCATTGCTTCACTGCTTCAATTCAAGCCACATCTACCCTCCCACAAGCCATTGCTTCACTGCTTCAAGCCACATCTACCCTCCCACAAGCCATTGCTTCACTGCTTCAAGCCACATCTACCCTCCCACAAGCCATTGCTTCACTGCTTCAAGCCACATCTACCCTCCCACAAGCCATTGCTTCACTGCTTCAAGCCACATCTACCCTCCCACAAGCCATTGCTTCACTGCTTCAAGCCACATCTACCCTCCCACAAGCCATTGCTTCACTGCTTCAAGCCACATCTACCCTCCCACAAGCCATTGCTTCACTGCTTCAAGCCACATCTACCCTCCCACAAGCAATTGCTTCACTGCTTCAAGCCACATCTACCCTCCCACAAGCCATTGCTTCACTGCTTCAAGCCACTTCTACCCCTCTACATATCATTACTACCAACCCTTCAACTGCTTCTGCCCCCCTATATGAACAAATAATTATTATCCTCCTAAAACCCCTACACATCTGTTTTGCCCTCTTGTAAGTCATACCTATCAGCCATTGAGTCACCTCTACCCACCTATGACTGCTCTCCTCAGCCACGGGGTTGCCCTCCAGTAATAAATGCTCCAGGTTTCTGCATCCTTCAAGTCCAGGCAACAAGCTTTCTAGTTCTAAAATATATTTGCCAGTCATTCACCAATACTGTTGTATTTTTCAAGTCACATTATCTGAAAATTTCAAATGAAAAATGCCCCCAAAATACATAAAATTAGAACATGTTGCAAAGTTACTATGAATGTTTCAATATTTAATTGTAAACAATGGTCAGCATCCCAGCATGCATTACAGCAAAATGTTATACATGAATATGATACATGATCAACCACTGTTATGTGTACAATCTGGACAATGCATGAAATATCTGTATAGCCTTTGTTTACAATGGGGACAGAAGAGATTAAAGTAATGAGACATACCTAATATTTGGTTGTGGGATAAATCTAGAGTGTTAAGCAGGACACAAGTACTGATGTCACCCAGGGACAACAGCCTGAAAAATAGCATCACTTTGATGAATTGCAAGATATATTTAAGCAAGAAGTTCAAAAGGTACAACTTAATGACACTTAAAATCAGATGGTATAACATTTAAAGTGATTCAATTGATTTAGAGTTCTATGGGTGACTGCTGTGACTTTCTCTGACTCAAAATTGACTTTCTTTACACAAAATTCTCCAGTAACCAATCTCAAAATGTAGATATGAACCAACCCATTTTGGGCAAGGACTAGTTTGTGCAACATTGGCAGCCATGTATTAGATAGAACATCCACAGATGATAAACTGTTGTCGTCAAGCACTAACTCCCTTAGCAACACTTGGTTGGACATTATTGGCAGCTGCAACATAAATACAGTCATAACATTATATGATCAGAGAACATTAACATATCCTTATATCAATCCTTGAAATATTTATTAGCATCATATGATATTTTTAAAACTAGATTCTCTGGCAATCTATCAAACCAAAATTCAGATGTTTGATAGGGTTGATCAATTTTGAGGTGTTTATGATATATAATGTGATTTGTATTTTGTCACCTGCATTATATTATTTCCTGTGGCTTTTATGACCTGCAGGAGAGCCAAAGATTCAAGGTCATCTAGCCCTGGTAGGTGATTGTGGGATACATCTACTTCCTGTATAGATGGCGCCTCGCTCAGCCCTTTAGTTGTGATCAGCTGGTTATAGGATGCATCTAATGTGTGCAATGACTTGAGAGATTCCAAGCCTCCTGCAAAACCAAGATCTTAAATTAAATCTCTGAAAACTAAAGCGAAATAAATTCAAAAATGGCCACTGCAGTCCATCTCAATTCTTTTTTTGGCCAATTTGACTTACAGACTCGCATTTTATAACATATTTGTCTTTAAAGGAAAGCACAATATTATTAGGTGATAATAATGAAACTGACTTAAATTGAATGGGGCTAAGGAAAATATCTCTGTAATCATATAATGTACAAAAAATCAAGGAATTCCTATCTGTTTTGCAAACATTTTGTTCAAGGCTATTTTTGTCTGAAGTTGATCACTCATTCATGACCACAAATTCAAGAACAAATAAATCAACAAGCCAAGTATAGCCCATAATATTACACATTTTCACCAAGCTTCAGGCTTAGATGCATATATTAGCCAGAATAAAGGCACACCAAAGTTTTATGTTTTAATGGTAAAAGGTCACTGAGGCATAACTGCTCACTGAAGCATGTTTTTCTGTTCTAAAATAAGAATAATACCCATCAAGATGTATCAGCCCACAAAAAATGAAAGCTCTATCATTGTCACCTTATAAGGTCTATATCAAGGTTTTTATCTAAGTATTCATTGAGGCATAAAGTTCAGCATTGATACCAGTATCATGAGTATTGTAAATCAAGTTGTGCCAAAATAACACCTCCATCCATTAAACTCATTTAATGTCAAATTCAAGATTTTTTAAAGTGTTCATTGTAGCGTGACAGCTCACTCCCGGGGCTCACTCAAGCATTGAATTTTTCAAAAAGTCCCTTTGAAGAATCTCAAGAGACACGATTCCACCGAGTTTCAAACTGGGGTACATATGATTGGAACCCGCCGGCACAGGGCAGAGAAATCTGCTGACCTGCCCACCTATACACAACCATGTGCAAAATGGCATTTTTCACCGGATCAATCATGTCTCAGCGGCAAGTCCATCCGCATCCATCTGCCTAGATTACTAGTCCGCAGATATAGCCTGGAGGATTTGGTGGCCCACTGCTTTTAATCTGCTGCACAATCGTGTGTAAGCAGCGTATCTGGCGGTATAGTGGCGGATTTTTTTCATCTGGGTAATTAATACACCTTCCAATAATGAAAGCTCTTCATAGATGGAGAGATGGAAATCTGTCATAAGTGAGACAAAAATGATGAAAAATATGGGAACAACCTAACGGTAATCTGGAACTCATGAAATAGTTATAATGATGTCAATACTAACGATACCGATGAGTGGCTGAGTGATCCACCCAGTAATTATACAGGAGTTAAATGTTTGATGGACAGAAGGACAAAAATATTCCCCCCTTACTACATAGGCTTTGCTGAGTGTGTCAGTGATAAACAGTGTTTATTTATGCATGTGAAATTGTACAACTGATTTACATAGGACATCAGACATGCCAGGGTGTGAAACTGATATATATCAGACATGCCAGACATACCATAGTGTGCAACTGATGTATATCAGACATACCGGAGTGTGGAACTGATATATATCAAACATACCAGTGTGGAACTGATGTATATCAGACATACTAGTGTGGAACTGATATATACCAGACATATCAGTGTGGAACTGATATATACCAGACATATCAGTGTGGAACTGATATATATCAGACATACCAGTGTGGAACTGATATATACCAGACATACCATAGTGTGCAACTGATGTATATCAGACATACCGGAGTGTGGAACTGATGTATATCAGACATACTGGAGTGTGGAACTGATATATATCAAACATACCAGTGTGGAACTGATATATATCAGACATACCGGAGTGTGGAACTGATATATATCAAATATACCAGTGTGTAACTGATGTATATCAGACATACCAGAGTGTGGAACTGATATATATCAAATATACCAGTGTGGAACTGATATATATCAAACATACCGGAGTGTGGAACTGATGTATATCAGACATACCGGAGTGTGGAACTGATATATATCAAACATACCAGAGTGTGGAACTGATATATATCAAACATACCAGAGTGTGGAACTGATATATATCAAACATACCAGAGTGTGGAACTGATGTATATCAGACATACCGGAGTGTGGAACTGATGTATATCAGACATACCGGAGTGTGGAACTAATATATATCAAACATACCAGTGTGGAACTGATGTATATCAGACATACCAGTGTGGAACTGATATATATCAAACATACCAGTGTGGAACTGATGTATATCAGACATACTAGTGTGGAACTGATATATATCAAATATACCGGAGTGTGGAACTAATATATATCAAACATACCAGTGTGGAACTGATGTATATCAAATATACCAGTGTGGAACTGATGTATATCAGACATACCAGTGTGGAACTGATATATATCAAATATACCAGTGTGGAACTGATATATATCAAACATACCAGTGTGTAACTGATGTATATCAGACATACTGGAGTGTGGAACTGATGTATATCAGACATACTAGTGTGGAACTGATGTATATCAGACATAACGGAGTGTGGAACTGATATATACCAGACATACCGGAGTGTGGAATTGACATATATATCAGACATACCAGAGTGTGAAACTGATATATACCAGACGTGCTCGAGTTGAGGAACTGATATGCCAGGGTGTGAAACTGATACATATCAAACATCCCAAATTATCCATCTGATGTATATCAAAAAGAGCAGGGTGTGTAACTAGTACATATCATGAAACATATATGAAACATGGCAAGGTGTGTAACCAAAATAAATCAAACATTGTAGGGTGTGTAAATGATATATTTCAAACATTGCAGGTTGTGTAACTGATACTGCAAACATGGCAGGGTGTCTAACTGGTACATATATGAAACATTGTTGGTGTGTAAATGATATATTTCCAACATTGCAGGGTGTGTAACTGGTATATATCAAACATTGCAGGGTGTCTAACTGGTACATATATGAAACATTGCAAGGTGTGTAAATGATATATTTCATACATTGCAGGGTGTGTAACTGGTATATATCAAACATTGCAGGGTGTCTAACTGGTACATATATGAAACATTGCAGGGTGTGTAAATGATATATTTCAAACATTGCAGGGTGTGTAACTGGTATATATCAAACATTGCAGGGTGTGTAAATGATATATTTCATACATTGCAGGGTGTGTAACTGGTATATATGAAACATTATTGGGTGTGTAAATGATATATTTCCAACATTGCAGGGTGTGTAACTGGTATATATCAAATATTGCAGGGTGCGTAATGGTGAGAGTATGCATCACTTACCAGCCATTGGAATCCCGTAGGGGCTCACTAAGGGTATAATGCAGTGAGGATTAATGGGAATTAGTAAGGATAAGTGAAGATTAGTGGGGATAAGTGAAGAATAGTGAGGATAAGTGAAGATTAGTGAGGATAAGTGAAGATTAATGTTTGCTGATGGGAAGCTTGCAATGGAATTCATTTCGAACGGGATGCTAAATGATGCTAAATGAAATTGTAATGCTAAATGATGATGAAAGAAATTTGGATGCTTAATGATGCTTAAAGAAATTCTTACTGAATGAAGTGGTTAAAGCTTGCTGAATACATTGCTTACTGAATTGAAACTTGTTAATTGGAATGCTTATGGAATAGGTCACTTGCTGGATGGAATTCTTACTAAATGGAATGCTTCTTAATTGGAATGTGTGATAATTAATTGGGATGTTAGCTGAATGCTATATAGGTTTCTAAGTGGAATACTTCCTGTTTGCGATGCTTACTTACCTATGCGAGTGATCCTATTGTGGGCCACTGACAAATGGCGCAGGTTGTGGCACCCGTCTAGGCCATGTATGGATGTCAGATTGTTGTGTGTCATATCCAGATATGTTAGACTGGTCACATCCTTCATACTCATCATCTCTATGGTATTATACTGAAAAAATATGAAAACACCATAATACTACAAAGTAATTCAATAACTGAAAAGTTTTGATATGTTAACATTAATGACAGCAATAGGGATTAAATGTATAAAACAGAATTTGGCAAAATATAATTATGTGTCTGACAACAAGAGTGTAATGGGATATATGAATGGTTTGAATACTTATCATACAGAATTCTTTACCTTGAAATCAGCATATTGAAGGCATTTGTGTCCTTCAAGACCCTCAACAGCCACCAGGTGACACTTGTTGACCACCAGATGGCGTAATTGAGAACATTCCGCAAGGGTCTTCACGCTAAATCCTGGCAAGTCATGTAATTCTACAGTTGTCACCTGTCATAAAATACAGCATAAACTACCGGTATATTTATGAAGTTAAAAAAGGATTAATCACACTAATAGCATGTATGTTTTTATAATCTAAATGTAAGGTAAATGTTGTGTTTGGAAGTATAAGACTCAGATATATTTTCACCATCAGTAAATGGATTCAGGGGTTCAAAAAATTAAATATTCCAATATTTCTCATGGAGGGAGGAGTTATGTTGAGGTTTCAGATGAAGTCTACCTTCTGTAATGATGTGGCTTTGGTGGCAGACAGTATCTGCTGGTGTGTGAGCTCTGGCTGCCGCTTAGCTGATATGGGTCTACGGGGTGGCTTCCTGCCCGACGATGGCTTCTTGGATCTCCAGGCACTCTGAATCTTACTGGAATAAGATTTATTAAAATTTCATAGTTATTCTGCTGGGAATTCCCAAAGATCTCTGCTAAAACAAATTTGCTACATCATGTATATCTGTAACTAGATACCTTGTGACAAATATCACCAAAGGTATTGTAATAATCTGTGGTTTCAACAATATAACTAGACATAGCAACAGCCAGATTTCTTAATACTATAAACTTTGCACTGAAATGACTGCATTAAAAGGTTGATATCTGACTTAATGATCTAGCTTTTGTACTCTTTACTGCTGCCTGGTAAGTGCACTTGCACTCTGCTGTCTGATCTACTTTGCAGACACTGTTAAAAGCAAGGCCTCTGCCCCACCCCATGCCAGTGGCCTGAATGTTGATAAAAACATAGTCTACTGGGTTCCTTGTATAACACCATATGTAGTCATTTCTGCCTGGTTTGTTATTTGATATATTGTACATCAAGTTTCCATGGAGGTAAATACATAGCAGGTAAGCTGCTGCTTAAATGGTGTCTTTACACAGGATACAAATCTTTGCCATGTGGTGTTGTTCCAATCTGATATTGATAACTGAGGGCATCACTGCATAGAAAAAATTCCCATCAGGGATAAATTGACATTATGCATGGACATGAAGTCAATCTTACTTATAATATTCTTATGTTTTATCAAAATAAACCCTAAACATATATCTATTTGGGCACAAACCAGTTTTTTAAATTCAAAATAAATCATCACACGACTCCAACTCATGTGGTCACGTGGTCAAAAATAACTTATATGTTGCCCATTATAGCCCATAATCTCAAGGATGCTCAATGTGCTCCATATACAAATAAACCCAATACCTTACATAACCTAGTAGCATTGGAGCAGACAGGTGGACAGAAGGAGGGAAGGACCTCAATTAAAACCCTTAGATAATCTATCTAACCTGTAAGGTTTACACTGTTTTATCCATGAAAGTCTCAGTCCTTCTATGTGGTCTGGAAGTCGCATACTCAGGTCTGCCATTGGCTCAGTGGCACTGAAAATACCATAAACTCTCAGTATCTCAAATAATAATCAACCATAACAATTACTTGTAACAAATAGTGGCAAATTAGTATCACTTAAGTATCTTAGACATAGATTAGACTAGATGTGTTATCTCCCATTAATTGGTTCTGAATTACTTGTAGGCTTTAACAGTTACATATATATAAATCAAGATAAGATGCTCTTTAAAAATAAATTTTTTTAAAAATAAATATATCTACTTACTTAATTTTCTGTCCATCATTCTGCCTTGTTAGCTTCTTTTTTTGCTCATTTTCCATTTTTGTTTTTTCCTCCTCTGCTTTTCTAAATAGGATTATAACAATACATGATACAATCGGTATATAGATTGGGTCAAGCAGCCTCAAAATGCAGGTCAAGGTCTCTGACAAGCACACCAGTCTGAGACTATGATATAATGCACCCATGATTTAAGGTGTAAGGACCAAACTTTATTTAGCAAGTTCACATTAAGAGACAATCAATTAGAAGGTGTAGGTACTGACAATATATTTCAGACATATATTTATACATATATTTTACTTTTTCTACAATAAAAAAATGTACTGTATTATACCTTTCCAGTTCTTTTCTTTTTGCCAACTCTTTCTCTTTCTTTTTTTCTTCCTCCTGAAGTCTTTGTTCTCTCTTTCTTTTTTCTTCTGCTTGGCGTTTATCTTCTTGTTCTTTTTGTAATCTTTCCTCCTCCTGTCTCGTTTTCTTTTCATCCTCTTCTCTTTGTCTTTGTTCTTCCTTTTGTTTTTCTTCTGCCATTCTTCTTATCTCTTCTTCTTTCTGTAGCCTCTCTCTTTCCTCCTCCTGTCTCCTTTTCTTTTCATCCTCTTCTCTTTTCCTTTGTTCCTCTTTTTTTTGTTTTTCTTCTGCTATCCTTTTCTTCTCTTTTTCCCTCTGTAACCGTTCTCTTTCCTCTTGTTGTCTTTTTATTTCCTCATCTCTCATCTTCTCTTCTTCCTTCTCCTTTTGTCTTTGTTCTGCTTCCAAGACTTTTTGTTTAAGTCTCTCCTCTTCAATCTTTTTATTTTCTTCCTTGCTTTTTATTTCTGCTCTCTCCTTTTCTATTTCTAAGATCCTGTCTTTTATCCTATTTTCTCTTACATTCTGAATTTTTTCATTTACTTCACTGCCAAATTCTTTACGAACTCTGAAAAAGATGATTTCTTTTAAATCTTTTGTTCATTTACCTTCTTCAATTATTCATTTCATGTTTTCAAAATGTAGCATGAACATGATATGCATTTTTTTGCTAGTATTGAGTATCTGATTGCATTATTGTCAATATAATTAATATAAACATTGATTGGTGATGGCATCAGGGCGTCATGTTTACCTGTGTGCTCTGTACATAGCCTGGATCTTCACAGCAGCTTTTTCTCTATCTTTTTCTTCCTTAAGCTGTTTTTCCTTTCTTGACTGCTGAAGTTGACCTAGCTCTTCTCGTGTCTTTTTGTCCAATTCTTCAATTTCTTCCTATAAAATATAGTATTTATAGAATCTAGACTGTCAGTATCATTTTTATTTTGTCAAAAAAAGAAATATGGGAAAGATATTCTGTTATATTTTGTGATATGAAATTATCGTATTTACTTCAAAATTTGGACTGATTATCAGAAATTAAAAATTTGGTTTAAATTCCATCAACAGTGGGACCTTCCTTCACACAATTATCTTTAAGAGTTTTGGTTAATCTCCTTTTTCAAAAGGTTACTAAAGACTTTAGGAAAAAGATAAATATTGTGTCTATACTATTTCATCAATTTTTGTGGTGCATTGTATATGATTATGAGGATTTCTTCAGAAGATAGGTTTTCATTTAACAACCTGATATTTTGTTAGAGACTGTTCAATTTTTTTTTGAAGATCTTCAGCTTCCTCTTGAAGTCTTGACTCTGCTTTCTAAAACATAGAATTAATACAAATAAAAAATTATTAGTGACAAAATTATATAAAGATAGTTAAGTGTTCATGTATCTCACTGAACAAAGGTGTTTATTGATTAAGTTTCAATACTAAATTTGGCTTGAAAAGAATATGAACATTTCAGTACAGTTGATATGTCCAATCTGCACTGATTATTTAGTTTTAGTAATAATAACATTGGAAAGAATACATATCTGTTATGAAGCATGTGCACAATAATTAACTAAATCAGCTCAATATATTCAAGTGCAATATCCAAAAGCATCTCTCTCCATGGCAACACAATGTCCTATCTTTCTTATTTCATGACATCTGTTTATAAATAAATAAATACCTGTTGCTGTTGAAGCATTATGTGTTTCTCTTCTTCTATTTGTCTTCTCTTTTCATTTCTCTTCTGTGTGATCACATGCTCGGCTTTTACCTCGGTCGACTTCCATGTATCTTCCTCCTGACAAACAACATCAATGTTATTGACTCATTTCATGACTGTCTACCACTGGGAACTGAACCACATAACCATTTAACATAAAAAGCATTAACCACTGCACCAAGATTATATCCCTGAGAATTTAGCTTCCAATGGGAGTTGCTCAGTTACTCATTTGTTCAAGCAAAAAACTAAGTGCAATATTCAGTTTGATCTCTTTTTCTCAGATATCAACATATTATTTCTGAGTAGTTTAGCAAAGCTGCAATATTACATTCTCACCAAGTCAATATCACAATATCTGTAAGACACATGGCTTATAATTCTCTCTTTTGAGTTATTCATTTTCATTCTTTATTCTGACCTGTTTTCGTTGCTCTTCTTTTTGTTTCTGCCGCAGTTCAAGTTCTTGTACCTGCTGTCTGACCTGCTGCTCAAGAATATCACTTTCAAACATCTCCATTATCACTCCTTCCCCTGAAATGATAAATACCAAAATGTTAGTAGAAGACTGTGATACAACACTGTAATAGATCAGCATGTCCATCAATATAAATATCAAACCTGGTTTCAGAGTAAATCCATTTTCTTTGTTCTCCTGTGGTTCTTCTTGTGATATTTGTTCATTCTGCTCCCCAGGTGGCTCTGATGTCTTCTTGCCTTTTTCACCCTGATTGTTTCCTGACAATAGCTTTTCCTC
Organism: Amphiduros pacificus; assembly: GCA_949316495.1. NCBI lineage: Eukaryota > Metazoa > Annelida > Polychaeta > Phyllodocida > Hesionidae > Amphiduros > Amphiduros pacificus. The sequence goes on from OX439003.1 coordinate 26,246,932, forward strand.
CTCTTCATCTTCTCTCTCCAATTCAGCAAGTACCTGAACAATAATGAAATTTAGATATGGTAATTAGATTCAGATTTAGGTGTCATTCTATTCAACACTTACATGTACAACAGCTTTCCCCATTTAAACTAATCAGTTTAATGTCATAAATATATAAAGAGGAATAATGAGCAGTTGCTGAGTTTTAAATTTATCTATTAATATGAGCAAAACATCTTATATTTTCAGATTGCATAAAATATCTCATTTATTCAGTCATAATTTATACATGTGGGAGTTAAAGGAAATGAAACTACAGAGATAATTGAGAATTGAGATATATACATGTACAAAGAAATTGTTAAATTATTACTAAGACCATTTCCTTTTTTCAAGGAAGTAAAGAAAAAAAAGACATATAATTTGCGGATCTCTGGTTTCAAACTGGAGTAGGTTGAGAATTGGAGACAAGCTTTTCTATGCCTGAGAAACAATAACTTGTCACAAACTTGACATGGATTGCATTTGGTATTTACCTTCTGTTTGAGATGGAAAGGATCTTCCCCTGCCTCCTGTGCCAGCTTCAGTATCACATCATCCTGACGAGGGGTGCTTAATGCTGTATAATATCAAATATCATGAACATGATGAACAAAATAAAGCACTTCCCATCTAAGACATGTCAAGCTTCAATCCTTATTCCATCATGTGGAATCATGGTAAGCACTGATTTGTAACCTAGCTTATTTATGGAGTGAACATTTTGAAACCATTACAATAATATGAATTGCATGAGAAATATTCCTATATTACCTTTGATGTTGACAATTTCTGTGTTCATGATATAGTTTGGTGCAATGACAATATTAATTATTTTTCTCAATCCAGGTAAAATATTTGTGACAATGTCACTAAATCCTGTGCACAAAACCATGTGCTGTGTGTATATCAATTATATAAATTCTGTGCAGAGAATTTTGAGATGAAATTACCAGTTGGTGCCAAGCATTTATCTGGTCAAGCATAAACAACCCAATAAGGTCAAGCATCAATGAGTCCATTTGGTCATGCTCAGCTAATGCCTATCACCATGCATTCCTCAAACATTGTACTATATAGTCACACATTGTACTATCTGTATATAGTCACACATTGTACTACCTGTATATAGTCACACATTGTACTACTTGTATATAGTCACACATTGTACTACCTGTATATAGTCACACATTGTACTACCTGTATATAGTCACACATTGTACTACCTGTATATAGTCACACATTGTACTACCTGTATATAGTCACACATTGTACTACCTGTATATAGTCACACATTGTACTACCTGTATATAGTCACACATTGTACTGCCTGTTTAGAGTCACGCAGTGTACTACCTGTATATAGTCACACATTGTACTACCTGTATATAGTCAAACATTGTACTACCTGTATATAGTCACACATTGTACTACCTGTATATAGTCACACATTGTACCACCTGTATATAGTCACACATTGTACTACCTGTATATAGTCACACATTGTACTACCTGTATATAGTCACACATTGTACTGCCTGTTTATAGTCACACAATGTGCTACCTGTATATAGTCACACATTATACTACCTGTATATAGTACCAGATTGCACTGCCTGTATATAGTCACACATTGTACTACCTGTATATAGTCACACATTGTATTACCTGTATATAGTCACACATTGTACCACCTGTATATAGTCACACATTGTACTACCTGTATATAGTCACACATTGTACTACCTGTATATAGTCACACATTGTACTGCCTGTTTATAGTCACACAATGTGCTACCTGTATATAGTCACACATTATACTACCTGTATATAGTACCAGATTGCACTGCCTGTATATAGTCACACATTGTACTACCTGTATATAGTCACACATTGTACTACCTGTATATAGTCACACATTGTACTACCTGTATATAGTCACACATTGTACTGCCTGTATATAGTCACACATTGTACCACCTGTATATAGTCACACATTGTACTACCTGTATATAGTCACACATTGTACTGCCTGTATATAGTCACACATTGTACTACCTGTATATAGTCACACATTGTATTACCTGTATATAGTCACACATTGTACTGCCTGTTTAGAGTCACGCAGTGTACTACCTGTATATAGTCACACATTGTACTGCCTGTATATAGTCAAACATTGTACTACCTGTATATAGTCACACATTGTACTACCTGTATATAGTCACACATTGTACCACCTGTATATAGTCACACATTGTACTACCTGTATATAGTCACACATTGTACTACCTGTATATAGTCACACATTGTACTGCCTGTTTATAGTCACACAATGTGCTACCTGTATATAGTCACACATTATACTACCTGTATATAGTACCAGATTGCACTGCCTGTATATAGTCACACATTGTACTACCGGTATATAGTCACACGTTATACTACCTGTATATAGTCACACCTTGGAGTAATTATGAATAGAGGTGCAACGGCTGTTATTTGAGCTATGGCATCATAGCAACACATTGTTTCACACAATGGATTCAAAATCCGTTGATCCTATCATAGTTGCCGACTTCAGAACAGTGAAAAATTGAAGATTCATATTTTTAAAAAATAAATTGGCCAAAGTTTTATTGAAGTATTATACCACATTTTGGTTTATTTTTTTTAAAGAAAAATTCAGAATAGTTCCTCTTATGAAGCTTATAATACCATCCACTCAAAATTACTTCAAATAAATCTGTTCATTTCTGTTCTGATTTCTTCAATATTAGATATTATGAAAAAAAGAAAAATGCATATTCCAAATCTTTTATTTTTTATACATGTTTATAAAAAATTCATAATTCATATTCATAGTGCTTTTTATAAACTTTTAAAACAAAATATTGTTAATGATATAGCATTTATAAAATTGTTGTTGCATTTTTTATTGTTATTTTTTGTTGATTTTAAATGATGACATGATATATATTAGGTCAATTTATTTTTAATGGCGCATAAATTGGCAGGGCTATAAATTACATTTTCTGATTGTATTTTTTTCACTGAACAACTTGGTATATTTTTCTAGGCTGCCAATATATGCGCCAATAATTAAAAATAAACTTTAAAGACAAAAATAACAAAAAAGTACATGATTTCCCGATAATCTGAGAGGAAAATGGAAATTTTAATCATTTTCATAAATATGATATGAATTTGAAAATCTCGTCATAAAATCGTCAAAACTTGAAGCAGAGAAATAAAATTTATATCCTCATAATCTGCATAAATAAACAAACATTTCATTCGCAATATGTGTAGCTCTATATTGTAGTTTTGATAACTTAAAATAGTTCTGAAAAAAAATTACGTCATTATAACAATCCCCATGGCGGCATCTATGATATCCCCTTTGATCTTTCCCCGTCACCCCTCCATTCATTATTACTCCAAGGTCACACAATGTACTACATGTATATAGTCACACAGTGGCCCTGTATAAACTTATTTTGTCATGATTATATTAAGACCACTTGAAAATTCAGCTGAATAATTTACAAGATTTGGTACCATAGCTTGACATCTGGGCAAACATGAAACAATCAATTTGTTTTTCCCAGTGGTTAAATCCCTAGTAAAATATTTTTGATTTTCTTTTTGGAGAAACTCTACCAAGTGAGAGATAAAGCAGATAACGCCAGCATACCTAGTTCATTTTCCCTGAGCAGTTCATCACACTGTGTGAGTTCCTCCTCCAGGCGAGATGCATTGGCCCTCATTCTTTCAATGTAAGCCATCATTGACTTTGGCATGTCCTCCTTTAATTTCAAAATGAAAATATGACTGACAACAGGAGAGCATAAAACATAGCATCAGGGGCATTTAATAATATCAATAACATCATCTATTTTGATGATCACACCTTTTTCATATCTCAATATTTATTCAGATATCTTACATAATTTGAGATTGAAAATTACAATGAAAATGAAAAAGATAGCTTTTCTTACATTTGGAGAAGAGATGGTTCATTATCCATACAATGACAATACTTCCAAAACTACTATTGTATATGATTTAGGCATTTATCTTTCATGAGAATCACAATTTTAGTTTAAAACTAACTACCCCTATACTATGGGCCAAAAAATGAAAATCTGTTTCAAAAATCTGAGAAATCAAACAGAAATAAACTCACAAATGATATGTACTCCCAATATATAGAAAAGAAAAGTATGGGTCCCAATCTTTGATTTATCCATATCATTCTGAACATTCTAGTATTTTAATTGAATTTTCTTTACATTGCTATGGTTTTGTCACAAAAATTTTGGCAATTCTTGCCATTTTGTTTTTATCTAGAGATGAATTTAGTTATATCAGGCAGTAATAAGCAGCGACTGGTTTATGAATTAGTCATAAAAGCTAATTACATAACTAGCGGTACATACATGTATGTGTTCATCTCCTTTGAACAGAAATAGGTTATCTATACAGTTATAGCATGCTTGGATGTTTTAGAATAGTGCATTATTTTTTTATTATTGCAACAATGATGTCATCATTTTGTCTTGGCTATCTATTAATGAAATAGTCGCATACAAATTTTCAAAACATCCTACTATTTGGTAAAATAGCAAGTCCCGCAACTCAAAAAAATTCCTGTTCAATGATATAACCAGCAGACAAAAATGGAAATTTAAAACTGTCAAACATGGAGTGTATGGCTGTTGACAAGTCCAGGGCACAAACAACACCCTAAAAAGGTGACTTAATGAGGCCACATTCAAGTATGTAAAAATAATTTCTTGGTATATACAGTGTCAGAAATGTGTGTTGTTTATCTAGCTCTTAGCCTGGAAACCTTGGTGAGAATTTGCATTAAATCTTTTCTATTTACAATATATTAATCAACAAAATTAATGGTTTCAGTACCTGCATCATTTTGGAACATGTGTCTGTCATAAACAGAAACTGTTATAATAATAAATGGTTTCATAACCTGCATGATTTTGGACCACATGTGTCATAAACAGAAACTGTTATAATAATAGTTTCCTTGGTATTTGTTCTTTTAGATAATGATTGTGACTTAGTCAAGTAACAGGGCTATACGACCTCCTTTGGTAATGTTTACTGCATAGTCAAATATTTATTAATCATCTTAACAAAAAGTATTACTATTAAATATTTTCTACAAATCAGAAAATTAAATACATTCATTTGAAAGTTTCAGATATGTTTTTCATTTTATGTCAATGTGACAAAGAAGCATAATGAAACTTGAACATGTTGAGTGAAGAACATCAACTGACCGTATCTTGGAGGTTGTCTGCTGCTGTGTCTTCCCTTGTGTCCTGCACCTCCTCTGCCTGCTCATCTCCAGCATCATCTAGGGACAGTGCATCCAGCTCCCTCTGTATCTCAGCCTCAATCTCATCTTCATCCATATTGTCAGTGACTGGTGCCAAAACCCTCATACTCATTTTTTGCTCTTCATCTTTTCTCACAGCAATAACGGTTTGTTCCTTAAATTGAAAGATCCATGATAAAAAGTTAAAAATTGATTTCATCTTGAAATGCATATTTAAAATGTGTATGTGCTCCTAGTCTTGCAAATAGATTTCAATACTCTGCTAGATCAGACCACTGGCCAGGTTTACTGGTTTTGCCCTCATCACATAATCACAGTAGAACAGCTAATATTGAGACAAAGGCCCAAAATGTGACACTCCTGTTATCCTCAGATAAATTTTTGTGACATCCTTTTGGTATTTTGTGAAATCCTCTGTGTTAGGTTCAGTCTGGAATATTCCAGAGGCAGCCTCAAAATGTTTACAATGCTTTCTAACCTTGGGGCTTAGCGGGGCTAAAATTCATAACAGTATTCATTGTTTTTAGCAAGATTGGTGTTAGACTTGATGAAAAATATAAAATGATTATCTAAAAATTCTTAATTGGTGATAATGATTTTCATTTTGTGCAATCTTTTTATCAGTTTGACTGTTTATTGAACAAAATAAATGTTGATAATGGAATGCTAAATGACATATTAATGTGTTTGGTATCCAGATTAAACATAATCATAGTTGTAATCAGATGTGTATGTGTGCCAGACCAGTTAGGCACTAATGAAGTAGGCTGTGACTTCCAGCAGCTATAAGGGTCCCCTCCAACTTAGATGCTGCAATTGGCAGTTATTGGTAATGAAATGAGCTGGTCCCTGGAGAGTAATAGCTATATATTAATAAAAGGATAATGCTCATAGGACTCATAGCATTGACACATTCCTAACATTGGCTGATAATTATGAAATTTTCTTGAAGATTTTCTTTGATATGAATAGCATAAATGAATTGTTATGAAATGTGTAGCCAATGTGACAATATGCATGTGCTGAAGAAGTAGTTTGTTACAAGAAAATACAATTTGGCACTGCTATATCAGTACTTGGCCAATTTACAATATTGACAACAAAAACTTCTAAGCTATTTAGCTCTTCTCTTCAATTATGCAAGTTTAATGCTCATTATATTAAATTTCTCCTTCACCTTAAATGTCAATAATGCTATCTTCAAATCTATTATTGCTTCCATCGGCAGCCAATGTAATTCCATCAGCTTGCCAGTTATGTGATCATTCTTCCTCATTTTTTACACCTGCCTGCAGAGTTCTGTATTTTTTGTAATCAAATGTTCATGTTTTGGATAATATAATGATTGACAAATCTCAAAATGCATGAAATTGATGAGTGTTAGCCCTATATATCATTTCTTTAGTCTGTCATGGATAGAGTAAAAAAGTGGCTCTGAGTCTGATTTTGTGCTCGTAAGCGTGAGCTCCAACCATGAAGAAAGTCTATTTTTTCTCTATGCTCCAACCATGTTAATTTTACTTGATTATGGAGAAAAAAAGAGACAGTCCAATTTTTACTTCAGGATGCTATATCTCTCTTTGGACATGATCCAGGGACATGATGGAGAGATGAAATGCGCTCCTTTCAGTTTTTCGGTTGGATTCAGAACAGGCCACTCGTGTGAAACTCAGTTAATCACAACCTGAGTGGCAAATGGACTTAAATGCCCAGAAATGCTGTACCATTGGAGTTGAGCTCCAGACTGATATGAAATGGGATGAACATATTAACAAAATTGTCTGCAAAGCAAATTAAGTCCAGGTTAACATGTGCCCAGGAAATATCAAAGAGGCTGCCTACAATAACCTTGTGCGTCCTCACATAGAATATGCATCAAGTGTGTCGGACCCTAACCTCAAGAAATCGAATAGAATCAGTGCAAAGACGAGCTGCAAGATTTGTGTCTGGCAATTTAAGGAGAGAAACAGGCACTGAAACAAAAATCTTGAAAGACTTAAAATGGGATTCACTAGCAGGGAGAAGGAGAACTCAGAGACCGGTTTTATTTACAAGGCAATGTATGCTGAAATCGCCTTAGAAATATACATAACATGTCAAAATGAAATCAGCCTCTACAAGGAAAAATCGTGGAAATCGTAATACAGAAATCGCGACAAGCTGTGACCCCTATAAATACACCATTTTCCCAAGGACTGTGACTGACTGGAATAACCATTCCCCTGGTTTAAAGTTACATTGGTCTCTACTTAGTACGAGTCTAGAAATGCCGATACTAGACATTCATGCAGTTGTCAAATGCAACAGAATACGACGTGTTCGGAGACCAATGTCCATTAATTTAACTTTAAGTCCACTCAAATCTTCTTTACATGGAGACATGGTTTTTTTCAATAATATTGGTTACCTCTCTGCACACATTTGCTTTGCAGTCAGGCCATTCATAAAATGGTAATATTCTCCATCCCGACAAAATTGTTTACATCCGCCATTATCGTTTAAGTCGGTATGCAAGGAGAAATGTGCGATAATGAAAAACGAAACAGGCGTACGCGTCAGGATGTAAGCGCGACTCACAACTGTGAACGTCAACTTTGTGTTAATTTTATGTTAATTTTGTCATCATCTATAAGGAGATGCACAATGATGATAAATACATAAACATGTATGACTTCAGTGATGTTGCTACGGAAATTTCCTTGGAAAATATGTCAAATTGAGTCGGTGAACGAAAAAGTTTGAATTTTCAATCTTTTTCGTTCATTTGTGAATCGTTATTTGTGAATCACTTTGAATATTATATGAATTTAAAATTGATTATTTTTGTTAACATGGATCTTTGTGATATCCTGTGCCGTCTGCATCATAGAGTCAACTGAGCAGAGACTGAATCTGTAACTATGCACTGAGAGCAATAATAAATTGCTATATTGCTCTCAGCTATGCATTACTATGATGTAATTGAATGGAGCAGAATAAAGAATATACCAAACTACACGTATCGGCATATGGTACATGGAGTACTATATCCATCAGGTGTATATATTTTCCGCATCTCTATGTCCGCGTATGTAAGAGAAAATTCCAAACTTTGATAGTTTGTTGTCACCCTGAGCATGCTGAGCTTTAATGGGCATGTCATATAGCTCTAAAAATACATGGGATAAGCTAAAATAAATGTCAACACCCTCCTATATGCTTATAATACAAAATATTTTGAAAATAATATTTGACCTTGAAATGACCTTGATATAACCTTGAACACAGAAAACTGAGAAAATCAACAGTTCTTCAGCTTTAATCAACATTGTTTCAATCTGTGAGTCAATCAGTATGAATTAAGCAATGCAAACTGCATGAAAAAATATTAAATACTAGTGATTTTACAAGCATTTAAAGATTGTGACCTCGAGGTTACGGCCGTCATAATGTAAAGTCTATGGGGAAAAAATATTCCATAATTTATCTTTTATTTCTTTAGTTCCTTAATTTGAAGATTTTACTATTTTCCACTATTATATCGTTTCCTTTCAAGTTGCATGTGAGAGAACACTATTAATCTGAGAGCAATATAATATTTATTATTGCTCTCAGTATTAATCTAGCTTCTGAATAACAGTTGCCGATAAAAAGATATACAGTGACAGTTACAATCATCATATCTTTTTTTCATCCGTAATTCAAACGAATAAGGTGGCATCAATGAGGTGGCATCAAAATTGCCTTAAAGATGACTTTTCGCGCGGCGTATACGTTTGTGCAGGCTGCGTAAAATCTGAAAAGCATTAAACTTAAATACACCTCCGGTCCCATAATTCATAATTTATCCTTCCCCACACACCCAACACACATTCACCCCAACACACACACGCAAGACGAAGCGACATTCCATGGCCAAATAAGGGGAAACTGTGAGTATGATTTGAGTTAGGAATGGAGTCTCCCAATTATGACATTATTACGAGTGCCCTCTGGCGATCGTGTCCTTCCGAAGCCGTTTCCGCCAGATCTCTCGAAAGGTCAATTTATTACATTCGTTCTTTGGTTCTCAGACATATCGGGAGATGAGGGTCGGCAATTCTGAGTCTAAGACCAAGAATATATTTATTATTATTATTCTCGTGCTCTCAGGTTGAGTGCAGTTGAACATGTATCGTCACCCAGGTACTGAAGATGCTCTGTTTGCTTGGCCTTGGGATCAGTGTACTATATTAGCAGGCCTATCATAAAATCACCATCATCGGTGACGGGAGAGAGAGAGAGAGAAAAAAATCTGCTGATTTTAGTGGCAAGAAAGAGCCTATTCAAACAAATCCAAAAAGCTTGAAAGGGAACATTAAACTGATGCTTGTGGTGTGATAGAGCCTATTCAATGCTATTATCTATGAACCTATGTATTGTGCTACTGCAAGTGGCTTGATATACAACATAGATCGTGATTATGATTATGAGGGCCTTGGTCAGCATTGGACGGCCCTCTATTGGCTGAGGCAGCCATCACCTCCTATTACTGAAATACCCTTCGGCAGACTAATAAAGGGCTGTCCAATACATATTCTAATACATGTACATGTATAAGCGATCTATTTTACACAAGTGACATAATTTGTACAAATGTGATGTAATTTGCAAAAGTTAGGTATTTTTTGGCATTAAAGTATGCCAGTGACTTTTTCCATAGATTCTTCATGAACAAATGAGAATGTTTCAGTAAAGTAACTTTTTTCCAAACTGAAAAAAGTAATACTTTTTACCAAACTGATTTATTTTGTACCATATACCATTTTTGCATATATTGCCCTTTGTTTGCAAATGATCTTTATATAATGAATGCAGATTTCATTGCAAGCTTAGAGCAATAATATATTTTGCTTTCAGATGCAAGATTTTTGGACAAGCAGTGGTACACTATACATTGATTTGATAGAGAACCTTGTGATATGTTGTACTGATGTCTAGCAAATATGTCTAATTCATTCAAGGAGCTATAAAAGAAATTTCAGGACAGTTTTGGAACTCAGTTATTGTGATGTCATCTGTCTCTCACTTGCATGAACACAACATCAGCTGAGAGTAAAAACTCTGTGCCCATGCAAAGTAATAAACAAATCTAGCAGATTTAACAAATTTTGTCATTATTAAGATATTAACTTGGCTCCTTAGTCATATATCTTACCTAGAAGAGTCAGTTTGTGGTAGAGACTCACTGTGAAGAACAACAAAAGAATCTTACGTTTTGGTTTTGGGATTTTAGTCCTCTTTGCTTGGCAGAGTAATGTGGGGTTGGTAAGAATGTCTAATAGAACTTTGCATATAGATAAATCTTAAACTTAAAATATAGATAAACTTAAAATATAGATAAGTCAAAATTTGGGTAAAGTATACATCTTATATTTGAAGCTTAAGGGGAAAATTGTATAGTTTAGAATAGTTTGAATTATTTCAGAGATGTTAAAATATGAACCAAAAGACACCTTACTTGATATGTGTACATTTACATTTACATAAATCATTCAAAAGTACTCATGAATGATTGCAAATAGCACAAAAAATGTCATGCAATGCCTTTTAAATTGGAAACCACAATTTTTGAAAAGTTTGACTGGAATTTTAATGTACAATACATTTAGAATCAGATCATAATTACATCACAAAAATAATCTTAATAAATAAATAATGATAATATAAGACAACGTTTGTTCTCAGCACTTTTCAAGTAGTTTCTCGCAAATATGTTTGTCTTGAGGCATTTATTAAAGACATCTACTGACACAATCATCCTAATCTCATGAGATTCAAGAGTTTAGGCGCAATGACTAAGATGGCCCTGTCCCCTATATGTCTATCAGAGCAATCGTCATATTGCCATATATACGGTATGGACCATTGGTTTATTTATAATGGCTCTGATAATGGTCGGTAACTCTTGCAAATAAGTCACGAAGAAGCCAGGTTAGAATGGCATCAAGCTCACACGATTTATTTGCTGACTTCCTAACCAGATAAATAACCTCCTCCTCAGTGGAGGATGGAGTGAACAGTGCAGCACTGATGATGGAGACGTGTATTGTTTTCATTAGCATCTGCTGTTGAAACAATGGCTTGTGTAATTGATACATTATCCAGTTTCCTGTGAAGCTTTTCAATTTTTCCAAGGAAATAAACAATGAAATTGTTTGCCACAGAAGAGTGGTAGGCATAGCATTGTTGCTAGATTTATGTAAAAGTGTGTCAATTATTCTAAATTTGGGGTCATGTTTATTTTCATCTTCAAGCTGAAAGAAATAATTAATTTGAGGAGATTGCAATGAATAATTCAATTTATTTCTCTGAGTATTGAAAATGTATCTGTTAATATTCAGGTTACATTTTGATGTCTTCCCAGCCATCTTTTAAGTGATGTCTCCTTATTGATAAGACCTGTCATCCCAGGAACTGAATTCCTAAGAAAGATTCTGGTTTCATTGAAGGGAGTATGTTTGTCAAGTAGAATAGTTAGTACATTGTAAAAATGTTTCAACATATCTAAAATGGGCAAGAAGTTTGTCCACTGGTACAGGCCTAACACCCTGACAAACCACAATAGAGGTCACATGAGTGTATACATGTGGCCACCTGGTGGTCAAAAGAGTACAGGCAGTACTTGGCATGTTCAGCAAAAGATATTAACCATGGTCAGTGTATTTTTGCCTGTGACCTCTGGTTTCAAGAATGCTTTAACTTCATGTTCTCTCTGAGGGCTTCTCCTCTGTCACAACTTTTGACGTTCTTAAACCAAATTCAGAGACTTCTTGGAAGGTTTAGACCTTTTAAGATAAAGGAAGGTCATTTTAGATCACTTTGTCATTGGATAGGAACTCATCAATCACATCACTTTTGAGCAACTTATACCTATTGGGTCAATTCACAGATGGAGTTCATTGGGTCAATTCACAGATACAGTTCATTGGGTCAATTCACAGATACAGTTCATTGGGTCAATTCACAGATAGAGTTCATTGGGTCAATTCACAGATACAGTTCATAGAGTCTAGGCATGTTCATCTTCACCCTTAAGAAGATAGCATTATTCTTCTCATGGATTTTTCTAACAAACATTTTAAGGTTTATTTATTTTGTGTCTTTGCGGGTGTTTGCACAAGACTGGGAGCAATGAAAAATTATATTGCTCTCAACACTCGATTACTGGTCAGCAAACGAAGGTTTGTTGAATTGTTGATGGATGAATTAGCAGAAGGCTCATCTACTTTCAAATGGCACAGACATTTGTATAGGAGTAATATTGTGGATAGTAATATTTGACCACTTAGTTATGGGAATAAACATTTATATTATATAAGGAAAAAGTGTTTGTATTCATAATGTTTTATATAAAAAAAGTTATCATTTAGGTTCTTTTTCACTACTTTAAAAATAAAATTCGAGGTCATATGGTTCAGTTTATATGGTACCACTTTGGAACCAAGTCATGAATTGACCTGTGTTCATTTTATTTTTCACTTGGAATATTATATTTCAGGTTTAGAAAAATGATAATGAAAAAGTCCAAAATGATGCAATCTGGCAACCATAATTTGTATTATAGTTATCATAAGGGTGCCCTAATCAACCCTCATTAACCCTAAAAAAATGTAGTCACCTAGAGATTGATCTGTATTATTTTGGTCCCAAGAAACTTATATCTCAAGTTTTGCTTTTATTATTTAACTAATAGTTTAGAGTGGCACTATCTGGCATCCACACACATGGTCAAGCATACTGGAAAACCCCAAACAAGTTGTGGGGGTACCGTCATGAATCCCCATAAAAAATGGACAACTAGAAATTGATCTGAGGTAGTTTTCTTTCAAATTGTGCTCATAGTTCATTAACCATTACAGGTTTGACATGTTGGCACCTCAAACTTTGAAAATGAAAAAAACCCAAAAGCATTTGAATAATGAACTGTGAATAAGTAATAAACTTCACACACATCAGTAACATTTCGTGGAAGGAAATGGCCAGTAAACTGTTTATGTAACAATGTCATATTTATCAAATTATCGGGCTGCATTTATCTCATGGGGAAATTATGAAATAATTTATTTACCTCCAGACACCAGATCTGTCTCATTTTTAGAGAAGCAATCTGTGTTTACTTATATGCTTTTAGACAAATCAATAGTATCAACAATTTAGTTTTATATTGCATTTGCACTTTTTATTTACTTTTGCTTCTTGTATTACCCCCCCCCCCCCCCCCAAAAAAAAATCCATTTGAATTTGATATTTTCACTAATACAATGATTTATAACCCAAAAACAGAACCTAATGAATAATTAACCCAATTTCTTTTACCAATTTTTATTTTTAAATTAATCATTTACTTACTGGATGTTTTATTACCCAATATTTTACAACCTGAAGATATATTGTCCAATAGTTATATTACCTAATGATTTATTTACCCAAACTGATGATTTACATACAAAACGATGGGCTGTGGCACAGTTGGTTAGAGCACCAGCCTATTAGCACCAGTTCCTCTGTGGTGATCCAAAGGCTGTGGGTTCGATCACCGGAAATGCCGAGATTGAATTCATGATACATTTTCACACATGACCTGAGGCCCCTTGCAAGGGGTTAACCCATTGTCCTTGTATATCTAAGACCAGGTGGGTTGTCATGTCAAGGAATTGCGACATCACAATTCAGTGAGGCAACACTATCTGCTATAAATAGGTCTCATCACGAAATGACTGAAATAATGTTGAAAGTGATGTAAACCATCAAACAAACAAAATTAAAATACTGTTTAACGCATGCCCACTGGTTTATTTTGAATAACCCATTCATTTGCCCAACAGATTTGGTCAAATACTCAATCTGGCTGGGGAAAAAAAATCAAATGTTTATATTCCAAACCTTCCAAAGTAGATCTTGAGACAAGTACCCTACGTCACAGGAATATAGAATCAAAGGATGAATTGTTTGTAGTAGAGATGAGCAGAACGAGGAGAATACTTAGTTATTGTCATATTACATTGCAGATTATGGAGGGAGCAGTGACAGCATTCAGCACGTGCCACATGTGTGCAGCTTCCTGTTAGCACAGTTACCTGACCCACAAATACCTGTGCTCATTACTAGTATCACGCAGGGAAATCTACTCACATTACCCAACATGAACAATATGGACATTGACATAATTGCCAGTGATTCTCCAGCAAGGATTGAGCAATTTGAGTACATGTGCGATATTGATATGAGCTGTAAGTTGGCTTTGTTATTTGATTTTTATGTCTTCCTATGTACCAAAAATAGATTGCCTGTATTGCTTAGCGGCTTGAGCAGTTTAAGATGAAATTTGACACAAAATAGATAAATCATGTATTACTAGTGACATGTTCATTACATATTAGAATGTAATCAACATTTTCATGCAAGATTAAGCCATATAGAAATTCACATTCTTTACTTTGTTGAATGATTTGAGGCTGTCAGTAGATGTTACATTATAGATAGATCAGCTGATACACAAGAGTCAGTGATACTTGAAATGTTGGTTAGAGACGGATATGTAATATGTTCAGTCTGGTAATCAACAGGCAACTTGTATGTCAGTTTTTCACCTTTCAAAGATGATAAAACTGATCATCTGTATCCAAAATAATTTCATTTACAAATATGGTCATGTTGGACTCACTGCTGTCAGGCGATTTATTTCAAATTGAATATCAAGATCACGAAACCTTGACTGTTTCCATCCCTTTAAAACCTTTTTTAAACTTTGAGGGTCCATAAAGGGACCTAATTGCATTCAAAATTGTATCTTTTTTAGCACACTTCCCGATCCTGAAAGTCTCAAATATGTATTTACTTGTAGTCTTCTTGACCTTTTTCCCTTTCCATTTGAAATTGAATCAAAGCCAGTCTTTCCTAACCATTTTGGGCAGTTTTCATGACATTTTCTTTCCAATTTGTTCATTGATAATTGAATGATTATGCTATTTCAATGAAAAGAATATGAACATCTTGCAAAATATCTGTGACAAATAAAAAATGTTTTGTTCCAATTGGTTAGAAAGCAAGCAGGAAGGACACACATTTGATATAACAAGGTTTATAATGCCCAGAATTGACAGGAAAATATGAAAAGTGAACGGCAAAGTTAGGAATGCCCAAATTTGAAATAAAAGGAATGGTAAACTTTTTTTGTGAAAATGTGTCAATTATAAACATTTGATTAAAGGTAAAACTCCCCATCAAAGTCCAGTCATACCATGCTTGTAATTGGCCCCTTTCGACTCTTTCAGTTTTACACCTGATATATCGAGCCTTCCTAAATAGCTTTCAATATTTCTGGCACAGTCTGGTAGCATGCTTGAACAATCAGTGCCCAGGAGCCTGTAATTCATGGATAAGTGATAAATATTCATGATGAGCCGAGACTATTGGAAGAACCAATTGCTATCTCAGCCCTTGATGTAAGAAGGGGCTAGAAATTCAGTCAACATGAAACCACAATTTATGGATTGGTACTAATTACTTTGATTGGAGATTGTTAATAAAGGATAACTGTAAGTTACTGATATTAGTGTAGTACATCAATTTGCACATTGCCTTTGAATATGTCTCTACATATGCAGATTGCACCATCATGTCAAAAATTCCTCAGAAATAAGCTGTGTCAATTTCATAAAAGCATCAAAAAAGGATTTTTTTATTTGGTAAATTTAATAAGGTACAAAGGATAATAGTTAGATAAAATGAAATCCTCTTTATTGGGGTTTACTTTAGTTAAGCCTGTATTATAATAAATTACCGTAACTGAGTTGACTAAATCTTAGCTTGGAGTTTTGAGCTGAGTCTGGACATTATCAATATTTCTTGTTGATGAACACTGCAGTACCTAATATTTCTACTAAATTGGGCTATTGTGATTTTAATAAATCAAATGTCAATATGCTAAATAAAAGCACAGTGTCAGGTATCATTTGATAGAGCTTGACTTTCATATAAAGAACATTTCTTCAAAAATGTCAATGAACTGTGCTGTTAAAAACATTAAAGGGACAGGAAACCTTCTCAAATTATCGATTTAATCAGTGTGAACAAGAGAGAGAGCAGTCATTTTGAAACTTGTTCAAACCATGATGTAATAATTTAATATGAAAATTTAGGAGGCCACATTCTGAATTGTAGACTGGCCATGTCAGCAGTTATAGGGAAATGTCAGATATTCAGAATAAAATATGCGAAAATACAACAGAGTCTTAAGTAAAAAACTGGATGGTTTGAAAAGGGCTACTGACAAGAATTAAATGACTGAAGTTTGAAATGGGGGTTGTGTTAGTCTTTAACTTGAGCCTTTCTTCATCTGGAGCCTTGCGCCAACTGGAACCTGTAGTCATAACCTGAAATGTGTATTGTGTAAGAACAGAATATTGAAGGTCATCATAATTGCAGCGAGAAGAGCACTGCATGTAATTTGGCCAACTCATGTTCAAGTTGCATCCAGGCAATAATAATGAGGCCTGCAATAGCATTCCATTCGCGACAGTATTGAGAAATTAATCAAATTAAATTAAATATAAATATATTTCTTAAGAAAAAAAAATACATTAGATTATCTTACTAGATTTGATACCAAAGGATCAGTTTAGTTTGTTAGAAAGCAAATGCAATTGAGATACATTTGTAAGAGGTGAGATATATTATTTATGCATTCAAGTGTATCACCTAAATTATTGTTAATTTGAAATATTGCATGGATACAAAAATATGGCTTAAATTTGTGATGTAAACAATGTCACGTGTTAGCTGGATGTCTAAAAACGTCATGATTCAAAGTTGTGTATGAAATAAGTGCACAAGGTTTTGAACTACCGGTACTGATGCGCACATGTATAACATGAAAGTGCTGCTAATTGCATATTGAAAAAATATAATGTGCAATTAAGTAATGCGTGAAAAGATGCTTGCTATGTATTGATGATGTCAATATATTCTCAAAATCAGTATGGCCTGTTAAAAATCTTCATAATACAGGAAATGAAAAACGTGAGTAATAAAGCTTTATATTGCAAATAATTATCGTAATTGTCATATCCTACCTGTAGGGTAGTTTCAGTAATTATGTGACAGATCTTTTGCACATAGATTAATGGAGTGCTAAAGAATAAACAAGTGGCATGCATTTTATGATTTTATATAAGAAAACATAATTCGGTGACGGTGAAGGTAACAAACATGGCCCTCAAAGAATTCCAATTTAAAGCTTTCGTGGAATGGTTTCCTTCTTTGGTATGATTTGCACTTGAGTCTATTATATTAAATGATTGCACAAGAAATGCCTTATTCTGCCTCACTTAAACAAAGATATAATAGCAATCACTTTTCTCTTGTTACTCAGAACTTAGATCTAAGAAACAATTTACCTGATATTTTACAAAAGGATCTTGGATTCTCTCATGATAACTAATTTTCTGCAATTGGAATTGTAAATTGGAATTATTTATTCTTTTTGTAACATGGATGGTTCCTTTTTTGACATTCATTGCCTCAAAAAGGACTGTACTCTGTGATCATTATGGTCACAGAGAATTCTGAGATATCAGATGAATTTACATATTCAAGCCTGTCAGTGTCTTTTAGCTGGAAAATGAGATGGTATGTTACAGAAAAGGGGATATCTCCTTTTTTAACATGGTATTAACATGAAGAAAACCTGTCAAATATCAAATATCAAATGAACTTCACGCTCGTGCGAACACTTGTCACATTCACAGTTATATGCTCTTACAGTGAGCAGCAGACAAGTGACATTCAATGGAGGAGTGACGATTGAGAGGGCAAAGCTTGTAAACGGAGCGAGCGTACTGGTTGCCCTGGCTGGCTGGTGTCTGCTGGTTTGTCCAGGGGGGGTAAGGCTACACAGATGTGACACCACGCATCATGGCTCCATGCTGGCCCATCAGTCACACACTGTCATCACAGACACTCTCATTCCACTCATCACTCTGGCATTGGCATGGGTCAGCTAATATGACAAAATGGATTACAACTTATGGCAATCAGACCTTACAGCCATTATTCATGATTGTGTTCATCAGGAATTAAAAATATGGAATATGACTTGAGAATATGACTATTCGATATAATGGAGCTTTCGTTTATGGTTTAATGTTATATTATAAGCTTTACTTCTTGAACCAAATTAATAGAGAATCTCAAATTGACTGTACAGACTGAATCATAATGGGTAAATCAACTCCTCATGGTAAACCTTCATACTGGATCGTTAAAGCAGTGCTGATCTGAGCTGATCTAATTTTTCAAAGCAGCTAAGTATTTTCAACAAATCATATCAAAATGACATCCGAAATACCAGGAATAATGGACTATTGGGATTTTTTGGAACCTCCCCCTGTAGAAGGAGAATGGAAGTTAACTGATATAGCGCATGGTCAACAGGGGGCAGAATTTAGAGGAGGTGGAGAAGAGGTATCGCTGAGTCAGATAGAGTATCATTACTTAGGCTCAGAGGTGCATGGAGCCGATGACTTGCCTGCCACAATGGCAGACACAAGTAAGTTTTCACTGGAAAATGTCTCAAGAAGTACATTAGGCAGGGGGTTCACATCATATTTTTGCAGATAATCTTAAAAAATTAATGAAATATCAGGGAGCAGAAAATATTTATCTGGTTGATCCATCAGTATTTCAAATATAAAAAAATACATATAATTTAATGAAAGTTTAATGTAACTGTCACAAGTTTCCTTTGATCCCAGTTTGCTCTTTGATTCTCTGAAAGCCAATTCATTCTTTAATCAGCCGTGTCAGGCATATTGAACAATCCACACTTTTCACAGCTTAGCGACTCCAAACCTACTTAGCGACTCCAAACAATATATTAATCAGAAAAATACTGCAAAACATTTCATGCCCCTGTAAACTCTCTGCATATATACCGGTATATATATTGCAGCAACCAATGGTAAACTTTTCAAAACCATAAAACTCCATTTTCAAAAACAACTTTGACTATTTCTTTGTCGTGCAATACATTGCAATGAAGAATTCTTTATTTTACTCTTATATACCGGTAGTTGCTACGGCAGTGACCATGATATGAGCAACTTGATATATAGCAGCATATTGATTACAATGACATTAACAATCTCATCATTTTCAATTAATAGCATTTCTAATTTTCTGGAGACATATTTCATTAAATCTTCATGACAGGTGAGGCTGTATATTGTCATCATACGTGTAGACTTATACAGGCATTACAACTATGTATTGTTATATGCCGAAATAGTATAGATCGTGACATACCGGCCTTGATCTCAACAATTAATTTGCCTGAGCTGAGATTCCCAACATTTGTATGAGAACCAGTGGAGATGATCTGATCAAATAATATCAGTTATCAGTTGTCCATGTAGAACACTTTATCATATAGGTGAGGATTTACTGGTCCAAATATCAGTCAACTGTGAACTATCAGAAGCGGACTGCCATTCGGGCTGGCAGTCACAATGGTTTCATCCCAAATCAAGCAAATTACTTTTTTCTTATTGGTTAAATCCTGTCACATGTCTTAAAATGGTGCACCAGTGAATGACCAAGAGTGTCCTGAACATGTCATCACCCGTTATTCTTGTAAGAGAAAATACCAAACTTTCAAAGGAAAGTCTTTTGTTTGCAATCCTTTGGGAGAATATAAAATTGAGTGGGGCATAGCTACAAATGCGTTCACATATATTTGTGGGTTATGAAAGCTTACTCTGGCTTGTTTTTTATTCATTTCACTGACATGATCAGGAGAAAAGCAATATATTTGGTATTTGAATTCTCTTGGGTTATGAAAGCTTACTCTGGCTTGTTTTTTATTCATTTCACTGACATGATCAGGAGAAAAGCAATATATTTGGTATTTGAATTCTCTTGGGTTATGAAAGCTTACTCTGGCTTGTTTTTTTATTCATTTCACTGACATGATCAGGAGAAAAGCAATATATTTGGTATTTGAATTCTCTTGGGTTATGAAAGCTTACTCTGGCTTGTTTTTTATTCATTTCACTGACATGATCAGGAGAAAAGCAATATATTTGGTATTTGAATTCTCTTGGGTTATGAAAGCTTACTCTGGCTTGTTTTTTATTCATTTCACTGACATGATCAGGAGAAAAGCAATATATTTGGTATTTGAATTCTCTTGGGTTATGAAAGCTTACTCTGGCTTGTTTTTTATTTATTTCACTGATATGATCAGGAGAAAAGCAATATATTTGGTATTTGAATTCTCTTGGGTAATGAAAGCTTACTCTGGCTTGTTTTTTTATTTATTTCACTGATATGATCAGGAGAAAAGCAATATATTTGGTATTTGAATTCTCTTTAGAATTACCTTCGGCGGGATGCCAATTGGCTTTGCCGAGTAAACTTATAGATGTAGATGTTTGCCTTTGTTCTGAGCTAAGCAGTTCAGGTATAAATAGATACCTTCGTATTGGGCATCTCTTTCTGCCTCAGGAGCAAGCCTGAAGTACTTAGCTGATAAAACTCCTTTTAGATATCCAAGGATCTGCAAAACAGATTCTTTTTTAAGAGACTTGTACTCATCAGTCAAAGATTACAAGGAATCTTAATTGCCTAAGTCCAAAACATGGTTGAAAAGGTTTTTGCTATCAGCCAACTTTAAAGAAACATTATGGAAAGTAATAGAAAATGAACTCAAAAGTTTCTGTTTCAGTCAGCAGTGGCAAGCTTTTCCCATGGAGGTATGCATATCTATTGCTCACTGAATCACTAAGTTCACCATTAACACAAATATCATATATCGAGCTGCACCATGACTAATGATTGTTTAATCCATCACTGTTAATGACTATACTGTTAATTTTATACATATTAACCTGTGCAAAATTATCATGATGATTATATAATGGGCTCTCTTGTTAAATGGTCTTGCAGCATGATTGGTCTCCCAATGAAGAAGTGGCCTTGCAAACAGTTTGGCATATATGTAATCAATCCCTCCCTCATCATGCACTTTTGTTGTCTTCATTATCATCATGTTACTGTAATTTGCAATTGTCACAAATTATAGAGTGAAGACAGTGAAAAAAGTTGTTAATTTAATTTAAGTAAAACTAAGGTAGAAAATCAACCACCTTTGCAAGACAATCATAAGCTACATTGAGACAAAATAAGTGCCTGGAAAATTTAAACAATGGCAATATTATATAAACTTGACAGTGAAAACTAACCTTGACCTTAAAGACAATCCTTGCCAGGGTTGTGAAAATCTTGGCATAGTATACATTGATGCCCATGTGACATTGAGTATTGACTGCTGACATTAATGTGCTCCACATATTGTGTTTCACATATGTCTTCATTAAATGTCACCTGATCTTAGCTGCAATGAATATTTTAACCAAACAACTGACATTAATATAAAATTTTCTCCACAGCCCCTTAGCTGAATGGGCTATTGTTTTCAGCTGTGGTCAGACTGAAGGATGTCAAATAGTTTGTTCCAGCAGCGATTAAGGAAATGTAGTTTATCAATGGATTAATATGTTAAAATGTATGCCAATCATTGCAAATCCACATTTTCAAATGCTTAGGAAATGGCACATTAATGTTTATTTGATCTTCTCTAGCACTGAGCCTATTCTGAACAGAAACAAGTATGATCTTCGGGTAGGCCTACTAGCACGATGTTTCTTTCAATGCACAGCACAATTAAGGCCTGTTTCAAGAGTGTACATTAGAATTTGAAGAGACAATATGGATATCTTAACTCATTTTGATGGTTTTACTCATTACTGATTGTGATGGAGTTAGTTCTGAAAAAATAAGGATCTTTGATAATTTAAAAACAAGTTTTGACAAAAAGCTAATTCTAGTGACGAAGAGACCTCAATGTGACAACCAGAGTCGCTGCCAATCTCAAGACATTCAGGAGTACAACAACTGACTTTATACTCCTTGTAGGCGTGCCTGGCAACCTTATTTTCCTCTGTGAATTATTTTCTTTTTACTATATGGCTTACCTTTCCTCATAATTCCAATATTTATCTATTTATTGGGGGAAAAAGATATTTTGCGTGAACAGTCTATAGTTATGCTGTAGCTTGCTCAATGTGAAAATGTTATGATTTTGTAAAACTGAATAAACATATCTAGTATGCATTTGGTTTTTAAGCTTAAACTTATCAAATATGTCAATTACAGCAATTTATTATGATTACTTTATCATTGCAAAAGGATTGAGAACGAAGGTGGAGATAATTAGATTCAATGAATCACATGGGGTATCTCCCATCCATCACACATGTCAACCTGCCTACTGGGAAGCCTGGCAGCTGCATTATTTTCCTTCAATTTTGTAATTAGTAGTACTGTTCATTAATATAATGCCAATTAGGTAGAGGTCTTCACCAGCAACTCAATGCAAAAAAAAATGTTACCTAAGATACACAAATCTGAGATACACAATTAAAAAATATGACAAAATGTGCAGTTGTAGATTTATTTACATAAGTTATGATAAGTCTGAAATTTGATAAATATTTTATTCAAAGCATACATGAGAATTCTGTGCACCAATTGGGAGTGAGGGTGGTCACGTGACAGTGGAGTCAGGTGGTCACATGAGAGGAGTAGACACTAATAACTGTCCCAAATAGGGACAGTAAACCACCTCACAGGTGCCTGCATGCTGTGGCCAGAGTTCCGGTCCTACGTCACTGGAAATATGTGATTGTTGTTTGGGGTTTCCCTGTTCTATATTTATGTGAACCAATCAGAGCAATCCTCCAATAATTAGTGACATTATTCGCCTGCTGCACATACCCATTTCAACGAGAGGTCCTTGATAGTCCTAATATATTTGGACAAGGATAGTCTATGAGAGGGGAGTGAGGGTGGTCATGTGACAGGGAGTGAGATGGTCATGTGACAGGGGAGTGAGGTGGTCATGTGACAGGGGAGTGAGATGGTCATGTGACAGCGGAGTGAGGTGGTCATGTGACAGTGGAAGTAGGTGGTCATATTAGAAGGAAGTGAGGTGGTCATGTGACAGTGGAGTGAGGTGGTCACGTGAGAGGGGAGTGAGGTGGTCATGTGATAGTGGAGAGAGGTGGTCACATGAGAGGACAATGAGGGTGGTCATGTGACAGGGGAGTGAGGTGGTCACATGAGAGGGGAGCGAGGTGATCACTTGAGAGGGGAGTGAGCTGGTCATGTGACAGTGGAGTTAGGGGATCACATGAGAGGGGAGTGAGGTGGTCATGTGACAGTGGAGTTAGGTGATCACATGAGAGGGGAGTGAGGTGGTCATGTGACAGTGGAGTTAGGGGATCACATGAGAGGGGAGTGAGCTGGTCATGTGACAGTGGAGTTAGGGGATCACATGAGAGGGGAGTGAGGTGGTCATGTGACAGTGGAGTTAGGGGATCACATGAGAGGGGAGTGAGGTGGTCATGTGACAGTGGAGTTAGGGGATCACATGAGAGGGGAGTGAGGTGGTCATGTGAAACTTGTCTTCCAAACATGGAGGATATAATTAAGATGTTGTCCCGGAAGTTTCTATTTAACTCCCACTCTCAACATATCAATTATCCTGTAAGTATGACTATCAGGTGAAATTGCTGTGTTCAAAAGGTCGACAGGATCATGGTAATTACACTGAGGTTCCCTTGACTTCATTAGGCCTCAAATCTGACTTGCATATAGCAGTCAAGGCACACGCCCTAGAGCTTGTGGAGGAAGAGTTCTGTAATCCCACGGAGTAGGTCAGGCCAAATTTATTTGTTCAAGCAATTATGTTTCAGGGCCATCCAGTGCCTACCTACTTGATAAATCAAAATAAAACTGATTTGCCATCAGTAAAATTTGGTCAAACATGACATAATAAGTTTTCATGAACTAATTTTTAATGGTTGTAATTTTGTTGTTGAGATATTTCACCTATGAAGTAGGGCAGGCCAGCGACTTTCTCATGATGCTTTACTATGAGACAGTTAAGGAGGACGTGTTATTGTCTGCATCCATCCACCACTAAATATTGAATTCCTTAGTGATATAAGCGGTGAGAAATTCTTATAAAATAGTGCATATCGGGTTTACTTTCACCTGTGCACAAAATTGTGAGAAGCAACCATTCATTTCAAATATCACCATTATAAATGGCTGCACATGATTGGCACCCGCTCGTCTTGCCGGATCCTCCATTTTGTCCCGCTGAATTTGCCAAGGGTTTTCAGTGGGAGCTCAGCGGCCGCCACCGGCATCCACCACCGGCATCCGCCAGCTAAATCTTGGAGAAACGGGATAACCCGTGCTAACTCGCCGGACCCAATTGTGTGGAGCAAACGACCCAAAGTTGGGCAAGGAGTGCATAGTTTGTAAAAATTCCTGCTGATGCCCCTTGCCTTTTTCATCAACATCTTATGTTATACAGAGTACATTATAAGCAAAATATGTTCTCTTTTTCCAGGCCACTCAAGTTTGATGCCTTTGTGGGGGCTGCTATATTGGAAAACCACATGAATATATAAACAGAGATATTTTTTCTCAAATTTCTCAAATTCTGATCAGTTTGTGATCAACCATATCATATAGGTACATTTGCATTTATCAATAATACTGCCACTGAGCAGAAAATGTACATTTTTCATTGTCATCACTGGATGCCATTTCAGCAGACAAGAAAAATGTGTAAAGCCTTGTTATTAATTCAAGATCATGCAATATTTTGACCACTGATGCAAGCCTCTCATTCTCCTTAGCAGTACTCACCCATCACAAGCTCCTTTTAGCAGCCAATAAGCATGTAGTCCAATATTTTGCACATGTTGATTTATGGCCAATTGGTGTCATTGTTATGACGAGAAAGTGAGCACAACAATTTCTTCGTTGAAATGTCAGTGACAGGAAACATCCTTATAAATCATGTCTCATCATGAAAAGGCTGAAATAATTTTGAAAGTGTTGTAAAATCCCAAACAAACAAACTGATTTATCTATGATATACTCCAACCACATATTTCCAACATACACCCTCTCCAAAAGACAATAAATGATCCATTCTAAATTGCTTTTGAACAAAAGAAATGGACACATGTACAGTTCTGTCATTG
The DNA here is from genome assembly GCA_949316495.1 of Amphiduros pacificus. Classification (NCBI taxonomy): domain Eukaryota; kingdom Metazoa; phylum Annelida; class Polychaeta; order Phyllodocida; family Hesionidae; genus Amphiduros; species Amphiduros pacificus. The sequence continues at coordinate 26,272,459 of OX439003.1, forward strand.
TGCATGAACATGTTTAAGAGCCAACCAATTGAAAATCATGGCGCATGCCAATGTGTGGAAAAGGTTTATGCCATTTTATGCTATTTGTGGCAGAGGTAGTATGTGACTCTACCTCGGCAAGCAGAGTAGAGCTTCTTCCATTATGCACATTAATGAAAATTATCAAAGTGCTTATCACACTTACAAATTGTCCATGTTATTTTTTTTTACCTTTTTAAGGCTTGTTTATATTTATATTCTATCTTTCAAGTTTAATATCTATGAAAATATGAGGAGAGGTCAGTTTTACCATTTCTTTGTTAGAATCACAGATTACTTTATTCTGTGATGACCTTTGACAGTTGAGCATTAGCAACATAAGTCTTCATGCTTTGCAGGAAGACAACCTTGACTGAGATGTAGATTATCATGATTATAATGTGGCAAACATGAGAATAGTAATTTGCACATGACAATAGTAATTGACACATCAAGCAATTATTTCTTTGCAATATGTGATTCATAGCAGCTTCAGAGGCCGGGTCAAGTTTACTGATATTAAGTCTAACAGAACACCCAGTCTTGTTGATGCACAGAGCTAAAAACCAGAGGTGGAGACTATTACTAGTATCTAGTACCAGGGCAGTCAATGTGTATGCAGAATTGTGTTAGTGGAAGCAGTTATCCCTTTTTAAAATGCCTCAATAGGCATTTTGTTTGCACCATTTTATATCTTTACTTACAAAATCAAGCCTCTTTCACACCTCCCCTGCCTTCTTGACAGCACATACCGGTAGGTGTGTTTAGTATAACTTTCATTAATGAAAATTATTGAGCAACAAAGATATTCCACCCGAAAATCAACGTCCCAGCTGACATCCACATGCCACTTTTTGTTTTCATAATGGTGACAACATCTGACGTACAGCGTTGTTTTGCCTTGTTAAATTCTAGGTTTCTTTGCCTTATGATGATGGTGGACTATTCTGTACACATGGGAGAACATTTGCAGAAATCTATAAGTTAATAAAGTTCATTTATAAGTCAAAGACATTATATATACATGCATTAGATAGATTTCCCAGCACTTTCTGTTGTCATATAATTTATGTTATTTTCAATTAATAATTCATTAAAGCCCATACCTATTTTGTAATAGCTGTTACCTGTCTTGTGATAGTGCAAATGGAACCACTAACCATAAGGCTTTATTTAAATGTAATAAATGAATATGTTTTTCAACGAGCGTGAAGTTCATTTGATATTGGATATTTGACAATCTTTTCAAAAGGTGCCTAGAAGTATATACCAGTATACCCTTTTTGGACATGGGAGAAAAGTTGTGCAAATGGTGATTTATCCTATCAAAAATGGTTACTAGTATATGCCTTTTCCTATGAATAATGAATTTTTCAGCATGATTTATGGACTCCCAGCACTGTCTTAATTAATTGTAATAGATATGTCAATGGAATAAACCTGTATGTAGCTTCATACCATTTTGGGATATGGGTAAAAACAGTATGTAGAAGGTTATATATCCTGTAAAAACTGTTATAAACCAGTCTAGACTATGTGTAGACCTTTCAACAACTCATAAATCTGGTTTGGATATATTCACTTATATTTTTTTTTATTTATTATTTTTTTTATTCTCTTTTCTTGTTAAAATTTTGCACATCGCAGTTTGCTGAAATAAAAAAGTTTTTTTTGGCAAATCATTGAACATGCAAATTTCTTTGTACATGCTCCCATTTAGCCTATCATTGGCCTTCATGATGGCCTCAGGGACTCCCAGTAATTTTCATAGATTGGATGCAAATTTGAATGCATTGATTACTACCATACATGTTTTCCTTTTGGTGATGATTATTCATAATGCCACAGCCGGGCAGCATGATATTATTATTCTTTGTTGCTTAGCAACAATACTTGTTTACACCATACAATGTTGTATAATTATGATTTCATAGTGTATTTAAGTTTCAGAAAGGAATCATTAAAAGAAATATTTATTTAGCCAGCTCACTAATTGGCAACTGAAAAGTAAGATTACTTTTGAACCAAAAAAAGCCCAGCCAAGAAATGTCAATATCATCACAATCTCACAAAAGCAATATCCAGTGAATGCACATTGACACTGACATTATAACAAACATGTAACTACATGTATTTCATTAATGATACATTAAAATATTGTGTGCTAATGTGATTGAAATCAATACACTTAATTAAAGGTATTAAGCATCGATTCTACAATTCGGTGAAATTGAAAGCTTAGCCACATATGAATATCATCATGTCAAATTAAAATTATAATAGAGTAATAATATAAGTTACTATAAGACATAAGAGCTGCACTCCCAGCACAGGTCTGTCTGAGCAATAAGCTGCACGTGACAAGTAAACACGGATAGCGTGAACTTTGTTTGACCTCAATTGAGGCTCAAAGAAGGGTAGCACTGTTTGACGTCATTCTGGGCCATTTTCTGGCACTATTCAAACGACAATAACTTTGATGACTTCATTAGCATATTGCCACACTCTTATGACGTCACTTTTATGTTGCAGCTAAAAGTTCCCGATGACATGTACGATGCCTTAAAGATGCCCAATCGAGGCCAATGATCTCCTGGTGCCCTCACGGCAATCTGAACTGCCGGTCGATTTTGAAAAAAATACCCATCTGCCAGGCATCTTTTCTGAAATCAGCACAAATGTGACTGGAGTATAAGTTGGTCCTGTTGAATGAAGTTAGGCAATGCTGGTCCACTGAAATTTTCCAACCTAATGGTCAAATGTTTTCACCTTGTTATTTATAAATTGGCTTCATTATTTCATTACTCATGTGCTCAGGTCATTCCCAGTTGACATTGAGGATGTTCCAGGGATGTTGATGAAAGTTACAATCATTGCTAAGGAGGCTTTTGAAATGTTAAATTTATTTACTATTCCATGGAACAAACATAAAATGCTGTCCAAAGTTTTTTAAATAAAAATTTACCAGCTCTTGGCAGTTGTAAAAATAATTTGTTTGTTTGTTTGGGGTTTTATATCACTTTCAACATTATTCCAGTCATTTCGTGATGAGACCTACTTGTAGCATATATAGTGCTGCCTCACTGAAATGTCATGTCGCAGGTCCTTGACATGACAACCCACCAGGTCACAGATTTACAAGGACAACAGGTTAACCCTTAAGGCATGGGCCTCAGCTCATATGGGAAATTGAGTCATGAGTTCAATATCGGCATGGCCGGGGATCGAACCCACGACCTTTGGATCACCACAGAGGAACTGGTACTAATAAGCTGGCTATTAACCAACTGCGCCATGGCGCATAATAATTTAGACATGCCATGCCATGCACATATACAAACTGAATGAAGAAAAACATGCAAAATATATTTTATTTGTTTTTTGTTGTTCAAATTATCTGAAGACAATCCACAAACATAGTCATAATGAAGACAATCCACAAACATAGTCATAATGAGATATGTTATATGTTATGTAAAAAATTATATATTTTAGAATGCAGACCAGTCCACAATTCTTCCATGTGAGTGGTAAAATGGAATACTCTTATTTTGGGGGGTATGTAAATCACTAGTGCTTCGTAATATGGGCATTAAAAAAACACAAATATAGCAAGATGAGTGCTGTTCTGTGAGTTTTTGGTCAATTCAAATTATTAGAAAACTAAAGATATGATAATGTCTTTGGCTTTTCTTTTGAGTTATAGATCAACATATATGTTTGGTTTAAAGGCAGAGGGGAGTAAGGTACTGAGTTAAGAATAGAGTCATAAAATGGTGCCCATGACATACCGGTAACCATGATCTATCAATCTTAGAGAAAAAATATTGCTTTATGAGATTTGATATTGCCATGTGTTACTGACGGATATATCCCACGATATCACACCTATGAAAAGTGTATTATCATCTGCAATGATTTTAATTAATAAAAGTGATCGTCGTTGAAAATGTATGCTCATTGAAAATAACATAAAACATGTTATTTGATCGTCTTGTCCCCTAGACTTCCTATCACAAAACATGTTACATAAGGATGGTACCAATGTCCTTTATTTAGCTGAAGGTAAAAAAGGTATTTTTTATAGCGCTGATTCCAGATAATATCTGTCCATATTGTTTGATAGTAACTGGCTGGGATTCAAATCAGGTATCACAGGGTGGTAAGTCAAATGCTCTACCATTTGAGCTATTTAGGCCAAATAAATAGCTTTTGATCTTTAAACCATCTAAATAGTTGTCCTAGCAAGCTGTTGTATTATAAACATATTCAATTTGATTTGTTACAGCCAACATTAGAAAAAAGCTTTTGTCTTGGTGTTCGTCTGCCTTAGCAGTGACTTGTAGTTTATTATAAATTCATAGGTTAAATGCATGTAAAACAGCTCGCCTTATTGGCTGTATGATTATTATTCCCATATTCAACGCCAAAATAGACTACAAATCCACTGTTTTCAGAAATATGATGCACTGCCCATCCAATTCAAGTCACGACTCCAGGAGAACCATGTTCCTATTAATTCAACATTGGATATCAGTTTGTCAGAAAGAAATCTTTTTTCTTAAACTCAACATCAAATGAAAGTGGATCAGTCTAATCACAGGAGTGACAGCAACAATCTTTTAGGCTCCACAATGCTGTTGTGCTTCTGATGTCACATGACGTCTCTCCCTTTTTGTAGCCATGACATCATGACTTAGATTCTTCTGATTACCATTTCACTTCAAGTGAGATATCGAGTGAAAAAGGATGTTATTGATATTACACGGGTCTATGTTAAGACTGGGAAAGACAGTGACATGGGTCATAACTGCAACAGTCAATAGCCGAATGTCAAATTTAATTAGTATGGAAACTTCAATATGATGGGCAGTGTGTGATGTTTCTGGAAACAGTGCAGGTCCATTTTGATGAAGAATAGGGGTTTAAATATCTTATGTATGCAGATGATTTGTGGTGCAGTCACTGATAGTAAAGTAGGTTGCAAATATTCAAGCGTCTACATGTTAGACAATATTGAGAATGCTAAAATATTTGGATTAGTTATTCCTGTGCTTTTATTTTCCCCAATTCATATTCCAAAATTTGTTTATATGGACCTCAATATTTAAATTGTAATTTATATGAAGAAGAGTCTGGAATAAAGAATGGAATTGAATATACATATATACATTTTTGGACATTTACATTTGGAAATGTGGATAGAATCAACTCTTGCTGTGTGATTTTTTTCTGAATTTATTGACAGTTATTTGAATACCCCTGTGTTGGCATCTAATATTTCTGTACTCATGAGGTGAAGAAAACACACAATATCAACAGTATAAAACAGGTTGCTGCTAGCAACCAATTGCATTGTCACAGTAAATTGTTTGCAGATCATCTGACATTCTCCCTCATTCAGGCAACTTGATTTTGAACAATCCATATTGATTGGTTTTACTTCAGTAAAAATGTGGGATAAAGTCAAACACTTTTGTCCTCACGTGTCATGACATGTGACTCAACTTTGGACACCTTGCCTATTGGCTACTAGAAAGGTATATCACGCTATCAGCTCTGACCAAAACTTGCAGAGCCAGGTATATACAAGGTTCTCCTAAGCAAAGTAGTACAGTACACAAGTTTTCCCAAGAGTTGTGGCCAATGCAGGAAAATAGCTGACTCAAATCACTTTGCTTTAAACTTGTTCAAAATGTAAGTCCTCTGCTTCACATAGCTACCTGAATGTCTACCTTCTTTATTTTTTTCACAGACAATAATTAAAACCTCATAGCTATTGTAGCCCATTTTGTCAAGATAAAAAAGTTATATTATATGCATGTACTTATTACTTTTGGCACTAAATATACAATACATGGGCTAAATGTTTCTGTGCCCCTGATCTAGCAACAAGTAAATCATTACTGACACTTGTGGCAGTAGTCATGTAATGTTTTTGAAAGGAAAGAATAAAAAAAGATTTTATAACTAAATGATGGAAATCAATGAGGAGTTTGGGGTGATTTTTTTGGTTGTGTATTGTTTCATTGAGCCTCATATTATGGTGAGCCTCATACTCAGATGTAGCAGGTGTGGGGGAGTTAATCCTCTCTATAAGGGATGATATAATCCAAGCCAATCCTACATACAATGCAGATTAACTGATCAGCCATATAAGGCACACCTTTATCCCAAGATCCTGATTTGGATGAGGAGAATGCACAGAGCCGAGGATTATCACTGTAAACATGCACTGGGTAAGCCCCATGTGTCGGATGTGGGTCATAACCGCATGCATTAGATGTGAGTCATAATCGCATGTATTAGATGTGAGTCATAGCCCATGCATTGGATGCGAGTCATAACCCTATGTATCAGATGTGAGTCATAGCCTCATGCATCAGATGTAAGTCATAGCCCCATGCATTGGACTTGAGACAGCCCATGTGTTAGATGCGAGTCATGGCCCATGTGTTAGATGTGAGTCATAGCCCATGTGTTAGATGTGAGTCATAGCCCATGTGTTAGATGTGAGTCATAGCCCATGTGTTAGATGTGAGTCATAGCCCATGTGTTAGATGTGAGTCATAGCCCATGTGTTAGATGTGAGTCATGGCCCATGTGTTAGATGTGAGTCATAGCCCATGTGTTAGATGTGAGTCATAGCCCATGTGTTAGATGTGAGTCATGGCCCATGTGTTAGATGTGAGTCATAACCCATGTGTTAGATGTGAGTCATGGCCCATGTGTTAGGCGTGAGTCATAGCCCATGTGTTAGATGTGAGTCATAGCCCATGTGTTAGATATGAGTCATAGCCCATGTGTTAGATGTGAGTCATAGCCCATGTGTAAGATGTGAGTCATGGCCCATGTGTTAGATGCGAGTCATGGCCCATGTGTTAGATGCGAGTCATGGCCCATGTGTTAGATGTGAGTCATGGCCCATGTGTTAGATGCGAGTCATGGCCCATGTGTTAGATGCGAGTCATGGCCCATGTGTTAGATGCGAGTCATGGCCCATGTGTTAGGCGTGAGTCATAGCAATATTTATGCATCAAACCTAAACTATGCCATGAAAGTATTGTTCTCCTTTTAAAGCCTGGCCATTTATGTGGCTCATTGTGGTATATATTGTAAATATTATATATTTACAGTTTCATCTAACATTGACCCTCAGTCAGTAAACAGTCAATTAGAATGAAATTGTTTAATTAGAATCAATCAAGTTCAGTCAATCTTAGAGACGTACAAGTGTACATCTAGAATCGGAACACATACAACACATGTAAAATGTCATTGCCATCCTCCCAAGGATGTAGTGCCTGGATATGGCATCACAAATTATCCAAATCAGGGCACAAAACCCAGGTAATAGCAACAAGTGTTATCATGAGAGTTTCATACTGAGGCATTTCAGTGGGCAAATTGAGGGCAGAAATGTCGGTATGTGAGAATCATATCTTTTATGAGTTATGTAAAGTCAGTGTTGTGTAATGCATGGGAATGGGGTCAGTTTTCACCAAGAGATATGCACATAGTTTAATTGGAGCATTCGGTATTCAGATAAGTTGGATCTCATTTGCGAGTGAGCAAATGTCAACACCAGCTTGACAACATACTAATTCTGAACCATTGGGATGGGATATCATCAACACCTGTGGTCAAGGCCACATCCAGCTCCTTATCATCAGATGAATGCATTCAGATTCCTCAAGGACGCTGATTTATCTCCTGCCTTAGATAGAAAATGACATTGCAGATTAGATATGTAATCTAGATTCAGGATAGATTATAACTTATTGATGGACATTGCAGATTAGATGTGTAATCTAGATTCAGATTAGATTATAACTTATTTCAGGGTTCGCCTCCATCTTTCATAGGGGTTTTTCCAAAATATTAAATATTTGTCCTTAAAAGAGGCCCTATCTTGGAACTACTTTTAGGGGGCCAACTGGCTAATAAGGGGATTTCAAATATGTTAATAAATATATAATGATTAATAATATGAATATATAATGATTAATAGTAAAAATATTTCCTGTTAATAATATTTCATGCTATTAATAATCCTAAAACTTTGGTTCAATGTATTTTATTGAATCTTTATGAGAAATTGACAATATAATAAATCACAACAACACCCAAATTGATTATTAGAGCTATTGAAAAATTATTCATACAGAAAAGTTGCTCTCACATTTAGGCTCATAACTTTTGAACTAATAATCAGATTTAGCTACTTTTACCACCAAAAGAAAGCCAAGAAAATCCTCTATCACAGCTGCAAATACGAACTTCCCATTCCAATCTAGATATAATTATGCGAGGCTGAGAACAAAAATTACATTGTTTACTTGTTTAGAAATTATGATATGCTCTGACAATACAGACTAAAATTTCTCCTTTTTAATTCTTTTCTTACAGAAATTATCCCCTTTGGAATTCTTTTATTTTCCTTGTACCAAAAATATAAAAATCTTGGCAACATCAGTTATTAGTTCCTTATCATCAGATGAATGCATTCAGATTCCTCAAGGATGCTGATTTACCTCTGTCTTAGATAGAACGGGACATTGCAGATTAGATGTGTAATCTAGAATCAGGGTAGATTATAAGTTATTGATGGACATTGCAGATTAGATGTGTAATCTAGAATCAGGTTAGATTATAAGTTATTGATGGACATTGCAGATTAGATGTGTAATCTAGAATCAGGGTAGATTATAAGTTATTGATGGACATTGCAGATTAGATGTGTAATCTAGAATCAGGTTAGATTATAAGTTATTGATGGACATTGCAGATTACATATGTAATCTAGATCCTGGTTAGACTATAACTTATTGATGGACATTGCAGATTAGATGTGTAATCTAGAATCAGGTTTTTTATTGATGGGATGAAGCGTCTGACAGTTTTTTTTCTGTATCATTCTTTCAATCTGACCTTTATTCGTCATAATGCATTTATTTTGAATGTGACAGCAATTTGGCCCCCTTTTTGTTGATGGGATGAAGGGTTTGACTGCTTTTACCTTTATTTTTTGTTCAATCTGACCTTGTATTTTCCAACATGCCAACCTTTTCAGCTTTGCTTCACTTGTTACAGGTTTAATATAATTAATTATGTTACATAACTACTCAAGATACATTCTGGTTCAATCATTGTAATGAATTCAAAGGAGTCTTGGTAAAATCTTTTATATACCTATATAAATATGTCCAAAGGTCGCCAGTATAATTTATTTATTCTTCACACTTATTTACAAACTTTATATATTTTCCTTTTCATTAATTTCCATCTCATTACTGGTTGCTGACAATCTAATCAAATATTGAATGTGCAATTATGATTGATAATGTGACGCTATGACCTTTAAGGAGAATTAAAACCTAATATCAATTGTATGAGCACTGTGCTGGAGGCCAGCTGCTAACAGGTTGATAAGAGGGTTATTTTGCAAATCTCTTCTGAAGAGATGATTTTTTTGTATGTCTATGGAATCTCAACCAAATCTTGAAGTTATACAATATATTGATATGCAATAATTTTAATTTTCAATCAAAATATGAGGGACAATTGTCTCATCTTTTATCTTGCAAATGCTTTATTTGGAAATATTGAGGAAAATGTCATTATCATCTTCCAAAAGAACAAATCTTATCAGTGAGTAGTGGTGAGGTTATATGCAGCAGTCAATGGCTCATGATTTAGACAGAAAGCATGAATTATCTTAATATTTATATGTGCAAACTGTACAATCATTCCAACTCTGCATGGCGAGGTAGGGTCACATACTACCTCTGCCCCAATAGGCATGAAAATGTCACTACTTTTTCCACAAGGTCGTTTGCATGGTCCACAGACAGGTGTGCAGTGCAGTTGGTGGGCTGTGCACATGCACACACTCAATGTCTGCCATCTGTCAGACAAAAACATGCTACCACAACCACATTGTATTAAGGAACTGGTCATTTATTTATCGGGGGGTATATTTTTTTCTAAAAAATATCTTAGCTCTCTCAGAATAAAAAGATATCTTAGCTCTGAGTGGAAACAAAAGAAAAATCCTAACTGTGGGAAAAAAAACATACCCCTCGATAAAATGGCTCAAAACACATGAAGTATACTTTGAGAAGGCTAATTGTCCCTGAATGCCAATACAGTCGAACAGGCACAGTCAAACAGGTTGCGGTTCAACAGGGGAACGGTTGAAAAAGGGACTGGTAAAACAGCCAGGCACTCTATCAAAACAACTAAAAATACAGTTTGTGTCTCTTCCCCCACACTTTAATTAATATGTACCGGTACTAGTTAATTACATCTGCTTTTGACATAATCATAATTAAAGGACAGAGAGCTTGAAATGTGGTTATCATTGAGTCACAGTGTTGACGTTATGCCTTATTTGTTCACAGAACACAGTTGTTTATTTGACTTCCAAGATGCCTGCAACCTAGAATCACCAATTAACTATTTCACAAAAAAAGTTTGGCTCCATATTCATCTGATTTTTCTTCTGAGAACGTCTATAGCTGTGAAGAGCTCAGGACTTCATGTCATGTAGTTGGAAAATCTGTTTGTGCGCTGTGATAAATCTATTATAGTCAACCCATCCATGACTCTGCATGACGAGGAAGAGTCATTGCTACCTCTGCAGCAATATGTTGTTCCCTGCATAGATTTGTTCCACACATATTAGCATGCAATTACCATACAATTGGCTAATTGGTTGGCTCATGTATGTCCTCATGCACAATGACACAACTGTACACATGCCCATGCCCATTTCATAAGTTCAAAAGTAATTTAGAATGGATCATTCATAATTTGGGAGGGGGTATATTTGGTTTAAAAAATGTATCATTGGTATCAATAAGTTCAGGGTTTTTACATCGATTACAATGTTATTTCAGTCATTTCATGGTGAGGCCTGACATATTAGCTTTGCTCAAGCAGAAAAAGTGAAGATTTATTTTACTCCTCCTACCTTGAGGATAAATGGTCTATCCCCTGCTGACTATTTTTGTTTGACGATTTTGGTACACATGTCACTAAAATCTCACTTGTTGTTGTACTCACTTTCTTATAATAAGAATGACACCAATTGGACATGTTACCCCATGTGACAAATGTTTGATTCATTGTCTACTGGCTGCTGGTGCTGGGTGTGGCCTCTGTCCACTCACTCAAAGAGTTGAATATGCCGTTTACTTGCAGAGCCAGGTATAAATCCTGGATCTGCTATGGAGAGTACCCATCTAATTATTATGATCAAAATACCCCTTTGGCTTTGTTATGCATTAGAAAAACAAAATCGGAAGTGCACAAAAAATTCTTTAAAATCCAATCATTAAAAAAGCAAAACAAGATAGCAACCCACATTTGCACTATTACAAAAACACATTCCTTTCCTACATCTACATCTATAAGTTTACTCGGCAAAACCAATTGGCATCCTGCCTAATTACTTTTTTGGAGAAGGGTATTTTTCTGTTACTTTCTCTTAAAATTTTATTTTATATTCACCTACATGTATGTGTCTACCAGATCCTATTCTGCATGGCGAGGTAGGGTCTCATACTACCTCTGCCCCAGACGGCATAAAGATGTCCCTACTTTTTTCCCAAGGTCGTTTGCATGATCCACAGACAGGTGCACAGTTGGTTGGCTGCGCACATGCACACACTCAATGTCTGACATTTCTTAAAAAATATCTTTGCTCTCTCAGAATTAAAAAAATATATATATCTCAGTGGGGAAAAAATATCCTAGCTCTGGGGAAATATACCATACCCCCTACCCCCCCCCCCACCCCCCCCCCCCCCTTTACATGTGTCAATTCCAGCACATGCATTTGATGTTGGACTCACTAAACAAAACAATGATTGGCTGTCTTAGTACATGTGACAATCTATTTTACTCAGTGTCTATTGGCTGCTTGTACTGGGTGTGGCCTCTCAGCACTCACTCAAAGAGTTGAATGTGTTGTTTACTTGCAGAGCCAGGTATAAATCCTTGATCTAAAAAGTAGCCAGAACACTGAGATTCAAATTAGCTCAATTCTCATGTTCAACAAGAGTTATAATTGCTCTCTACCAGGTCCTCTCACTTACTCCACCAAAATTGAGTGAAAAGATGGACCTGTCAAATGAGCTGTCACATTGTAATATTAGTTGGCAGAATTTATCACAATTTTGTTTAAATTATGTGTAAATATTATTACAAATGTAAATGAGCAACTGCCATATTTGTATCTGTCAACTATCAGCAAATATACAGTGTACAACCATTAGTCATGACATGGAAATCGGGGACACATATAATAAGTTTATTACAACAAAAAAACATTCACATTTTTTATTTACTGCAGGTTTTATTTGTGGTAAAATGAGGTTCCAAATATATCACTTTACTGACAATTGCAATCTGTCACACAAGTAACTGTGAAAAACATTTATTTGAAGCTGTCATATTTTCTGAGAAAGAAGTCTCTTTCCAACTTAATTTTACATAAAGCATACCATGATCTATATTTTGACCTCTGCTTATTCCTGTTGATGGCATGTTAATTTGAAACACATGACTTTATTTCACTGTGAAAGAAAACATCTGCATACTTAATTAATTATCCAGCATGATCTCCCCTGGTGTGTCCTTGAAACAATTGACCAGTGAAGGCAGGTGGTTAGTAGGGCACAGTTACATAACATCAGCTTAGTCTGTGCGTAGTCTCGTAAACCTGGTTAACTTGCAACCATAAAAATATTCTTACTAAAAACACATGTCTCACATTTATGTATTTTCTTTTCATTTTTAATTGCAAATTATTATTTTTTGGCTAATGCATCAATTTATTGTGATTAAAAAAATAGAAAATAGAATAAAAAAAAAAAATTGTGGCTAATTTTGAAATGCAAATTTACCAAGGTTAACCGTAAGAGATTGAACTTCATTACATTTTCTGATGTACACATACCATTTCCCAAGGTAGAAAATTAATAATCATGGAGTCAGTCTTAAGAATAGGAAAAAGGGAATTTTACGGTGCATTATAGAACATGGATGTTGACAGTTCAAGTAAGTGTATCTTTACTTAAGGATTGTTTTAGCATGTGACAGGTGATCATGACTGTTATTTTTAGGATTTCACTGGCAGGATTGACCATATCAGGGGTGTGAATTCCTAGGTGGACATATATGATATATCATAGTGCAGAGAGATAGAGGTGAATGTAATTTTGATTGAGGAGTTTTTATATTTTGCAAGAGACCGCTGAAATTTATATAATGACTACATTTGCTGTTAATATTCAAGAAAATGCCCCTGTTCAACTGTGATAGGTAGAGCAGAATGATTTGTTTAGATTGTATATATATAGAGAAATGATAGATTTATCTCATACTTCTCTGGTTTGCATGTGAGCATTCTCTGAATGATGGGTTGATTACAGATCTTTTGCCAGGTTAAGGTCCATTTGTTGCTGTTCTGACAAACAAAACAAGAAAACAATATCATTTTATATAACAATTGCTATCAAGGATTAGCTTAGGTTTGTTTTGCAGTTCTAATAAACAATAACAAAAAATAATATCATTTTAAATAACAATTACTATGAAGGTTTGGTTTAGGTGTTAGGGACAAATTTCTTTAATATAACTCATCACTTCCATGTGAAATTAAATGTCTACAATTAGACATTACATGTCTATAATTATGCATATGGTCAAGTGCACCCAAATACGTAGTAAAGAGATTCTAGTTTCTGTCTAATATTTTTGAAATTAGGTCAGTAGATCAAATGCCAGCTTTAAATATAAATGTAGTGTTACAGACTATTGGTGTGATCAGAAAAACTATGGCTTTTGAAATTTTGTAAAAAATTAGGTGCCTGACGCGTTTCGTCACACAGGGTGACTCTTCAGAGGCTAGACAAGAAAATTTTGATTGTGTACCTGAAGAAGGTAGAATCAAAACTGACCCGAATAAGGTAGAACGTCAAACGTTCCGTAAACAACGTACTATGACGTAGCAATTGGTTGCTAATGACAACTTGTCTGGTACTGTTGTTATGGTATTTATTCTACTGCTCGTGAGTAGAAAATTAGGGAATACCAAATATCGGTAAAGAGGTATTCAAAGATGCCGATATACCCGGGGACCGTCCCATAAAAAGTCTGTTTTTTTTTTCTGGGGGAACATGTCAAAAAGGTCAACTGGATGGGGTTCTGGCTACCAGGTGACGACCTGGGTGGTTCACTTATAGTGAGAGAGGTACATTCACCTCTGGGATCAGGTAGTTATTAAGGTCTCATGGTGCCAACATGAGTCGTCTCAAAATGGAGGTGTGGGGACTAATAAGATGCAAAAATTTATATACAGGCTAGAGCCTCCCTTACATTCTAAGCTTTAAATATAGCAATGAAAAACAATGCATACATGTGATTGTTGCCATCATAGAGAGTTATCAAACCACTTGACATCAGTTGCTCATTTGACTTGGTTATCACAAAGTACCTAATATTATTTAGAGATCTAATGGATTAGTGTTATAGGGATATAATATCAATGATATGCATACACATATATGCTTTATGATATTTAAGAGACAAACATGTAGACAGCAAGGGAAAAAAATGATAAAGTACACAGGTCTTGTTTCATGGTAAAACAATGTGTCAGTCATCTGAGATTATCAGGCATAAGGTAAAGTTAGTGAGGAGTGGGTGCTGTTGAAAATTGGTAGTAAATATAGATAGTGTCAATGAGAATAATACCCTCCAAATCATTCCCTGCCGTCAATGGTCAAAGGCTGTGTTCAGGATCAGCTGATAAGTGAAAGAATAATGAGTATTCATAGAGATTCTGCTTTTTACTGGTTGGTCAGCATCTCAGTCAACCAACTGATCACAGGTCATGCAGCGAGATTGATCCACTTCTGATTGTATGATATTTTGGTGGGTGTGTCTTTAACATGTCTTGAACATGTCTGGACATGGTGTTCAAAATTTTGGAAAAAGTCGATAAAGTGGGGTGACTGTCTTGTTCTAATGAGATGCTGTAAAAGAAATATCCCCTTAAGTAAGTAAGATTAAGATCTACACAATAAATGATAAGGAATGGCACACAGGACAAACAATCATTGCCATTAATGAGTTGATATTTATGTCCACCTGATGGCAGGTAAGCATTACCCGACAGCGATGAAGCAATTATTGACCATTCTCATGCTGTGAGTCAATAGTTCTCATTAAGCTCATTAAGTCTGGCATGCTTCGGGGAAGATGATAAAGAACAGTCACATATATTATCTACTGCTTCTGAGGCAAACACATCCATCTTCCTGATACATAACTTAATTTATGAAGAATAATCTCAAAACTGAACAGTGGTGTCATGTTCAAATTCCCCATGAAATGTAGATGTGTTTTTTCTTAAATAAATGCTCAATTCAACTTTCTCTTTGAAATTCAGAGGTAATATTCATCATAGCCTTTAGGCTTGAAAACAAAAATGGTAACAACGGTTGCAGTTAGAATTCTTCATAAGAGAGTTAGTTTTTACAATCATGAGGAGGCTAGTCCAGGAGGGGGCTAGTCCAGGAGGGGGCTAGTCCAGGAGGGGGCTAGTCCAGGAGGGGGCTAGTCCAGGAGGGGGCTAGTCCAGGAGGGGGCTAGTCTAGGAGGGGGCTAGTCCAGGAAGGAGCTAGTCCAGGAGGGGGCTAGTCCAGGAGGGGGCTAGTCCACGCCAGGGAATGGGTAAATAAATCAAATTTTACAATGCCAGGAGAAAAATTGGACGATGCTAGTGTCACAAATATTGAACTGAAATAGTGGTTGCCAGTATTTATTCAGACACCATAAGCTGCCCCAAACCATCATCTCCTTGGATCACTTTCTAGTCATATGTTTACTCAGCAAAGTCAATAAGCATCCACAACAAGGTTACTTTATTTGTAAATGGCTGAAAAATATATCAAAATATCAAAATGATGTAAATGTAAATCAAGGGTCAAATAAAGTGATTAGTTTTGAGTTTTAAGTTTGTGCCAAAAAAAATCTTAGAACAGATCATACAGACTGATTGTAGTCACTGCTATTGACTGTCATAAGTGCATGACAGAATTGACAGTGACATGTACCATAAGTGATGGATATACAATAGTTTATTAATGGCTCTCATCATTGCTCATTGACAAGCTTAAAAGAGCGTTATTACTAAGGTTTAGTAGCATTAAAACCAGAAATGTACCCTAGATTACTATAAAATATTAGCACAAGACCTCTAAAGCCAAACATTAGCATGAGCTATCTGCAAGCCAAATGGTCATGATGATGAGAATTGGCTTGATCTCGCAAAGTGCCTATACGGAGAATTGACACAGCATTGATCATACAATTTCCCGGCACACAATCTTAGCTTTTCAGGTGACCAGTCGTAGGTGATCCACATATATAACACACATGACAGATGGCCTTGGCCTTGGCTCACGTGAACTACTGTCTCTTATGTAAACCGCGTAATCTGGATTGACAAAAGGGGGCACTGACCATGTGTCATTGTATCGGAGCTTCTCTGTACGCTTTGCTATATTGTCATGGAAAAGTGGAGTGCACAAGGTGAAGAATTTTATATTATTTTTAATGCTAGAGTGTAGATTGAAGTTTGCATTGAGCTGTACTCGGCCAGTAGTTGTTTGTTTTTCCTGTCATGTTGCAGAGTGGTTGCAGGAGCTGCCAGGTAAAACCACTAGGCTTGATAATATTGACATTGCACTTGCTTGCCTTCTGACCAGTTTGCCTTGACCAATTGACCACGAAGAACAAAAACCACACTGTACCTATCCTGCCGAGCACCTGTATCTGGGGGCAGTTTGTAGGAAAGGAAAATTGTTTTATGGGATCTTGTGTAATGATCACAGGTACTATGTTATCACCATGATCATATATGGAAGGTGTTCTCAGGCTCATATTGTGAAATTGATTAATGTTTTGAATGAAATGTTTGCATTAATGCAACTCCTGAATAACTTATATTTTTTTCATCACAAAAAATGGGATATACCATTGTTAAGTAAAATGCTATACATCTTAAAATATATATTATTTTGGTTGTTGTGTATGTTGCATATACATAAGCATTTTATATGATCAGTTAATTATATTTTGTCCTAAATTTCTAAAAATTTTAAAATTGATCATATTGGTTGAGTAGAAAATATTTGACAGTAAGTGGGTTTTCCCGTCACAGCCCTGGGCTGAATGGGGTATTGTTGTTGGTTATTATTGTTAGTAATGACTAGGAGCTGGTGGCTGCATAGTTTTGTTTGTCGAGGCTATTTTTCAGCAGAGGTGGATAAAAGGTGGATCATATTTGATATATGATATGAACATAAGATGTCAGGTACGCAACATAATATTCATTTGACCTATTTGACATCAACCTTCCTGCTGTCACCATGGTGACCTTGACTCTCAAAGATAAAATTGGCAAATTGATGCTTTTTCGGAATAATTTAAATAATTGGTTGTTCGCATTCAGTAAAGAGAACTGATCTTATGGGAGACATGTGCTACTACATAATCATTTGATCTCTTGATCTTAGATCTTAGCTTGCTGCAGTAATCTTTACTCCAGATAAAGATATCTGTACTCTCCTCAGCAGATGCTTAGTTTGTAGCAGGCTCTGCAAGTATCGGCTAGACCACACTGTCCACCAGAGGCACACGCGAACTATTACATGGTGATAGGTTCACCATGTCGCCCTCTGGTGGAGTTTGCGGCCAGACCTGACTTTGTCAGTGAGGTCAGTAGGTCACTCCCATATGTTTAGCAGGTTATTGGCAACAAAGATTTTTTAACAGAGATTGGAATGAGCAGGTCTGCCACTAGGTGTCAGCGCAGTGCACCATCCAACTCTCACATGGTCTCACATAATTGTTTTTGCACAAATAACAATACTGTTCTACATCTAAATGCTATAAAACAGTACCTTTATAATCTACTGCATCTACTTAATGTCAACATGATGATCCAAAGATGATAACATAATCCATTTGTCCAAAAAACTGAAAATTCCCTTGAAAAGCTGGCCAAATGGCTATATGTGGGAAAAAGGAAGTGGCGACGGTGGCGCTGCCACGAGATTGGTTCACCTGAGTGATAATGCAGAACTTCAGCTTGTTTCCAATCTCTGTTTTAAATGTCTCTGTTGGCAATAATACCAAGAGTCAGTCATATGTGATAAATGGTCAATTGTTTTTATTGTTGTGGTAATAAAGTCAGTTAAAATTGATGGGAATGTATGGCAAGCTTATCTTTTGAGTCAAATATAAACAAAGGACATAACAAATATTATTCAGGATGTAGTGGGATTTGTTCTTTTTTTTTGTTTCACCCCCTCCCTGAATCTTGGATGTTTATACATTACTTACTAAAAAGAATTGAGCACCAATTTTGAAAAAAAATTAGAACGTTTAAAATTCACATATAGGTTATAAATGTACATGTATTTGCCTTTCATTTTTTTACTGATGCATCCCCATCAGTGTCTGTGAAATCTATTTGAATTTGATTCTATTTTTTAGCCCCTTGATAAGGCGTAATTTTTATGTGAAGTGTTATCATAGAGGTGCTGAAAGGTAAAATGATGTCATGAGAGTTTGGCAATATGCTTATGACAATAAATTATGAACCTTTCACATAGGCCCCTCTGCCAGTCCACATTATCAGTGATTAAATTAAGAGGAGTTGCACAGTTCTGATAAAGTTGTACAGTTCACATGTGTACTTTTTGTTGAAGGAAAAAACATCATGCAGATCTACAATGGGATTATGAATTCCTGTAATCAGCATATGTGCAGATAAACATGGAAACAAAGAATTGCCAACAACCTTTTCATAGGTTGATTTGTAACTCCCCATCACAGACAAAGGCCCTCGAAATTGAGAATGAAATCAATACAAACTCAGAACAAATTAGAGATAAATGGCAAAAAAACTATGAAAGGTTTTCCACCCCAGCAAGTGCTGAAAAGGACACCCTCATCCCATTCATGAGAAAATGACATGCAGATATTGGTTACCAAGGAGATGTTGTGAGACACCATAGATATAGATATTAAAATGTTTCTAGACAATAACCAAATCTCAACAGTCAACACTTCCTGCAACAGCTAGCAACCAAAAGTGACTCATCCAGTATGATAGATATTCTTCCTGTTTAAATGCAATTCAGAACCTGTCCTTCTAAATTTTCATAACAAATTATTACATCATGGTTGAAACAAGTTTCAAAATGACTGCAATTGAAGCACAGTCTGCACTTTGAAGAAAAAACTGTACGAACTTTTCTTATTACTTCCTGTGATCAGCATAAGGTATGAAGGTGTCATGCCTGCCATAAAAGCATCTTTGAATTATTTGTAATTGTCAAAAGCTTGTGACTTTGAATTTAAATAACTTTTTATGGTATGTTATATTTAAAAAAAAAAACAATCAACAAATTTAACATTTTATAAGCCTCAAACCTGTACCATATAAAGGGCCATGTGTGATTACTTTTCTACCTTTTAAAATTCCCAGCTTTTGTCACAGGTGTGAACGCACAACACTTTTCTTAACCACAGTTTAAAATGGTTAGATAACCTAGATAAAAATTTGTACTGTGTTTGTGGTAAACAATAATACTGATACATAGATTTTTTAAATTTATTTAACCACATTTTCACTTGCGTTTGTTTTGCCTTCAGGGCTAGATGTTCGAGGTTTCTAGATGGTTAAGCCGTAAGTCTATGGAGCATACTTGTATTATTGGTCCATGGCAGCCATATTTTGACCCTGTTTTTCCTGTTTACACCATCAGATGGCGCTTGAGCATTGAAAAAATGATCAATTGGAAAGTAATTTGGACTTGCTGGAGGAGCTGAAATCTCATTTAGTTCATGTTTGCTTCAAAATTTTGCTGAGAATGGCAGTTTTTACCCGACCTAAATCATGAATTGTCGAAATCCAGTCTAAACTTTATCTTCTCTTGTTGCGAGTGTGCAAACTTTATATTTTTAAAATCAACACTTGTTTATTGTAATTTGCATTTAATTTATGACTTGTTTCTGATTGGCTGAGACTACTGTAATCCATTTGACAAGATAACTGCCACCAACAAAAGATTATTACAAGTTCAGAAAATTTGACCAAAGTAAAAGTTCTAAAAGGATATCTCAAAGTCTTCTTTTCATGTTATATATGTGTTCAAATTGATGAAATTTAAATTGGTAATCCACAATTTGTGAAGGTTTCCTTCCCCTTTAAGTCAGTTTTCTTCTACTGATTTTATGACAGGTTGTCAGAAAGTGGCATTCTCCAACTCATCTCCTCCATGTCCTACATGTGCCTTTTAACCTGTATAGAAGTCATGAACAATGCAGGCAGCAGATGTCACTCTGGCTACCTCTGCTTTTATCACTTTTCAATTCATTTATCACAGATGTTAATTAACTAGGTATCTGTTAATAGTCATGCTAAAAAAATGTCTCATAAGGAAAGAATGCTATAAAGGCCTTGATGAAATATTCCTGTCAACATGAATAATATTGGACTGGTTATACTTATGAATGCAATCATCTTGTCAAATCAAGATTTGTTTATAGGGTCCATTAATATATTTAGAGAATGATGAGAACAGTGTCAAGCCCTCATCTTTTCTGTCTCCTGATGTGTGTTCTGCATTTTAGAATGTTGTGTTTTAATTTATGAACTCATTTTTCCTTTTCAGTGGATTACTCGAGAAATTACAGCTTTGATACAAACTTGGAGATGGTACCTCAACCAAACACTTCCTTCCAATTTAACAAAAATCAGCCAACTGCTGCTAAAGTGGAGCCCATCCGCAAACGTAAAGGATCACTGATAGAGTAAGTAACTCTCAAGTAGGAAAAGTTGGTTTCAAACAAAATATTCATTTGATGAGATGAAATTTTCCTGCCCAAATTTTTTTTTTAAATGATTGTGTAGCAAATTTCCTCCAAATAAATATAATTTTATGATGAAATTAATGTTGTTTTTGTTCTCAGTCATCAGGCTGATTTATAATAAACCTTATCTAACAAACTTTAATGTGGACAGTATCTTAGGGTGGCTCAAAATAATATTATTTTTGAAAAGTTAAACGTTTTAAGTGAAATGATGTTCCTTTAGAGGTAAAAATCATGTAATATTCTTTTTTCAGATTTTAAAGATAAATTTTAGGGGTCACCAACTCACCTCAAAATTTACCGATTTTGTGTAAGATATTTAGAAATACTTTTTTTCTGGAAGAATGTAAATTTTCCAATAGATCAGTGTTCATTTGGAGACCAGAAGACATGCAATTCTTTTTGTCAGATTTTTAAGCTGAAATTTATGGTTCACCCACCAATGTAAATGTTTACTGATTTGACGTAAATTGCATATTTTTACCCAATACAAACACATTCATTTCAAAACTCTTAGGACATGTTTTTAAATTAGATAGGTTAGTCACAACACTATGTAACTCTGTGCCTACAACATTGTGATCTATTTGTTCTGCTTGGTGAATATTTCAGGCAATATCACCTTGGTTTGTTGCCATGGCAATCATTTTTTTCTAGATACCTCATTTCAATCATGCTGTATCAAGAAAACAAATGTAAAAATATCCTATGGGAATGTTTCAGCTAAAATCAACATTAATATCATGAAATGAAACTATATTTTTGTCAATTTTCATTATTTCTCAATGGTTTCCATGGTAACAAAAACGTCATTTATAATTTGAATTTCCTCATAATAATATATATCCCTCAGACACGTTCAATCATATCTAAAATGAATGAGCTGTGACAATTTGGCTTTGAGTCATGATACTAAAGGTATAATTTTAGTCGATTGCTGCATGAATATACCGATATATATATTTTTACTCTTTTGGAATGTTTCTGTACAACCATGATCTTAAAGGATCCATTAACACCATATTTTCATCATAGAATTTGAAGATATAAATTTCTACTCAATGAAGTTGAAAGGTCTGGAAAAATTATATTGTTAATATGAGGCTGTAATAAAGAATATTTCAGGCAATATGACCATTTGTTGGGTTTGTTGCCATATTTTCTTTATGTACGTTGATCGCACATCATCCCACATATCATTTATTTTAGAGAGTTTATCTTGCCAATATCTAGAAGCAGAATCAAAACACAAAATGACTTGTGTGAGAACTCCTCAAACAATGTATTTGTATAGAAATTTAATATGATTTCATAAGCAATGTTCATAGTTACAAAATAATTAACATTCTACTCATGATTTTTCAATAAGAACATAAAAGTTTGAAGGATATTGATGAATGTGTGTGGCTGATGTTGATTGCAGATCCATGGTCAGTATGGACAATGATCTGGATGAAGACGATGACAGACACTCCCGCTCCAGCCTGGATGACAGAAGATATGAAAGGCAAGCACATATATAGGCTCCATGCATCTCATTATTATGAAGGAATAATTATGAATTATTCATTCTGGGAATATAATACGACATTTAGTGTTTGAAAATGTGCTTTTGATTATCATTTAATCATATTAATAAACCTTCCAAATATTTCATAATGTTCATCTGGTTTAAAATAAATCTTCTTGCAGATGTGAAAATTAACTTGTGCTAAATGCTCTTTTGTACAAAATCTATTCTAATATAGACATACCTGTGTTTATAGGACAATAACATTTTTATTCTATTTAAAGTGTTGTTAATTTACTGGGAGCAGGAGGTGACAATACTCTATTATAGCAATGATTGGACTATAATTGATGAGTGTCTTATTTGCAAAGGAAAAATAGGCAATATCATGCCATGGATTAAGTGGATTATAATCCTCTCATTATGACAAATTATTGCAACAAAGACCAGAGTAATTGTCTTGAACTTCAAGAACAAATGATATAATTGTGATGAGAAATACTAAAGATAACTTTAAATTGCAGACAGAACCACAGTGAGATTGAGAAGCGTCGCAGAGACAAGATGAACTCCTTCATCACCGAGTTAGCCACTTATGTACCCATGTGCAATGCAATGAACAGAAAACTTGACAAACTCACCGTCCTACGTATGGCTGTGCAACATATGAAAACCCTCAGAGGTCAGTGTATATAATATCCTCTTGCTTTTTCTCCTCATTATATTGACCTTTCCGCCAATATCTGAGAGGTCATTACCGGTATGCAATACTCAATCTCTTCTATTCACAACCCCATGAATCTTACTTCCCAATAATTTCTTATAGTGATAATCCATTTGCTTGTCAGAAGCATGGTGTTGTCCACCACCGTTGTCTGCTGTTTAAGCTAGGAGAGTATACTCTACCAAGATTCTTGGTTGAGTTTGGTGAAGTTTGTGTTAATGGTTGGAGATATGATGTTGTAGGTTCTGGGGACATCCTGACAGAGATCAGTCACAAACCAGCCTTCCTCACAGATGATGAACTCAAACACTTGATACTTAAGGTAACATTCAAGAAATATCTTCCTGTTAAAAAAAAGATTAACAATTTTTTTATTACAGGTATATATCTACACTTAAATTTACAGCCAAACAGTGTATTTTAGAAACCATAGAAACACAATAGAACTTTAAAATTCATCTTGCAACCCCAGTAGAGTATGATCATTTAACAATCAGCTTAGACCCCCTCCTTGAGATTTATGTCAACAATGACACTATTTATTCCAAACTTGCCAGATTTCTTGTTTTGACTTGTGGTTTTGTTTAGTCAATATTGTTTTGAAACAAAACAATGGCAAAATATTTTTATCTTGTGCCTATATGGCATCATCATAACAAAACTAAAGGCAGCAATTATGATGTCTAATTTAATCTCACGATGTCATTCATAATTATGCCAAGGGTTAACCGGATCTCTGACAATAAGCTATATAATTGCAGTAATTATCTTTGCCACTACTTTTGTTCTGTCATGGCCTCGGACCACTATTACTATGTCCCATTGAAAACCATAGTAAATGCCTCACCTTCAAAAATTCATAAAAAATATATGTATCGACCTAGGGTATTTTGAACAATATTTATCAGATGGCAAAAATATTCATCTTTCTAAAAGCAGAGTATGAAGTGAGGTTGACCATTGAAATTTTTTGCTAGCATCTGTTAAAGCGCCACCTACCTTGAAAACAAAGAACAGAACATGGCAATATAGAAATGAGCCCCTGATAGCAAAGATCAATATATAGTCCCTTCAATTATTCTCATTATTTTTCTAATAACTTTGACAAAACAAGCCATTATTGTGCTATTAAATATCACTATTCATTTTATGTCTAATGTGATCTGCATCTCGTTATTATCATGTATAATAAGGGGGAGTAGGAAATTATCAAGCACTACTTTCGTATGCCCTGGTCCCACATATCAAATAGTAGACTCAGGTCTAATAGAGATCAAATATAGACCTAAATGCAACTTTATGCCAATTATAGTCATCTATGATATTACCCTAATTAAGTGCAGGTGTTAAAACAAGCATGCATGCTTACCTATATACCATAGTGCCACCTATTGGCTCCCCTGGTCTTACCAGATTAGAGTACCATTCAGGGCATTTTGGTGCCACACAATAAGGGATGATTAAAACTAGTATTTCATTTTATATTGACTTCAAACTTTCAGAATCAAACTGTAAAGTAGGGATGCACATGTATAAATTTTAAATAACTACGCAAAAGAATTTTTTAACGCCAAAAAAAATCAAAAACTTTTTAAGAAATCATGAAAAAATGCTATTTTGTGCTGTAAAATGTTGTTTTGAGTCGATATTATAGGATAAAGAGTACAAAATGATACTTTATTATGCAAATTATTTAAATTTGAATGTTACCTTCTGATTTCATGCATAATTTATGAAATATTAAAAATAGAGATCCCTCTAAGAGCAATATATTAGGATGTTACACAGAAAACAGAGAGTCTTAGAGCATGCATTTTGCCTAACTGATGAGCATGAAGTTCACAATGGACATTTTATACAGTTTTTTCTTATACATCTTCACATTGTAAACTCTCTCTGCTGTGTATATTTATTATATAAAATACACCTGTTGACTTGTGCAGCATGTGGTCCAGGTGCCAATAGAGCATGCACTTCAATATAGAGGTTTATAGGGGTTGTTGGCATTGTCATACATTATATCAGGCAAAAAGGGACCTGATATGGATTAAACTACACTGGATCTATTTCCTATTTACATAAATTTACTAAATTAATTGACAAATCACTGCTCAAAAGATTCACAGTTGAAAGTTAAACTCCATGCTGTTTGCCTATTAGGCCTCGGACCACTATTACTATGTCCCATTGAAAACCATAGTAAATGCCTCACCTTCAAAAATTCATAAAAAATATATGTATCGACCTAGGGTATTTTGAACAATATTTATCAGATGGCAAAAATATTCATCTTTCTAAAAGCAGAGTATGAAGTGAGGTTGACCATTGAAATTTTTTGCTAGCATCTGTTAAAGCGCCACCTACCTTGAAAACAAAGAACAGAACATGGCAATATAGAAATGAGCCCCTGATAGCAAAGATCAATATATAGTCCCTTCAATTATTCTCATTATTTTTCTAATAACTTTGACAAAACAAGCCATTATTGTGCTATTAAATATCACTATTCATTTTATGTCTAATGTGATCTGCATCTCGTTATTATCATGTATAATAAGGGGGAGTAGGAAATTATCAAGCACTACTTTCGTATGCCCTGGTCCCACATATCAAATAGTAGACTCAGGTCTCATCATGTCTCAATTTACAGATCCCTGTGTAATCGGTCAAGCAGTTTCTTCAGTTTGTTTTCATTCAATATTATATTTGACATCTCAAGATGGCAATAAGAAGAGTCCAAAAGATGATGTAATGGTAACCGAGAAGGGGAATTATGAATATTGACTAAACAAAACCACAAGTCAAAGCTATACACATCATGAATGAAATGGCACTTTGTTTCACTGATTATAAAGGTGTAAATTTTAATTATCTGCTCTTAGGAAATTTGAGTGGATGGTTTATAAGCCTATTTTATTTTTTTCTTTAAAAAAAGAAATCGCTGTGTGTTATGAAACATCATTAAAATATAGTCAATATAATAATAATAATAATAAATAATAATAAAATGTGTATAGCGCTGATACCAGACAAGTCTGTTCATAGCACTGTGTTCAATATAAAATATAGACTCAAATATTAGTCATTTTCATTTTTTTAAATATAAATATTCAATTTTCCACTGTTCAGAAGTCAGCAACTATGATAAGTGTAAAATGTTTTGAATCCACAATGCGTTGCCATGACACCATACCTCTTATAACGGATGTTATGCCTCCTTATATAATGTATCACTAATTTTGTGCACATGGATCAATTAAAGGCGAGAAAAATATGATTTAGAGTCTGCTGGTCAAATGCATGCAGGTATTGTAAACCTCAACACAATTGTGTGTATAAATTTGAATAAACGCTGAACAAAATGAATGATATCTGGGCAGGTCTATAAAAGAAAGTTTATATTTCAACATATGTTACCAGGCCTTGACATAAAGAGAAAAATGTTGGTTGCCCAGTTGGGCCACCACATGAGTAGTGGTGGCCCGAAGTTTCTAAGGATAATAGGATGTGTGATACAATAAAGAGCATTGCATATAAGGCTGTATAGTGACTAGTGTTTAAGTGGGGGTTACTTGTTCCAATAAAAAATTAGATGTCCATTGATCGTGATATGAAACAAATATCTATCAAAAATTAGAATAAAAACTTTGGGCCACGAAAGACCAAAAATATGGTTGCCCAACTGGGCCACTACAACAGAACAATTCACTTGCCCAGACAGAGGATCTGGTGGCCCCAGGCCACCGGGCCAGTGTGTATATCAAGGCCTGGTTACACAATAATAGTACTACCCAAATACATTGCTCTTCTTCAGATTTTGCCTGAGTAGCCCATCTTTAAGAAAATACATATACAAAATAACATGAAATTTACAAGCAATAACACAATTATTAAATATCATTATAATTTCCTGCCCTCAGAAGAGGCACAATATATATATATATTTATATATGTATTTGCTAATTACCCAATGGCATGCAGATTTTGAGGTTTCTGTATTCAATAGTAATTAGGCCTGTTGGGGATGATTCAAATTGCTTGATGAATTAGGCCTCAGACATGGCTTTAAGCTTGGTGCAATTAGCCCAGAGTAGGCACTCCTTGAGTGGAAGTGGTTCATTACTGTCTCATATTCCTGCACCAACTCATGCCATACATTGGAAATGTCATTCAGTGTAATTACAGTAATCTTGATATTTATTTAGTTACCAGTGAATGGAACATATTCTAAACTCACAGCCACTAACAGCACAGCTATCAAGGCATTATATTAAGAATTAGATGAGGAACATAATAATAATTTGACCATTTGACCTTTCAACTTGTGACAAAGACCTCAAGTTGGATGAATTTGTCTGAGCTATTTCTCAGCAATTCCATACAGAATATAAATCACATTTTATATAAAGCCTGACCTGTGGTTGATATACTTCAAGTACAGATTGACTGTCAAGTTTTTAAACTTTACTGTACCATTGAAAATTATACATTTTAGCATTATTCATTATGAATGTTGCAATACAGTATCATTGTTTCTTGGCATGAAATAATTTTACCTTGATATTAAATGTTTTGATTCTTTGCAGGCGGCAGATGGTTTCTTATTTGTAGTTGGTTGTGATCGTGGAAAAATACTATATGTATCTGAGTCAGTCAAAAATAATCTTAGTTATTCTCAGGTGAGAAAAAATATAATAATATACAAGGATACTGAAATAGGCAATATTATGAAAAAGTGAAAAAGTAGTATTTTGTCCAATTTAGTTTGTCCAACAAGGTTTTTAGACAACTAATTTGTGAACATTTGAAAAATGAAAGATAATGATACCCTTTGCATGAAATATTAAAGTCTTAGGTGATTTATGTCTACAAGATTGTCTTTGTTCTGTAATTACTTTGAAATAATTTTATTGACCTCTAATTGTCATTTTAGACAAATTGTAGCAAGAGATAATTAATATACAGGCCCTCTTAAAACAAAACAGCTATAAGTATTCAGCATAACAATTAGTATAAAAGATGGTCCAAGTCAATTAATATAATTATTCATGGAGATATTGTTGTGATGTTGGCATGCTCAAATTAATCCAAAAACTATTGTCTTTTTTTCTTTCAGTCAGAGTTGATAGGTCAAAGTTTGTTTGACTTTCTGCACCCGAAAGACATCAGCAAAGTTAAGGAGCAACTTTTGTCCTCAGATATCTCACCCAGAGAAAAACTCATAGATGCTAAAAGTTAGTATTTGCTGCAGGGCCTGAACATAACAAACATTTATAGAATTATGCAAATATATATCACCTCTAACTTTTGTACTGATGGTCAAGATGCTAACTGTGAAAGAGAAAGGAATATTCATGATTCAAAGCTGTTTGTAAGAAGATCAGTCTGGTCATCTGATTAGAAACCTATCAATTTGTATTTTTGTGACCCTGTTTTTTTACCTCTCATTCATATATTGGCAGGGGTGCATTGAAATAGTCTGCGCAGCCCATACATCTGTCTGTCTTATCTTTTTGCTATGTAAATTAACTACTCTCTCAATATGCAGCATAACACTTTCCAACTCAGATTGGTTATGGAAAATATACTTTTAGGGCCATACATTAGAACCTATTTGAAGTTGAGCATGGAAGTCCAAAATGGACATGCCAGTTGATGCAGATGCTCATAACATTCCAATATGATTTCTATAAGTGAGAATATACTTCACAGATACCTTAGGATTGTGCATATTCTCTCTTTAGCACTACAAATTCCATTTAAAATGGTATGAAATAAAAAAGGAAACTAAATACATGGATTTCCTTGAGTTCAAACAGGATTATCCTGCATCTTAAATGATTTGGCTATAAGCGTATCTAGTTTGGATAATCTGCTTGTTGTCCATGTGCATGATGTGTCTTTCCCTTTGAAAACCTTACAGAGTTTGAATATGGTCTTTCATGACCTTTTTGAACTTAGGATATTAGACCAAAGTTAGAATACCTTGCAGACTCTAACTTGCCAAAATGCATGGATTGACACCAAACTTAACACTTGCGTACTTCATGATAAAATCAAAGAAAAGATTGATGTTGATCTTTCCATGACCTTTGCTATTAGTTAAAGATTCCAATTTGCCCAACAATGCCTGGATTGCTAAAAAGAATTTGTTTAATCTAAGTTAAACTGGAGAATTTTGATGATGGCTTCCCATCGAGTTCAAGATAAGGTGAAATTGATATTGCCTTATGGATGTCTTGCTTGTTACATCTTGATTATAAAGTTTTCAAATCTTGATTATTAAATTTTCAAATGTTTACAAAAAACTTTTATCCCACAAGATAAGGTCACTATCATCAACTTACCAGGGAAGTTTTGTTTGTTCACAAAGCTCTTTACCAGAGTGGGGGACCCACAGGATTGTTAGCTTGTCTCATGATCATCTTTCTCTTTTAAATGCAGACCATCATTCAAACTCAATTCTTTTGATAGCATTAAGATATTTACCTACGGGTAGTTGTTTTCAGCTAAATTTCTGCTAATATTATTTATAATAGAGACTTTACTTTCCAATCACAGCAATTTTTTTTATATAAAATATAATGTGCTTACTGTATGTGTTTTTTTAATTTCAGCAATGTTGCCAGTAAAAACAGAAATGCCCCAGCGGTTGTCCAGGTTATGCTC
The DNA here is from genome assembly GCA_949316495.1 of Amphiduros pacificus. Classification (NCBI taxonomy): domain Eukaryota; kingdom Metazoa; phylum Annelida; class Polychaeta; order Phyllodocida; family Hesionidae; genus Amphiduros; species Amphiduros pacificus. Next base: position 26,302,338 of record OX439003.1, read on the forward strand.
AGGAGTAAGAAGAGCATTTTTTTGTCGCATGAAAACTGGAAGTAAAAGCAAAAATGATTCCCCTTCTTGTGTCAAGCAAGAGCAAGATGCCAATTATGAAGTGATGTGCCCAAAAAAGAAGAGATCAGGTGAAGAATATACCGTACATGATTGCCTCCTTGTCTGACATGTATGCCCGATACTTTCCTTTGCCTTCCCAGTGTTTGGCTGCAAAGCGCCATCTCTTAGCAACCAATTGCAAGCATAAAGCATTAAAAATCATAACTTGCCCAATGTACTTTGAATGATTGTAGATTTGCATTTGATAAATATCAGGTTTCCTAATCCTTTGTCAAAGATCTGTATCAATGAAGGATATGAAATATATTTGGAAAATGATTAGAATTGCAGACAAATTAGATTAAATTGTTATTTTTGTGTGGAAGAAAATCCCTAAATGTGTAAAATATAAAATCATTTTTTTAGTATGTGTATTGCTTATCTGAAGCACCAAACAAATTTGATAAAAGGGATTATTTTGTCACTTGCAGAACGAAAATCGTACTGTGTAATTCACTGCACAGGTTATCTGAAGTCCTGGCCCCCAGCAAAGATGGGGTTAGAAGAGGACAATGAGGGGGATTCTGACAGTTGTAACCTGAGTTGTCTTGTTGCCATTGGAAAGTTACTGCCACCCTTCAGACAGCAAACGGTCGCGGATGGCACCCAAATCAAGGTGCGCCCCATGGAATACATGTCACGACACTCAGTGGAAGGAAAATTTACCTATATTGATCAACGGTGACAATCTTTTTATATTTTATTGTAAAGATGAAGATACACATGTGTTATTATAAATGAATGCATCTAAACTTAAAAAGTACAATTTAATTCTGTTTGAAGTGTTTTAGCCTAAATTGAAAGTGCAATATTGGAAAACCAGAAGATTAATTTTTTCAATATATTTAATACAGAATGGGAGATCATATTTCGTGTCAAACCACAGGCAGCCAGAGTGGCATCTACTCCCAGCACCATCACTACTTCTATATTAGTTAATATTAGTATATAAGACAGAGACAGAGAGGGGCTGTGGATTGCCACTTTCTGGCAAAATTAGTATGCTAAATTGAGTTTTATATATTGCATATTAGCAATAGCCTAATATTTTATTTAAAGGGCAACAACAATACTTGGTTACCTGCCTCAAGAGTTGCTGGGCACATCTATGTACGAGTATTGCCATTATGAAGATCTTGACCACCTCTCAGAGATACACAAAAAAAGTAAGATACTATGTTATATTTGTGGCACCATTTGTATTTCCTGCAACAGCTGTGAGTCTATGGTGACACTCAATGTCTGTCTGTTTATTCATCTGAAAGTTGCAACTGAACTGTCCTCTTTATTTATCAGCTGAGTTATCAAGTATAATAATTATTATTGCTTATATTCTGATCTATCGAGAAAATATTTAAATTAAATTAGTCCTATAGTTGTCATATTGCAGCATTTAGTATAATTTCTATTGAATCATTGATTCCTGTGTGAAGGGTTTAAAAGCTTGTAACTAAAACTAGGACTTGTTGGGCATACACTGAAAAGTTCAAGATACAAGATGACAAGAAGGTCACTTTTAAGTCATTGTTCTAATATATGATTCTACAGAAATTATTGATAAAAATGACTGATGGAAATTATTGTCTAGTGGGAATTTTTATTTGGTTATAGGTCTGCCAACATTTCTTACAAAATGCTGAAATGCTTTGGGACCAACTTCCCTCAGGGGCCAGTTTAACTGGTTACCCATGATTTACCAAGATTCATAATGCTAACCCACATTTTTCCACAAATTGCCTTTCAAGAAAGTATTTAGCATTTTAATATTCATGAATATGAAAGATTATATTGCATAAAAAAATCATTACATGAAAATATCTGAGAACAAAAACACCATCCCTAATTATAACTATGCTTATATTAAGAATTGTTTCTAATTTGAAGGTTCTCTTTTATTTTACAGCATTACAATCTAAAGAAAAGGTGATGTCTGATTCATATAGATTCAAAGTAAAAGATGGCTCTTTTGTGCACCTTAAGACACGAGCATTCAGTTTTCACAATCCCTGGACAAAGGAGGTGGAGTACATTGTTGCCACAAATATAGTTCTGCCGTGAGTATGACACTGATGAGATATTTTGATTTGGGTGCTCATGTTAATGCAGCAATAAGCCAAGATTTGCAGCTTAGACAATAATAGCTCATATTCTCATGATTGTCAGTGTGAAGTCAAAGTCATATTAAAGTGAAAATTATACTTTGACTGTGTTGTAATTTGCTACTTTGGTTATGCCAATTTTTATTTTAGGATAACTTTTTTTTCTCTAGATATTTTACAGTCCAAAACAAGTTTAGACATTTAGAATATATACTTAAAATCTAAAAGTAAACTATTAATTTTAAAGCTTGTGCTTATTCTGTTATTAATTAGTTAAATATGACAAGTCTAAGTTTAAAATTGTTATTCTCAAGTACTAGTCCAGGACTAGGATTTCTTTTTTGTTAAATAGGTTGTGCAAAATGTAATTTTGGGATGAATATTATGATACATATAAATAGATAACTTTGCAGAAAGCTACACTGTTGCTTTTAATCTTCCTCTGATATTTAGCCATACTTACTGCATTAACATATAAAGATATTGTGGTAAGCATGACAAAATATATCCATAAAAGCATAATGATATGATTTCAGAACACAAGAAGTATCTAGTTCAAACCAAGGAGATGCCAGCCAATTGTCCTCAGTTTTTGATGATTTGGACTCAAGTAATTTGGAAGAATTAGATAGTAAGTAAATTAAATCTCTATGTATAACTTGACAGGAACATTATGATCATCTTTCCATTTTATTATTATGAGTTCTTCTGTTTTCCTGTAAAACAGTAATCTGTCCAAAATCTTACTAAAAGTAGTGATGACTGATAATAATTTGTAATTAGTTAACAAATCAAGAAATAATGAGAGGCAACTGTAGTCTTGAGAGGCTCTAATATGGATTTATAGTATTCTATATATTTTCAGATCAGGTGTGTTTATAGATGTACCTTTAAAGATATTTGTATTTTGTAGCCATGTCAACAGGCTCCCATTCTCACAGTGTTAATATCCCCGGAATGCCTGGAGGTACGCAGCTTGGAGCCGGGAAACTCGGCCGACAGATTGCCCACTCTATTCTTGAGGCAAACAAGTAAGGCAATCACTGCTGACAAAAGCATTGTATAGAGAAAAATGATCTTGTAATTCCATACATATATAATCAGTGTTGAATCAAAATTTAAGATATTGTGCAACTTCCATATATATTTTTTTCAATATAACAATAGTGTTGTGTATGGTGAAAATGATCTTAGCACTATATGATTATATAGATTCCTAAAAATGACTACTTCTTGTACATCTCACATATGACATCAAATACATACACATATCAGTTTATCATTATATCAGTTTATCAATATGATACTGAAGATGTGGCTAGAGGTTCTGGGTAGTAAAACATGTCAAATAACTACACGTGACCAGCCATAATGCCTGAAAGACAATTATGCACCCAATAAGTCACCTAAGATGTAGGACAGAACATCAGAACAGCACGTTCTCACCAATTGTAACCTGGTTGATTGCTATTTTTCAGAAATGCATCAAATAGAATAGGCAGTACTACAACATTGACTGCTGGTAATGGTGCTCAGGTGAGTTCTTATATTGCTTACCCTGTCACATCTCATCATATTACTTAATTGTAGGCAATATTAATATGAGTATTTTTTTTTTTTTACAGAGACTTGAACCGAATCAGGATGCTATACCAGGACCCTCAAATTCCCACCGACATGGTAAGTTCTTATTATTTCCTGCCTATTTAATGCCAGAATGTACAAACTATTTTCCCATATTAACTGAGCAGTTTATTATTTTTTGTATATTTGTCAAAATGTCTCTATGATGTAACAATAGATGAAGGTTTGTTACAAAAAGTAAGATTCAAGCAAAACTTGATAGAAACAATTTTAAAAATATGTTCACAGTAATTTTACTGTCTGGAATATCTGTTAAAGATAATCAGATGCCCACGTCTTCTCAAGCCCTGCGAATGCACCCCATCAATGGCCATGTATTTCATCAACCAAATAATCCAGGTGACGCCAATGTCATCAGTAAGTAACAACACCAACTTATAATGTCAAAATGATTAGTAAACAAATATGAGTAAATAATTATCAATTGTTCTCAAGTTTTAAGATACTTGTTTCAATTTCAAAATTGGTACATTGTGAAACAGTTAAAGAATCTTTGAAGCCTTAATCAACATGAGGGTAGTGTTGGCTGTTGAGTGCCAATTTAGGTGATTTATTGTTTGTTTGTTTCCTTCCAGATGGCGTGACAGATAATCCAATGATATCAAGCTTGATGGAGCAGGATGGCTTAATAGACAGTAACAGTGGAGATGGCAATGATGAGTCAGCAATGGCAGTCATTATGAGCCTGCTGGAGGCAGATGCAGGTCTTGGTGGACCTGTTGACTTCTCAGACCTTCCTTGGCCATTATAGTGACACCTGGTGGGAGGCATGGGTCTTGGTGGCCCTGTAGACTTCTCAGACCTTCCTTGGCCATTATAGTGACACCTGGTGGGAGGCATGGGTCTTGGTGGACCTGTTGACTTCTCAGACCTTCCTTGGCCATTATAGTGACACCTGGTGGGAGGCATGGGTCTTGGTGGCCCTGTAGACTTCTCAGACCTTCCTTGGTCATTATAGTGACACCTGGTGGGAGGCATGGGTCTTGGTGGCCCTGTAGACTTTTACGACCTTCCTTGGTCATTATAGTGACACCTGGAGGCAGATCCTGACCTGAGGTGGTTCTCTTTGGATCTGCCTTGGCTGTAATTGTGACACCAGGAAACAGATTCTAGCTGCAGTGAGGCAGTTGACTTTGCTGCCTTTTGTGGTCGTTATTAGAATGACTCCTGGAGGTTAGTGCTGGCATTGGTAACCCCCCAGTGGTACCATAAAGATTTTCATCTGACATGGACTGCTCCAGTGCTCTGAACAAACCACTGTCACATAAATTACCAAATAATACTGCCACCATTGGCTCCATATTCCTCATCCAACCTTTCTTGGTTGATGGATGAAAAAAATGCTTGCCTTCATGGACGCCGATGTAAAGAAATCAAGTACAATCTCCTGTAAAGATTTGTGATTGGGTGTTGATTGTGGCTGTGGCTATGAAATGAGGGAAAGTTGATAGGCTTAATAAATATTGTGATAAATTGCGTCAAATCTGACTGAAGTTGAAATAAAGCTCAGGTTATTTTTTTAGCTAATCACTCCACTTTTAACTACGTCAATATATGAGATAGTGCCTTTGAATGTGGAAGCGTCGGGTGACAATCATGGTCGTGTAATCCACCAATGCAATAGGAACAGTCACATGTTCAAAAAGTTCACCATTTATGCTGAACGCGTAGAGGGGACTGCCTAGTCAAGTTGCAATATTAGATGGCAACATAAAGTGTCCTTTTAAGAGGTTGAATTTTTATACAGACTTTTATATGAGAAATCAATAAATGTATATTTATATGTGTAAAGTGCACTTTTTTCCAGGGTGTACATTGCATGTACTCCCATTTTTCTAACTGATGAGTGAATATCAGTTATAGAATAAATGCATCACAGAATCATTATTCAAAAAGGAGCCTGAAAAGGAGGCAACAAGCAAGATCCTACTGTATATTTGGTCTTACATATAACAATTACCATATTTTTATTTCTTTTCTTGGAGTAAGGCACAGCTACCAATTACATTTCTTCTGTTTCCATTGTCATCTGTTACAGTATTGGGCTGGGGGATAAGGTTAATGTGGGCTGTTAATTGGTTTATTGCAGTGTATTTTCTCTGATCATTTTGAAGTTTCAAGGTTGGTTCTTGTTTGCCACAGTATTTCCTGCAAACTTGACATCTTGGTTAATGACACCTGCCATATATGCTGGTATAGCTGCAACTCCAAACTGAAGCATTAAACTAAATCTAAATCTAACATCCATTTGACTTCACACATATGCCTTTTTTTAGCTGTCTCCATGTTTTTTTCATAAAAGTTTAATATGACACCAAAATCAGACAAAGAATCAGTAGTTTGTCTTACACATTTTCCATTGCCTCTGTGTGCATTGGGCTATGGAAACATACCGGTAAATGTAAAATCATGTATGAGAGAACACCTACATAGTAGAGTATGACATCTGACCAATTACCGGTAGTAACCTTTTGGGATGTGTCCATTGATTTTGTTATAGTTTGCACAATTCCCACTGCATAAAAGAATGTACATATATGTGAAGAGAACATAAATAGTGTAATAATTTTAAATCAATCTTCCAATCCCAAGTTTACTGAAGCTTTACAACAGAATTGAAATTTGTTAGTTTTCTGGGTGAGATCTCAGAAAATGGTTAAGATGTTATTTTCAAGACATGGTTTCTGGTTCAGTTTATGATGTGGTTAAGTCGTGATATTTAAAGACATGGTTTCTGGTCCAGTTTATGACATGATTTTCAAGATGTGGTTTTCTGGTAAACTGGTGGGATATGCAAACCAAAATGATGTAAATTTTTCGCATGAATAAGACATGACTTTCTGGTCTAATTTATGACGTGATATGATTTTCAAGATATGAAAAATTATTTCAACACAAATATTTGACCTGGATAAGATATCAACTTTAAGAATATGGTTTAATTATGGAATATAAATTCTAATCTTTATATAAAAGTATTTTTTTATAGAAATGATCAAGTCCTCAGATTATACAAAACATGCAATGTGTTTTTAGTGAATCAATTAAAAAAGTGTATGAAACTTCTTTGAAATCGTAATAAATTAAAAGCATTAAATATGTCACTTTGTCTAAAACTCATAAATTTGCATTATTGGTGAACTACATATTGAATTAGGTGTCTTTATCGTGACTATCTCAACTCTGGCAATGGATATTCCATTTATGACAGGAATATAACCCAGTATATGTGAGGTGCACTTTGCAAGGGCCAGAGAGCTATATGGGGTAATGATGCCAATTTGAAAACTTATTGAGGTGAAAAATCCACATCATATCCACATCCAAAATTCTTAACCAGATGAAAAAATCAATTCAGTTTGTTTTGCATATGCCACCATTTAAACACTGTTAAATTCATGTCAAACCACACCGTTTTAACCATATTGTTCATTTTGTTGATTTGCACTAAAATGTGGAGACAACGAAAATCAATTGTTAAAGTTTCTTTTTCTGGAAAAAAATGGTACTAGATAAACACTACTTGAAATTATACATCTTAATATTTTAAAGTGAATGGGAATAGCTGATATGTATGGGAATTCTCATTTTAAGTCAATAAACATTTACCATTAATTGAACTGAATGTCTGTTTTTTGCAAATTTCTTTCAAAGAAGATGTTCTTAGATAATTATTTATATTCACATTTTTTCACTCGACAGTCCCTTCAATGAGCCCAGCCCATGCCTTCATCAGTAGTTGATCCTCTACACCCCCATTACAGGGCCTTCAATGAGCCCAGCCCGTGCCTTCATCGGTAGTTGATCCTCTACTACCCCATTACAGGGCCTTCAATGAGCCCAGCCCGTGCCTTCATCGGTAGTTGATCCTCTACTACCCTCTTACAGGGCCTTCAATGAGCCCAGCCCGTGCCTTCATCAGTAGTTGATCCTCTACTACCCTCTTACAGGGCCTTCAATGAGCCCAGCCCGTGCCTTCATCGGTAGTTGACCTCTACTACCCCATTACAGGGCCTTCAATGAGCCCAGCCCGTGCCTTCATAAGTAGTTGATCCTCTACTACCCCATTACAGGGCCTTCAATGAGCCCAGCCCGTGCCTTCATAAGTAGTTGATCCTCTACTACCCCATTACAGGGCCTTCAATGAGCCCAGCCCGTGCCTTCATAAGTAGTTGACCTCTACTACCCCATTACAGGGCCTTCAATGAGCCCAGCCCGTGCCTTCATCGGTAGTTGACCTCTACTACCCCATTACAGGGCCTTCAATGAGCCCAGCCCGTGCCTTCATAAGTAGTTGATCCTCTACTACCCCATTACAGGGCCTTCAATGAGCCCAGCCCGTGCCTTCATCAGTAGTTGACCTCTACTACCCCATTACAGGGCCTTCAATGAGCCCAGCCCGTACCTTCATCGGTAGTTGACCTCTACTACCCCATTACAGGGCCTTCAATGAGCCCAGCCCGTGCCTTCATTGGTAGTTGATCCTCTACTACCCCCATTACAGGGCTTTCAATGAGCCCAGCCCGTGCCTTCATTGGTAGTTGATCCTCTACTACCCCCATTACAGGGCTTTCAATGAGCCCAGCCCGTGCCTTCATTGGTAGTTGATCCTCTACTACCCCCATTACAGGGCCTTCAATGAGCCCAGCCCGTGCCTTCATTGGTAGTTGATCCTCTACTACCCCCATTACAGGGCCTTCAATGAGCCCAGCCCGTGCCTTCATAAGTAGTTGATCCTCTACTACCCCATTACAGGGCCTTCAATGAGCCTAGCCCGTGCCTTCATAAGTAGTTGACCTCTACTACCCCCATTACAGGGCCTTCAATGAGCCCAGCCCGTGCCTTCATCGGTAGTTGACCTCTACTACCCCCATTACAGGGCCTTCAATGAGCCCAGCCCGTGCCTTCATCGGTAGTTGACCTCTACTACCCCATTACAGGGCCTTCAATGAGCCCAGCCCGTGCCTTCATAAGTAGTTGATCCTCTACTACCCCATTACAGGGCCTTCAATGAGCCCAGCCCGTGCCTTCATCGGTAGTTGATCCTCTACTACCCCCATTACAGGGCTTTCAATGAGCCCAGCCCGTGCCTTCACCAGTAGTTGACCTCTACTACCCCCATTTCAGGGCCTTCAATGAGCCCAGCCCGTGCCTTCATCGGTAGTTGACCTCTACTACCCCATTACAGGGCCTTCAATGAGCCCAGCCCGTGCCTTCATCGGTAGTTGACCTCTACTATCCCCATTACAGGGCCTTCAATGAGCCCAGCCCGTGCCTTCATAAGTAGTTGATCCTCTACTACCCCATTACAGGGCCTTCAATGAGCCCAGCCCGTGCCTTCATCGGTAGTTGACCTCTACTACCCCATTACAGGGCCTTCAATGAGCCCAGCCCGTGCCTTCATCTGTAGTTGATCCTCTACTACCCCCATTACAGGGCCTTCAATGAGCCCAGCCCGTGCCTTCATCAGTAGTTGACCTCTACTACCCCCATTGCAGGGCTTTCATCGAGCTCAAATACTGAGTGAAATTTTGACAAGTATCCTTTTACATATTGACACTTTGTTTTTCTAAATAACGAATAAATCATAACAATTAATTACTTTTTTTACATAATTTATTCATGACTCCTGAGTTGTAAATATTACAGCATTCAAATAGTAATTCCAGTTTAAGATATAGGTTTTCCATTTTTTTGGCTAAAACTGTAAATAATTTTAGTTTAATTGCTCTTATATCTTTGGTGTATAATGGGAGGAATGATCAAAGCCATAAAGTATTTCACAATTATACATGTACAGGAGAATATCTTTAGCTTTTTCTCAATTTAGATTTAAGCTGTGCATTGATGCCATGCAATTCACTTTAAAATAAAGGATAAATCAAATAAGTAGTATCATGCAACCAAATATACTTACAAATAGAAATGCCACCAAACATATACATATAAACAAATAAGACAAAATTTTCTATACTTTCATGTATGAAATATTCTTGAATGAACTCAGCGATTTATCCAAGCTTAAGCGGTGGTCTCACTGTAGTCAACAAGCCAAGCGGATGAAATAGGATGGATAAATTTGAGCATTCAGAATGATTTGTACCTCTCTGCAACTCGAACGCCCTATCCATTTCTCCTTCTAAATTCCTTCGTTTTGGGTTCGGAGCAGTACGAATAAGACCAACTTGGTCCATTTTGGTCCTCAAAATAATTTCAACATGATTTCAAAATTTTGAAAATCTGGTTTGGAGAAGATGTGAACGGCCAGTTTGCACTGCCTTTGTTGTACATGCTGAGTGGGTCAGTAATGCAAACTCTTCGTTTGTATCTTATCCTGAATGTGTTCTGACTGTGTCCGGTGATATTTACTGAATCCTGCATTTATGCGAAAAAGGTATGGAGAAAACACGAACAGGTACACTTTCTGTGCATGTTTTCTCTTGAATACTTTCATTCTATATCAGTGTTCATCCACGTTGTTCTTGTCAGCTTGCTTTTTTTTGACTTGTACGAATCTCATTCTTTCCTCCAAAGCGCACAAAAGCTCATCTGCTAAGCCTGTTCACTACATTGAGACCAAGCTTTTAGAATTCTTAAATCTCACCTTTTACATGTCAACTGGTTAACTACATGTTTCCATTTGGCATCATTATGCATTATCTAAATACCCCTATTATGCATTATCTAAATACCCCTATACTGACACTATTTTATTCTGATTAATAAAGACAAACAAGTCAGTCAAATATGTATGTATACTTGTTGATAAAAATCTATAATTATTGCTTAATATTACAAACAGACAAATATTATCTGTATTTAGTTGTATTCAATATCACATAAATTACATTTCCTACGAGGCAGATTTTGTTACTGATAAGCATCTGCTATAAGAGGCAACATGTCCGCCACAGACGGAAGGTAATAATGTGGAATCTGCTTCTTGTCTGAGTCCTTATCACTCTCCATCAGTTGGTGTACATCACTCAGCTTGTGGAACCCAGTATGGACATGGAGTGTGCGGAATCCACAGTTGTGACCCAATGCTATGTCCGTATTTAATCTGAAGTGAAATTTATGACAATCATGAATAATTAAATTGAAATCCCAGTAATAAGTCTAGGATATTAAAGTTTTAAATCATCCTGATAACTTGTGAACATTGTATATAATTTTCCATTTTCAAACAGTAAAAAATTCACTGTTGAGTAAAGAAAATGTACATGTTTTGTTTTCAAATATATTATGAAATAGGTTTACATCGTTCAATCTTCACTAAAAAATGCCATTGTTATAAGCCAGACTCAAATACCTGTCTCCAATCATGACAGTTTTTGCTGGGTTGAGGTTGTGCATTTCCATGGTAACATCAAATATTGGTTTTTCTGGTTTTCCTAAGAGTATTGGTTCTTTCTGAGCTGCATATGCGACACATTTCACGATAGATCCAGTACCTTACATAAAAAAAAACAAAAAAAACAACATAATCTCATTTAGATCAAATTAAAAACATCAGCTCCATTCCAGTAGTGGGTTAAACAGACATTCTTTGATATATTGTAACTTGTTAAACTCATGATTGAAGATAAATTATAAATTTGCTTTGAAAAACTGGATACCTTGAAACAACTGTCACACTTTAGCATTTCAGTGTCTTGTTTACAATAATGTTGAAATTGTTATGAACTGCTATTCTGGTCACATTCAGTCTCAAAATAATCCTCTGCAACACTACTCTCTTACCATAATAGGATACTCTAACTCAAACAATACTCATACTCAAATGCACTTAGTCCTGGGAGCTGCAGCATGAAAATTTAAGTGACAAAATTGTGACAATGACACTTACCGGGCATAACCTTAGTGCCCCCAGCCATGGGGAGACCAGAGTCAATGTTAGTGCCCAAAAAGTGGCAGTCTGGTTGCTGAGCATAACATGTGGCTCGTGCCAACTTGCTGAAGTTAAAATATTTGTCAAACCCAACCACAACACACTTGATCTGAAAAACATAAGTAAAAAAATATTGGAAATATATAACTTTTGAAATTCTTTCAGACAACATGCAACTCAAATATGCATGATTAGGTTTTTAGTTGTTGTAGTGAGGGGGAGAAATTTTATATCATTCAGTCTGTCAACTTCGATCTTCTCTGAAACTATTGGTCAGAACTCTTTTAGCAAGTAAGATATTGTATTTTGGAGAACCAATTCTATCTATATTCCATTAGACAGAATTTATTTCCTTTTTAGCTGTCACTTAGTTGTCAAGGAGCCTGCCATTTTTAACATGATAAATATCAGCCAATGAGAATTGATATAACAAGTACAATATGTAACATGCATTTTGATAGGCCGAAATAATCATCTGTTGAAGTTTTCTCTAGGAAAATATCTTTAATGAGATTGATTATATTTCTTAATAAATATTTGTTTGTGAAATGCTGTAAAGTGTCTTTTTTTAAGATAAAGTTGATGCAGTTATGTCATAGATACTGTTTAATGTACAAAGAAAGGTTATCCCACCTCTGGGTCAAGTTCCAGGTTATCTACTGCAGTGTAATTTGTGAGATCGTCTGTGTCTGGCTGATGGAAAACAAGAAAAATATCAGAAATTAACATCAAATGATATATTGCATTTAATCAAACAATCAATAGGGTTTTGTTCTCTTTCATAATCTCAGTCAGAATAATTTTCCTGTTAATACCAAGTACAATGTATATGACTGATCCCTGCAGCATCCAGTTCCTGCTGCATGCCTGCTGTTTACTTACCCCTATGCCTGTGTGACTGATCCCTGTGGCATCCAGTTCCTGCTGCATGCCTGCTGTTTACTTACCCCTATGCCTGTGTGACTGATCCCTGTGGCATCCAGTTCCCGCCGCATGCCTGCTGTTTACTTACCCCTTTGCCTGTGTGACTGATCCCTGCAGCATCCAGTGCCTGCTGCATACCTGCTGTTTACTTCCCCCTATGCCTGTGTGACTGATCCCTGCAGCATCCAGTTCCTGCTGCATACCTGCTGTTTGCTTACCCCTATGCCTGTGTGACTGATCCCTGCAGCATCCAGTGCCTGCTGCATACCTGCTGTTTACTTACCCCTATGCCTGTGTGACTGATCCCTGCAGCATCCAGTGCCTGCTGCATACCTGCTGTTTACTTACCCCTATGCCTGTGTGACTGATCCCTGTGGCATCCAGTGCCTGCTGCATACCTGCTGTTTACTTCCCCCTATGCCTGTGTGACTGATCCCTGTGTCATACAGTTCCTGCTGCATGCCTGCTGTTTACTTACCCCTATGCCTGTGTGACTGATCCCTGTGGCATACAGTTCCTGCTGCATGCCTGCTGTTTACTTACCCCTATGCCTGTGTGACTGATCCCTGTGGCATCCAGTTCCTGTCGCATGCCTGCTGTTTACTTACCCCTATGCCTGTGTGACTGATCCCTGCAGCATCCAGTTCCTGCTGCATGCCTGTTGACCCAATCACATACACCTTTCCTTTATATTTAAGAATATCTGTGATATAACGAGCTGTCACATAAGCTGTGCAGATAATATCCTCCTGTAACAGGAACAAATATTCATTGTAAATAAGCATGTAAAGTATAACTATTTTTTTTCTATAATCATCAACTGACAAAAAATTAAGATGTTATGCTTTATGTTACCTGTAATTGTCATAATATTAGGAAAAAAGACTAGAAATGGAACTGTATTAACACAAACTTTCTATGAGGTGCACAGTATCATTCAGTGATATTTACCTTTTCAGCAGGAAGTCCCATGCTGGCACATTTTTCCTTGTATTCATCCCGAGATTTAGTGCTATTATTCGTCACATAAAATATCCGTTTACCCTGAAGTGATGAAGAATATTTCATGATTAAAATATCAGTTTTCACAATAACAGCATTTATATAACCATTCAGTATAACTGAACATCGTCTGCATTTTTGTTTTTTCCTGTTGCTGAATTTAATTTCACACACTTTAATGTATATTATAAAATAATTTTAAACCCAAGAGAATTGAACAATTTGTTGTCTAATTTACTTAATTGGTTATATCTCACCATTTGTTTAAGTTTTTGCATGGTATCTGGAGCACCAGGAACAGGATCTTTGTCATTCCACAACACTCCTACAAATATATAATACACTAATCAAATGAACAAATATCTATTGAAAATCAATAGCTATACATGCAAAGGTGCACAGAATTGTATTAGTTGTGATTCCAAGAAATATGTGTCAGACAAATCAAAACATGATTAATAGTTATATGGCTGTCATATTAAATATCCATGTGATAATGCACAGTGGCAATTTTGCAGTTTTTTTATGAATTATTTGAATCTGAGTATCCCTATTCCTGAGTGAGTGATCCTGGTGGCAATTGCCTGTATGCATTTAGATGGACTGACTGATCTGATGAACATGAACAGATACTACAAAATCATAAAGACATTGCAAAATAAATGAATACATGTGAATGTGCACAATTTTATTTCCATGTGCAATTTAATGTACAAACATCAGTCATTTAGCCTGTGTTGATATATACTTTATAGCACTGTTAATTTTATATTATTTATATTCTATATCAATTTGTGCCAGAGGGCCCAGAAATCTTAGACCAGTCCAACATTTCTAAATCAGCTGTAATCTGATCAGCTATCTGCGATGTTTCCCATTTGGTCTGTGTCAAATTGGATGACTGGTTCATGCTACTTGCACTTTATGAGCCGTTTATCAAGTTTCAAGTTGGTTATCACTCTTTTAATTGGACAAGAGCTTCATTTGTCTCCAAATGAAATGACCAATGTATGTGAATATAGTGTATGTGTATATAGACATGTCGTAATTTCATCCCTTTCTACTTGGGGAATTTACAAGGACAAATCAACAAATATTAATAACTGTACTCAGCTCTACAGACTAAGGTCGCCAATCCTATGCATACCTGTGTGTTTATTACACTCTGATTGATTTCAAATAACTATAAAAATACCTGGTCAAAAATAAAATGCAGTTGGCTCTTCCCTCTTTTGCCTTTTGAAACATGTGGGACGAGACAAAGTAAGACAGGAAAGTGAGAAAAACAATTTTTACACATTGATGATATTGTTTAATATAAATGATCTGCTGCCATAAGCCCATGATTGGCCACAAATTCAGGCAAAATATAACACTTGGGCTCACGACAATGATAGTTGGGGTATTTCTTGAAGAAAAAAGGTAATTTGCATTTGATTATCTTATTCTTCTCTACCCAGAGGTGTGGTCATACATTTGCAGACCCTGCATGTCACTTTGCACTCACATTTGAGCCTACATACTGCGTGGCTGCCAGTAACTCCACTTCACTGTCCCGACTCAGTCCTGCTGCTCAGAAGATATCATCTTCTCTGAGTCAGTTATAGAACCAAAAACAGATGTATATTATTACTGGGGTTGCCAAATTTTGGTATGATATCATGGGTGTGATGCGTTTGGTTATGGTCTGACCCTGGGGTCTGGTCGTATCATATAATATTTATACCATAAAATCATTCATAGACTTGATGAAAACAAGTCAGCAATAGTTCACGCTCCTTGGTGGAGTATACTTTCCAATTCTAGCTCTGTGGCCTGTTTTATTTTATTTCTCAGTGATTATGTATAATATTTTGGTAAATATGGACTTATTGCCTACCTTTGACACCAACTACACAAAGACAGTGCCATTGTGACTTTTGGAAAGAATAGATAACAGTGATTTGAAGAACCCTGTTTGCTCCTTTGGTGGAAGTTTGCTCCACCAATTTACACACACCTTCTGCCAGTAGGTGATGCTAAGAGACCGGGCAGTTTTGTGAAATGCATTTACCCGCCAGATGTCACTGCAACTTGCATGGTGACCTCAATGCTCATCACTCCATCTCCATTGATTTAGTGTAATGCTTAAAAGATTCATGCATTCATAGTATAGGCCCTCTGCCAGTCACCATTATCCATGATTCTTTTTTAAGGATTTGTACATTTCTGATAATTAGAATATTGTCTTTACACGTGTCACATAATAGGATACGTTTTTGTTTTTCTGTGAGTCTGATGAAACATATATATTTTTATCAAAAGCAACAAAGAGAAACTCATTGCCAGAAGAATTTGAATTGATGCACAGTGACATCTTCCTTCCTCATCATTCTTGAAAACAAAGATGTCCATGATAGTCTGTCCCTGTTTCCAGAGACATTTAATAAAGAGATTGGAAACAAGCTGAAGTTCTGCATTATCGCTCAGGTGAACCGATCTCACCGTCGCCACAGTAAATAAGTTTCTAAGGATAAAAGGATGTGTGATAGTACTGATACAATAAACAGCATTGTATATAAGGCTGTATAATGACTAGTATTTTAGTGGGGTTATATGTTGCAATTAAAATGTACCAATCCATTGATTGTGATATGAGAGAAATATGTATCAAGGATTAGAATAAAATCAAGATAGTTTGAGCCACTAAAAGACCAAAAATATAGTTGCCCAACTGGTCCACTACAACAGACTATTCCGTGGCACAATATATTGTCATGTGTAACTTCTAATTGCCGCACTGAAGCACACATATTATCAATTGTTCATGTTATGTCATTACATACATATATGAACGTGATCAGAGAGGAAGGGTGACGAGATTTGAAAAAAAAAAAAAGTTGCTGTGTGAGGTATTGGCCGCAACTAAAGTCGCCACTGATAAGAGTGTGTCATCTCGCTGTTCCGTCACCACGTTGCCTGCCCTCTGGTGGAAATGACACTAAACTAATCTCCACTTCACTTTTGTTTTGCAAGTTTATGTGAAGGGTTGCGCTTTTAACATATTATGAATGGCATAGTTATCATTTATTTTTTGTCAGAATTACATTAGAAATGAAAATTACCTCCAATATGCCTATATTTCTGTATTAGAGCTTTGTTTTCAACCATCGATAAATTGACCTATTTATTGACCTACATATTGAGGCCCTGCTAGGTTTTGTACAAAGGGGCCTATATGGGTGAAATGCAGATATTTTTAGCCACCACGATCATGCAATAGGGAGTTAGCTGCACAAGTGAGAGATAGCAAGTGATAGACTGCTACAACAGCAAGAGATAGCTGCATAAATAAGAGATAGCTGCATAAATAAGAGATAGCTGCATAAATAAGAGATAACTGCATAAATAAGAGATAGCTGCATAAATGAGATATAGCTGTATAAATAAGAGATAGCTGTATAAATAAGAGATAGCTGCATAAATAAGAGATAGCTGCATAACTGAGAGATAGCTGTATTGAGACATGAAAAATAGCTGCACAAATAAGAGATAGCTGCATAAATAAGACATAGCTGCATAAATAAGAGATAACTGCATAAATAAGAGATAGCTGCATAAATAAGAGATAGCTGTATAAATAAGAGATAGCTGTGGGAGAGACAGCTGCACATGGTGAGACAGCTGCATATGGTGAGAGATAGCTGCACATGGTGAGAGATAGCTGCACATGGTGAGAGATAGCTGCACATGGTGAGAGATAGCTGCACATGGGGAGAGATAGCTGCACATGGGGAGAGATAGCTGCACATGGTGAGAGATAGCTGCTCAGTTTGAGAGATAGCTGCACATGGTAAGAGATAGCTGCACATGGGGAGATAGCTGCACATGGGGAGAGACAGCTGCACATGGTGAGAGATAGCTGCATATGGGGAGAGATAGCTGCACATGGGGAGAGATAGCTTCACATGGGGAGAGATAGCTGCACATGGGGAGAGATAGCTGCACAGTTTGAGAGATAGCTGCACATGGGGAGAGATAGCTGCACATGGGGAGAGATAGTTACAACAGTGAGAGACAACTGCACAACTGAATGACAGCTGCACACGTGGTAGTTGCACAAGTGAGAGACAGTTGCACATGTGAGAGATAGCTGCACATGGTGAGGGATAGCTGCACATGGGGAGAGATAGTTACAACAGTGAGAGACAACTGCACAACTGAATGACAGCTGCACACGTGGTAGTTGCACAAGTGAGAGACAGTTGCACATGTGAGAGATAGCTGCACATGGTGAGGGATAGCTGCACATGGGGAGAGATAGCTGCACATGGTGAGAGATAGCTGCAAATGGTGAGAGATAGTTACAACAGTGAAAGACAACTGCACAACTGAATGACAGCTGCACACGTGGTAGTTGCGCAAGTGAGAGACAGCTGCACATGTGAGAGATAGCTGTATAGGTGAGGGCCGGATGGCTGCATAGGGGAGAGATAGGTGCACAATAGAGAGACAGCTGCACAGGTGAGGGATAGCTACAACAGTGAGGGACAGCATCACTTCCCAGCCGAAGGCACTTGTATTACTTAATGATTCACCAAAATGCACAAAATTGACGAGCGTTAGCTCCACTCCCATATTCATCATCAAACTAGACTTGAAACCCACTGTCAACTGTGTGACCATCTTTCCTAGTCATGAAGTTTCTAAATACAGACCTGTGTGTTAACTGTAATGTCCTTTCTTAAGCCTTTTTTTATCTAACATCAAACTTGAAAACGTGAAATGGCATACCGTATTTACTCTTGTATAAGACGACTCGTGTATAAGACGACCCCGAAAAATGGAGGTTATTTTGCTTGAAAAGGCCTATTTCCGAATATAAGACGAGTCGTGTATAAGACGATGGTCTTATACTCGAGTTATTACGGTAAAACATAAATACGATGTTCATATTTTTGAAATAACGAATAACGAACAAAACCATCCATCCATTTAACATGCATTACGCAATACGAGGTCGTCATTTTAAAAAGCGGGAGTGACGGGGACAAGCTCTTATTTTTGGCGCGAAAACAATTGGAGTCTATCAATTCACATTGAAATATTAATATATTGCGCAATGATGGATCCCTGGCTTCTCTTCGTGTTGCCGCACATCATATTTACGTTTTACTTTTAAACGATGAAATAACAGACATCCGACGTAGCGGTTCGATTTTAAATGATAAATAAAGGTATTTACCCAATATTATTGGTCTATTATTTCAAAACGCTTTGTTTCGACTTTGTTCTCACTGATTCCAATTATCAGTGTTCACAGTTTTGCGTTTCGTCATTGTCTCCACTGCTTTGAGTCGTGTCTTCCCTTTTTGACAGAAATGCTTTCACACGTGGATCGATTTTAATTGCGTTTTAAATGATAAATAAAGGTATTTACCCAATATTAAAATGATAATAATTAAAAGCGATATGATTAATATCTTTGGCTTATAATACACAAAGAAATATTCAACCACGTGTAGACAGTAGTCCGCCTGTCCGATATTCGCTTTCACGCTAGTATTGCGTAATGCATGTTAAATGGATGGATGGTTTTGTTCTGTTCTCGACCTGCAAAGCGTATTTTGTGTTTATATTGGGTATATGCTTTTATTTATCATTTAAAACACAATTCTCCTGCAAAGTCAATGATCACATGACTTGTGAGTCACGTGGCCAAATTAAAAAAAATTAAAATCAGTGGTGTGAAAATTAGTAAAATTTCACTGATACCAATTATCAGCGTTCACAGTTTTGCATTTCGTCATTGTTTCCACTGCTTTGAGTCGTGTCTTCCCGCTTGGACAGAAATGCTTTCACATGTGGATCGATTTTAATTGCTTTTTAAATGGATTGATGGTTTTGTTCTGTTCTCGAACAATTTGTGATAATATTGGGTAAATACCTTTATTTATCATTTAAAACGCAATTAAAATCAATCTGCTACGTCTGATATTCGTTATTTCGAAAATATGAACATCTGTTAGGGATTTTGGTTTACCTGCTTGCACCGGGTTATATATCTCCCTGGGATGGAGGGCAGTAATGACCTTTTACTTTATTTATTCTTTTAGGTGAACAGCACAGACTGTACCAAGGGATGACCAAAAGATGCAGAATTTTCCTTGATTATGCTACTTGGAGTCATGAATACATTTGTTTTAGTGAGGGAGGGCCATATTTCTTAACCCCTTTGTTAAATCCTAGTCTCATGAATTAATCAGCTGGATAACTGACAGACACTCATGTTCCCATTTTAGTACATCATTTGGTTTATTTAGAATCAACAATTAAACTGGCGATACAACCCCTCAAGTAAGTCATATACTCCAAAGAGGATGACTAGCGTGGGGAAACTCATATGTTAATGGGAATTCTTTTCCCCTTAAATGTAAGGATAATAATAGATGTTATCCACTTCTGTTCCCTTAAATGTCAAGATAATAACAGATGTTATCTTTTAATCATATGGTTATTTATAAAATGATAAGTTATATTTATTTAATTCAATGAAATCTTCTTGTATAACTATTTACCCCGGAGGCAGTGGTGTAATCACGATAGATGAATGCAATACGCAGAGAAGAGTCGCAGAGATGGGTCGGAGAATACTGTATTCAGCTGTGGTGCGAGGATCGAAGCAGACGAAATTGCGCCAGGTCAAAAACTGAACCCCCACCAAAAATCGTCAGTATATATATCCGCGCCAAAAGTAATAAAATCTCGACTCCCGCAGTCGGTATTTTGTCGAAAAATAATTACAAATTCGACCAAAGAACAATGGATCGCTGGAAGAGGTGGAATTCGACTTCACTGCCGAAATCCCGTTCAAAACGCCGAAATCTCGTTTCCCGCGAGACAGGACGAGAACAAAACAAGATGGCGGTCGAGAAAATTAACCAGAAGATGCGCACAACGAAATTGAACTCGAACAGTATGTTTTCCCCGCTCATTTACTCCGAGAACCCGATAAATACCAAGTCCAGTTTGTAGACATTAATAAGAAGAGAGGAGAAGCTTTGCGGAGCCGAGAATCAAAAGTACGTATAAATTTCCTGACGCGCTCCCGAGAGCGGTACGCAATTTCACAACACTGCCCCCTTTGTTAAAACCTAATTTCATTCCTGAAATTTAAACATGCCAACAGTAGAATAATAATCTTATTGGAACAGTTACGGCTGCCTAATGTCCGCAAAAGGGGAGGCCATAACAAAAATGTCCAAATTTCAATTTTTCTTAGACGAACAGGCCTGAAAGATAGAGAAGAGTTCTTATATTACCATTTATATTAAAATGTTATTACTCGCGAGTTTACGGTTCAGGATCCATTTAATAAATTCTTATTAGAATATAAAAGTCTTCCAAGATCTTCCTAATGTCTTCGATGAGGGCTTGACCAACGAGAGTTCTTAGGGCGGTGTCCGCCGGAACCAGGGGATGGTCCTCTCGGTCTCCGTCGACCGGAGTGGCTCATGGAAGACGGAACTGGATCGTCTGGGCGAGTCTTCGTTCCGAGGTGATCCTTTGAAGGAACTGGAGTACTGGCGATGGACGGAGCGTTCCATTTGACCAACTCACAGTGGAGTTTCTCCATCCATCGCATGGTCTTGGACTGTAAATTAATTACTTGCTGTAGTTTAATATTGACATCTTGAAGAGCGGCCACAGTCTTTCTCTGAGCTGAAGGATGAGGATCAGCCCTGGAGCCATTCGACTTCATGGAATCAGCGATGGTGTCGATGGCCCCTCGCACTACGGAGCTCAAAGCTGGCAGCAGGACTTTCTCATCAATCTTTACCTGAATGATTGGCGTCGAGTCAGGCAGGGAAACTCCTCAGGGAACTTTGGCTGGCGCTGTTTCGTTGGGCACTAAAGCCGGCGAGGGACCTTCTGTGATGGCAACGGTCTCTGTCTGCTCTACGTGTTCGAGCACCGTGGAGGGTTCATCCAAAATATCACCCTCATACTGAGGAGTGAAATTGGCCTCCGCTTCACCACTGATTATTTCACCCAATAATGTGGTAGGGTGGGGTGGTGGAGAAAGAACAGGACGACTCTCCGAATATGGTGGTACGGTAACTGGCTCGTGCTCCTCTTGTGAGAGAGCGACTACAGGCCCCTTGTCTGGCAGAGTGGTGGCAGAAAGGAAAACATTCCTCTGCCCGGTGGCGGCGGAAGTCAGACCACTCTCCTGACAGGTTGTACTTGGTACCGGAACGTCTCTCTGATGTGAGGGGGCGGGGGCAGCAGCACCCTCCTGTAAGGTCGGAGTAACCACCGGGCAACTCTGCTGCAGCTCCTCGGCTAAACTGAGGAGTGACTCAAAGGTCGTCTGGTCGGAGGTCTCCGGCAACGCCACGAGGCCCACCCTTGGCAACTCCAGTGAGGGTTGTGAGATGGGAGCCTGGATCAATGATAGACCCCCGTTTAGCAGACTGCCAGGGACCGCTCCCATGTCGAACTCGGGCATCTCCAGTGTCGGGACCGCTGCTTCTTCCGGAACTGGGGCTGGGTCTACAGTAGGAACGTCAGCAGTCGCCAGTGGGACTTCAGCTCTCCGGTCCTTGACTGGACGCTGGACTCCGGTCGGGATTTGGTGAGCCGCTGCTATCGTCTTCCAGTGGACCTGCGAGGACTCACTGTCCCACTCCATCAGATCACCCTCCTGATGAGGATTCGGCAGAACCCTGACGCGGAAGGGATTCTCTGTCTGCTTGATGTAATGGTCAACTGACTCCGCATCCATTCCACATAGTCCAGTGTTTCTCCTGTGGATGCCACTCCCACGATGGATCTCTGCTTTCTTCTTGGAGGAGAACTTGGCCTTGCATAGCTGGCAAAACCACGGACACATGGCATAATGGACATGTTCCTTTAGAACATGCCATATGGCGCGGCTCTTCTCATCCACAAAAGTACATTTCGTGCGCTCATAAGCTTTTCCTCTCATCTGAAAATAGGTTAATGATACCTTATGATTATTTATTGTGGGCTCTTCGTATTCATTCACCTTTGAACCGGATCACCCCAAAGATAGGTACCTCATTATTTCATGATGTTCTAGAAGAAACACTGAAATTCCTAAAATGAAAGAACAAGTAGAACCTTCCGACTAAAACAACTCCGAAAACAATCATACTCTTAAACACAAATTTTATTCAGGTTATGTACAAAAGGCTAAATATTCATTTTTTGGTGCTGCCCTCCTCCGCCAACTTCATGTCCTTCACCTCTTCAGCCAACCCCTCGAGTGCATCCTCAAACTGTCCCTCCACAGGGGCGTCTTCGGGCGGAGGAGGGGGATGACTCTCATTATATGCCATGAGGCGATCTTCCAGATCGATGAGACTTTGTAGATCCTTTAGAAACTCCTCGATACTGGCCCACGGATATGTCGGCTTTCTATCCATGTTTCTACAACATTAAATTCATCAATAGTTCACTTTACACCTTGACTCCTTCCACTGCCCATCAACAATCTCAAATGCGGTAAGATTTGTTAGGTCTAGTTAGTTCTCAACATGTCCTGCGGTATCCATTTAGCAATCCATGGATCCCAAGGGATTAGTATTAAGCAATCTTAGATAACCAGGGATCTTTGTTGATTTTATTAATAACATCAGTCATCCTATAATGAACAAGGGTATCCTTTATCCCGGCTGATCAGGGAACCAATACATATAACTATTTCACCTAAAAACAAGTTTAACCTAAAGTCAATATTCAAGTAGTCACAACCAACATATCGTTATTAACTCCAAATAACAACAACTGTAACACGTCTGGGAGGTGCGTTCTCCTTCATTTAATTATTAGTGAGTTCATTGCGTATCTTCTTTGCCCAATTAGGCAATCCAGCCCCTTCCCAAGGTTTCAGGAGGTCATGATGCAATACCATGCTCTTTTGTCTTGTAGCCAGCCTGTAAAGGCAATCTCCCAATACCTTGACAACTACAAGTGGACCACTCCAGGGGGTTTCAAATTTCTTGCGGATATGGTGTCTCCGATATACCATGTCCCCAATTTTAAATTGGTTTTCTCTAATCCTTGAGTTGTGATCCTTCTTTTGTCGTTGAGCAGTCTTCTTAAGTTGTCTTCTGGCGATCTCATAACATTCCTCCATTCTCTCTCGCACCTCAGCAACATACTCATGGACTTCTGGGGACTCCTCAGATCTTGGCCTTGGAATAAGAAGGTCTACTGGAAGATTCACCTCTCTGTGTAACATCAACATATTCGGTGAAAACCCTGTCGAGGGATGTGGGGTACTTCGGTAGGCCGCTGTCAAGAGTGGTAAATGAATATCCCAGGTATTCTTGTTCTTGTCAATGAAACTACGAATCATTTTTGCAAGAGTGCGGTTGAACCGCTCAATCATTCCATTCGAAGAGGGATGGTAAGGACTACTACGAGTCTTTCGCATTTCCAGGAGGCCACATATCTCCTGGAATAAGGAACTTTCGAATTGCCGACCTTGGTCAGAATGAATTTCAAGAGGAACGCCAAGTCTACTGATGTATTCGGAAACAATTCGCCTTGCAACGGTATCTGCCTGTTGGTCTGGTATCGCATAAGCCTCAATCCACCGTGTGAAGTAATCACCAATAACCAATATATATTTGTTTTTGTTTCTCGTTTCAGGCAAAGGTCCCATGATGTCCACCGCACATCGGTCCATTGGAGCACCAACCCTATAGTCACATAGAGCCGCATGGAACTTGCAGGCATCTGAACATGCAGGCATCCGATTTGCACTACATGTCGAGCATGTGCGGAGGTGATGTTTGACATCTTGGCGCATGTTATACCAGTAGAACCGGCTCTTGATCTTTTGGACTGTCCTTTCGACTCCTAGATGTCCCGAGAACAGATTATTGTGGCATTTAAGCAAAACTTCTCGGCGCAACATTCTTGGAATTAGGAGTTGGTGTTTTATTAAACCCAATTCCTGATCTGGAAGCCATTTCTGATACAAAACACCTGATATACATATCAGGTTCTCCCAATTCAACCAGAGTTTCCTGGTTGCTGGGCTGAAACTTGCTACCTCTTGTCTTTGTGGACGATCACCCCTTCTCTTCCATTCGTGAATTGGTCCAATATCCGGATCCTCATATTGCAATTTTATTAACTCATGAGAGGCGTGTCCACTGGCCCAGTATGTTTGAATATCAAAAGTGGTTTCCCCATCTGGCTCGGATCTTGTTGGTTCCAAGGAGGATGATTCGGGAAGCATACTCCGGGTGGTGATTCGATGACACTGCGGAGTATCATGAGACTTCTTTTTACTCAATGGAACCACATCATCTACTTCCTGGAAATCATCCCATTCTTGAGAATTGTACGGAATCTTGTCTTCCACCACATCTGTGTGTTTTGGATGCCGTGATAAGGCATCGGCATTTTGATGTTTCTTTCCTGGTTGATGTTCAATGGTAAAGTTGTACTGAGAAATGTACTCTAGCCACCGAGCAACCTGACCTTCTGGTTCTTTGAAGTTAAAAAGCCATCTAAGTGAACCATGATCAGTACGCACTACAAACTTCTGTCCTAACAGGTAATGTCTGTATTGTCTCAGGAATGTTACTACTGCCAACAACTCTCTTCTTGTAACATTATATCTCCTTTGTTCTTTGGACAGGGTTTTTGAACCATAGGAGATAACTCTTTCCTTACCATCTTGTATTTGGGACAGAATTCCACCAATTCCCACTCCAGATCTAGGATGTATGGCGTGTTTGGTAAGGAATAGGCCAAAGTTGGAGCATTGCACAAAGCCATTTTCAAGCATTCAAAGGAACGTTGAGCTTGAGCAGTCCATTCAAATTCCTCATCCTTTCGAGTCAGTTTATTCAGAGGGTTCGCAATGTCACTAAATTTGTGGACAAAGGAGCGATAGTAATTGCAAAGTCCCAGGAACTGTTGCACTTCATTAGCATTCCTGGGAGCAGTCCAATCCTGTACCACAGATATCAGTTTGGGGTTTGGGCAAACACCATTCTGTCCAACAATGTGTCCCAGGAAAAGTACTTCAGATTGCAGAAACTGACATTTGGATGGTTTCAACTTTAAGCCAGAGGATCCTAGTCTTGTCATGATTTCATCTAATTGCTCGAAATGTTCTTCAAGATTGTTGGAATAGATGATCAGATCATCCAGATAGATCAACAGATTCTTCCATTGCAGGCCTCTGAATATAAGTTCCATGCATCTCTGAAATGTGGAAGGAGCGTTACAAAGTCCAAACGGCATCTTGGTATACTCATATAGACCGTATTTTGTTATGAATGCTGTTTTATGTTGGTCTTCTTCTTCCATCTGAAGCTGCCAATACCCACTCTGGAGATCTAAGGTAGAGAATATCCTTGCCGATGCCAAACAATCTATGCAGGTGTCAATGCGTGGCAAAGGATACGCATCCTTCACTGTGCATTCATTTAATTGCCTGTAATCTATGCACCAGCGAACGGATCCATCAGTTTTTCTCACCAGACAGATATTTTAGGCCCATGCAGATTTTGATGGCTTAATTACACCTGCTTGTAACTGTTCTTGAAGATACTTCTCCTCTTCTCCCTCAAATCCTTTTGGACTCCTGCGTAAGGGTTGTCTGATGGGTGCTGCAAAACCTGTATCAATCTTGTGCTTGATGGCACTACAACAACCAAGTTCTAATTTATTTTCAGCAAACACATTCTGATGTTTGAGGAGAAATTCAGCAAACTTTTGTTTGACTTCTTCGCTTTTAATCTTTTCGCAATTTTTTGAATACAACTCTTGAAGATGTCCTTGCAGATTGGATATTTCAATTTTTCTGATAGGACAATCATCTACCCCAGAGAATGGTGAGCTCCAATCCTCAGGAATAACTGGAATCTGTACGTTTTCATTTCTGGTTCCTCTTCTCTTCCTGTTACTATTATCTTGTCCAAAGATTTTTCTTTGAGAGGTATGTGATCCTCCAAATTCTGTTCTTTGACAAACCCCTTGATAATGTAGAGCAGATTCCTCTTTTGGTAGGACTGAGTCCAACACATCTACTATTTTTTCCACAGGTTGCAACTCTCCGACGAGGTATCCTTTCTTCAATGTGACAGGATCTCTTCCCACATTGACACATCGCACATAGCAGTTATCCTGGTGGTAGTCAAGCAATGCTCTACCTATTATGAAATCCCTACTGTCCTCAATAAGTGGTTCCATTATCAGGCACGGACTTTCTGTGTCGGAAGAGTAGTTTCCAGTAATTGATATCTGGAGAATTGCTTCATGATTTCCTGGAATGGTGGTGTCTCTTTGCAATGTAGCCCTTGGTAATCTTGATTTCCGATTAACATCACAGTTGATCCATTCACCATCTAGCTGCAACCCACGTCTTGTATTGATAGTGATATCTTTGTCATCGAGAAAATCACAACCAATAAGCATATTATCGCTAATTGGAGCTATGTACATTGGCCAGGTATACATACTACTTCCAATTTTCATCAGTATGGAAGCAATTCCACTAGTTTCCATACTTTTGTTCTTTTCTGCTACTTTTAGTCCCACCGCAGCTTGATGGATTTTAGGTCTTTTATGTTCAGGAATAGCCTTATAAACTCTGTCTGACAATACTGTCACTTCTGCTCCAGAGTCTATTATTGCTGATATCTCTGAACCTGCCACTGAAGCTTTAACACTCATTGTGACAGCCTTTGTCATCCTTATGACATGGTAAGGAATTTTATCGCTACTTCCTTCTATCTCTTTATTTTTCTCTTTTTCTGTTTCGCCTTCCCTTCCAGTGAGTACTGGATAAATCCTATTGAGATCTTTCATCTCGGAAGTCTCATCATTTATATCCGTTGTACGTCTGAAATTCTTATGTGGTCTTCCGTCAATCTTCTTGGAATCCCCGACCCCCAGTTGATCATCCACAGCAAGAACACTTTTATTCCCACTGCTCAGTTGTTCGGATGTGGAAATATTGTCACACCTTCTTTGGCCATCTGACCCACTTTTATCAGAATCTCTCACTCCAAGCGGACCAGTCCCAGATCTTGTGCTATCAAACAATATTTCTTGACCATTCCCTGGAAACTCCTCCAACCTCTTCTTTCCTTCCATTCCATCAATGTCACTGAAACATCTCATTCCAGATGGGCAATTCTCGATGGTCAAGGAAGGTTGGCTCGCTTTCAACGGGGGTGCGTCTTCACATCTCTGTTTCATAATCTTGGGTTTTTCTTCCTCATCCATCTCAGATGAAGTCACAGCCGGCCTGCTGATTTTCCCAGAGATTATCTTTTTTACTCTCTTATTGCTTTTCTTTTGGGTAGAAACATAATGAATACAATATTTGGGTCAGTACTTGACCGTCAGTTCTGACCCCATCTAGTTTTCCAACTCCTCATACTCCTCTTCCTCCTCACTCTCCTCTTGTATTTCTCTGGTTGCATATTTTCTCTGTGGACAATTCCTAGCAAAATGGCCCATTTCATGACATTTAAAACAGGTCACCTCTGATTTTTTCATTGTATCTGCGGCAGACATGGAGGGGGTTGACGTCTCCTCTTGATTTTGGATCTTCTTTTGAGAGGAGTTCAATATCTGCTTACTCAGTAGATCCATTTTCCTGTCTACTTGTTTTGAGAAGAAATCAAATCTTTTGTTGGTTTTATCAATAGTTTTTGTCAAGTCTGTCATAGCAGTGGAGAATTTCTCTTCAAAACTTTTCCCGAAATTCTGAAGTCTTTCCTCTGTTATGAACCTACTTGGATTTATCCGCCGAAGGTTGCTTTCTTGGTCCCTCAATTCTTCACGAGATTCCGTCAGAACCTGTCGAATATGTGTTCTCTGTTTCAGAGAGGTCCGACAACTGAATCAAGTCTAAAGCCTCAGCAACAATATTTGGCCTTTTGGTTTTTACATCATACACCAAGTTGGGATCTGGCATTCCATTCACCATATGCTCAACCACCAGTTTCTCAAAAATGGCAGTCCCATCAAATCCAGGGTACGATTTGGACGTCATCATTCTGACACGGGCAGCATACTCATGTAGAGACTCTTTGGAGGATTTCTTGACAGCTGATAAATTCATTCTGTGTGTCTCAGGAAGCGTGTGGTCTCTGAAACGTTGCTCCAATGCAGTTAACAGATGCGGAAGACTACTGCGAATAGCAAGTGATTGTTCGGATACAAATTCCAAGGCCTCCTTCTCCATGCAAGTGATAAGTCGGCAAAGTAGAGTATAGTCATCCCAATGACATTGTTGTGACAACAATTGAAATTGCATCCAAAATGCCTTCCATGGTGTTTTTCCATCAAATGTAGGAAGTCGAAGTCTAGGTTCATTCATACCAAGATGAGCATTTCCACGGCGATAGACTGGATCTAGTTGAGGATGAGAGACTCCGGTTGTCTGTCTATCTGGTGTCTTCCTTTCATATTGCCTCATTAAAGATGGGGAGATGAGCCTGGTATTCACGTTTTGTGGCACTTGTTCTTCAAAAGAGTAGGTTTGGCATTTTTCCCGGTAACCATTTCCAAAACTTCCACTTTTCTGATTCTGTGAGTTATTCACTGGCATTTCTGGATGCTTCCTATGGTCACCAGTGGCTCCATTTTCTATCACTTGCACATCCTGAACTTGTATTGTGTGTAATTCTGATGATGTTGGCCTTGCCCTAACATCTGCATTACTCACAGCGAGACTTGTCTCCAGACAGGATATTTTCCTCTCAAGTCTTTGGATTTCTTCAATATCTTTTTGATGATGTCTGGTCAACTCAACTGGATCCCCTGTTCTATCTTCAAAGTCAAAAGAATTCACAGGTGCCAAGCTTGGTAAATTAGTGCCAATGGCGATCATGGGTTGCAGAAGACCATTTGCTGATAAGTTGATTTGGTCTAACTCAGGAGATGTCATGGTCACATCAATCTGATTTTCCTGATCTGCTCTGACTTGTACCATCCCAGAGGTGGTGACTGGAGTAATCAATTTTGTGTTTTTTGATGACTTAGATCTGGTTTGATGTCTATCTACATTCTTTTCAGCCATGATTACTAAGTTGCAAGATGTTGCAGGCTTGGGTTGATTCAACTAAGAAGTTTACAATCAGGATCCCACTTCTGACACCAATTGTTAGGGATTTTGGTTTACCTGCTTGCACCGGGTTATATATCTCCCTGGGATGGAGGGCAGTAATGACCTTTTACTTTATTTATTCTTTTAGGTGAACAGCACAGACTGTACCAAGGGATGACCAAAAGATGCAGAATTTTCCTTGATTATGCAACTTGGAGTCATGAATACATTTGTTTTAGTGAGGGAGGGCCATATTTCTTAACCCCTTTGTTAAATCCTAGTCTCATGAATTAATCAGCTGGATAACTGACAGACACTCATGTTCCCATTTTAGTACATCATTTGGTTTATTTAGAATCAACAATTAAACTGGCGATACAACCCCTCAAGTAAGTCATATACTCCAAAGAGGATGACTAGCGTGGGGAAACTCATATGTTAATGGGAATTCTTTTCCCCTTAAATGTAAGGATAATAATAGATGTTATCCACTTCTGTTCCCTTAAATGTCAAGATAATAACAGATGTTATCTTTTAATCATATGGTTATTTATAAAATGATAAGTTATATTTATTTAATTCAATGAAATCTTCTTGTATAACTATTTACCCCGGAGGCAGTGGTGTAATCACGATAGATGAATGCAATACGCAGAGAAGAGTCGCAGAGATGGGTCGGAGAATACTGTATTCAGCTGTGGTGCGAGGATCGAAGCAGACGAAATTGCGCCAGGTCAAAAACTGAACCCCCACCAAAAATCGTCAGTATATATATATCCGCGCCAAAAGTAATAAAATCTCGACTCCCGCAGTCGGTATTTTGTCGAAAAATAATTACAAATTCGACCAAAGAACAATGGATCGCTGGAAGAGGTCGAATTCGACTTCACTGCCGAAATCCCGTTCAAAACGCCGAAATCTCGTTTCCCGCGAGACAGGACGAGAACAAAACAAGATGGCGGTCGAGAAAATTAACCAGAAGATGCGCACAACGAAATTGAACCTGAACAGTATGTTTTCCCCGCTCATTTACTCCGAGAACCCGATAAATACCAAGTCCAGTTTGTAGACATTAATAAGAAGAGAGGAGAAGCTTTGCGGAGCCGAGAATCGAAAGTACGTATAAATTTCCTGACGCGCTCCCGAGAGCGGTACGCAATTTCACAACACATCGTATTTACGTTTTACCGTATTTACGTTTTACCGTAAATACTCGAGTACAAGACTGCTCTCGTGTATAAGACGACCCCCCCAAACATTAACTAAGGTTTTTTGCACAAAAACCTCGTCTCATACACGAGTAAATACGGTATATAAGAGTTCAAATCATGACATCATAGCTACAAATAGAGAGAAACAGCATTGAACAGGGAGTGACATCAGAAGTGACATCAGAAGTACCACTGCATGATGGAGCTTCTAATTGTTGCTGTCACTCCCATGATTAGATTGACCCACAATCACCTGATTGAACAAACTCGTAAACAATTGCAAAATAATGCTGAGATCAAGAAAAAACAAGGAAATCTTTTCTGACAAGCCTTGTGTTTGATGTTGTACTTGAATGAAAAGTGATATGAATTCATTAAAATCTAGATCTGTTGCAGGAGAACAAATTCTACCGGAATATTAGACTTAAGTTAAATATGATAGAGAATGCATTTTATTTCTAAAAACAATGGTTTTTTGGTTTATTTTAACAGTGAATATGGGAATAGTACAGATTTGGATAGATGAAGAAAAACCATAAAAATTGCAATATAGAAATGGCGACCAGCTGTATCTTTTATAAATACAGCTAATTCCCAAGGACTGTGAGTGTGACTAACTGGACTCTAGAAACCCACAGGGGGAAACTCGGCACCTCTGACTAGTCTGAGGAACTCCTTTGCCAGAGTGTAAAACCTGGTCTCAAGCAGCTGGTCAATACCAGCTGCATCTACATCTACATCGATTCTATACTCGT
Organism: Amphiduros pacificus; assembly: GCA_949316495.1. Classification (NCBI taxonomy): domain Eukaryota; kingdom Metazoa; phylum Annelida; class Polychaeta; order Phyllodocida; family Hesionidae; genus Amphiduros; species Amphiduros pacificus. The sequence goes on from OX439003.1 coordinate 26,334,056, forward strand.
GAGGGACCAGTTTTCCGTCGCTACCAATAACCAACCGCCAGTGGCTAAGCTGGAGAGGACCCTTGTAGCCGCTGCCAGTCACGGTCTACTTCATCGGCGGTAACTGGTCCCTTGCGAGTACATATAACTTATAAGTTTACTCGGCAAAACCAATTGGCATCCCGCTGAGAGATATGTCAACCCCAAGTGCAAGTCTGCAGCATGCAGTCTTGGCGGGATGCCAATTCCTTTTGCCGAGTAAACTTATAGATGTTACTCTAGCAGATGTAAATGTATCTGACAGGACTGAAGTATGACATTCAGATGACAGCTGTCAATTGAATTAACACATATTATCGCTCATGTTTCAAAATGGTCATCAAAACAGTTTTTAAATTCATGACATCTATTCAAATATTAGCACAAACATTAAGCAAAGTATAATCTTTTACCATCACAATCTGTGAGAATGGTGTCCACTGAATCTAGGAAATCGCGGATGTTTTCTTTAGAGAGTTGCTCACAAGCCGCCATTTTTGTCGTCTGGTCAAAGAGGGATAAATCCCTGGTGAAGGTTCTTGGTATCCCTATATTATGGAGATCAGATCTCTCAATACTTCTCTGAGACTTTGCTACAGATGTCAATGATTGTTTTAAACTACAGATAATTGATAAAGATGGTTTCATCCTGCAAAAAAGCCTACGAATCTGCAGAGACATTTCTGTCAACAATCGTCAAAGCAAAGAAATAAGAGATGGTCCCCGATCATATGAGGAGACTGGTTCATTTTTGATAGGGGTTACAGGCTGTATACAAATATCTAACTTTGATTTTATAAAACTTTCATAAATCCCATACTGTTGATATTAGGTGAATGTAATATATTCGAATGAATAAGTTTAAGGAATGTATGTTAAGGTTCAATTTGAGACATTTTCTAACAGGTAATTAAGGAATATCAAACTGACACCCCTCGTTTGGACCTATCCTAAAAATAGTCAATAAACATGGCCTCCACTGTAGAGGATGTTGAGGATGATGATGGCCAACAAGATGAAGGTTTTACAGAGGAAACGGACGACACAGAGCTTCCAATGGAAGTGGAGGAGGAAAAAGAGGAATCACAGATGAAACCAAGCAGTTCTTTACAACTCATGCTGACGTCCATAGCGGAGGAGCGGGGTCGCGGCGGACCATCCCACCAGCTGATTTGTGATGGTAAGATTTTGGGACCCATCATTTTATTCAACGGAGGGGTAACATCAGTTAAATTAAAAAAAAAAAAATTCACCTGTTATTTTAAATGGTATTCACAAAACTACTTGTTGGTGTAGTCAGCTTTAATAAAGTGCCTATGTTGGTTTAGTTTTATTTCAGCGTTCAGATATGATGAATGATTCACAGGCTCCTTGTCTGAGTCCTGCAGGATCCTGCCTTACCCATGAACTATTGCACATATCTTTCTATATGAATCATACAATGCTCACACCATTCATTAATCAGACATTGTTTGAGTAATAAATCCATTACCATTCTCCGAAAAAAAGTTACATAGTCATAAAGGCAATTATTATAAACAAAATATCAGCCTGAAATTCTGCATATGGTCATATTGAAAAATAAAACTACCCATGGATATTATTGCTTTATGAACAAACATGCATGCATGCATGTGCATTTATCTGATTATTTTACATATTTCCTTATATTAGAATTGATATTCTCATAATTATCCAATTTAAAACAATCTTTAAATTCCTCATGGTTATATCCCTTTTATGGACTTCTTTTGAGACACAATATGGTGGGTTCCATGTGGGTGGATGTTGTCATTTCTGACCAATCAAAAGAGACTATCCCTAGATCATTATCAGACATGCCTTCTTTTCAAAACATATTGCATGTTTGATATAAAACTGAAGAGAATCACAGGAATGTAGATCTTTTGTGTGTGGCTTGTGTTTGTACATGTATGATCTCTCAGTACTAAATGTGTGGGTGCCTGCCAGCTGAGTGCACATATTGGCAGAATGAAGCTGCAAACTAGCGATGAGAAAAGCAGCGGAAAGCTGCTATAGTCTGGCCGGGTGTGAGCACATTAAGTACAGGATGGAAAGGAAATGAAATTAATCGTGTGATCGGAGGCTCAATAGAATTATGGGAAAGGTTGGGGCTGATAATATCAGCATGATGACAAGAATGCATATTTCAGCAGCAACATTAACTGTTAATATTAAGGCAGTTCAGCAGGGCTGGCCTAAAATGTCTGCACTGTATTTCCTGATGATTCACCACCAAAGCTTTTTTAGTAACTGCAGCTTAAAAGAAACCCTTTTCAATTGCTTGGACATGACCACAGTGTACTAACTGCTCATCAGAGTAAATTGAGCATAAACATAAATGAGTCATGGGCATGTTTTTTTTAAAGTAAGATTGTTGAAAGGTTTTAGTTAATAGATGGTTGAAAAACACTGGAAATTTGTAGACTCTTAGTACATTTTAAGTCACGATGATAATTTGGAAACTTGGCCAGGCATCAGTTTACTCACTGTCAGTCATTACCTGTAGATATATTAGGAGATGTGGCAGGTATAGGATGCCTCACTAGCTGTCAATCACTATCTGTAGATATATTAGGAGACATGGCCAACCATTAGGTGACCCACTAGCTGTCAGTCACTACCTGTAGATAAGTTAGGAGATATGGCAGGTATAAGGTGTCTCACTAGCTGTCAGTCACTACCTGTAGATAAGTTAGGAGATATGGCAGGTATAAGGTGCCTCACTAGCTGTCAGTCACTACCTGTAGATAAGTTAGGAGATATGGCAGTTATAAGGTGCCTCACTAGCTGTCAGTCACTACCTGTAGATAAGTTAGGAGATGTGGCAGGTATAAGGTGCCTCACTAGCTGTCAGTCACTACCTGTAGATAAGTTAGGAGATATGGCAGGTATAAGGTGCCTCACTAACTGTCAGTCACTACCTGTAGAAAAGTTAGGAGATGTGGCAGGTATAAGGTGCCTCACTAGCTGTCAGTCACTACCTGTAGATAAGTTAGGAGATATGGCAGGTATAAGGTGCCTCACTAACTGTCAGTCACTACCTGTAGATAAGTTAGGAGGTATGGCAGGTATAAGGTGCCTCACTAGCTGTCAGTTACTACCTGTAGATAAGTTAGAATCTCAGTTTCCCATGTGTAATATTTTGAATGATTCTATTCCTATCAATGTATGCTGAATGCAAATAGGTTATGACAAAGATCAGGGAAGTTGGGAAGGAAACAGATCAGTGCCTGACATACATACACACATTTTGTCATTTGGTACCTGAGTCCTCTGGATTATAATGGTAATTTTGATAGCATCATGGTATTTCAATATATGAGATTTGTGTAATATTTATCATATTTTAACTGGTAAGTTTAAATGAAAATGTAAAAAACTGACATTATTTCATTTACAATTCAAAATTGGTGAAATGCTAAGTTCCTTTTTGACTTGAATATTAATTGGATTTAGTTAAAAAGTTAAAAGTCTATCACATCAATGGGTTTGCCACTTATCACTGCTAAGGTACACCTTTAAATCTAATGGATGAAGTTATGAATTGGTACTCTCTTTATCAATGAAAGGCTTTTAAAATTCCTTTCGATTTTATTCGAGGTAAAGGGGGAGGCGGGTAGACACCATTGCTTTACCCTTTCCCTCTAGTATTGTGGGTCACTCATGCAAAACCTAATAAAGCACAAGAGATGGCTATGGTATCTAGGGGGGAGGAGGGGGGTAGGATGGCCTGGAATTTAAAACATTTGGCCTCAACTGCAACTCTTTAACTATGAATGATAATGTGTTAATAATTTGTGTAAAATTTCACACTGTGGGGTTGGGGTGCAAAGTCATTTTTTTATGCATACCAAATCATAAGAAAAATTTATCCAGTTCCATTTATCAAATTAACAACTAAATTGTTTTTGGAGTTATTCCAATACAAAGCAATTATCTTGCTTGATGTCATTTTCGGAAGTTGAAATGTTTTTTTGGGTGGATGAGAAAAAAGAAATTCAGAAGGCACTGTTCCTTCTGATGTTTTTAAATAAAGTGTGTTTTTGTGTTAAGATATATCTAAAATTATGAAATCATTTGGCAAAACTTTACCTAATTTTAAATATAGTGAAATATTTCAAAATGTAGACCATTTATCAAAATTTCTATTTAAACTAAAAAATAAATAATTGCAGTAAAATTGGATCAAGTTTTGTCAGTTAAACTTACAAATGTTCTCAATTTTGTCATAAAACCATACATAATATTGAAGTTAATGTCTAGACTACATTTCTATGTGTAAAGAATATATCTCATCCCTTTTGAATGGAAGTATATTATGTACTTTGTTAGTTAAATATGTGCACTCCTGAACTTGAGGGAGCACTGATGTCATTATTGGCTATTTATCAATGAAATAGTGACATCATACTTGTTGGTCTCATCACTGGTCAACAATGCAAAATATGGTCAGTACCTGGTCACCCTAATGTTAACTGATATCATTCAATATCAAATTTGGCACCAACAATTTTGCTGCCATTTGCCCACAAATTAATAACATTAAGTGGACAAGTGTACAAAGCCTATCTTAATGCCATTTACTGAGCTGTTTATATCTAGATATATCTTTAATGAGTTTTTCTAAAGATTTGAGATGGCATGGTATAAAAATAAATAAAGATATTGCTTTTTATTTTACAGATGGTGGTTTTGTACTGGTAGCTAGGAACACATTTTGGACAGAGTTATTTCAGCGGCATTTCATAGACATCCCCTCCGATGACCAGAAAGATGATATGGTATTCTACGTGAGAAAAACAACAGAAAAATCCAAGCTTCAAATACCACATGTATGTAAATCATATATATAACACCTGACAGGGTTGGGTTTCTTCCGGAAGAAACCTGTTTCTTCCGGGACAGCGGAAGAAACGTGGAAGAAACCTATTTCGTCCGGTTTCTTCCACTTTCTTCCGGAAGAAACTGGAAGAAACTGGAAGAAACCGGAAGAAACTTGGATGAAACATGGAAGAAAGTGGATAAACATTGTTAATTTGTTAAATTTATTTTGTTTGTTGTGGAGTATACATGATACAGAAGTATGTTTCAGGCAGGTTTGGGTTTCTTCCAGAAGAAACCTGTTTCTTCCAGGACAGGAGAACAAACTTGGAAGAATTGATTTGTGTATATGGTTACCTTTTTGCCCATATGACTTGTAGTATTGTGTATTAATGATTTAGGATGGGCACACAAAGACAACAACAGGCATACAAAGAATAAAGCAATGATTTATACTTAAAACAATCTATAGTATAATACACCTTAGAAGTAAACCAGTTTTAAAAAGCAGTGATAAGTTTCTTCTGTAAGTTCTGTAAGATATTAGTTTCTTCCATCCATAGCTAGCATGCCTAAACATTCATGCCCCCACCCCCCATGAGTAACAATTTGAATATGTTTCATGTATGTATAGTATTCCATTTATATAATTAAGTCATTCCTTAGCATTCTAAACCAATTCTACAATCATTTTATGAAATATTTCCACTTTCTTCCATTTATTTCCAGTTTCTTCCGGGAGGATAAGTTTCTTCCATCCAGTAAGCCTGCATATACATTCATACCCCCAACCCCCCCATGTGTGACCATTTGAATAAAGTTGTTCCTTAGCATTCTAAACCCATTTTACAGTCATTTTAGTAAATATTTCAACTTTAATCCAATTATTTCTAGTTTCTTCCAGTTTCTTCCAGTTTCTTCCGCTTTAAGAGGAAGAAACCTGTTTCTTCCGGGACGGTTTTTTCCGCCCTTTCGTCCGGTTTTTTCCGCCTAGCGGAAGAAACGTGCCAACCCTGACACCTGATAGTGTATGCCTTTATTCAGTAAAATTGTCACATAAAACTTCCTTTGTCTTGGCATTGATATTTCAAACAAAGGTAGTTATTAATGATAAAATCTGTGACATATTCCTGTTTTTCTTTACCCTTTTGTTTATTTAGTTTATATTGAGAACTTGTTTATGAGGATAGATATTTTGAGAATTTTATGATGGAACATAATCCAAACTATGCAATTCTCTGCGATATAATTTGTATGGATTTTCAGCTCATATATAAAAGACATTTTATTTGTTTTTCAGACAGAAATAGATGTGTTCAGGAGATCATCAAAAAACTTACCTGCTTTAACAGACACAGAAATAGACTGGGAAGAAACAGTTTACCTCAACCTAATATTACAACAGGTAAGCCATCCAATTTAATATCACTCAGATCAGTATATACAGATCTATTTCTATTTCTTTTTGCCTGCCGAAGTTCACAGAAAAAGATCTTAAAACTAAAACCAAATTTGATAATCAGTCATATAGTAACCAGGGAGTAATTCACAACAATGGCTGGCTTTGGTGTTATTGAGTCAATTCTAAAAATGCTAATCATGCATTTTTCTAATATATTGAAATGTGTTATAAAGATTATCTTAAAAATATGTTGCTATTTAAATGAATGGGTTAAGATTAAAATGACAAAGATCAAGGCACAGCATAATGACCAAAGCATCCTCATAATTATACACAATAGAAAAATTCTCTGGCTGCTACTGGGTGCCATGACCCTGTGCAGCACAGCCAGATTGTAAGGTTTTTATTAACAGAGATATATATTTTTTATCCGGAGAAGTATGGCATGTGTTGAGTGCACCAGGTTTTTTTTTCAATTACAACAAACATATCATATTGCCCTGTAGCAAGTGAAGTGCCAAAACACTACTTTCATACTATCTCCCACCAGCCCACCTAAAGAAAAATCCATATGAAAAGATGAGTACAATGAAATATAGATGAGTGTGTCAGTGTGTCATGACTGGGTGTCTGCCTAAGAGAAACCCACCTCCATGTTCTGCAGAGAAAATGCATTTATTCATGAATAATGGAAAGGAAGTTTCAACACCCAGCTTTGTCATTCTTATGCTTACTGTCAACTTGATGAGCAAAATGCTGCTCTTACAAAGATATAATTATATTACTCTATCTTCTACATTGATTGCTGTCTGTGGTTGGCAGTTTAAAAGCAAGTGTACCATGATTTGTTGGTAAGAGCATCTGCTAGGTGAGGTTCCATACGTGCTGCTTAGTGTAGCTATATTGGAGTATGATTATATAGTGAGATGAAAAGATTAAAATATAATTAATGATGACATGTCAGAAGAGGATGAGGCCCATTGCCAGTTTGTGTTGTACTTAAATACATTCTTCTAGCACTCTGCTGCTATAGATATACTGATCACCTGCTACAAACAAAAAGAGAAAAGTTAAATTGAGAATAAGTGTGTTAAGATCCTGTAAAATAGGCATATTAAGAGAAGTGTGAATTCTTAATAATTAACAGGAGAGAAATAATAGAGCATGTATTTTTAAGCATCATGAGCATCATCTCCTTTATTCCCGGACATATAAAGAATAGAGGATGATGTCAGAAGAGCATAAGATACATCTTAAAGCTATTGTGAAAAAGACAAATGTTTAACCAAAATTAACTGTATGGAATTGAAATATATTGTACATCACTAAATGTTTATTCACTCAGCGCAATCATTAATTGAAACATAAATATTTCATCTGCCACACAATACTGTCAACCTGAATATCACACAAAAAGGTCAATACTATGGTAAGTTTGACCAGATGCTTTAGAATATGATGCTAGTGTCTTGCCACCCATTTATTAAACTTGCTGTTAAATCAGAATTGTTTCTAATGAGAATATGTTCATTAAATTATTTTTCATTACAATTTCCAAAGAGAGCAGTACATCATTATGTAACCTTCTGACACGCCTCTCCTCCTAGAATCAAAGCAGAACTGAAGTTTGCAATTATATTGCCTATAATGGCTCTCATTGAAAAAAAACATCATGCTGGATATCTTATTTATTTTAATTGATCTTTTCATCCCTCTGCATATTGGAACTACAGTACCTTCACAAATTATATTGTTGGATAATGCACAATAGACTGAGGTGTCACATCACAGTATTAAAGGGAATCAGTGTCTTGAGTAGAAGACTTGGCTGTGGTAGATCACAGGTGCAAAGTCTTGCCCATTTATCTGATACTTAAGGTGATGATAAACAAGCTATTGGTAAGATGGACGCGAGCAAAGTAGGAAAGCAAAGAGTGTCTGATACATTTGCTTAAGGATCATGACTCTTTAGAGGCCAGACAAGAAATAAACAGATTCTGATTGATTCAAAATGAACAATGATTTACACCGAACAAAGGAACTTGGAACAGTTCATTTAATAGTAGCAATGATTATGTAACAAGTAAATTATAATCTTTGGTCATCTTCACAGTGAAAGATACACAAGCTAGAGATCCTTTTGGTGAAAACCCCCTCTTGAATTTCTCTTATAAAAGCAATTGCTCAGGCTGATTTTACCATTTTAAACTAATACTTTTTTATCAGATGAATATTGTCATGCATTGATTGGACTGTTGTTATTGCTTGCATAGCATGGAAATTAATGCAAATATTACATTCTAGTAATATTGTTGTTCACTGATGATAGCCTTTTTGGCTGTATGTATGTATGTATGGCTGTATGTATGTTTGTATATATGGATGTAGGTATGGATTTATGTGTGAATCTATGTATGAATCTATATATGGATGTCTGCATCAAACTTGAAGCATGATAACTTTCCCAAAACAACTTAAATTCCTGTGAAACTTGGTATGTAAACTCTATGTGAAAATGTTTTGAAAAAAATATTCAATGTTTTATGTCTTTCACAAATACATACTGTATATTTATTCATCTTTATGAAATGACAGAGTGCACCTGTATTTTGATACTTTGATGATATGCTTTCAATTGAACAAGAAGAGCATATCAGTGAAAATAATTAATAATAAATATAGATTATGGCTCCCATTTTGATTTTCAACATTTATAATTTTGGGTACATGCTCTCAGTAATTTGGAAACATGGAGGCTGAAACATAATTAATTTGTCTGTTGAACAATTGTGAAATCAACGAAGTGACTGAATCATTGTTTGTTGATAGGCGGTAGATTGAAGCGAAAGATACCAATAAAATGAAACCTCCCAAGTATCCACATCAACACGGAAATTATTTTTGCACCTGGATAGAGATGTTGCAATGGACTAGCAATTATTCTCTTTTGTTTGTGAATTTTACCTGGAATAATGAGTTATCATATTAGGATAACTTTGTCTAATAGGATTCATTCAGCAGGTTAAGATAGCATTTCTAATTAGTCCTTATGGTTTTTTCGGAATTTCATGTTTCAAAGCCCTGCATTTTATGGTATAACCTGAATTATGGCTGCTCTTTCAAGACTATGAACAATGTGCACACAACTCATAAATTAAGGAAATACTGTAAATGAAAATATTAATTAGCATACTTAGGAAAGTAATATAAACCAATAAATTTCTTTGTATTTATGGACAATATCTAATAATTAATGCATATTCTCTGCTAAAACTCTTTACTTCATCTCAGGATAAAGGTTAATTATTGGAAAGTTTGATAGAATATGGCATAGCGATCAGAGAGAGAATCATACACATAAATAATATCAGTTACAAGTCTCTGATTATTTTGTTATCTAAAACCAATTGTTCTCCTATTTAGCTAATCATTTCACGGAATGGTGCTTACATCTCACTCTTGATTTTTCCAAGCATCTAATTGCTGGGGGCTGGCTGCTATTGTTGCAGGAATCGTGACATGTCAATTAAGAGTTGAAATAAGAGCATTCATTGTGAGATAGATTCTCCACTGATTGCTGCCTAATTAGTGGTAAAGCGTTGTTCAAATTAAGTGGCGGTGCCTTTGTTGTTGCTCCTTAATCCATTTAATTATTGTTAATACCGATTATGAAGATGTACAAGTGCTACCTGTCCTTTCTCTGTCGTCAGTCGCCAATACAAGGGCCCGGTAGGTCGGAAAGCTACACCCAACCTGCAAGCGTTTGAAAACGTAACAGGCCATGAATGCTAACCAAATTATTTCCCGATGTGCAGTGGGCCTCACTGAGTTATGAATACAGAGAAACCTAACAAGTTTGACAAATCAACTTAACTCTCATAGAGACATATTAGTTCCTTTGAAAGTCTGATTTGAAGCGCCTGTGATAAGCGTGCGGAGACCATTGATTGATGAAAAATTAGTTGATTATGGGGCTTCATCAGCCAGCCCCCGTATAAATACAGGCACAAGGGGCTCAGGCAAATCACTGGTCAATCTCACCTCCAACTCATATCATACCTTCTCTCAGATTAACACAAGGCTTATGATTGTCACATTTTATCTGCTTCATATTTCAACTTTTTAAACTTGTTTTTTTTTTTAATATGGTGAATTCTATCATGGTCTAATTATTTTGTTACATTATGTTGTAATGAGATTTTAGCAGAGAGGATTGAATTTTATGAATCATTGAAAATATCCGATATTGACAAAGAAGCATATATGTTACTTTTGTGATCAGTATTACACCTTGTTCCTTTTATTATACCAAGCATTTCTTTGGTGAATCTTATTGAGAGTAAATGATGGAAAATAATGCCTTGAGTGACGATCAACAAAAGATGTGTAAAATATCGGATGGGAGAGACATGCACATATTAATGGAGGATAAAAATGAAGAAATTTATGGCATACCATTCAATGACAAAAATCTTGCGACTCTAAAGATTAATGAGAAGATCAGAAATGCTGCTCCCAAGATGCAAATTAAAGTGGAAGAGAAAGTGCCAGAGATTAGAAATCACAAGTTCTCTATCCGTAGTCTCTTGAATCTTAATAACAAAGACACAAGATCACATCTCACATCAAGTGCCACAGCGTGCTCATCGCAGGGACAACCAGATCCATTCATCACAATACAAGGTAACTCTTATACTTTCTTACATTGAAACACCCTGATCCATCTGTCACACTAAAAGGTCAAAGAAAAATATCCTTGCATTTGAATTACCCAAATTATCCATAGTCGTGGAATTATTGCACTGAAGGGTTGAAATCACATTCTCTCTGATATGAAAGCCAGGATTTTCTTCATTTGATTTAAAGTAATCATTTTTTCTCTTCACTACTGAGATAAAAATATTAGACTCACAATCCAACATCAAAACCTATTCATCATACTGAAAAGTAAGATTAAGATAATCATTCCTTTTAGAATCTCACAATCTCAATACCTGTGCAATATCAGCTCGGATAATATGGATAGCAAAACAGGCAATGTTCAAATTTAATTTTGTGTCAAGATGTCTACATTATTGGTATGAATTTTGTTTTCTACAAGAATATTATATTCAGTGTACAGCAGATAGGAAAGGAATCCGTTTCTATCAAAATGGAAAATATGCCACATAAAGGATACAGAGCAGAAATTGAAGAGAATAGCAACTCAGTCTTTTCATACACAATCAAATCAATTGAAATTCAAATCAAACATAAGTTATCTAATGTAAAACTTCAGAAAAAAAAACATGTGAATTTAGTTTTGCAAAATTTTCAAAATTGATAAATTATTGCTTTTATTTTGACAGAGGTCAGTGAAGACATTATAACAGATGGGCAAGGTATCAATAAAGATGATGCTGATACCAGACTGAGTGAGAAGACAAAGAGGAACCGCACCACATTCTCCACCCGCCAGCTGCAGGAGCTGGAGATGGCTTTCCGCAAGACGCACTATCCTGATGTCTTCATGCGGGAAAAACTGGCAGAACGGATCAAGCTGCCAGAGTCACGAATACAGGTGTGGAGCACAATAGTGAAATGATTTGGTTCAATTAAAACATAATTATAAACCACTTTGATAAGATGTTTGACTTTATCTCACAGAGTCAGGTTTAAATAAAATTGTATTTCTAGGTTTGGTTCCAAAATCGTCGTGCCAAATGGCGTAAGAAAGAGAAACATATCCAGCCATTTGCGTCAGGAAGCAGGCCTGGATATGGTATGGTGACAACCCCATATGTACAACAGTGGACATCTCAGCAGCACAGCGGACTCCTGGTAGGTTCAGTGACTTGTAACAAACTGATATCAATACTTAGTGCAGGGTGTAGGACTCCTGCTACCTACAGGAACACAGAGACTCTAAAGTACAGTCATATTGGCTCCATGTAGGTGCAAAGATAGAGACCTAATTGACAACAACAGTCCTAGTTGATGCCTAGTAGATGCAGAGATTTACACCTGATAACTGCAGTCCTAGTTGACGCCTAGTAGGTGCAGAGACTTACACCTGATAACTACAGTCTCAGTTGACGTCTAGTTAGTGCAGAGAATTATACCTGATAACTACAGTCCTAGTTGATGTCTAATAGGTGCCTAATAGGTCATCATAACCATTATTCTATTTGGCATCCCTGGTTCTCTCAACAATGCAAATGTTACATGAGAGCTTTTTTCTCTACTTTATATAGGCATCCAGTGTGCTGTACCAGAGTATGATGCAGTCGCTGTCGTCAGGGGGCGCTCACTGTGCCTCGCCAGCCCTCACTTCCATTCCACATGCACTGCTGCCACTCCAGGTAAGATTCTGTGTATTCCTTACATTCCTCTCCCTGATTGTCCAAATTGAAAAAATGTATATTGGCACATGGTAAACATATACCAAATAGTTTTTCCAATAAATATTTCTCTACAACAAAGACATCAATTTTTCCGGAACCTTAATTTCTTAACTACAAAAAATGATCTATACATTTTATAATATTACTAATTATTGAGAAAATGGTGTTATCTGATATTATTTAATATATTTTGTTCTCTTCGCTTTAGTTAAGGTTCATAATATCTGTGATACAATTTGATTTATTCTCTTTGTTTTAGGCATATGAAATGATGGCGCCCACTATCAATGACGACCTAGAGGGCACCACTAGGACAAGTATGCAGCTTAAGGCGCGAGAACACGCTGCATCTCTGGCACTCATGCATGTACGCAACACCATCTAGTGGCCAGATTAATTTGAAGAAAGAGACAATAAAGATTGACTTTTGCTATCCCTTTTGGACCTTTTTATGTTGTCATACCTGACTGAAACTCCATCAACAACAAAAAAAGAAAAGCCATGAAAAAGAACAGAAACAGATTTCTTGAATGATGATAGGATACATTATTATGAATCTGAATATTATGAATCCACACACCTATTTTGCACTTTTTGGTGACTTGTGCAGTGCATTAATCAAAGATGTTGATGAAATCTGTGACATTTGATATGTGAATGGTTGTATCTGGTGTCAAATGCTTCTGTCAGCCAAAATCAGACCATGAGTAACTAGGGAAGGTAAAAATTAATTATTAAATATGAACAGGAAATTCACAAGTATCTTCTCATTTTTATTTAACAGAATAAAAATGTTATCTTGGTACCAATGGGCTACTTTCTGAAACAGAATATATAGAGATTCCCACATGCGATGACCTGGACGACTGAGTTAAAAGCAATATATTATAATAACATCCTGAGAACAATGAATTGGAGTGTGTATATATTTAACATGTCCAGAGATATAAGACAATGTCATATTGTACATAGCATTACTCTTATCGTGAATATTGACCATTCATACTGTTACTTGACTGAATAAAATATTATATTTGAACATTGTTTTTTGTCTTTAGAGTCATTAAGCAGGTGTTTGAGAGTACTTACTGCCAATGCATCACAGTGATCCGAATTCAGAATTATTTGACTCAGTAACATTAAAGGTCGGTCCATTGTTTGAGTCAATAACATTACAAGCCGGTCCATTGTTTGAATGTTAGTTGAATAAATATCAAGACAGTCCAATATATTAGGTTATAAACATAGAATCAAACAAGTCCATTGTTTCATATAGTTTTTCAATATATATGTATTTTTTTCATTTGATCTCGAGAATGATATGATGCCATTGTATCAATATCATTACACAGTGCCAGTACAGTGTTAATGACAACATTCCATCAAGTCTGGCTATTATTTGAGCATTAGAATATCATGAAGTGTAACATGTCTCATTGGAATGGATATGTTTATTAAAAGTAATCTGCCTTTTCAATATTCCGTAGTATAACAATGATCTGTTATAATTCTTCTTTATAGTTTGAATACCATGTAACATGTGCCATCTGCTCACGGACAGGAGATAAAGAATTACAGATTATCAAGAAATTTTCACAGGTGAGAACACTAAGATCCAGAATTCAATTAAATATAAGATAATTTTGGTTGGCTATGTATCACATCAGGTGCTAAAAGACATGAATCTGGTTTATTTGTGAATGGGACAGCCATATTTTCGAAAGAAGAAAATGCAATTTATGTGTCTTTTATTTGTAGAAAGTGTATGCTTCCCCGAGTAAAAGACAGATGGATTCCAAGGGGACAGCAGAAGAGATTACATACCCCAACATTTTCTTTACTGTAGATAACTTTGAAGAGGTGAGTAAAACTTATGTCCATCCTGCAAATTTCACCAATAATTGCTTACAGGTGACATTGGGTCAGATTTCCGGATATAATATATTTCTAATGAGCCTCAAGATAATTTTTTGAAACCCTTGGTCAAAATTTGGTCAAAGAGCATTGTCACTCTCCTGATGTTTGTGCATCTAACTGTCCATGCAATAATTCTTACGATATATCAGACGCCAAAAATGAATGGCCTTGACCACTGTTTATTAGAACGTAAAATCAAACAGGAAAGCTGCAGGGTAATCTGACAATGTTGAATTGACTCTCCATCAAAATTACATGGCAAATATAATACACACAGACACAACAGATTAATTTAATTAAGAAAGGGTATTTCACAATTTATCAAGTCTCAGCAACTGCAAGTACACGTAGATGCTACTTCATATTTGTTAAAAACGATGATCCTAAGAAATAGGAGTAAAGTCCCCCCAAAAATTTAATGTCATATATTTCTGCCTTATACTTTTCCACCAATTTGATTTGAGTGATTGGAAGGAACTTCTGGTGCCATCTTAATTATGCTTTAATGATAGTGACATTGTTCATTTTGAAAGTGTTAAAAAGGGGAAAAAATCTATCAAATGCTTCTTGCAGTAGAACAATATGACATGTATTTGTATATTTAAGAGGGAATGAGATCAGATTGTTGGTAGTTGCATGTGAGTGATGTCAGCATGTGTTTGTGTATCTGACAGGCCTTCGCAGACATCATAGTGAGGGACAGTGAGATGGTGTGTGTCGAGCTGGTGGCACGTGACCGACACGGACCTTTCCAGGGGGTTATATTCCTCGGATCTATACGTTACGACGCACTGAAGCATGTCTATGATGCGCGGGTAATTTATACATATTATATTTTCCTGATAATCTGATCAAATTATGTATTTATATAACTCTAAGAAAAGTACTTTTGTGTGTGTAGTGCAATTTGTTGTAAACAATTCAAAAATAATACTGTATTCTGAAAGATTCCCATGAGGACACACTGATATTTATTCCTTCAGAGAAATAATCTTCTAATTCTTTCCAAAATCTAAGCCAAGCATGATCCTATATTCATACTTTACAAATTATTCATAATGATTATTTGACTTGTATGATCTTGCAGTCAAGTTTATCTCATCGGATGGCTCAGCGGATGTCATTTGGTTGGATCAAAGGACACAAACGTGTGGAATTTGTACGTATGCGTGGGCCTCAAGGCAAAGGTCATGCTGAAATGGCGGTCAGTCGGGTCAAGGGGTCAGGTCCAGAGACGCCAGAACAAACTCCAGATACAGAGAACTTTCCAATAGATGACTTTGAAGCTGACCAGGTGAGTTTTTGTAAATTGTTACCTGCAGTTTTGAGCTTTTTGTATTTGGTAAAGTAAACAACATAAGCTCAGTATTTTTACTAATTTAATTTATTCAAGATGTATCCAACATAATTAAGATATTATTATTGA
Source organism: Amphiduros pacificus (assembly GCA_949316495.1). Taxonomy (NCBI): domain Eukaryota; kingdom Metazoa; phylum Annelida; class Polychaeta; order Phyllodocida; family Hesionidae; genus Amphiduros; species Amphiduros pacificus. The sequence continues at coordinate 26,350,047 of OX439003.1, forward strand.
GTTCAAAGTAAAATTATTTAAAAGCCCACCTCATATGTGGAATATTTGACATGATTTATTTTTGTAGCAGATAGGCTTAATAAATAGCACAGTGTTGTTTAAAGATGATTTTCCTAACAAGCCAAAATCTGAAATAATGACTTTTTTTTAAAGAATTATATTTTTCACATGACTCTCCTTGGGGCAATCAATTTTAAACAGTATCTGTTGCTGATTATATGGATAACCCGATTGATAGTCTGTTTCTTGATGGCAGTGGTCTGGGAGAGTTAACCTATGATATTTGCTTTGTAGGAGCAATACAAGCAGCGGCGAATGAGTGACCCTAGTCAGGGCTGGAGCAATTTCATGCGAGGAAGCTTCAAGAAATCAGGGATACGCAAGTCTCGATCAGAAACAGAGAACGTAGACATCATCGGTAATGGTTGCTCAGAAGTTGAAGCAAGTGAACTGGAAGATGGTAAGAAACCTTCTTCGGTTATGATTATTCTCTTTAAATTTAGAATGATAAAAATATTACAAATAATATTAATGAATTATCTCAGTAAAAAAAAGCAATGAAGCTAACTTAATTTTGTTATCACCACATTTTCAGAATTTGATGAGGAAGCTACGCATTATCAGGGATTTTTTGGCAAGAAGTTTGGTCAGGCATGGCACTACTTCAAGGAACGGCGACGAGCAAACAGTGTGGCTCTGCACGGCTTCTTGACCTACATCACCTTGCCCTGGCATCGTATCGTAGCAGGTAAGGCTTGCACTTATATATTATCTTATTGAGCAGGAAGACATGATGGTTTACAACGTTTGTACTTTTACAAATCTTATACTTGTACTTAAGCAAATCTGTTATTGGTAATTAATAATAAATCTGTTATTGGTACTTAGTCTGAGTCTGAGATTGGTTCAAAACAGGAGAGTGACTTCGGAAGAGTGACCTATTGCCGTTATTATAGAGGTCAAAAGTAATTGAATACTTTGCCAAATCCCTTCAATGGTCTTCCAGCCATTTATAAGCTATATTAGATAAAAGTTTTAATATTTTTTTGGGAAAATACATTGTGCAGCTTACATGTTCACCTCCTTCAGAGTTGTATGGCCAATTACATGATATCCCTGAATAGAGACCCCCATTCAGATGGTAAGACCAGCTTACAAAAATGGCTGGCCTTGTGCATGTTGTCCTGCAGCGGGAGGGGGGTAGGGCATGTCTCAAATGTTTGTCTGGATTATGTCTCAGCAACCCTGAATGGCAACTACTTCATGTTTGGTATATAGAATGACCATGAGAGGTAGGTGTGCAATATTATGTTAATTTGACCTTTTGTCCTATCTGTAATGACTTTTAGTCAGAAATACAAATGTTCAGTCTGGTACTTAGCAATTGCAAGTAGCAACTTCATGATCGATCTTGCTACAATGACCTTCACTCAAAAAAAAATTGCTGGGCCTTTTCTCAGAAAGTGCATGTACATGCTACTTCATATTTGTTAAAAACGATTATCCTAAGAAATAGGAGTGCAGTGCCTTATTTACTTGACTTTTTTACCCTCAGCCCCTGATGTAATCAGGCTGAGGGTATTGCAGTACTCCTGGCGTGGGTATGTATGTATGTATGTCTGTATGTATGTCTGTAGCGAACATCCTTGTCATCGCGATAACTCAAGAACAAATGATGGCAGCTTCATGAAACTTGACACACATATGCATCTGGTGAAAACCTCGGACGAGTTCGATGGACGGCGACCTTGACCTATTTTTCAAGGTCACAGGGACAATTATGTGAAATCCCAAGAATCACAATAACTCAAGAACGAATGATGGCAGCTTTATGAGATTTGACACGCATAAGCATCTGGTGAAGCCCTCAAAATTGTTTCTATGAAACATGACCTTCACCTATTTTTCAAGGTCACGGGGACAATTATGTGAAATCCCAAGAATCGCAATAACTCAAGAACGAATGATGGCAGCTTTATGAGATTTGACACACGCAAGCATCTGGTGACGACCTCAGACTTCTCATGATGGAACATGACCTTCACCTACTTTTCAAGGTCACAGGGACAATTATGTGAAATCATCCTTGTCATCGTGATAACTCAAGAACAAATGATGGCAGCTTCATGAAACTTTACACGCATAAGCATCTGTTGAAAACCTCGGACTAGTTCGGTGAACGGCGACCTTGACGTATTTTTCAAGGTCACAGGGACAATTATGTGAAATCCCAAGAATCGAAATAACTCAAGAACGAATGATGGCAGCTTTATGAGATTTGACACACACAAGCATCTGGTGAAGACCTCAGACTTCTCATGATGGAACATGACCTTCACCTACTTTTCAAGGTCACAGGGACAATTATGTGAAATCATCCTTGTCATCGCAATAACTCGAGAACAAATGATGGCAGCTTCATGAAACTTGACACACATAAGCATCTGATGAAAACCTCAGACATTTTTGTATGGAACATGACCTTCACCTACTTTTCAAGGTCACAGGTACAATTATGTGAAATCCCTATCATTGCTATAACTCGAGAACGAATGATGGCAGCTTTATGAGACTTGACACACATAAGCATCTGGTGAAGACCTCAGACTTCTCTTGATGGAACATGACCTTTACCTACTTTTCAAGGTCACAGGGACAATCATGTCAAATCCACGTCATTGCAATAACTTAAGAACAAATAATGGCAGCTTCATGAAAATTGACACACATAAGCATCTGGGAAGACTTCAGATGAGTTTGATGGACGGTGACCTTAACCTGCTTTTCAAGGTCACCGGCCCATTTCAATAATTCTAGAGTAAATGATGACAGTTTCATGATACTTGACACACCTAAGCTATCAAAGGAAGTAGATTTTATGGGTTTTTTTACCCCTGCATCAATTTGCCTTGGTGCAGTGACGTTTTGTTCACAAATATTGTGTGGAGCGAATGTTGTGCAATGAGTTACCAGGGCTGAGGGTTGATGCATCTCTGATGCCTATGTTTATCTTTGACCTTGCAATGACCTTCTCTAAAAAAAACAAAATCGCGGACAGTTCATATTTTTAAACTGTATAAGAACATGAACTGTGATGATATTTTTAAGGACAGGTTGGCTATGAGACTTTTACCTGTGCTGACTTATCGGCAAAGCTTGTGCAGGAAGAAAAGGTCATCTTTTTCATGTTGCATGTGTCAAACTCATCCTATCATGAATCCTATCTACATGTATATATTCAAAGAGGCTCAGGTCTTCTATGCATTACTAAGACATGCTTAAAAAATGATTACACTGAAGAATACCTTCTTCTGTGTTCTGTTTAAATTCCATATTTAAGAGTTTCCTAAATGGGTGCTTCCTCCCCATATTGCTGTATACTCACCTTCTACCTGGCCCGACTTGTAAGTTACTGAAAGGAATAATTATTATCCTTCAAAGTATGATTATTGTAACATTATTGATCTTCCTTCATGTTGCCTCATTCTTTGCTGTTCAACCAAAGTTCTGGTTTACTGTGAGAACATAATATTATGCTTGGTACACAGACACTGGATAATTATTTACAAGTACATGTGCACTTGATTGTGTTATTAGATGAATGTCAAGAGTATCTGAGATGAGGCAAATTATAATCCTAACAGAAAAATCCCTTTTAAGGATCTATTTCACAAATAAAGATTAAGTGACCTATTTTTACTTTGCTTGCAGATGTTTTAGAACAACGCCAAGAGCCTGTGTTAACTTTTGATTGACAATAAGGTGCTATAGATGAAGTGATACAAATTATAAGTGCTGACTCGGGACAGAGAATGTAACCATTGGGTGCCATGCTGAATTGTGACCTTAGTCTGACCTCTGGTGACTAATATGTGCAAATTTGACATGATAATGGAAGCTAGGAGAAGCAGACAGTGAAACAGTGAAAGCCAGGAGAAGCAGACAAATGCTTCATGCTTTTCACTGGCAGACACCTATGAATATCAATTTCCCATCTTAAACATAGATGAAAAGTGAAGAATTCAGATTTTAAACCCAAAATTGAAAGATATGGTCTATTATTAAAGTCATCGGAGGGCTGATGATTGAGACAATGTGCACCTAATGTCCCCGCAGTGTTGCTGGTCACGCACACTAATAATTCTATGATTTTATTTCACGTAAGCCAAATAAAATGGAATAGCAATGAATTTATATCAATATAAAACAAGAACATGTAGATCAATAGTCAGGCTGAAATCAACTAGTCAGATATATATATATAGCATATTAACATGAGAAAAAAGTTATCCTTATTATATAAGTTTACAGGATATATTATCTGAGAGATATTTCTCCAAAGAGACATGAATTGTCAGGATTCTTGCAGAGATATTTTGTACCCATGTATCCCAGCATAGCTGGTTTGTTCCAAAGAATGCATCTGGTCTCAATTCCATACAAAGGCAGGGGCAATACAGTTCTGTTTTTGATACAGCAAAATGATTTCAAATTTAGGTTCTCTTTTAAAGGGTCCAAACTTAATACAATATTACATTGAAAAAAAACAGACAAGTTCAAATTATTGTTGAGGAGATAGCAATGACAACTGATTCTTTGGAATTTACTTGTTTTTTAAAAATCTGAATGCACATAAACAAGGACAATTCTCACTATCAAAAACAGAACTTATTTTAACAAAACATATTTTATAGACATGTGAGTGAAAAACACAGTGAAAGTCAATTGCAACAATGAAAAGGTCCCACTAATTAAATAGTATGAGGCAGCATAATCTTAGCCATTCATAGCCAGTTTATATCCTTTCATAAGATTTATAATAATACAATTCTCCACTATTCCGTATTCATCATTTCATATCAGGTATATTTGGAACTAAAACTATAACCCCATTATTAACAAAAAGGATAAAAAATAACACATTACTTCAAGAAATATCTTAAATATGTGATACAATTATATAATTGAATGTAAAAAAACATAGGCATTGTTACCTATTCATATAAATATTTTAATAACAAATACCAGACATAAGTGATAAGGATATTTATTTAAAATTTTCACTCCACAAAATAATGTGTTATATGAAGTTGTTGTTGTGCCATGTTCTTAATGTAACTATGAATTATAATTTAAATCATAAACATGATAAGGTTTTGCATGACAAGATTTGATATGTCATAAATTGATTTACATCTAATATGAAGTCAATGATCAAGAATATCTCAATGAAGAGTTTTGTCAAACACAATTCCAGTAAGAATATCTTGCTTTTTAGAATGTTAATCTTGCTTTTAAAATGTTTTTGGTTCAATGCTTACCTGGTTTGTCAAGAAATAATAAATAACCTTTATAGGTTTAGTCCATATAATTTAAGAGACGATTGAGATCAATATCAAGATGGGCTGCTTTCTTATTAATAGGAAAATATGTCCTTAGTTTAAGTCATTGATGCATGTCACATAATTGTCTGTCTCATTTATAATTCATATTATGCGATTGATATTTATCTGAAGTACACATATTTTGACCTTTTTGGAATTGTGAAAACTCATGTGAGATTTGGCTCCACGTGGAACTACCAAAACTTTTTATAAATTGAAAAAATGAAGGAAATGAAGGCACTGCACCAAGATAGATAGAGAGAACATTTATATAATGTCTGCATGTCTTCTCATCCACGTTTTGATATTAATAGTGTTAGTTAGGATTCCGTCCCACAACCAACAGATAGAAAAGTGTCAGGTATATTACCAGGATACCAGGATATTAATTAGTAGATATATATCAGGACCTGAATCAAACACATTACCAATCTTTAGTTGAATCTCATAAAAATATGCTTTATTTTATACAATATTTTCACATCATGCATCAAACATTTTAAAATGAAAACTTGATCACCCCACCGAGTGCGTATCAGGGGCAGACTGAAGATGTTAATATTTATGACATTATCAATATATTAATTTCTTTCTGTAAGCTTGCATACATGTACATGTGGTTTGCTCATCTTTTGCAACATAACAATTCTGGTCAAAAGAAATCAGATCTTTTTTTTTCTTCAAAAATAAGCAGTTGTAATGATAGAAGGTAAACAAGTTCAGACAAAAACTATGCATTGTTGAGGTATATTTGTGTGACACAAAATACACAGAATGTGTAAACATGACCAGAGTGTGTTATATTAAATGGTAAGGCTTAGCATATTCTTCAGACATGTGTATTATAAGATGCAATCCATATTCACTTCCACTTCTTTTGAGTCAAAAACTTGATTGCAGTTTTTAGCCAAAATTGTGTTATTGAATAAAGGCTGTGGATATGGAAACTATGAAGTTGGATCAAATTTTCATATAATTATATTATGAATAATGAGAAATTGGTTCGAAGGACATACCTCTTTGGCCCAAGCAGCATTCTTTCTATGGAAATACAGATAGAAGAATGAGCAATTTCTTTGCAAGATACATGTCTGAATATATGGCTTTCACTGGAAGTGCCAAACGCAGTGTTGTGGTTGTTGATGTGGCAAGCTTGCCAGCCTTTGTACATTGCATGTAAATCTATGTAAGTAATAAGAAAGTGAAATTTTGATTAACAATTTTACAAGGATGAACCTCTTCATGCAAACTAGTTTCTCTTATAATGCATTTTTAGGCCTTTAGATCTAGTTGCTTTCATTTGATACAATCCTATCTATTAAATGCAAGTGTGAAAAGTGTATATGAATAGCATTGTTAGATATTTGTGATTGAAAGACCTAACATGAAATTAGTATTTTATATTATAGTTTCATAGAATGATAACCACACAAAGTTGATGCAGTTAGAGAAGTTAACTTTCAAGTGATAGCATAACACGTTGAATGCACTAAAGCATTCAGATATAACAACTATGGACAGAAATAGCTGGCAATTTAAACAGATCAATACAAATTTTAAGTGATGCCAGGTTTACTGATTCAGAAATAGCTGCACATTGCACATTGAGCTGTTTATGTCTCAAAAGCCATGAATTGCTTCATTGGTGCAAAGATTTGAGAGGGTTTAAAAAAGCCAAACTTGAATTGTTGAACTATTGCCAAGACATCAGTATTTTAAATGACTAACAGAAGTGTTATCATGTCATTTTCTAAGAAAATATAAAGAAACTAGTATTTTATGTTTATGATCTACAACGATATTTAACATATTGTTGTGGTTTAAGTAACTTTAAATAAACTTTAAAATTCTAGTAACATTCAAAAGTCAGATAACATTGCTATTTATATATCTCAATTGTTAAAAGTCTTAAAGTCATGAAAATTTAGCTATGATAATATTCCAGTGTTCAAAATTTCTTTCCACATTGTTCTGATAAATATAAAGTCAAGCCAAATTATTTCTGGTCAAAACCACATCCTTTACAATATCCTTATTGCTTGGAATCATATAGCATATTCTACCTTGTAACATCCTAGTCTTTGAAGTGTATTATGTCTCTGAAATGGTAACAATTGTGAAATGTAATAAGCACATTCCTTCATTGATCTTGGATTATAATGTGTTTCCATGACAACTGATGTTATAGTGATGTAAATTAGGTGGCTTTTATTTTGCAATGTTTTTTGAAAAATATATCTATATACATATAAAGATTTTGTCCAAAAAAATATTGCAGTTATAAGTCAAAATGTAGATGTGAAGGAATATAAAAAAATGTCATTTTGTGATAGTTTAGAATATATATTGTGTATTTATTGTAGCAAAGGATATTAACATGATACTAGATTTGTTAGGTCATACATCATTCCATTAGTTACATTAGCCATAAAAAAAAAACAAATTAGATATTCTGTGGTGAACATAAGACATGAGGGTGTCAGGTCCGACTGAGAATACCATGTTTTACAGATCATTATAATGTTTTACTGAATAGATCCAGTATAAAATATACACAATCTATACTCATAACCCATAACAATTTATTTAACAGAACTATCAGCTTTTTCATTCCTTTTAATCAGACTTTACTTTTAAAAGTTTTATTAAATTTTATGAAGTGTTGTTATAATTGAATAAGTGATATTGTTTTATTTCCAAACCAGATGACATTTATCAGTTCATTTGTTTTATATTTTCATGTGTAAATAATCCCAAATTGAATTTATAAAAGTGCATTTCTTTTGTAAGATAGAGCTTTATTTATTAAGTGGATAGTTTACAATGATGTGTGAACTGTTGAATTGTGTTCATATGTAAATAGGACATTGGAGAAATAAGGTCAGATGTGATTCTTTACACTTGGAGGAGTAAATCTGGTTAGTTTCTTCTCAAGTTAGAATTTGAAAGCTTGAAGTTTAAAGGCAAATAATCTCTTGTTTCAAGGGAATCCAAACTGATATTGAAACTTGGGATTGCGTTGAAATAAAATAAATTGTGACATAATTATTATGACTATGAATAGAATATAGTTTTCTTTCAACCATGTTAAGAAAAGTATAGGATTTTATAAAGTCAGCAATTGTAAAAAAGAGCAAACTAATTGCTATTTATTGAAATAATAATGCTTGAAGTATGTGCAGGTATGTGAAGTATTAATGTAATATATGGAACTCATCATATCATGTCATCACTCAATGGAATAAAGATCATCTCTATTCAAAGTAAACCTCTGTGTATGTCATTTGTATTATTATAAATCTATATTGTTTGTGCGTGTTAGGGGAAAAAACATATGTATGGTATAGTTAATATACCAAGAAAGGTAAACAATTCGGGGATGAAAGTATCCTTTTACCCCTCTGAAACCCAGTGGTGGAAAGGATGTTTGGAGACTCATGGTAGTGATCTGTGTGTCTGTCCATTCATGCACTGCAGCATCACCAGTTTTGACTGGTAACAATGGTACTCAACTTGGGCAGGGTTAACATGTGTATTTGGAACTCTAAATTTGCAAGTTGCTAATTGAGGAAATATAACATGGTCACAACACAGCACTGAGGCATGACAGATGAAAACATAAATATGTGTGTAATATTTGTGGCATTTCACAAGCATCCAACCGTTTGTCTCTGTCTGTTTCAGATATAACGGAAGAAAACGGGCCTTTACTGAAACCCCTGCTAGCCACTGCCAAACCTGGCAGTAAATGCAGAATGTAATGTGATTGGTCGGTGTGTGGTGCACATTCAAGGCAAGGAATCCGAGACAGTCAGAGACAATTGTGTTTTTTGCATTATGTGTTGCAAAATGTTTGTCAAAGTCTGTCTTGCTCAAGATCTATCTACATAAACAATGCCCTTTATTTATTTTATTTTTTATTTTTTAGGCAATTTTCCCATGATTTCAAGGGAAACTGAAATTTCAGATTCACATTATTTATTTGTTACTCAACACTATAATCTCTGAAAGAAGAGATTGCCTTAACTTAATCCAAGGGCAGACCAAACATTTCTTTCATCTGTTTGTGCCGGAGTGTGTTGTTTGTGCCAATATTAATGTGTCGCTGTTGGTTATAAACCACAAAACTGCTCAAGTTATGTTTATTTTGTCAGTATCAATGTATATTATGGTATTGATATGTATGAAAAAAGGGTTGTTTGAGTCAACAAATGCATGTCTTGGCATTTTAAATGAGAAGTCTTTAAAAACCATTTTGCAGTTTTAACCAATTATGATGATGAGAATAAGATTAGATATTTACAATGCTATACACATTGAAAGATTTTCATAGGCAATATTTCCTATTCCATATTACATTTCTTTATCTTATTCCTCTGCACAATATATCATTATTGAATTACCTTAATATGTAATAAATCATGCCATAATGTCCAGTTTATTGGATTTATTGCTTTTAATGAAAAGTGGACTCACCAATAATAGTAATCCTGCCATACCAAAGACCCACTTGTAGAATGTGTAATAAAACAATTAAGATGGCTCAAAATTACTCAGGTTTTGCCATTTAAAGAAACCACTTGCTTGCTATGGTGAAAATTCTTCCAAATTAAAGATGCATATTTTGAATTTATCATTGTGAAGCCAACACAAGTTGTTTCCATATTTTTCAACTTGGGCTTTACCCATAAACAACACATTCCAATGTCAAAGTTTTGGATGTAAAAAGTATCGAAAGCACTGTCTAAAAGTTGTGAATTTTCATTTTTTTGCAGAATAGGCTTTACATACTCATACTTGTGGGGTTTTTTATACTTTTTTCTTCTTTCACCATTGCATTGTGTCAGTACTGAAAATGATGAAGGCAATGTACATGATTATTTTGCATCATCATAATTGAATTATTCAAACTAAGTTTTCATTTTGGAATGTTGAATGATATTAACGTACACTGAATCTAAAAATGAGTGATTACAATGAGATATGTCAGCTTTATAATCAAATTGAAAAGCAACTGGATGTTTCTACTTTTGCATTAAAATTATTCTTTAAGAGAAAAAAGAGATAATATGCGTCAGGCATATTTCTCTTTTGGAAGTTTCACTTTTTGTACTGCCATAGTTCAAAGCATTTTACAATTACAAAGTACTGGAGCAATACTGAGCAGTGATATTGAAACCACTTTCTTGACAATTGCATTTCCTATAATGTGAGAAGTGGTTAGTTAATTAATCTTTAATTTGTTTGCTGAGTTGTACAGGAACCAGTATTTTCCAAGAAAAAATATTTCTTCCATACATCTAGTGCACAGAATATTTTATTCATAGTTTAGTTCAAATTAATTTATATTTCAAACTGTGAATTTCTGTAGAGGTCCTCAAGATTACTTTTTGGATCTCATTTAAGATTTAATATTGTGTGTACAAGAGTTAATGTTTCAAATTTTAGTCACAGGAGTTTTAATGTAGTACATTTATTAAAGGATAAAATTAACCCCTTGAAAGAGGGTATAAATTAGTTATAAATTAGTAAAAAGTGTGATCGTTTTGAGAGAATAATGGTATTATTTTTTTATAACGATTAATGAAGATGATAAAAGGAATTATTCACCTAAATATCTTTCAAATGACAATTGTGTTTTGAAGCAGTGAAATAAAGACAGAAGATTTTAAATATATTTATTTACTTACTGCTATTCTGCCCAGATAGACACAATTACCTTTAATGGATTATGTATAAAGCTAATTGTTTGTTTAAAATAATGCTCAAAAATATGTAAAGACAATTTAAGATTTTTTTTCATTTTAGTCAAAAAGCTTACTGTTTGATATTTATATAATGTGATTCCATAATCAAGTCTCAACGGTGATATTTGTATTGTATTGTAGTATAGGCCCTATAGTAGTATAAAGTTAGGGAACTGGGTGTCACTTCAACTATTGTTATGTGGCGCCATCTGTGGTGTTTTTTCACAAAGCAGAATTATTCCAATGTGCATTTTTAACCTGAAACATATCAACTTTACCTTAAATTTATATTTGAATATGAGTTTCTGATATAACAGAGTTTTGAGGATTGTAAATATGGCTTATATATTCCAAAAATAAAAAAAAAGGAATGATGCAGAATTTTAACATGCAAGCAGTTAGATGTGACAGTATAGCATAATAGTTTGGGTTTGTTTTTCACATATCCTGACTTACTTCTGGGACGTAACATGGTATGTCACTACTGATTGATCAGTGTTCCTGCTGACTCTTATTGACCTGGGAAAGGGAGGTTCCTTCTGATCCAGGAGGAGCTGATACCTATTGACATGTTCCTGATGGTGGGACACACTCACTTACAATTAGTATCAATCCCTAGAGGACTCACCTTCAACACTGAATTAAAGTACACACTCACTAATGGGGAGAACCAAAACTCATTGATGGTAACTTGTAACTGTCTAAGTAATTTAATTATAGGACTGGCTTGAATTCACTACTCACTCATGGAAGAAATAATGAGCAATGTATAATGTCTCATGGTCACAATTAACTCATGGTAAAAATGGTAAAATCATTAATAGGGATAATTCATGATAAAAACTCACTGTATAATGGTATAAAACATGTCATTTGTTCCCATAAGAGAAAGATCCCAACTTGAGAAAGTCCTAACTGGAAACAAACCCAGTACAACATTGGTTAGTGTTGTGTTTGGAGAGCATTCACATATTTGGTTTGGAAGCAAAATCAATTGTGATTGTCTTAGCCAAGCTATGGAAGCACTGAAACCAAGATGGCTGAAAGTTGGTTGAAAGTTGCCTAAAAATTTCTTATATGTTGAGAGGTGTAACTGACTCCTCACCTTTCTAAGAGATCAACCATAATTAATTGACACCAAGAGGACTGAAACAACCAATTATTACCAATTTTCTACTGTCCTGTATTTTGTACACTGCTTGTATTTGTCTTGTAATTTACCATGGTTTATATAAATCTCAATGTGATACATGTAGGGAAACTATATTTCTGAGTAAGTCACAGCATTACTTTAGCTTGAATCACTTAGGATTGATGATGTGATAATATGAATGTCTATAAAGGCAAAGCCAATGGAGCGCTCTCGTGTATTGAACTGTAGCAATGTGTCTAGCGCCAGATAACAGCTCCCTCTACTGTGAAAAGGAAGCAGTTATTTAATATCATTATTGAATAGCAGTTGAGTGCCACCTTGTTTGGCAAATTATCACTACAAGAAAGCTAACCTTTGAATTTGCCATTTAAACTTGACTGGACCAATCTTTTATAACTTTGAATGTTTGAGTACATAATTGTGTGCATTGTATTTTATATACATATGTAAATGTGATTGGATAATGATGATGTGAATCTTGACATAAAATTAATTTCAACATCACTTAAAGATCCATTTTTAAGCTGTAGGGGATCATTTATTCTTATCAATCACCAGGGGATATGCTGTTTGATTTCTTTAAGACAAGTAAATTTCTTTAATCAAAGATTTTGCATTTATGATTTGATGAGTGTGCATATGTAGTACAACATATCATGCAGTTTTTGCATGAGGATTGACTGTTTGCCAAGCTTAAAGAAGTGCCATAATATTGTTCAGTTTACATTATAATAAATTTAATATTTTGTTTGAAGTTTCCTCTTAATAATATAAACAGCACATGGTATACCCTGTGACATGACCTGTTGTCTATATATCAGAAATCACCACACTTACAGAGACTTACCATAATCAGCTCACCAGCCAGTTTGGAATTAAGATTTTAACTGTATTGTAATGGTGCCCCTTGCATGAGTTTACCTCTGTCAGTGGCTTATTGGAGGTTGGAAATGTGGATGATTTCCCTTATAAGAAAACAAATATTATGAACTTATATCATTAATGCCATAATGTCTCCATATTAAATACATTAACCTGTTGGATGTGCAGTATATTATACATAAGCCGACAGGAAATTTTTATCATAACAATTAGAAGTTTTCTTGGAACACCCCACTACCAGTGGGACTGTGAACTGTTTTGTGGAAACTGGCTTCCTTGTATTTGACCTTGGGTTTCACTTAAAAAAGGTTTAATATGTCTGTGATGTGAGCAAAGCATTTCAATAGAGAGAATATTGATTTCCACGCTCTTATAATTATTCTTTACCTAGTCATTTCTTCAAGAGTTTGTGTCAAATACTTTTTGCGTTAAATATTGCTGTTGGTCCAATGAATAAGCCAAAATTGACACATTGTAATGAATTGAATATTTAGAATTGAATTATTATTATTTTTCATTGTAAACAATTAATATCAGAATTGTTGATCTAAAACAGGACAGGGTATTACATTGTTAGAATTCTGCAGAGGAAATGTATTTTGCACATTTTATGTGGCCAAAAATCTATGGATATATTTTAAGATAAGTAATTCTGCTTTTTAACAGGGTAACAATTGTTTGAGATTTGTTGAAATATAACATGTTGTGCTCTTTGTCATATATTTACATTTTAATCAACCAGATTAATGCACTGCCTTGTCTGCAAGATTTACATAGTAGATTTTGCATTTTTGAATAAATGTAAATGATTTGTAAATATTACTTACTAATACATATTTGCTGAGTTGCTTCCACATTCATGTGAAAATATGTGAAAATTAATTTTGAGATTTGCATATTGTCCTCAAGCTTGTGATTGGTTATACATGTTTCTAAAAATGTATGTTTGTGACTGGCTGTGGGATGGTGCAATATGTCGCTCAAATAAAATGTTAAAGCATAATGAATTACCTTTCAGAAAATTGGGTTATTTTTTATACATTTGCAGCAGAACAATTTTTTTGTTGGATGGGTACATATGAAGTTTTATGTTCCACCAGTGTTGTCCAATTCCCCAATAATGATGACATTATTTATGGTCAATGTAATGAAAAAATACTGATGACAATATAGACATTTTTAAAGTGTAGTTACATGTCGTTAAAAAAGGGTGATATGTATTCAAAAACAAAATGATAAATTATGATTTCTAGAACATTTATTAAGAAAAAATCAACAATACATAATGTGGCATCATTGCCTGAAAACTGCATCCAAACTTTAATTTTGGAATTACTTTTTGAATACAAGATAAAAATACTGATATACTGATATTTGCAACAACAAAAACTGCCTGAAAACGGCTCCCACATTCCCAGGTGGGTCTGTATTTGTATTTTACAGCATTGTACAGTTCTTAAGACATTTGGTTCTAATACAATGCCAAGCATTTTCTTGGAAAATCTTGAATGCCCATAACAAGAATTGACTTGCAGTTGGTAATGGGTGTTAAGATTGTTATTGGGCCTTGTTAAAAATGGTCTGCTTAACAGAATGAATCAATCTCATACATAGATAGAGGTTCCACTACCTCTGAAAAGCAGAATACAATAATATTACATATGGCACCTTAATCCAAGAGAAATTTGTAAGATGTTAGGCCATGAAATAAATGTCCTTTTGCTGTTTATGGCAAAGTGGAAATATATCTGCAAACATCACAAATATATAAATTATGACACCCAAAGTCCCAAACACTTAACTTTATGATTTTAATCTTTGGCCTGTTCAGAGCATTCATTCATCTGCTTGGACCCACTCAGCCAAAACAAACAAGATATGGTAACATGGCCTTCATAATATCAGTACTCTATAAACATGTTGTTAGGTTTTAATTATATCTGGGGTAGTGCCTTTTGCTTTAAGCAGAACATACAACATATCTACAAACATCACTGCACTCACACACTGACAACACAATTCAACAAAACTGGGTTTCAAGCAAATGGTTTAAAGCAACCATTTTAACATTCAAAATGAATTAGCAAATTGTGAAAAAATGTATACAATGTTTATGATTTGCTATCAATCATGATTTATACATGTAAAATTGTTAACCTTCTTTCAAAGCCACTACATCTTTTTCCTTCTAATTTGCAAATGCAATCTGGACCATCATATAAGGCTTCACCAGATGTTTACAAATCAAACTTTGAATTGAGATAATGTCCTCAATTTTGATGTTTACACATTCAAACAATTGGCCCAGCAGACAGGTATCTTGTTGTCAAATCTGAGAAATTGTTAACCAAAACATCACTCCGAGGCTAGTTTTACCATGGGGCCTAAGGAAAAATACATTTTTCCTGGCCTAATGCATAGCAGATACTAATAGAAATGCCTCTCATGTTTATTATTGTACTCCTATGTAATTATTTAACATTAACTTCATCAATATTATAGTAATGCTAATTTTGTCAACAAGCATCACACATCATACAAAAATGTTATAAAAATAATCTGACCGCCAATATGCAATGTTTTCTTTTAGGAGACACATCTCAACCTTGAGCCACAATGACATTATTACCTGTGTAATAAGCTAACATACGTGGTTATATTCTGTGAAAGAAAATAACGTTTGGAGACCTAAGATATGTATGAAATATATGATTTTTTTTGCAATTTTCATGCAGTAACAAAAGTTTTGTGATAAGTAAAAATAAAGATTTATCTCTTCTTTATATCTGTAATAATTTAAGCCACATTATTGTGGCTCAGATACTGTACAAACTTTGGCTCATTTGACAAACTGGACATCTTTAATGTGAATAAACCAAACAAACGAGGCAAAGATAAATGAAATATTAGACCCTTCACATATATGATCACAATGTTAGTATCAACTAATCTTATTCATGTAAATTTGGTATTGATTACCTCTAAACATTAAAAATTGTTTTGTACCCAAACTTAACAACCAGGAAAACAATAAACATTTTTCAACAACTTTAACTTTTTTTCTATATTTTTGTTTTGTTTTTTGTTTTAGTGAGATATATCATGAGAATCAATTGTGTAAATAACAATTTATATGTATATGACCTTCGGCTTACCCGTAGTGACCTATTTAATTTACTCATAATGAATATGTACATTCAGATGCATTAAATGCTTAGCATATTTAACAGGGAAGAAACAACAACATTTAAAGAAATACAGTTTAAGATGAATACCGGTAAATGGGAGAATATTATAATTGTTGAATTCTGGATGTATATCTCTTGCCATTTATACAAAGATTGCAATAAATTATCAACTCAATTACAACATTTTTCACATAAAACTGCTACTTGGAAAACGCAACACAATAAATATGGCATGATATTTACCCAACAGACTTGCAAGATAACACATTTAAAAATAAGTTTAAAAAGGAAAAAAACAATGATAATGTACAAAAGTTAATTGTTTAAAACTTAACATGTAAATATATCACCATTTCCCTGCATTACTACATATCTTATCATATTGAATAATAACACCTGATCTTTTTGTTTCAAGATTTGTTTTTTGTTTGTTTTATATATTTCTTTGTCACAGGAAAAGGCTCACACTCATTTATGAAAAGTGATTAAGATTTGGAAATATCTGAATGAATGCAAGGATATGTCAAGTCTTCCAAACATTCCAAACTCCAAAAATATGGAATCTGGTGAGAAAATCGTATTGTAGAATGCTATTGGCGTGATTTCCCAACAGGAAAGCATATTCCAATAGGGGACACTCTGCACTGAGAATCAAGACAATTGCAAGCAGACAATACCATTTACAATTCCTCCATACTCTCAAATGCATACTTAATGCAGCTGTCTTAACAAAAAGGATAATGTGGTATATCAATGTCTGGAAGTGGGATATTTTCAAGCCCAGCCTCTTGTTTAATGGTAAGATTGAGATTTTCTGGATATAGAGACTGGTCAACAACATAGCTTGGAGATAGGGCTGGTACCATCTGACTATTTTCTTCCAGATTCATTAGGTCTGTCAGAGGCTGCATAGGAGGCATGGCTTCTCCATCTGGTATGAATGTCTTGCCCTGTAACATACCATCCTGTTAAAAAACATATAACACAATATGAGACAAAATGTACAAACTATCACTAATACTGAAAGAATTGCAAAAATAAGATTACCCTAAAGGATCAATCAAGAATTTATTCTAATGCAGTAGGTACCACAGACAGTTTGTAGTTGACAGCCCCTTGCATATGTGCACACACACAATGCCAGCCTATTTCAAACCAAAACAACCTGCCACAACCACTCAAGTCAACTGCAAGTGTCTCACCGAGAAACTTGCAAAGTCATTTTAACCATAGCAATGACACCAATTGGCCATGCTAATATATGTGACAAGATATTGACTCAAAGCCTCTTGGCTTGTAGTGGCTGTGGTCTCCTAGAATTCACTCATACAGTCCATTCTGGCGTACACTTACAGAGACTGGTATAAGCCCATGACCTGTTGAGGAGAGGAGAGTGACTGAGAATATAGTGAGGTACAAACCATAGAGTCATTGCTGGTGTCAGAAGATGGCAGAGTATCATCCGTAGCATTGAGGTCCAGTGTGTTGTAAGGGAAGTCACCAATACTAACATCTTCCAGTTCCACTGACTCCGCTGTTTGCCTGTCTGCAGTACTTTCTACTCCAAAGCCTGCAATCATTAATACAAAGTCAAATAGTGCAATATATTACTCTTCATGCTCAATAGTAATGTGACTCAATTGCTAATCCTAATGACATGCAGAGTGTTTCGATATTCCTAAAAATACTTTGTTACATATAAATGCAATCAATTAACATGATTAATGGTATACAATTTTATGATATAAATGAAGAGTAAAGATGTAATTATAGCAGCGACTTACCAAGGTTTATGAGCAGATTTGTGTGTAGAGGTGTGACATTGATGTCACTAAGGTCATCACTCAGGGCTCCTCCGTGAGGCTGCTGGTGACAGAGAGGAGCACCATGATGAGGGATATGATCTTGGCTGAAGGAATCTCCACAACTGAGGATTTCACCTTGAGTAAGGTAATCTCCACAACTGAGAATTTCACCTTGACTGAGGGAATCTCCACAACTGAGAATTTCACCTTGACTGAGGGAATCCCCACAACTGAGAATTTCACCTTGGCTGAGGGAATCTCCACAACTGAGAATTTCACCTTGACTGAGGGAGTCTCCACAACTGAGAATTTCACCTTGACTGAGGGAATCTCCACAACTGAGGGTTTCACCTTGACTGAAGGAACCTCCACAAATGAGGGTTTCACCTTGACTGAGGGAATCTCCACAATTGAGGGTTTCACCTTGACTGAAGGAACCTCCACAACTGAGGGTTTCACCTTGACTGAAGGAACCTCCACAACTGAGGGTTTCACCATGACTGAAGGAACCTCCTTGATGAAGCATTTCACCTTCCCTCTGAATAAGCACTTCCCTGTCAATACTGGGTGTACCCATTGTTGTGTATAAACTGCTGAAGGTTTCGAGAGATTGGAACTCGCCATATTGTTTCTCATTCTCAGCTGGTGGACTGGACTTAGTTTTGTCAATTGGCAAGCAGTTTGTAGGCACTGATGAACTAAATACTTCACCATAGATATCCTCTACACCCGAATTAGCACACAATGCTGAGGTGGCTGCAGATATGGGGTTATGACTTGAGTATCGGAGGATGTCAGCTGAGTATTTATATCGATGCTGTGGGGTGACTGGAGAGGGAACCGCTGAAGATACATGCATGGGCAAACAGAAAGAGGGTGGTTGGTCAGACATCAACTGCTGCCACAGTTCATTGATGTGTGGTGGTACCTCCTCCTCACCTGCTTTCTCTCCACTCCATTCCCCAGCAGTCTCATATGTATTGATGTCTCTACAATAATGTACAATAATATCATATCTTAATAACAATACTATGAGCACCAGTTTATGGACCAATAAAGGCTGCCAACATCATGGTGGGTGACAAGGTCGATTATTTTGACCAATCAGAGAAAGCTAACAAATTTGTTGGATTTATGCTAAAGATATACAATTTTGCAGAATGACTAACACAAGGAGATCTCTAAGGAAAAGTTGTATTGAAATTTAAAGAAAAGTATATATTCAGCTCATTTTTGTGTTTGTACGTGTGTGTTTCTTTGTGTGTGTATCAATTACAGTATAAATGCAATATCGAGCACTGTTACATCTCATACGATTGAATCTAAACAATGTGAAAGCAAATATATAATAATGAAATCTTGCAAAGGATGTCCTATCAGGAAAAGAATGTGATACATAAGTAGTATAATATTGAAGTATTTATGTAAAAAAATGTGGACAATGATAAATAAACAAAATAGGAATTATCTTTATCCCCAGTTGAAATTTTTTATGGCAATATAATAAATATTTATGTTTGAAATAATTATTGCATATGAAAATGATTAACTCCCCAACTGGTAAATCTTGAAAACAGATGTGGTGAAAACATTCCCCTTTAAATTTTTTGAAAAATATCGAAGACATATGTCTGTATCAAAATTTAAATAAATTGACATTTTGGGAACATAACTTCATATCATGATTTTGAGAAAAAGAGCCTTACCTCTTGAGGTCATTGTTTGCAGGCTTGCTGGGAGTTGGTGGAGGGGTGAGTTGCAACAAAGGTGCACTGGAATGAACAAAATCTTCACAACCATTCCTGCAAAAAATTACATTCCATTTAATTTCTGTGTCAGATTTTACACAAATTGTAATATAATCTACTGATACATTAAGCCTACCAAAAAATTATATTGTGTAAAAAATGTTCCAGGACAAAAAAGTGCAATAAAGATAATTTAAATAAGATAATTGTTGGAACTTACAAGTTCAGACTGCGGCGACATCTAGGGACAGAGGGTGAAGTGTTAGGGACCACTGCATGGATAAGTTGCTGTGCTGCATAGGGTTTCTTTTTACCTCCACTGTGGTAAGAATACATAAATAATTATTATAGAAAAGGCAAATAAGTTTGGATGAGGGGTATTGGCATTATTTAAAGAAAATTTCTATCGTTCAAATTCAATCACATCTACAAATGTATGTATAAATATAATTTTGTGCATTTTACATCTACCATTGGCTCAAATAGATACATTTTTAAAATATTAAGAGACTGTAAAACAAAAGCATCATTTTATTACCTTTTCTTAATTTGCGGTTGCTGATCTTGCTCAGATGGGTCAGTATCAAGTCTGGTTCTTCGTTTACTGACGCGGCCCCTCTTGTACCAATAATGTCTTGCCTTACTCCTGCTTGCAGTGCTAATGTTAGATTTATCATTATAAAAATAATAATGATTTTGACTTCATTGGTTACATTTTAAAAAACAACTATGCTAAAAAGGACAAAAATGTTTGTTAATATTTTAGAGAAAACCTAAACATAAACAATTGTTAGAAATACTTGCTTGTTTTTATCTTCCGGATCTGAGGGTATCTCTTCATCACACATGAGACTACTGGAAGTTTCCCACTCTCCATCACTGCTGCACTGTTTGTGATGCAAGTTATCAATGTTGTCATTAATATAAACAAAATAATATAATTTTTATCTTTCACCAATAATTTGTCCACATATATAAATAAAAAGTTCACCCCCATTATCATGATTATACTGTTTAGTGTTTTATGATATTCCTTTCTCCAAACTGATTTGTGTAATATGTACATTATATTGCATACAATACTAGTCTAGATTTACTGACCAATTGCAGCTTGGTATGGTACTTACCGGTAATAACAAAGATTTGCATCTTATTGTTGCCTAAATCTGCCTCCTATATTTTCAATAAACCTTTCATACAATGTAGATGATGTACCACATGGCTTATATTTACAGAATGTGGTTCCACCCAGGGGATTACCGGTATATAAAAATTGACTAGTTAATTTACTATTCTTATTTAATTCATTACCTCTGTCCTTGGGGTGACAGGACTCACATCCAGCAGCTTATGATGGCAAGTCAGGTCAGATGGCAGGCGAACTGGGGTAAAAGATCCAGCAACTGCTACTCCTATCTCCTGAACCAACATTTAATCTTTTTAATTTATGTGAATCAACATTTTATTTTTTTCTCTGTCAAAGGTGGCAAAACAAATTTGAGGAACTTCTCTTATCTTTCAATTTATTGATCAGAATTTTTTCTTTGCATTGATTAGCAATGCAATGAAATAAATCCCAATTCCCAAAAGTGAACAGAAAATTTTCTCATTAGAGAAATAAGGCATAATTTAAACTTTGAGATTGGATAACTCATAGAAAAAAATATGCAAATTAATTGCCAGTAGCTCTGTAGACCTTTGAGTTCCAGCTTTGGGATATTTCAGACAACATATTTATATCATTCATGAAAGATTTTTGAAGAGAAATAAGATGAGACTACTGTTACAAGTTTATGTAACATGCTTTGCAAACTTACCTTCTTCTGTTTAATGGGAGTAAAGTTGTTATCGCTCTGAGAGGATTCACCATTATAAGGGTTCATCCCCCTATCCTGTACACTGGGGCTGTGAATTCTCTTGCTGTGGGGTGTTCCCTCAATGTGATCCTCCCTGTGTCGTTTCAATGGGGTGATAGGCAATGACCCAGTTGATTGTATTCTCCTGGTCAAAGTATTAGATGCTGTGTCATGACTTTCTTTGCCAAGGTGTGTTCTGTCCTCTGAGGATGTCTCAATCTCAGACTTGACTACAATATTTTCCCCTATGTTATATGATTTCCTGCCACCCCTACCACCTCTGGCTCCTGCACGTCGACCTCTGCCATCAAGTGCGACTCGTCTTGGCGCTATCACTATAACTCGTCCACACAATCGAGGCAAGCTGCGACCACGGCACATCCATTTCTTACCCCTTACCCCTGTGTCAGAAAGAACTGGCTTCAAAGTGTTGGAATGATTGCCATCTATTTTAGAATCATGTTCCATCTGCAATTTATCCAAATATGGAATTATCTTCTTGTATTCTGGGATTGAATCCCTTTGAATTTTCAATTTTTGTTTTTCATTCTTTCTTGGTTGGGGCGAGTCACTTTTCTCTTGCTTTACTGAAGTCAAGAGCATCTGATGGTTCTGCGCAGCCCCCTGGGATTCCTCTTTGGAATCATTGTCAGTTGCTGGTGGTACTAGTCTCTCATCTGCCTCAGTCTTCTTCTTTGACTTTTTCACCTGTCGTGGTATAGAAACAACTGCGGAAGCATGCTGCTGTGGTACCAGTATGTCTTTTATATCAGTTTTTGTCTTATCCTTTGCATCAGAGGTAGAGGATGATCTTCTGAAAGCCTGATGTTGTAGGAGTCATGGAATTAACAAAGGGTTCAATATTTCAATAAAATCATACTTTTTCAGCATTTCACAACTCCATGACATCTATGGAGTGCTTTGTATAACCATCAATGGAGTCTACATGTATACTTACAGAGGAGTGCTAGCATAACTGGACACACATAGAAATGTACACATTGTAAACTTGAATGTCTGCTTTTCTTTTCTCTTTTGCATCAAACAAAGAAAAATATTATTCTCTTAAATATTGATTTGTAAATTGACCTAAATATTGAATTAACTTGACTTAAATATTGACTTAGCGTGACTTAAATATTGTACTTAACATTTCACATTTTAAGACTGTATAAGAGTGAAAAACCATTCAAAAATGTTATTTCACTGTGATAAGAAGCAAGAAAGATTTCTTTGAAATAGAAATAATACTATGCTGTTAAAAACGATATTATTTACACTCTAATTATTGACACATACATGTACAGGTGACTTTTTGAGAGAAGTATCAGAATTGTTTTTAAAATAGAGTTTATTAAAATATGTACATGTATTAATGCACATGCATTCCAACATTTACATGAGAATTATAACGCACATTGATCTGTGGGCTCTGTTAATATGACTGCATTATTGAATCATGATTTTGGGGGAGGAACATGCAGGTTAATAAATTATGACGTCATCTTGGGGGAATTAACTACTTACATAACTAATTAGTAAACAAAGAAGGAAGCAGCTGAAATAGCCATGCTACGATTTTCGGACTCAAAATAGACCCACTGCTGAATAGTTATGTACTTTGGATAGAACATGAAATGTGACATTTTGGTGTAAAAAGCATGACAATCGAGCCAATATTACCAACGTTATGACAAGTTTTGTGAAAATTGAAAATGATTGCAGCTCATGTTGCACGTGCAATAAATCCCCCACAATGACGTCATAGGCACAAATTGCAATATATGATCATAATTTATAGGGGTTGCAAGATTAGTTTTATATGTTGGTTTATGTTGCCATGGTTACTACTAATTTTTTTTGTCTATGAATTTCAATGTATTTATGCATCTATGATCATTTAATCATATAATTTATGAAATGTATTTTACTAGAAAGTATCTCTTTAAAATAAGAAGTGTTTGATACCAGAATAAGAATAAAGATCGAAAACCATGAAAAGTACAGGTGCAATGATAAAGTAAAAAGCACTGCCAGCACTAATTTCATTCCTGACTCACTCACCTGAGTTCTCTTTGGGCTGTATATATTACGCCCTGGCGAAAGTGACTGACTGCGGCTTCGCGATCGACATCTTTTGGCTGGCAAAGATGAACTTCTACCACTCGGGGGTACCATGTTGTCAGCCACAAACAATTTATATCTGTTCCTTTTGTATTTTTTCTCATTGTTCCTGAAATGACAACATTAATATAATGTTGGCCCTTTCTTGGGTGTAATGAATTAAGATATATTGTTTCAGTCTTTTATTTCAAAGTTGTGGCCAAGGTTAAAGTTTTTTTAGCTCCTTACAGAAAAACAAAAACAAAAATCAACAACCACAAACCACTGCCTTCAAGTCAAAATTGGATGTATCTATTTGTGTTCTACTATGATACCAAATATGAATTTGACTGGACATAATACTTGGAAAATATCAAAGAAATACTCTGGTTACCATGGCAATTGAAACATAAAAAAGTAGACCAGAAATGTTATCTAAACAATCAAAAATAATAACTTCAGATATTCCTCTACAACATCTGAAATCCAGCCGCATGTTCTGCAGGGAAAGCTAACTCCTAAAATAAGCCTCCAATAGGATCTGGCTCCTATATGGTTACAAAAATATGAAGGAGGTCTAAATTTTGGAATGTGTTCTTGCCTAATGATAAAGGTTCAACCTTGTGTAATTGCAAAGATATGAACAAAATAATCAGATTAGGTAAAAAAAATACAACTGAAGCATCATAACATTCTTGAACCTATGAAGATGTCATGACTCTTTACATACTATATAAAAAAAGCCATGAACGTGATCAGAGAGGAAGGGTAACAAGATTTGAAAAAAAAAAAAAAAAAGTTGCAGTGTGAAGTATTGACTGCAGTAAAATTCGCCACTGATAAGAGTGTGCAATCTCGCTGTTGCGTTTTTACGGTGCCCTCTGGTGGACGCTAGTACCCACAATATGCCTATATTTCTGTATTAGAGCTTTGTTTTCAACATCGGCAATTTGACCTAATTAATGAGCCAGTGGAGGCCCCACAAGGTTTTGCAGAAAGGGGCCTTCACAGATAAAAAAAACTCAGACAGCTACACGAGTGTGAGCCAGCTGCACAAGTGAGAGATAGTTACAGACAGCTGCATAAGTGAGAGATAGCTGCAAAAGGGAGAGACAGCTGCATTGGTGAGAGATAGTTACAAACAGTATGTGACAGTTACAACAATGAGATATAAATAGTTGCATCAGTGAGAAATACAACAGTAAGAGATAATTACAACAGTGAGAGATAATTACAACATTGAGAGACAGCTGCATAATTGAGAGACAGCTGCATAAGTGAGAGACAGCTGCACATGTGAGAAATAGCTGCACAAGTGAGAGACAGCTGTACAGTTGAGAGATAGTTACAGTAAGAGACAGTTACATCAATGAGATAGATAGCTGCATCAGTGAGAGATAGCTGCACAAGTGAGAGACAGCTGCACAAGTGAGAAATAGTGGCACAAGTGAGAGATAACTACAGCAGTGAGAGATAATTACAAGAGTGAGAGACAGCTGCATAGATGAGACAGCTGCATAAGTGAGAGATAGTTACAAAAATGAGAGACAGTATCATCAGAGAGATAGCTGCACATATGAGAGATAACTGCACATGTGAGAGACAGCTGCATAAGTCAGAGATAGCTGCACAACTAAGAGACAGCTGCATAGGTGAGAGAGAGGTACAAACAGTATGTGACAGTTACAACAATGAGAGATAAAAAGCTGCATCAGTGAGAGATAGTTGCACAAGTGAGAGATAATTACAACAGTGAGACGGCTGCATAAGTGAGAGACAACTGCACATGTGAGAGATAGTTACAACAGTGAGAGACAGTTGCATACGTGAGAGAAAGTTACAACAATGAAAAACAGTAACAACAGAGAGATAGCTGCACATATGAGAGTGAGAGACAGCTGCACATAGCCACGTGCAAAGGGGCCTACATGGTGAAATGCAGACATTACTACCACACTAATAGCTTCACACATGAGACAACAGTGAGAGATAGCTGCACATGTGAGATTTAGTTACAACAGTGAGAGACAACTGCACAACTGAATGACAGCTGCACACATGGTAGTTGCACATGTGAGAGACAGCTGCACATGTGAGAGATAGCTGTATAGGTGAGGGATAGCTGCATAAGTGAGAGATAGCTGCACAAGTGAAAGACAGCTGCACAAGTGAGGGATAGCTACAACAGTGAGGAACAGCATTCCTTCCCAGCCGAAGGCACTTGTATGTTTTGAAACAAATAAGAAATGGTGAAATGTAAAAAAAAAATCATTTCAATGACTTGATTAATTCTTTTATGTTCAGAATGAATTAGATTAATCACAATGTGCTGTGTGATACACACAAATTAAGTCTGATTTTTGTGAAGACATTTATGAAAGAAAAAATATCATCATCCCCAGTTTACAATCATGAAGTTATATATTGCACAGTAT
Source organism: Amphiduros pacificus (assembly GCA_949316495.1). Lineage (NCBI taxonomy): Eukaryota > Metazoa > Annelida > Polychaeta > Phyllodocida > Hesionidae > Amphiduros > Amphiduros pacificus. Next base: position 26,376,348 of record OX439003.1, read on the forward strand.
TATTTTTGAACAAGTCACAAAATGGGAATACAAAAGAGGATTGAAAATAAACAGAACCTATCAAATCTTTGAAAGAAAACATATAGAAGTGATTTAATTTAAAAACAAACAAACAATGCCATCGCCTCAAGAGCAAGTTAAATATTCTAACTTAATTAATTTTGCAAATATATGTTAAACTGATGCTGGGAGGGTTTTGAATTGTTGTATTTAACTCACAGTGCTTCAATCTTTTCTTTTTGCCTTTCTACAAAGTCAGTCCTGATACCTTGGAAAGTAGACCTGCACCAGGCCAGATCCTCATGTCCTGCATTCTTGGCTGAAACATGATTTAATTTTTTCATTTGATACAACTGTTTAATGCTAATAATATAAATACTTTAGTCTTATAATATAAATATAACAGTCTAGGGAAGCAAAGTATGACTTTGTCAGATATACTGCCAGAAGAAAATCCTTATTTTACTTTTGTCTTTACTTCAATTGATGAATTGATCCAATTTAGATTGAGACAATGTTAAGAGGCCTTAAATAAGGCATTTTTACGAGAACCATGCAAATCAACCAATCTCTAAATATTTGCTGCCTTACTGATATTCACAGAATGTCATCAAGCTTTATAGGTGATCAGCTTGGAAAAACTAACAAATGAAAGCATATTTTTCATTAATGTCTTGATATTATCCAAGCAAAATTATGACTGTAGAGCAGTTTACATGGTTTACAGTACATCAAAGAGCAAAAAATATTATGTTGAAAACGTAGATGTGTCCATATTTCCCTTGGCCACAGATCATAATGAGACAGTTCCTTTCTTATGTCTCTTTCCCCCACTGCATTCATTGCATGGGATAGGGACCATATTATCAGCTGAACAAATTGTGTCCAACTCAGTAATAGAAACAAACTTTCAGCAGTACTAGCCAACTGGTGATTTTTGGTGAGTGAATATTTAAATTTAACAAGAAAAAGTCTCCCCTCCAAAGCAGGACTTCTTTATCATATCAGTCCCTGCCACCAAAGGTATAAAGATGTGCACAGAATCAAGAGCAAGTCATCAGTATTCATGAATAAAAATCTGGCTGTGAACTGATTGGTGAGGAATAAATGCTAATTGAAATATATTCTGTTTTGTTCTGACAGCAGTAGTGATTGGTCAGTTCATGTGTCAGACACCTGGTAACAATTTAGGACCCAATGTTGGTCAATTCAGATTTGGTGATATTTTTGTGAGCAAGGCAAGCATTTATAACTTGGGGAATTCCAAATTTAGAATGGTATCCAATATAGGACAATGACTGCAGAGTAATTGAATGCTACCTCTGTTATGCAGAGTAGAAAATAGCTAATTCAATACTAGCCAAATGGATTTAGTACTAGCATTGTTTAGTTGGTGAGTGCTTGTTTCTAACACTGTCAACTTGAACATTACTTAAAAAGGTTAGAATTAAAATCTTGGAAAGAAGACTATTAATTTCTTGATATATTCTATCCCATCTCATGTGACCAATATAAATGTAACCTCTTTTATTAATTTAAGTACCGGTAGGTGTCTACTGGTCAAACAATTTACCCTATCACCTCTCCCAAATCTCCTGGTTTTCTATGCCCATGTGATCATATTTGACCCAATTTTTTGCAACTAGCATATCCAAACAATGGTGGCAATGGTGCTCAATACATCATTTCTACCTTGTGAATTTACATGATTATTTTCTCAAATGAATGGAATGGAGTTGTTCCAAAAATAGGTAATTCACCTCTGTGTCCACAGTCTGATAATATGCACTGCAAAAATCATGTACGCTCCATAGCAGGACTTCTCTATCATATCAGTCCCTGCCACCAAAGCTATAAATGTGCACACAGAATCAAGCGCAAGTCATTAGCATTAAAAAAAATCTGGCTGTCAACTCATTGGTGAAAGAAGATAAATAGCTTTGTTTTGTACTGGCAGTTGTACTGATTGGTCAGTATATGTGCCAGATACCTGGTTACAGCTTACCTGTGTAATGCAGAGTAAAAATCTTGATGAAATCAAGTGAGTTTTAATTAATCCTCAAAGAGAATTTTAAGTCAAATATATAAATGTGATATTAATAAGTTAATAATGACTACCTTTTTCTTGAAGGAGTGTCACAAGAGTTCCTTCCAAGAAGGTCAGATGTTTGGATGTCTCCTGAAGAATGCTTGCCTGCAATAATTAAAATTTATAAACCTCCAATGATTCTCAGTAAATAATTAGAAAAGCTATGTGATTGTAACTAGTAACCTTCCAAAATATTTACTTTTTTTGTAAATTGAACCTGTAACCAATCATGACTAAACTGATGTATAAAAATCATAAATAGGTGATCAACATGTACATCATTTTATGTTTTAGTGCCTCAATATTAACACTCCTCAAGACAAAATATCCAAACAGGGTTCACGACAGTCACCCTGGCGCAATGGATAGCGCGCTGGACTTCTAATCCAGAGGCTGTGGGTTCGAGTCCCACCGGTGATGAAGCAAATTTTTTAGCGCTATAAACAGTCTTGACTGGTATCAGCGTGATTATTATTATTATTATTATTATTATTATTATTATTATTATTATTATTATTATTATGTATTCCTTTCATGTCTTTTTACCTTATTTTAATTGATACATTCTAATAAGTGTCTGTAAAATTAATCTAAACAAGTCTCTAATTAATAACCCCTACTGAAAGCACCTTCCTTATTTGGATATTTTGTCTTTACATACATATATAAAAAAAGCATGAACGTGATCAGAGAGGAAGGGTGACGAGATTTAAAAAAAAAAAAAAAGTTGCTGTGTGAGGTATAGGCTGCAATTAAATTTGCCACTGAAAAGAGTGTGTGATCTTGCTGTTCCGTCACCACGTAGCCTGCCCTCTAGTGGAAATGACGCTGAACTAATCTCCACTTCACTTTTGTTTTGCAAGTTTATGTGAAGGGTTGCACTTTTAGCATATTATGAATGGCACAATTATCACTTATTTGTTGTCATAATTACATTAGAAATGATATATTACCTCCAATATGCCTAAATTTCTGTATTAGAGCTTTGTTTTCAACCATCGGTAAATTGACCTATATATTGACCTAATTATTGAGGCCCTGCTAGGTTTTGTACAAAGGGGCCTATATGGATGAAATGCAAATATTTTTAGCCACCACGATAGCTGCACAAGTGAGAGATAGCAAGTGATAGACTGCTACAACAGCAAGATATAGCTGCATAAATAAGAGATAGCTGCATAAATAAGAGATAGCTGCATAAATAAGAGATAACTGCATAAATAAGAGATAGCTGCATAAATAAGAGATAGCTGTATAAATAAGAGATAGCTGCATAAATAAGAGATAGCTGTATTTAGACATGAAAAATAGCCGCACAAATAAGAGATAGCTGCATAAATAAGAGATAACTGCATAAATAAGAGATAGCTGCATAAATAAGAGATAGCTGTATAAATAAGAGATAGCTGTGCATGAATAAGAGATAGCTGCATAAATAAGAGATTGCTGCACAAATAAGAGATAGCTGTATAAATAAGAGATAGCTGCATAAATAAGAGATAGCTGTATTTAGACATGAAAAATAGCCGCACAAATAAGAGATAGCTGCATAAATAAGAGATAACTGCATAAATAAGAGATAGCTGCATAAATAAGAGATAGCTGTATAAATAAGAGATAGCTGTGCATGAATAAGAGATAGCTGCATAATTGGGAGATAGCTGTATAAATAAGAGATAGCTGCATAACTGAGAGATAGCTGCATAACTGAGAGATAGCTGTATTGAGACATGAAAAGTAGCTGCACAAATAAGAGATAGCTGCATAAATAAGAGATAGCTGCATAAATAAGAGATAGCTGCATACATAAGAGATAACTGCATAAATAAGAGATAGCTGCATAAATAAGAGATAGCTGTATGAATAAGAGATAGCTGTGGGAGAGACAGCTGCACATGGTGAGACAGCTGCACATGGTGAGAGATAGCTACACATGGTGAGAGATAGCTGCACATGGTGAGAGATAGCTGCACATGGTGAGAGATAACTACACATGGGGAGAGATAGCTGCACATGGGGAGAGATAGTTACAACAGTGAGAGACAACTGCACAACTGAATGACAGCTGCACACGTGGTAGTTGCACAAGTGAGAGACAGCTGCACATGTGAGAGATAGCTGCACATGGGGAGAGATAACTGCACATGGGGAGAGATAGCTGCACATGGTGAGAGATAGCTGCACATGGTGAGAGATAGCTGCACATGGGGAGAGACAGCTGCACATGGGGAGAGACAGCTGTACATGGTGAGAGATAGCTGCACAGTTTGAGAGATAGCTGCACATGGTGAGAGATAGCTGCACATGGGGAAAGACAGCTGCACATGGTGAGAGATAGCTGCACATGGGGAGAGATAGCTGCACATGGGGAGAGATAGCTGCACATGGGGAGAGATAGCTGCACATGATGAGAGATAGCTGCACAGTTTGAGAGATAGCTGCACATGGTGAGAGACAGCTGCACATGGTGAGAGATAGCTGCACATGGGGAGAGATAGCTGCACATGGGGAGAGATAGCTGCACATGGGGAGAGATAGCTGCACATGGGGAGAGACAGCTGCACATGGGGAGAGACAGCTGTACATGATGAGAGATAGCTGCACAGTTTGAGAGATAGCTGCACATGGTGAGAGATAGCTGCACATGGGGAAAGACAGCTGCACATGGTGAGAGATAGCTGCACATGGGGAGAGATAGCTGCACATGGGGAGAGATAGCTGCACATGGGGAGAGATAGCTGCACATGATGAGAGATAGCTGCACAGTTTGAGAGATAGCTGCACATGGTGAGAGACAGCTGCACATGGTGAGAGATAGCTGCACATGGGGAGAGATAGCTGCACATGGGGAGAGATAGCTGCACATGGGCAGAGATAGCTGCACATGGGGAGAGATAGCTGCACAGTTTGAGAGATAGCTGCACAGTTTGAGAGATAGCTGCACATGGTGAGAGATAGCTGCACATGGAGAGAGATAGCTGCATGTGGGGAGAGATAGCTGCACATGGTGAGAGATAGTTGCACATGGTGAGAGATAGTTACAACAGTGAGAGACAACTGCACAACTCAATGACAGCTGCACACGTGGTAGTTGCACAAGTGAGAGACAGCTGCACATGTGAGAGATAGCTGTATAGGTGAGGGATGGCTGCATAGGTGAGAGATAGCTGCACAATTGAGAGACAGCTGCACAGGTGAGGGATAGCTACAACACTGAGGGACAGCATCACTTCCCAGCCGAAGGCACTTGTAAGGAGTGTTAATATTGAGGCACTAAAACATAAAATGATGTAAAGCATGGTAGTTTGGAAACGGCTTATGATGTCATCAAAAGCAATGTCCTTTGAATAGTGCTAGTATAACAACAAACAGCACTAACTTATGCCTCAGTCACATTTGCACCGGGCGCCGGCCGGGAAGTAACAATCGGCCGACTTCCCAATCTGCCGGGCGCCGGGGAGTTTATCAGCAACAATCTGAGACATGCCGTAGCCGTGGTCACATTATTGAAGGGCACCGCACGGCACGTGCAAGATGAAATGACACAGACGTCTGCAGGATATCCTAAAGACGTCTGTCTCATTGACAGACGTCTGTGAGATATATCCTAAAGACGTCTGTCTCATTTGACAGACGTCTGTAGGACATCCTTAAAGGGATTAAGCACCGATTTTGAAAAAAACGTTTAAAATTCACATATTGGTGATAAATGATGTCTATTTTGTTGTCTATTTTCTATTTTGTTGATACATCCCCATGTTTGCCTGTTAATTCTATTTTAACAAGACCCTAATCTATTGCCCCTTTATGAAAGCACACTTCTTTCTTGGCTTCATTTTTATGTGGAGTGTGACCATAGAGGCACTGAAAGGTAAAATGACGTCATAAGAGTATGGCAATATGTTTATGACGTCATCAAAGTTATTGTCCTTTGAATAGTGCCAGAATGACGTCAAACAGTGCTACCCTGCTTTGAGCCTCAATTGAGGTCAAACTAAGTTCACGCTACCCGTGTTTACCCGTCACGTGCAGCTTATGGCTCAGACAGACCTGTGCTGGGAGTGCAACTCTTATGTCTTATAGAAACTTATATTATTACTCTATTATAATTTTAATTTGTCATGATGTTCATATGTGGCTGAGCTTTCAATTTCACTGAATTGTAGAATTGGTGCGTAATCCCTTTAAGACGTCTACATTATATCGCAGGGAACCCATTAGATCATCTGACGATGGCCTTTGAACAGATAAAATAAAAAATATCCTATTTTCACCGTACGATGCCACCGGTAACCCTAAGATAATCTGCCGATGTCCGTGCGGGACACTGCCGGGACCCTGCCGTGTACTTTAAGATGGTATTTGCTGATAAGACATCGGGGAAACGCCGGCAACTTTTATGTTGCAGATAAAAGTTCCTGATGACCCGCCCGACGTCTTAAAGATACCCAATTGTGGCCGATGATCTCCCGGTGCCCGCACGGCAATCTGAACTGCCTGCCGATTTTGTAAAAAATACCCATCGGCCGGGCATCTTTACTGAAATCGGCGCAAATGTGACTGAGGCATTACTTTGAGACTCATTTTTGGCAACAAAAAGTTCAAGTTATCCATGTTCACATGCAATAGTGACCTGACACAGCCCCCTGTGGATATTGCAACTTCTTTGACCTGGATCTACTTAACTTACTATTCTATGTGTAACTGTGTCATGTCATGAAGCTCATATGCGGCACTGCATATTCTTTCAACAAACCAAATAATAGGGTTACTGAACAATCTCTTAAACCCTAAGGGACTAGCCCATCTATACCCAAAGACATTGTCAAAAAAGACTTGAAATCCACTGTTTCCAGAAACACCACGCATTGACCATCCAATTTAGCTCACGACTCAAGTAGAACTCGACTTCCGGCAACTAACAATCAAACAATTATGTTCGCTTTAATTAAACATAAGATTTCAGTCCTGTTTGAAAATATTTCTTTGTTTTTTCTTGATCTCAGCATCATTTCGCCATTGTTTACGAGTTTGCGCAATAAGGTGAAAGTGGGTCAGTCTAATTATAGGAGTGACAGCAACGATCATAAGCTCCACAACGCAGTGCTGCTTGTGACGTCATATGAAGTTTCTCCCTTGATGTTTCCATGACGTCATCATTTGGACTCTTCTGAATGTCATTTCACGTTGTCAAGTTTGATATCGGCTAAAAAAACTGAGGAAAAAACGCTACAGATTACCCCCGGATTTGCATTTACAGATATTATGATTAGGAAAGACGATGACATTGGTCATAACTGCAATGGTTAATCGCCGGAAGTCGAGTTTAATTAGTGGGGAAACTTCAATATGATAGGCAGTGCATGGTGTTTCTCGAAACAGTGGATTTCAAGTCTATTTTGCTGATGGCTTTGGGTGTAAATGTTGTTGATGGGCAGGACTAACCATTTTTTTGGACTAGTGTATTAACATACTAAATTGATAAAATGTATAACCATGGTTATTCAATATTCTCAATGAAGTTCTGGGGTCAACAGTCTGGTGTCATTATCATAATTATATTGTAACAAGTTGCTGCCCAAGGGAAAGTTACAACATGACACCATTAAGCCGGAACAGTGGGGACTTCGGTCCTTCCCACTGTTGCCGGTGGTGGATGTTGACATACCTCCCGTCCATTAGGGGTTAAATACCAAATGCAACATACCAGCAGATAATGAACCAATACTTAATATTTATACTTAATACTAAACTATTTATAATAGTTATCCTCATGCTCATGCGCGACTTACACACTTCAATGCTTATTCAAAGTTATTGTTTTACCTGTGCTGCTTCATATGAGAAACTATAACCAGTACTTGGGACTACCAAACGCCAAAAGAATAAATACATAGAGGATCGACAAGGACTGCTATCTAAAAAGAGTAGCTATTTCAAAATAATATGTTTTCAGGTTTATAATTATTTGACAATCTAATTTTCATTAACAATCACTACCAATGTCTGGCAATGACATACTAACTCACCACTGACACCAGGTTTGGGAAAACATACTTTACATTTCCAACAACTTTCCCAAGAGTCATATTATTATTGTTGATTCCAAAAGTCTGCAAAATGACTATACCTTTGATATTTGTCTCTTACTGGCCCTTTTATTGACTGGAATAATATGCTTCAATGTCTCAAAGCAGCTAGCAACATTAGCTCTCCATCGTGCATCAGACTGACGACGGCGTGCACGTATTGGCACCTCATGGCATTTCCTACGGGATGATCTGCTGGACTGCATGGTGCTTTCTGCAAGCGTTGACAAATCACTCATCATTCATGAATCATGGTGCATCAACAGTTGCCAGACAAGTCACGAAGAGACACACACGTAAAGCGAGAACTCCCAGGTCGGCCAGGATCCAATGATTACATCAGAGAGTTTATAATTATTCTTCGTGTTTACATTACTAAATAAGTTTTATGTTTTAAATGTCATACCTCAATTCTTGTCTTCCATGACAAATACCTCGTTATGCAATAATCAGTCGGGTGACATTGGGCTTGAATGTGTTGATGCACTGACCTCGCCACGTTGATATGGTGCGATGATCATTTTGCATGTTTATTTGGATAAATATTCACCACCAGTTGTGACATCATCTTCTCGAGACCATGACAACCCGTCACAATACAGACAATGCAGAACATTTTGTGAACACTTCAAAGCGGTCATCCACGGGTGCCGCGCACGAGACGACAGTGCCTAACAGACAGCACTCGCTAACCCCAAAAGTCACGCACATGAAAATAGTTCTGTGTAAACATGTTATGTAAATCAAATTATTTTCATATTTAATTCAATACATAATTTGTTTTTCTTCAGATATTCAATATACAAACATTCTGAAATCAAATATACAATGAAAAGCAGCATTAAATATTCTATCTGGGTGTTCGACCGAATAACGGGCACCTGCTTCATAAGATCCTTACTCGATATAGACTGGTGCCATATCTATATCATGTTTTTATTGAATGGATAGTTGTATGAATCAGGTGATAGGATAGCAGTTTCAGGAAATTGTCGTCTGCTTATTGTCTGGCGGCAAATTTAAGAAGTGTTATCGACATTTTCCAACACGACACACATGCCATACATGTACAGTCGGTCATATTCAGTAAACGATTTGAAGTCTTCAGTTAAGTAAGGTTCCGTTTTACTTACTCCATTGAATTGTGCTCGACTTAAATTTCAGTGTTCTAAAGTAAACTTTGAGTGATTAACTAAACATTGTACAATGTAGTGAAAAGATCCCATGATCTCTGCTACTAGTGTTACTGAAAGCCACAATACTGTCAATAGGCTCAGTCAATATATCATGTTCATATGTTATGGCAAAAGATCACTTTTATCGTCCTGATACATCACTTTATAATTAGGTTCAATTACATTTTCAATCGGAACTTTTACTTGTTTTAGAGCAGCAACACTGAAAGATATGATTAATAATATGAGAGCTATATAACATTAATGTACATGCATATTTCACATGTTTCCTTTGAAGTTCCATGATGCCACGACCTCAGACAAAGAAGGGTGTAAACCCAAGTACATCCAAGGTTCAGGATGTTCTTAACAGCTTCGAACAAAATGAAGATAATTTGCCAGATTCTCCTCATTCCAGTGTGCAAGGTATGCTGATGTTCCATACTTTAAAAGTTATCAAGATTTCTTTTCACAGTGCCAGTGGTAGCTGAATGGTGTTCTCTCGGCGGGATGCCAATTGGTTTTGCCGAGTAAACTTATAGATGTAGATGTAGATGTGTTGAAAAGTTAAACTGAGGATGAAATCAGATTCTTGATAAATGGGCAGAAAATTACATGTCCTGGGCAGAACATAATCTATGATCATATCATGAATCTAGTCAAATTGAAATAATCTAATGTTTGGTGATTTCCAGCTATTTTATAAAGTCATATGATGTTCGATATACTTTTGATAAAAAAATTTATCACTAAGAATTTCATGCCAATCAATTTTGGGGAAGCTAATTCACTTTCAGAATATTTTAACCTTGACTTAATTGGAAACGTTTCCGAGGTCATAAGGAATCTGGGAAGCTAAGATAGTGAAGAAAATGTGTGATCATTGCAACGTCAATTTTCCATTCTGTCATACAATTTTTATATCTATTAATATTATTTAATACTATATATAGACACATGGCTGAAATCAAACCTTTTCTTATCAAATCATGGTTTGCAGACAGCTCATGGCCAAGGTCATCAATTGGTCAATGTCATAATTGTCTCACATTTTATCAAGATAAATAATTCTGTCCAATTCGGTGGCAATCCAGGCATTATTGGCAAATCAGATTACCATAAAGTCATTCTGAGTTTGACTTAATTGCAGTTGTTAAAAAGGTCAAAATACAATTTGTCATTTTCATGAAACATACATGTGCAAAAAGATACTTAGTAATCAAGGTATTTTGGTCAAGAATCTAAGCCCTGGTCTTAATAGCAAAGGTTAAAAAGGTCATAGAAAAAAATCTAAATCAAATTCTCAGTTGGTGCCAATCAATGCTTTTTTTGGCAAGTTTGAGAGTCTGCAATCTATTCTAACAATGATCTTATAACAGAGATAAAACAGTTAACATTTAAAATTTAAATTGTCCAAAGTTTTATCATAAACATGCATGATGTGTAAAGTTACATGCAATTTTGCAAGTTAGAAAGTTTGCAAGAAGTTTGAATGGATAAACAAGTGGACAAACAGATGCTGCCAAATTTAATACCCCTACAATACTTCCTTTTTGTGGCGAGCTTCAGAGCAATAATTTAGTATTAGCAGCTCCACTGTCTCTTTTTGAAAATACAAAATGTTGTGTAATATTTTCAGACGAAATTCTTCCAACTAGAGGAAAGAAAAGAAGTATGGACGAGGAACCACAAGATTTCAAGTAGGCTAGTTTATAGTCACTACTTAAACATACTGAACTTTTTTTCTCAAGAAACTCAATACAAAATAGGTAGCCAGATGCACTGTTGGAAATTTGAGCTTGCTCTGTTGCGTTAAGCAAATTTTGGTCAATGCCAGCAGAATATGAGGTCTTTTTCTTTATTATTTTACATTATTTGACATAAAAAAACAGGCAAGAAACATATAAAACCACATTTCACAGTTTAGATGAAAAATTATTATTGTTTGTTTTTTATCCAGCGGAGAAATGCAGAAAATGTTGGATTGTTTTGGTGGTAAGTATATTTGAATATTTTGTAAGTTAGGTATTTCAAATTAATCTAAGTACTGATCAAATGTTTATTAGTAAAAAAAAATTGTATCCACGTCATAAGAAAGGTTATTATCATAATTCATGAATAGCATAATCAACAGAGGGTACAGTACATATATAGATGAGTGGCACTTTTTGTAGCTGATATTTCAAAGACTCTGTTAGCCAAGCGGAAAAGACTTGAGACTTATACACAGTCTTCACTCAAGACCAGCAATCGAAAAGTGGAGGACATCTGGAAGTCCCAGCAGACTGAGCGGTAAAGATTGTTCATTTTCTTTTCTATCACCCACAGATAAAATAATTTGCTCCAAATCTATTTCACCACACATCATATTTTGCACACATTTATAACAAATAATGAATAAGACCAGCCATATTACGTCATGAAGTCTGATGGAAGAAATAATATCTTTGCAGCAACAAGTTGAATAACGAGTTTTCAAGGCAGGTATCAGGAGTATTTACTCAATGGGAGGCAGACTTGGAAAAAGCAAAGGAACAGGAGGAAAAATTACAGGTAGAATGAATTTCATAATTTTGTTTTGTTCAAATAAAAGAATTACAATTGAAAAAGTTAAAAAAAATAATTTATTAAAAAAATTCAAGATATCCACAACACATTTTTATAAGATATCATCTGGGAGTGTCTTCCCTATTTAAGGCAAAATCTTAGATTTTATATACTGAGTTACTCTCCTTTGCATCGGGCTCAGTATATAACACCCTTTCTGAATTATATATTGAAGAGGCCTAGTAAAGCTGGATAATACTTAGTACATTAACTCCAAATTATAACTCAGGCCAAGTGCTTAGAGGTTGTGCTGACAGTTGCAGATTGCTTTAAAAATGATAAATTTGAGCATTTACCAAGCTTTGAGAAGTTCAAGTCAAAGCAGGTAGTCCGAACTCTTTATGACCCACAAAGCATTTGGCTCAATGTAGGTTAGCATTGTTTGAGATTATCCCTGTGTTATTCAAAGCTTCTCTTTTCCTTTTAACGCCTCCAATATAATAGTCCATCTTCATGTTTGTTCCTACCATTCATATTTGAATTTAATTATTTTAAGTAATTTAAATATTGAAATTTTCTGGAAGAAACCTGACTGATTAAAAAGTCAAAATGTTTTAAATATTATATTTGTTCTGTAACAAACAAGACAAATGAAAATAATGCCACTGTAACATTTTCTGCAGAATTTGTTCCGCCAACAGCAGAAGTTGTTTCAACAGACAAGAATAGTGCAGTCACAAAGACTCAAAACAATTAGACAACTACATGAACAATATGTCAAGGTAAATAATCATTATCAATATTTGTATGAAATGTCTTGCTTCACCCAAGTTTTGGATAATTGTGTGGTTTCTAATATGAATCTATTACTCATTCAGCTATCGGAATGTATTACTATTCCAGCTATAATTTTCATATTTACATTTAAAAAAATAAAACACCATGAAATTGGGAGACCAAGAAGATATTGATACAAATATATACCGGTATATATGGAGTCATGGTTTGGTATATTGTTTGCATAAACTGAAATATTCTATTATGAAAACATTACATGTCACATTTTTTCCATTACAGGGTATGGATGACCTTGAAAAATGTCATGGAGGTCAACAAAACAATGTACAGACAGAACTCAAGAAAGAAATGGCACTTCTGCAAAAGAAAATACTCATGGATACAGTAAGTTTCACAATGTTCTTATCCGATTCCTGCTGTATTCAATTCAACAATTGATGAATGCAATTAATCTTCAGTTGACATGGCTTTAAGTCTTTGTGGAAATGTTTATTAGATAATCTATTTCTTAAATCGGTATAAAGAATCTTTGTTCATAAAAAAATCCATGCAGTCTAAAATCAACAAAAAAACATGGGTTTATTCATGCAGACCTTCTGATTTATTCTTGGTATTGGAGGTCGATAAATCACTAAATACACAATTTTCTCTGGTATTTTTCAGCAACATCAAGAGATGGCAAACGTCCGCAAAAGTCTACAGACTATGCTGTTCTAATAAAGTGCACAAAAGATATTTCCTATTCTTTAAGCTTTCTGTGTGAAATTGTAAAGTAAAAATGTATTGCAAATTTCAAACCTGTTAGCTTGGAAGTTAACAATGACTCAGGTATTTTCCTAAAATCAACATTAAGAATCATGTTTCTAATCAGTTCAAAGGCAAACTGAAATTGTTTGAATTTTTTTTACTTAATATTAAGTCCTCAGCACACTTAAGTAGTTTTGAAGGCATACTTGTCAAAGCATGAAGTGATATTTTGTATTGTGATGTTAAGTATTATTAGTATGTAAAATGTTAACTGTTTCCCTTGTTATTTATAATAAAATTTGTTTATGATTGCTATTATTGAAGCAGTCTAATTGTTACCAAAATGTCTTAAATGTTCAAATTGCTGTTAATTAAAATAAAAAGTATTTATAAATATTTATAGACTTTTATATATGAGCATAATGTAAAGGTTATATTTAAAATCTCTGGGAGCACAGTATTAAACATAAATGACATGGATGCCAGTCAATATCCATTCCATAAAAGTCAATTCCATATACTCTTGGCATAGTCCATCCCTGATCTCGAAGGAACTACTCAGTTAGTATAAAATATAAAAAACTGTAACAAAAAAGTGAACAGATGATAATGCTTTTAGTGACAGTTTCTCAATAAACTTGTCAGTTAAAACCATAAATTGGCATTGAAGATCCCATATACAGTGATGAAAGTCTTCAGGAAATAACCTGAATTCAGGTTTTTTTCTTCAAATGTGAAATTCAAAATGGTCTGAACTCAATCTGAAACATCCAAAAAGGACATTTCTGAAAGGGGGTAGGGGTATCTTCAGGTTAATTTTTAAGGGTTTCAGGTTTTTTTCTGAATGTTGACTTTCATCACTGCATATATGCCTCATCCTTTTCCATCGGCCAGGGCATGTAAAAAAACTTGCTTCTTTAAAAGGGTAAAAGAAATTTTCACTAAAAATACAACCATAAATAGCCTAAAACAACTCTATCACACTTCACTCTACTTTCCACACCTGTCTCTTACTGGTCAAGACATGCCACTGAAATAAGTGTCTGATTTATTTTGATGTTTCATGACATCACAATAACCTGCAGACCAGACTGGATATGAGTTTCATGTCTGCAGTTTTACTTTCACTGATTGCAGACAAGTAATTTGAATCACTGAGGTAAATTTATTTAATTTTTCACAAAAACATGAATGGAATAGTGATAACAGGTGCTGCCCATCTCGACCTATCACAGAAATATCAAATACACACACAATTATAAGTCTTTATTTAAAATTATGTTTATTTGTAAACTGAAAAGGATTGTACCTTGTTTCTTGCATGTATGTAATGCAAATTTACTCATTAGCTCCTGCATTTGATTTTTTTATCACACGAGAAAAATAATTCTGCAACAATGAATTTCAAATTCATTAATATTTATTAAGGAATAATAATACAACCAAAACCAATTGTCAGGCTTACAATCACACCTTAAATAACTCTTAAATACAAGCACCCTGAATAGTTTCATGGCAACTGATTTGTGCACAAGATGAACAAAGAGCCATTCAGGTCTATCATCGATAAAATAAATTAGATACATTTTCAAAAATGCTTTACAATATTTAACTTAACACAAATTTGACCAGTGAATAGTTTGACAACTCATATTTTTTCAAAAACAAAATAAAAAATCACTTAATAAATGAATCTTTTTTCTAAAAGTTATCAATCTAACTAACAATTCCAATCAATTGTCAAAAGAAACAAATCTAATAATTATTACCATAAGCCGTGGTCTCACTATAGCCGACAGGCAAAGCGGATGAAAGCAGACTGGAATATTTTGGTGTTCGGAATGAATTCGGATGTTTACTTAACTCAAACACTTTCTCCTTTAAAAGTCATTCGTTTAGAGTTCAGAGCAGTATGCACATGTAAGCCTTGGTCTGCAAAATTTTTCAACATGTTGAAAATTTTGTGCGGAACAGATGCGGCAGATGCGGATGGCCAGTTTGCACTGGCTTTGTAACACATGCTATTTGCGTCCGGAATGTGAACACTTTCTTCGTATCTCATCCTGAATATGTCCTGACTGTCCGCTGATATTTGCTGAATCCTGTCTTTATGCGAACTAGGTACAAAGAAAACACGAACAGTTCCAGAAAATATATGCACAAGGAACGCAGTTGGTCAGAATAAGATGCGAACAGACAACGAACATCCGTATTGGTCAGCGTCTCATTCGTATTCTGTCTGCAATACATCCGTCTTATCCGTATATATCCGTATTTGTATACTTGAAGTTTTCCACTCCGCAACTCATCCGTTAAGCCTGTTTGCTACAGTAAGACCAAGCCTATACAAATAAATCTGAAAACATCAAAAATATCAAGAAGAAAATACTAAAATTTAACAAAGTGTATTAATATCCTGTAATAATGAAAACTGATAGAATGGACCATTATTATATTTTTTCTTTGCCAAACTTTTAGACACATATTTACTTATTTGCAAATAATATTGAAGGACCTTCACTTTAGTTTTAATTAATACATCCAATGATAATGAACAGCACTCTTTAACAAATATTTTTTTACTGAATATTTTGTTTGTTTGAAGAATCCAAGCATTTTTGTAACATTAAACTTATATGATATATATTATAAATAATATTTATCTGAAAAACTTATCATATTCTATGAAGGAGAAGTTGATGAATCCAAACAATTCCATCTTTATACATTTTCCATGGATTCCAACATTTCTATCTATCCCATTGAAAATATCATTTAAAAGTTAATTTGTGACACTTAATTCTATCAACTTGCACATTACAAAAGTTCAGTGTTTTGACAGAAACTAATCTGCCTATGTTATTCATATGATCTGATGGGTAGTTTAGATAAATTGCAGAACAAAATTTTTCAACTTATCATAAAATATGAAATAGACATATCGGTTTAACCAACTTGTTTACTAATCATGACTTTTTCGATGCTTCAGGAACAAATGAATAAAATAAACCCTGATTTTAGATTCCTATTGTAGTAAAATCTTCAGGCTGATCCAGAGTGTAAAAACCATTTCCACAATATACACTATGTGGTATTTCCAGGTGAACAAGCTGCCACAAGATGCAGAGTCTGAAATCAAAGATAACAATCCAATGGCTTTGTTTTTTAAATCTAAATTTAACTATGTAGACATGTAAATTTGATTATTTACAAGATTGTGTTATATGCATAATGTAAAAAAATCAATTATGAATTTTTGAAATTTTGGTTTGTTAAGTTTGTACACAGTGCCCAATAACTTAAACAAAGGCCAATGACCTAAGAGCTGTGTTGGTCATTGCTTTTTCAAAGTTTTGTAAACATTTTCTGGAAAATGCTTCATAAATGAACATTTACATTGTATATCCTTTTTGAGAACAGACTTGAGCTGATGACAATTTGGTTATCTCTATTCTCATTATCTAATATTTGTGTTATTCAAATGACAGCCTCCTTGACAACTCAGTCATAGCTATCATAATTTTTTTTTAAATATTTTTTCTTAATATATCATTTGGAGATATTTTGGTCGATCCCATTACAATAGATTAAATTAGTAACCCAAACCCTCCTTCCCCAATACGATGCTGTACACCAAATACTAAGAAGCTGCCACTTATATTTGCTGAGCTACAGCAGGGAGTATTGCTTCAAGTTGGAAGCCATTAAACAAAGGTCAAATCGAAAAATATGTTTTACATATCAGCTGGGATAAGGTACATTGACACTTAGACAGACAGCCACAGGCGGTGGCACAGTTGGTTAGAGTGCCAGGTTCTCTATGGTGACCCAAAGGTCACAAATTTGTTTCCCAACTATGTTGGCATTGCATTTATGAAACAAGTTTTCATGAGCTGAGGCCTGTGCCTGGAGGGTTAACCCATTGTCCTTGTAAATCTATGATAATTCAGTAAGGAGCACAATATCTGCTACAAGTAGGTCTCTTCATCTTTGTTGGCAAACTAATAGTTGAGATTATATTGCACCTCATATAATTACCTGTTAATATCTCCACATGGTATGCATGATACAACCATTTATCCTCATCACTGATCTCAGACATTACTGGCCCTTCACCTGTCTCTGACATTACAGCCCTCTCACTGATCTCCGTCATTACTTGTAGTTCACTGATCTTTGACATTACTTGCGTCTCGCTTACTGCCCTCTCACTGATCTCCGTCATTACTTGTAGTTCACTGATCTTTGACATTACTTGCGTCTCGCTTACTGGCCTCTCACTGATCTCCGTCATTACTTGTGGTTCACTGATCTCTGACATTATTTGCGTCTCGCTGGGTGACATTACTGGTCCCTCATGTGTCTCCGACATTACTGGCCCTTCACCTGTCTCCGACATTACCGGCCCCTCATGGATCGATGCAGTAGTCATCAACATGTCTTCCTCTTGCCTCTCTAGAAATATATGGTAACAATAACAATATGCTTTACATAGAGCCAAAAATAATAACCTTATTTCTGACATGACCTGAAAATATAGGATGGTGGTAGATTCTTATTTCCATTTAATTTCAAGTATATTGAGAATGAATATTTATATATAAATGAAATGATATCAAAAATTATGTCTTTTCACCTACAAAGTTAGAAAAAACTTTAGGATTGCAGGTTTGAACAAGGCAGGGAATTCAGAAACATGCTTCTTTTCTTTACGTTGAGGTTAAGTCAACCATTTATCTATCACTACCTTTAAAACATAAATATTTGTTTTAAAAGGCCCCACCTTCTACACACATCACAAGTAGGAATGACTTAACATTTCTTACTTGAATAGCATGATGATTTGAATACTTATAAATTGAAGCCAACCCTGATGGTATATTAGTATAGAGAGAATTAAAAAAAGCTTCACGTGGATAATAGAGACAGCACCAGAAAAGCTCAGCTAAACAATGTCACTAATCATTTTACAAGTATTATTACTTTCCTTTATTGATTTGTAACTCTGTTAAAAAGTAACATATATATACAAACAATTTTAAAATTCAGGAAATGGTGAGGAGCAATACAAACCAGACCTGTATTGTCAGTGTAGCCTGTGATTATCTCTGGCATTAGTTTCTGGTCTTTGTTTGCTTTATTCTCGATTTCAGTTTTTTCCTTCATCCATTCATCCTCAGCTGAGTTCTCGTACTCTTTTTTAGTTTGTTCTCTTATTGTTCCTGGTTTATACGCTGGTATCTGGTCTAATGCTAATAATAATATCAATTCTATAGTAAGTTATCACTAGTTTCTACCATAGTTTGAATGCTGCCTTAATGTAAATGTCAATGTTCATCATAACCAATATTACATCAGAATTTGTCTCAATCTATTTCTAATTACAACTTGTAAAATGTGAATATCCCTAACCTGGGGTTGTAAACTGAAATTTGACCCTGATTCTTGTTTTACTCTGCATGGTGCTGCACTTTAGTGTGGCTTTGTAAGACGTGTTGTTATGGAGACCAGTAAACGTATAGGTCTGGGGGTGTACGTCTGAGTTACTGACAGCATTTACTGGGACCTGGGCCTTCAAAATTACCCTATTACCAGTACTTGTCTCCTGAACATTAGAGCATAAGATAAGCTATTACCTTGAGAATAATTTATTCTCTCATAACAAAGAACTATATAAATGTTATAACTGAATTCATCCATTGATTCGACTTATACTATAATACATAAATATTTGCCCATAGTATTTTCTAATCAAAAGTAAAAATAAATGGCAGATATTTACAAAAGGATATTTTCATTAAACCTATAACAGATCAATTGGCAAATTATGGCATAAAAAAGATAAAACCAAACATACTGCTATCAACTTTTATCGATAATGTTATCTTGATTCTCTAAACCTCCAGTAAAGGATGGTTTTTTATCTTAAATTTACAATTCATGTTTGCCTGAGGTCTGGGGTCTAACCTTCTGCAGTCTTATTACACATACTTGCAAACATGTAAGAAATGTCAAAACATTACAAATAGTACCTTCTGGATAAATAATGCCAAACACAAACACAACTATTTTTTTCATAAAATATACCGGTAACTGAATTTCAATGTGAAAATCATATATTTGGAAAATATCTCTTTTGAAAATAAATGCTAGAACAGGTGTTTACCTCTTGTAAAATAATGCCAAAGTAAGGTGGTGGATATTGAGACTTCAGCAACCAGACTAATGTGTATTCATCAGTGTACATACTTTGGCTGCTACTCTTAATCTCAAAGTCATCTAATTCACATTCCTCTGAAAAAGAAAAAGATATATTACTGATTTTTATCAGTATGTGGCATGTTTGATAATTAGTTCAGTCATCAAAGGATTCGATTTAACTAGATATAGAAGGACATAGGAAATGTTTGATATGTTTTTAACAATGTAAAGATATGTTTAAACAATCTTTACATTCCCTGACTTTCCACATGCCATTCTGATTGACTGAATGATAAGTTCTTACTTTAAAAAAATTTGACAAAACACTGTGGTCAAAGGGCAAAACAGCGAATATCTGAGTGCAGATACTTACCAATGAGTGTAAGGTGATGCTGCTCTACCCCTGCTTGTGAGATACACAGATAGAGCCCTTCATCTCCTTGCCTCACAGGGTTGATGATGAGATGGGAAGTGTAAATGCCATTAAATCTGTTGTAAGCATCCGTGAACTTAAATCGCCCATTCAGGCTATAGTTGTGGGTTGCAATCACATTCCTCTTATTATCAGCCCAGACAATGTCAACATCGCCACCTTTATTAATGAGTCGAATTTGAGTCAAAATGAGTCAAACTTTCATATAAGAATAGATTTCTCAAAATATAATATGATTATTATGAAATATTCAAGGTATGTGGGGCAGTGATCTTGTATTATTACACTACTAATGAATTACCCCAAATATATATGAATAAGAGTCCCTGCCTGACATTATTTTGATAAAGCCATTGAGGACCAAACGATATAAATGGGCAATACGCTTGACAACAAATAGCATTATTCCACTTCAAGCCTCATCTGAGATCACAGAATTGACACTAATTGTGTCAAATACCTGTCACATGCAGTTGTGAACAGACCTCAGAAGATAATACAACTGTTATGCCTTCTAGTAATTACAGGATTAATTCATCACACATCATAATGTGACTATCATACAAATAATAGAACCCTACCGTCAGTGTTAATGCGACATGTGAAGAAAGCGGACAATCCAATCACGGCTTTGGGTGTCACATCTTCCGAAACAAATCTCATTCTTTGACTGAAAACTCCTGCAAAATTGCATCTACGTCTTTTATATTAAATTTAATACATTGAAAAATGATAATGAGCTCGAGGACCTCTCGCAGTAAATTTGCCTTCTGTTGATATTGGGCCTGGCGACCATCTTATGGCCTCTGACTGCTAAAAAGATTAATATCAAAAGCAAAAATGATAGCAGAAATCAATCCAATGGAAAGGATTTTTTTAAATTTTGGGAGTGGATTCCATGACTCGGCGCTTCAAGTGTCCATCCCGGCATGCAGTGAGCCTCCGCCGGCAGCCTTTCAACTTATAAAAGTCATCATTTATATTCCAAGTCTCTGTACAGAATTAAACTATGAATACACAATGCACATCACACAAATATAGATCTTCTTGTCAGATCCTTGATAACTCACCTACGACCAATAAAGGTGTGAAAACGAAAAAAAGAAAGCAAGCCATTTTACTCATCCGAGGGCTTCAAGCTTCACTAGTGACCTCAAGCGGCCACCTCTCATTCAATGATTCTGGTGGGAAAATGGATCCAAGGAAGGGCCTTTGTCAACACTCAGGAAAACTGATGTGCGAACAGACACTTTGTTTATTACCAATGAATTACTTAAAATTGAGGGCATATGAAAATATCAAAGTTCTAAAACTGTTCCGCTCTTTCTTTTTGTGATTTAATTGTATACACAGTGTGGCATTCTAACCATAATCACTTGATACAAACACTTCTCCTGTTATCTGTGGGACAATTTTACATACTCCATTTATTAATTTAACTTCTTCTGTGCAAAGGTTCATCTCTCATCAATGTACTCTCACAGTCTCAATACTGTGACCCTCTCCTTCACCACTGGACTGTCAATCCCTCACCACAATATGATCCACTCCCTCATCACTGGACTGTCCATCCCTCACCATTGTGCAATCCTCTCCCTAATCCCTGAACTACTTAGTGTGACCACAATGTGACCCTCTTCCTTATTACTGAACTGTTCCTGCCACACCACTGCGTGACCCTCTTCCTCATCACTGAACTGTCCATCCCTCACCACTCTGTGACCCTCTCCCTTATTACTGGACTGTCCATCCCTCATCAGTATGTGACTCTTTCCCTTTTTACTGGATTGTCACTCCTCATCAGCATGTGACTCTCTCCCTCATCACTGAACTGTCCATCTTTCATTCCATCTGACCCTCTCCCTTATTGCTGGACTGTCCCTCCCACACACCTATGTGACCCTCTCCCTCATCACCGAACTGTCCATCCTTTATCCCCATTT
The DNA here is from genome assembly GCA_949316495.1 of Amphiduros pacificus. Classification (NCBI taxonomy): domain Eukaryota; kingdom Metazoa; phylum Annelida; class Polychaeta; order Phyllodocida; family Hesionidae; genus Amphiduros; species Amphiduros pacificus. The sequence continues at coordinate 26,398,370 of OX439003.1, forward strand.
GACCCTCTCTTATTGCTGAACTCTACCTCCCTCACCACTCTGTGACCCTCTCCGCCATTACTGAAATGTCCATACCTCATCACAATGTGACCCTCTCAGATACTACCGGACTCACTAAAAAATCACTACAATGATTTATTTAATTGTTTACGTAACACTGTAAATAATGTTAAATATGATGTTGAATATTGTGATGAAATGCGTGTTTCTGCTGATGAAATGCAAGATGCTATTATTACTTTAGACAGCAATAAGAGTTGTGGCTTGGATAAGATATATGCTGAACATTTAAAGAATTGTAGTGCTAGAATTTTACAAATGCTGTCAAAATGTATTACTGGTTTTTTTGTCCATGGGTGTTTGCCAGATAAAATGATTTCTATAATTCTTGTTCCAGTAATTAAGAACAAGTCTGGCAAAATAAACAGTAAAGATAACTACATGCCTATTGCCCTTGCAAGTATTTTATCTAAGGTATTAGAGAAGTTAATGTTGACTAGAATGGACAAAAATATGTGTTTGGATTTAAAAGAAAACATGGCACTGATTTATGTATTTATGCTCTGAAAGAGATTGTTTTGAAATATCGTAGTCTTAATGCTACAATGTTTATGACTTTTCTTGATGCTTTTAAAGCATTTGATCGAGTTAATCATACTAAATTGTTTGAAAAACTAGTTAAACGTGGTACTCCAGGTTATTTAATTAGAATTTTAATGTATTGGTATGCTCATCAGACAATGGTTGTCAGATGGGGTAATTGTATGTCTGATCCTTTTAATGTAAGTAATGGAGTACGCCAAGGGGGCATATTGTCCCCTTATCTGTTTAATGTATACATGGATGACTTATCGAAGAAATTGAATGAATGTAAAATTGGTTGTATTATTGGTGATGTTCTACTGAACCGTCTTATGTATGCTGATGATTTTATTATTTTCTGTCCATATAGTGGTGGCCTTCAATTGTTATTGAAAATTTGCTCTCAATATGGGATAGAACATGATATTAAATATAATTCCAAAAAGAGTACTTTGATGATAATTAGATCTAAGGAAGATAAACATTTAAACTTTTCTGACTATTTTTTTAATGGTGAGCTATTAAAAGTATTTAATAATGTAAAGTATCTTGGACATTGCATCTCAGATGATTTTAGAGATGATAAAGATATATACAGGCAATGTTGTAAAATATATGGACAGGGTAATGTACTTGTAAGAACGTTTCACATGTGTACCACTGATGTTAAAGTTAGCTTGTTTAAAACATTTTGTATGCCTTTATACACAGCACAGCTGTGGTGGAATTTTCATAAATATAGCTTTAACAAACTCAAAGTTGCCTATAATGACATTATGAGAATGTTGCTACGCCTACCAAGGTATCATAGTGCTAGTTTGATGTTTGCTAATATTAATGTACCTGCTTGCATAGCTGTTGTAAGAAATTTGATTTTTAAATACATTGGCAGAATTGAAAAGTCTGAAAATGTGATAATACAAAGTATACTGGCTTGTGATATAAAGTATACATCTGCAATATGGAAATATTGGTACAGAACACTTTATGTAAATTTTGATAATGGGTAAATGTCCCATATTATTCACTGTATATTACTGTTTAATACTTAATTGAATTGAATTGAATCATCCCTTACCCCTCATTAGTGAACAGTTCATCCTTCACCATTATGTGGCCTTCACTTATCAATGGAATGTCCATCCTTCACCATTATGTGACCCTCTCCCTCATCACCGAATTGTCCATCGCTTAACATTATGTGATCCATCCTCTCCCTCATTAATGGAATGTCTATTCCTCATCACTATTTGACCTTCTCCCTTAAAATGTGACACTATACAGTCACAAATCTCAAGAACATAATACAGAAAGTGACACATGATGTATGTAAAACCAGCTTCAATTCCATGTCATCCAATCTGTGATGGTAAAGCGTTACAAATATAATCAATCATGCATGAAGTTAGTGGTGGATTATTGCTGCCACATGATGAATTAAATGTACTACTGTAACATTATTTTGTGACACATAGGCATCACACATTTTGTGATGCTTTTTGCTAGTGGCCTCTCTGGGGGGAGGGGGATACCTTCATAATTTTAACCCACGGAGGGTGGGTTGGAATTGAAAACCCCAGATCCTGATTTAGAGAAATATTCTATCTTCAAGCAGTTCATTGGTGCCCTGATTTAGGAATTAGAGTTTGACATATTTTGGGTTGATGCAATAAGAAAACTTTGGCAGCTGCTTTGGGTTTAAAAGGGTTGAAAATGATACCCTGTCTTTGGAGTTGTACATTCAATACCCATATAACATAATAAAAAGTCATGTACATGTTTTAATACTTTAAACATATTTTATATTATTGTATATTTAATAGTAGTAGCATTCCACACGTAATGAACAGCATGATTTACCACCAGGCTAGGGGAAAGACTTTGTACAAATATATCCAAGAAATCTGAGTGCGTTACTGACATTCATATATGCAAGACGAGCATTGATAAGTGTTGTAGACAAATGGTGAGGCAGCAGACAGCTTAATTATCATATCTTTGCTGAGAAAAATAGGCACTGGCCTACTATCCCAGCAGTGACACTTATGTTCCTTTGATCAAGAAATATGCAATTCTGAACACTATTATTGCAGTCCCTGTGTAGAAAAGCAGAAAAAAGGTTCATAAGGGAAGGCAACCTGGCCGGATTAGGACAAAAATGTTCTCAATTAGGAAATTTGAAAAGGGGATTGTGATCCCTGTTTTAGGCAGAAAAGCAGTATCCTGTTTTAGGGAAAATGATAGAATATCCTTCCCCGGTGACGCTGACCATGAAAGTAACCCATCACCCCCCCCCCTCCCAACTGTATATGCAATGCGAAAAACGCAGGAAATACCTCGTCGGCGATTGAGTGCCCAAGAGACAAATTCAGTGCGGCCAACATCACAAATCATATAAAAATGGTCTCGCCTGCTCGCCTGGATAGGATTGGTGAATTTATGTTTATTTTATGGAGACATATCCACTGACAACGTGCACCATGCCTCCAGTAAGTAACAAAGCGTCGGTGGTTTCGAATACAAACATTGTAGCAAAACATTGGGCGAAACCTACAAGTTTTCATTGTTGTCAGTATGACTTGTTGCAAACAGCGCATGACGCTTTGACGCATGACGCATGAGGTACGTAAACTAGTCATGGCATCCACTCCCTAAATAACTAGCCCTTTCCTAAGGATGTTTTCTGCTATATTTTATTTGCATTTTAAACATTTTTGAGCAGCTTAGGGGCAGTTTTTAGGTCGTGGAGTACTTCAGTAAAAAAAATATGGTTTTTAAATTCTCCTGCCTTCTTCATGGAAATTCACTGTTTGCATAATAATGCCTCCAGATAAACTCGCCCCAGCTCAAAACTATAGCATATGAATCTCTTGTGAGACCGCTTGTCGAATACGCGCCCTCCGTCTGGGACCCATTCACACAATGTCAAATACGACAGGTTGAAAAAGTCCAGAGACGAGCGGCCCGTTTTGTTCTGAACAGGCACCGTAACAGGTCAAGTCCCACTGATATGCTTGGTGAGCTGGGTTGGGTCTCGCTGGAGGAACGACGCAGAGCTCAGCGCCTTACAATGATGTATAAGATTGACAATGACCTGGTGGCAATCAATAGGGAACAATATCTGACCCGATGCGAACCGCAGCGATCAACCCGGAACACACACTCCCGATCATACCAAATACCATCAACCAACACTGAGTACCAACGGAATGCCTACTTCTCTCGAAGAGTGCGCGAGTGGAACGGACTCCCCGATAGCGTTGTCACTGCCCCGTCTACAAACGCCTTCCGTGCCAGACTTGCCAGGCACGCCGGGGGTGAGTAGGTGGATGGAACGGGAAGACAGGCGTCACGGGCTGCGCCACTGCATGTTGCATGTTGTTTGTCTGATTTGCCCGCACTGTATTATATGTTTGTTAATCAATTTCTCTTCTTTTTCTTTTTTTTTTTCCCCCCAAATGCGCTTCCCCACATCGGCAGAATCATCAGTCTTGATGGAGTTTGATTATTAACGTAGAAGTAGAAGTAGAAGTAATAATCTTGGAGGAACATTTATTGACACCTCAACATAAATATTCCTTACCTATTTTTGAATATGACTGCTTGGTCAGTTCAACTTTTAAAGTTGTATATTCCTAATAAATTAAGGACAAAAATTTTAATTTGATCACAAGAAATCTCCAAATGTTTGTAACAGTGAAAATGCCAAGAAACATCACCTGATGAAAACACTCTTGAGACAGTGAAAAAATCACTTCCCACAACAAACAAAAGTGGAGGGTGAACTGTAGTCACGTGGTCTCAACCAGTCTTAACATTGGCGGCCATTTCAATTCAGAGGAAGCTAAAATTCTTGTCCATTTAAAAGTGTGTTAACTGACTTAAAACAGAATAAAATGATCGTTTTACAACTGGATATTGAAGAAAACAGATTATACTTTGCAAACAACCAGGCCATGTAATCAGTGAGTACACAATTACAACACCTGCAGTGTGTGTTTACCACGCGCAGCTCAGTGGGCTGCGCTAGGGCAGATTAAATTTGATGAACTCTCTCTAGCCGTGAAATGGCCGCCGGGCCCAAAATAAACAAAAGGCAAATTCACTGCTAGAGATTCTCGAGATATACGTAAACAAGAAAAAGTGGTGCTCCACATCTAACTAACACGGATGGGAAAAAAATTAAGAAACAAAAAAAATTACAACAAATAGAACAAAAATTACAACAAACAAAACAAAATTTAAAATTAACACAAAATGAAACAATCATTGCAAACTGATGGGGGAGCTAAAATTATCTTTGTTCATCTTTTAAAAACATTTAAAAGTATTAAGCATCAATTCTACAATTTGGTGTTTTTGAAAGCTTAGCCATAACATGCATATATGAACATAATGACTATGAGACATAGCAGTTGCACTCCCAGCAGAGGTCTGTTTGAGCCATAAGCTGCACGTGACGGGTAAGCACGGGTAACATGAACTTTATTTGACCCCAATTGAGGCTCAAAGTAGGGTAGCACTGTTTGATGTCATTTTGGTACTATTCAAAGGACAATACATTTCACGACGTCATAAGCATATTGCCATACTCTTATGTCATTTTACTTTTCAGTGCCTCTATGATGACACTCCACATAAAAACGATGCCAAGAAAGGAGTGTGCTTTCATTAGGGACCTATATATTAAGGTCTTGTTCAAATAGATTTTACAGACAATGATGGGGATGCATTTTTCAAAAAAATTATAGATATTAAAGACAAATACATTTATCACCAGTATGTGAATTTTAAATGTTTTTTTTTTTTCAAAATCGGTGCTTAATCCCTTTAATTTGGTATATTAGTGAATATTCTAGCACAACTGTATGCAAAGATGTGCCTTTTCAGTCTCGATTATAAGTACCTCTAATATCAAAGTCAAAGTCAAAGGATTTTATTGGCTTAAAATATAGGGCTAACGACCATCCATTTCCGGTATTTTGGTCTTTGTCAATAAATAAATAAGCTAACGCAATATGAACAGCTATCTATATGAGGTATATCCATCAGTAAAACTTACTTTTTCTTATAAAGGGATTATCGTATGTTATATTCTTACAAGATTGAAAACTCAAGGTCATGTCTTTGCGCATACAATCTTAGCCTTCGCGCACTGATGTTTCTTCTATGCCGAAAGATGAAATTAATATTACTATTATCTGACTTACATATTTGAAGAGAAGAGCTCAATAGCTCAATTTTGAGTTGTCAACGATGTAAATCGGCCGAGAACTGACAGGGCCAAATCCTATGCTCTACATTTTCTAACACAAATCATGTAGGATGTAGGAATGATTCTTACATTGTGCAACCAAAAGTTGGAATTCCTACTTAGCGCAAATAAGTAGGAATAGAAGTGTCAAGTGTAATGAGAGAATTATCGCTCGTAGGGGGGGGTGGTGGTAAGTGGAACGATATAAGATGTTAATTTTAGTTTTTAAGATTTCACATTAATATCTCAGCCAATAATACACTTTCATAAATGATTTATATATGTTTGAAATCATGAGAACAAGAGGAAGACAGTTATAACATACAGGAAGTTATTTGGAGCTAACAATCGTCAGCTTCGCGCAGTTTGGTCTTTGTCAATCATTATATTATCCAACAAAACATGGTCAGTTCATTATATATGTGCTATCATGGGGTATACCCAGATATTTGGCATCATTTTGGTCATTCTTAAGCCCCAGTCACACTTACATCTATCACAGGACTTTGCACGATCTCTTAAATCATCTCACATCGTTTTTTCAGAACGGGAACACACTTGAGGTGGTCTGGAATGGTCTGCCAAAGTCTTGTTTGGTCTGCTGAACTCGGCACAAGCCCACGATTGTTTTGAACTGTTCAAAACAATCGTGTCACAGCCACGATGTGAAGGTGGTCTGGAGGCAATCCAGTGGCAGTCCCTACACAGTCGCGATGCCATCTGGTGCGAACTTGTGGCAATCATTCATAATCTGCTGACTGTCGTACAGGTATTCATCTATGATGTGCATACAGCATGCCACACGTCCATGGGTGGATGGCCTGCCGATCTGGTATGCTCACCTAGCAACCATGACAGATAACATACGACCTTTGAGGACATCTGAGGACTTGTAAAGACTTGTAAAGACTTTGTTAAGACCACAGGAAGACCTGCCCATGTTGCACAGATAGTCACGTGGTGGTCTTGTTATGGTCGAGTAGGTGTCTGGGTCTGAACGCGTCATGTTTCAGCATGGGGTCGTCTGACTTTCGTTTTTTGTGCGATCATCACAATCATGCCAATTCCCGAACAGTCTTGTTAGAGATTGTGAAAGTGTGACTGGGGCTTTACATGCTGACGAATAAATATTACCTTGGACAGCCAGAATTCTCAAATTAGTTGTCCGATTGACATTTCAGTGCGGATTTAGAGGATCAATTTTAATTGCGTTTTAAATTATAAATAAAGGTATTTACTCAATATTATCACAATTACGCCTCGCAGGTCGAGATTTCTCCATGTCCTTGACCTTAGCATCAAAACAAAGTAAAACCTATATATGATTAGAGTGAAGGCAACCGGTTAATCCAACAGATGGGGGGCATGCTGTGGGAGATTGCTATCTGACCATGTGTTGGGGGTCTTGATAATGGCTGCTTGTTGAGGTGCCATTTAACTGACACCTGTTTTTTTTCCAAAGTTAATATATGTTTTTATGTATATCTTTGGATATAATGATATTTCCATGTAAGAAAAGTAATTCATCCAATATGTTTTGATCATTTTAATCATATTACATTGTTCAGGTGTCACTTAGAAAAATAAAGAACTCCTTCTCACTGCAAGTTTCATGCCATAAAATATGGTGTGACACATTGGGACACAAGACATAGATGAAACATGACTTCAGCATTGAGTACATGGATTAAGCATGACTGCAGTATTAATGACAACAAATGTACATGGATTCAGGATTGATAAGATAGATGTAGGATGACTGCAGCATTAAGAAAGGCATGATTTTTGTATTGATGAAATAGATGAAGCATGACCTTTGTATTGATAATATAGATGTGGCATGACTGCAATATTGAGGAGACCAGAAAACCGATGTAAAAGAATATGATGCAAATTTGAAGCCTTGTGGTATAGATGAATGTAATTATGAGCAGTAACGAGGGAAGTGTGCCATGGTCAGCCCTTAATGTGTGCTGGGGTGGTGGTGGGTTACTAATGACCCTCAAGTCTTGACAACATATTCTCACCATGCATAGTACTTTGACCTTATAGTTTGACCACTTATATATCCTTAAGTCTATTTCAGTACATCTTTAACTAAATCATGTACATAGCAAAAGGATACATTTCTAAAATATTACCCCAAAGAGTTTTAAAATGTGAGGCAGAGTGACAATGTTATCACACAAATGTATCGATGTCAGAAACAGCCCATAATACAGCCCTGTGTAAGATGTTTATTGTTATACAGTTTGTTATTCCAGTTTAGAAGTCACAAAGGCATGTATTGCTGCACCAGCAGCTTCATCAGTGAGTGTATCACGCACTTTCTTTATATTGTACAGCTGTTAATATGCTGCCTGACACAATGCACTGATATGCTTCTCCAAAGATACCGCGGTAAATGTTTGTCAAAAATAACCCCTAGATTTTTGGCACTTTTGGGACAAATAGTGTCAGCACCAATGTTTATGCTCAGATTTTGTAGTTTGGCTAGTTGCTGCAGAGTTCCAAACATAACAAATTCTGTCTTGGGCCCATTAGATTCGAAGAAGCCAAGTTGGAACTGGATCCAAATCACATGACTTTGTCTTGGCCTTCCTCAGCAATTTCAACACCTCACTAAAATCTGTCAGTTCTGTTTTGAACAGTTTTATCTCAGGCATAGGCACTAGAGATTCTTCCAACAATCGGGCATCCAATATAACATGTATTTTTGCCACTTAACTCGCAAAAAATTCACCAAAAATTCACTGAATGCCATCGAGAGATGTTAAGTCCTATGTCTGCAGAAAAACCGAAGAAAAATCACAGAAAACACATACGTTTCTATTTGAATACATTATGACTGAGTTTAGGGGTTTGAGGCGCACTTGGATGAGTATACACTGAGAAAAATGTGATTTTCAAGTCCTTGCATCCACGCGTTTATACTAACCCTTTCTTTGGGATTTTTTTCAGCTAACTTTTATTTGCATTTTACATATTTTTGAGCAGTTAGGGTCAGTTTTTGAGTCATGGAATACTTAAGTAAAGAAATCTGCTTTTCCTGATTTTTGACTATCATGAAAAATTACTGTTTCTGTCCAAATCCTGAAGGGACACTATTCTTCAAAACAGGACTTCTCTAACATATCAGTCCCTGCCTCCAATGGCAAAGAGGTGTGCACAGTATTGTCCACAAAATTGACTAGTCATATAAATCTGGCTGAGAACTGATTGGTGATAGAATGAATGACTATTCATACTAGCTAATTCATACAGATTCAAATTGGTAAGCATCTCGGTCAGCCAATGGATTACAGGTTGTGACCTGAAATTGGTCAATTCTGATTGTATGATACTTTGGTAGGCGTGACTCACATGCATGACTGGAAATGGTGAACCAGATTTCGAAGAACATCAAAACAGGGCAATGGCGACCGAGGTAGTGTGGACTACCAATGTAATGCAGCAGGGAGTAGAAGGGACACTTGTTAAAACTATACCACAAAGTCTCCTTGTCGGGTTGGACACAATCAAGGTCACTAGAGGCAGTCATTTAACATGAAAAATCAAACTTGTGACCTGCATTTCTAACTTATGTTTTATTAAAATGCGAGGTCTCCTTGTCCTAAATCAAAAATCTCTTTGCACAAGGACATACCGTTGAAATTTTATGGCTGCTTAACATATGCATGTTGCAGGGGGTACGTACTTTACAAACTGTATACACTGATTTTGGATAATTAAGAAATCTTATCCAAATTAGTTATATTAATGAAACAAATATAAAGCAAATAATTTAATATAGTGTATATAATGATCAAACATAGTTAAAACCAACATACTCTACACATAAACTAACACAGAAACAACACTGATTTTCACAACAAAAATGAAACTAAAATGTTTAGGAAACTGATTTTTATTTTGAATTGATTTGCAATTGACATTCCATAAATTTTTAATACTTAGATATCTTCTTGAGCATCAAATAAGTCTGTTACAGTGTTGGGTTGGGCTTAATCAAGGTCTGAATGTACACTTGACAGTATTACAATGTAATAAGATATATTTCGATGCCACCAAACATTTAAGATGTTGCTTATGATAACGAGCTGAATAATACCTTTTCGATAACAAAAATAAAAATAAACCATGAATCAGTGTACCATTTCCAAAACAATAAATATTTTGATGTCCTATACTTATTAAAAATTAACTGTTATCAATGTGCCATGTGTGTTGTACCTTTTTGTCAAGTTAAAGTTAACAGCTACTGGTAATATAAAGATTACATTGCACAAACAAGGTATATTTTGACTAATTATTATTCATTTAGTTTTTTTAGGATTGTCTCGTGTATGACATCATGGCAATCCTTGATATTCCACAATACCTCAGAAAAAAATGAGTTTTTTAAAGGAATTTCTGGTTTTAACCCCTGTAATAAAAGAGTCTACATTTCTAATAATGATTGATTGATTGATTTTGTTTTTATAAATGAGATGTCTTGTCTGTTTGTAGTGTACATACCCCCATCATAGCATACGTACCCCCTTGTACACAGAGATGTTAGTGTTGGTCTTGATAGAATTTTAAATCATTTATGTTGTTTGTAAAGTGATGAGATGTCAAGTGGACATCTTTGTTAAAAAACAGGTTTGATAATTATGTTTTGGCTTTTAACACAAAATTTCTAAAGATATGAAACATGACGTTGCCTCCATTTTTTAAATTGTATTCTTGTTTAATTTGCTCATTTTGGCGATGTTCTTTGAATAAGAAGTCCACAAACTTTTGTACTTGATGGATTCCTTGCTCTATTTAGTTCATAAATTGTTATGAGCCGCCTAGTCCAATGGTGATCAGTATTTGGTAAATATTACTCAAATGATGTAGTGTACATACCCAAGAAGCAATTACATTTTATTAAGTTCATGGAGTAGACTATACAGACTTTTATGATACTCATTTACAATGAAATAATTATCAAACAATTTTTATTTACTTTCTATATACTTATTCAAAATTAACTTCAAAGTTTCACTTGGTCTGGCTGATGAATTTGGCAGAATGTCGAATATTATCAAAATTATTGTAAGAAATTTTGTGTAGAGAGCAAACACATATATCAAACAATTTCGAAAACTGTTGTTTTGTTAAACAGAGTTGTCCACTTGACATCTCATCACTTTACAAACAACATAAATGATATAAAAGTCTATCAAGACCAACACTAACACCTCTGTGAATAAGGGGGTACGTACTCTACAAGGTGGTACGTACACATAAAACAGACTTCACATCTCATTTTCAGGTTTTGGGAGCATGCTTTCAACCAATAATTATCTCACTAATAATACTCAACATTAGCTCAATATGACTGTATAATATGAATTAGTTGTCTTTTCTGGAACTACCAATTCACATGGGGGTACGTACTCTACGCATTTTTGTTGATATTCTCCTCAAAACATCATTTGGCATAATATTCACATAACAATGATTTGACTATCTTAAATTATTTATTTGTTTATTCCTTCATATGATATTGTCAAATGAAGGTCTTTATTAATCCATTTGTGTTATTAATATTCAGAGATGTTTTTGGGGCCGCGCAGCGCGCGATTCCCCCATCGTTTTAGCCTGTTCCCGCAATCAAATGTCGACCAACGCGTCCATAATGCGCATCAGCAACCAGTGTTCGCCAAAAGTCGTCGGCCCGTCGGACAAAGCCGGTCGTTATATCACATTGTCTGCCGATAATGACTGAAAACAGTGGCCAAATTGTCCGCCATTCTCTACCTGCGCAGTTTCGTATTGTAGTCATCACAAAAATACGTTTTATTGGTTCGTTTTCGGAGATTTTCTGTTGCCGCCATTTTGTAAAGTTTGAGCTATATCCGGGTCATTACGTTTGTCCACACCTGATTATTTCCGCAGTGTTCACTCCTGTTCAAAAGTCGAGCACGTTTTCGGGATTCGTACTCATTTAACAATTAAAAAACCGTGCACGACTTTACACATAAATCAAATGTGGTTCGTAATCTGGTCCCCTATCACTATTTCTAGTTCAAATTCATATTAAAAACGTCACATACCAGTCAAAAAGCCTGAGAAGAGCAGACGACAATTTTACAACTTTCGATTGAGAGATGATCAGAAATATGTGTGTATGTAGGTATGTATGTAGGTAGATATGTAGGATGGTATGTAGGATGGTATGTAGGTAGATATGTAGGTAAGGATGTAGGTTGGTATGAAGGTAGATAAGTACATAATGTGTAGGTAGGTATGTAGATATGTAGGTTAGTATGTAGGTAGGTATGTAGGTTGGTAGTATGTAGGTAGTTATGAAGGTTGAAGACGAAAAGCGTATTTTCTGACCAATTCCTTGCTCCGCGCTCGCCACTGCCCCCATTGGATTCTCAAAATTCCCCATTGTTTTCTACCTGGTGGGGGGATTCCCCCATTGACTCACTTTACCAGAATCATCACTGATATTAGAAATGTAGACAGTCTTTTATTATTGGGGTTTTAAACCAGGAATTCCGTAACAAAACACATATGTTTCTGAGGTATCGTGGAATATGCAATTTGCAGTGATGCCACACACCAGACAATCTAAAAAAACTAGAGAAATAATTAGTCAAAATATGACTTATTTGTGCAATGTAACCTTTATATTAATCGTTAAATTTACCTTAACAGAAAGAATATTTCAAAATATTTCATTGCATTGTAACACTGTCAAATGTACATTCAGACCTTGATTGTGACCAACCTGTGTGCATTTCCAAAGATGACTGCATTCCAAGTGCAAATTTTAAAGGCGTTTTTACGTTGTACATCAAGCATTAAAAAAATAATTTCTTGGGTGAAGATATCTCATTGGAATTATATAAAGACCAGGGAACATCATATACATTTATGCATGTACACATATATTATGATATGCCAATTTTATCCAATTTATTTTCAAATTTCAGAAAAAACACAGAAAAAGATCTGATAGCATAGGATCGAGCAGCACAGATGAGGATGGGCATCCGAGAGACACTAGCACTGTGTGGAAGCTCCATGCAGCAAATGCAAAATGGAGACATATGGCATGTTTCATACAAGGATTTTGTGTTCCGGGAACAAATGAACCATTCATCAGTAACACACCATTATGTCCTGGAGGGCAGTTTAAAGGAGAATTCAATGAATATATTGATGACCCAGACACTAATTTAGATCATATGCTTAATTTTTTACTTGATGGAGAATTAGATAGGATCAGTAAAGTTAAAAGTATAATAGACAATCTGAACAAAGTTGATCGATGGGAGTTACAGTTTTTAGATTTACTTGATTCTGATCCAGTCCCTGTTTCACAAAATCTGGAAGATTATGACAAATGGTGTAACAAAAAAATGCAAAGTATTGCAGCCTTGACACCAGAGGAATACTATTCTGTAAGAGACAGTTGCAATGAGATTCTGAAGTTTATGTCTGACCTGGGCAAGGAGAAAGTGTCTCCTGCTCAAGGTGTATATGACAGTGATTCATCTCACACCAAATGGAGGAAGATTGTTCAAAACCTCTTACACATACTTACCCCAGTATTCACAGATATCATGATGCATCATAGTGGCATGAAAGGCATTCAGGCCAGTTACAAGTAAGCTTTTCCAAATGACCTCCAGTGCTCAAAAAAACGCTTTTTTGGAAATGTTAACCTCCCCGGGTGGATCGGTGTTCCTTTTGGGCTAAAAAAGTCAGGTAATTTTTTTGAAAATTTTTGAAAGACTTTTAGGGGTCTCTCACGGCCCCTCAAATTTGACGTATTTTGGCGATTTTACACAAAAATGACAATAAATTGTGATGTATCTGTATCATTTAATATTCATTTATTTATGCATATTATGGATGAAAACATTAGAATATTACTTTAAATTAACAACTGTAACAGTTTAAATGTAAACTAAAAATTTTTGAACCATTTTTAGGGGTCTCCCACAGCCCCTCAATTTTGGGAATTTGGGCAAAAAATGACAAAAAGTGGTTTTGTATCAGCCTTCTTTAAATCTCTATATGTGTGAATATTATGGCAGAATCCACAACAAAATGACTTAAGTTTCAAATTTAGAATGTATAAAACACATTTTATCACCCTGTTATTACAAATATATATGTTATTATTGTTTCCTACTTATTATTAAACATGGGTGTTTATTGGTGAAATATATTCTATGATTTTACCCATCATGGCACAATGGCATAACCTTTTATAATAAGTGCACTGAGTCTGAGCACTGACCTAGTTATTAGCATATAATACAATGTAATTGTGTTTGAACATTCCTGCATGAGTAGTTGAGTACTGAGTACTACTGACCTAATTATCAAACAATACACATAAATGTTACAACTGGCAGTTTCTCATATGTGAGGAGATCTGCAGATGTCTGCAGCAGTATATTCTCAAAATGTTAAAACGTGGGAATACTAAACAAAATGAATTCCGGAAAGCTCTAGTTGGTGAATCCTTGGAAGTCATGCCAACTTCCAAGCTGCCCACCAGAAGAGTAGTTTTGCAAAGGGCCTGGCATCTTCGCAATGAAAGTACAATGAATAGGCAAATGTCGCCAGTAGGTGATATCAGTGACAAGGAAGTTGCCCGTACTATTGCTGGTGAACTGCTGATGATATGGGAAAGAGCAGCAATTCCCTGTAAAAGGATTGATAAAATTCAGGGTCAGCTAAAGGCATTGATGGATGAGCTTAGTTCCATCATGAAGAACTGGTCACGCCATAAGCCAAATAAAGACCCACTTATGTCATTTTCTGAATCATTGAATCACCTGTTTGATATTTCCTCACCTGATCTATACCACAAGTTATCAGCTTCTGGAAATCCTGAATGGAAAAATGACTGGAAGTTTTATGAAGACCAGAAAAAGGTGCCTCAGGTAGGAAGTATGACTGGGCAAGACAAGGTACTTACAGCCCGCCAGAAAAGGCGTGAGCAGAGAGAGGAGCAGGCAAAAGCACGGATGGACAGTGAGGCAGCTCAAATTGAGCAAGCAGGACTGAAAAGACCAATCAGCAGTACTGTTACTGAATCCAGCACAGGAGCAGACTCAGAAGCTGAAGCAGATGTTTCTGATCATGAGGTGTATACTCCACCACTGCGACACCAGCGGGAAGAGGAAAAAAAGCCTGATATAATCCCATTGCCTGGAGTCAGCAGGAAAGGCTTACTGTCTGCTACAACTGACGCAGCAACAAGGTGGGGTCTTTCCAGTGCGGCACATTTGGGCATGGTTAGCAGTACTATAAATGCTGCTGGAGGGAACATGGATGAGCTTGTGGCAAGCTTGCCCACCAGCAAACGCCACCGCAAGTCCGCTCAAATAGAACAAGGTAGTGTTATAAAAGAGAAGTTTATATCCAAGTTCAGAGACTACAAAAAGGCATTACACTGGGATGGGAAGATCACCCAGTTCCTAGATGAGCAAGGATTGGTATTCCAAGATTGTAATGCAGTTGTTCTCAGTATACCTCTTAGCGGGGTGAAACCACAGTTTATAGGAGCCCCAGTAGTAGAACCAGCAACTGGTGAGCAGTTGGCGGCAGCAGCCATGCACTGTGTAGATGCCTGGGAGGCAAGAGATAGCATTATTGCTACCGTGTGGGACACCACATCAAGCAATACAGGAGCTCAAGAGGGAGCCTCAGTTCATGTTGAAAACCAGTTGGGGCGTACGTTACTGTGGCTTGCCTGCCGCCATCATATAGCAAACTGCATATAAAACATCCGTATGGCCGTCTGCAAGGTGCTACGAGAGGTCCGGATGACCCACTGTTCAAAAGATTCAAAGCCTGGTACACTGCAAGGAAACAGGAGGCCAGGAGAAATGGAGGGCAATTTCCAGTCCCTGGTATATTTGCAAAATGGCAATGGGAAAATGATGAAACATCCCCAACAGGCCCATACCAAAGTGAGGTGAACTGGTTGGCATGCTCTACACTCACCTGGGTTCAAGACCAGCTACGAGCAGATACATTTCCCAGAGGGGACTATAGAGAGCTGTGTGA
Organism: Amphiduros pacificus; assembly: GCA_949316495.1. Lineage (NCBI taxonomy): Eukaryota > Metazoa > Annelida > Polychaeta > Phyllodocida > Hesionidae > Amphiduros > Amphiduros pacificus. The sequence goes on from OX439003.1 coordinate 26,414,277, forward strand.
GCTAATCAATGTCATCCTTGGGGGAGATGTAAGTTTTTGTCTGAATGATATTTTCCTGTACTAAATGTATCTTAATTTTGTATCATCTACATCTATATCTTAACTTAGTAAATAGGGTGGCTCATTTTTTGAAAATTTTTGAAAATCATTGCTCCCAAACCTGATTTGAATGCGTATGGGTATGAAAACCACTGTGATTTTTTTTCGGAATTTTTTGAAAAATTTTAATATGCGCACGGGGGGCGTGGGGGTCAAAGGGCAAATTTACTGTATGAAAAAAGTCAACTTTGTCGTAGAAGGTTGTATAATAGCTCAAATCGTAGGTATTGATGAGTAGAACAAACTTTCTAAAAGAACATATGCTCTAAAACATCATTTTCATACCACAAAATGAATATAACAGTTTTTAGGGTCAATTTTCATTATTGCCAGTGTCCCCTAGTGACACTTTTGATGCCACCAGGTGTCCCTTAAGCAGCAGCAGCAGCCACCTGGTACCCTATTGTTTTCATCCACCATGCTCTGGCAGTTGAAAAGGACAATTTTCTAATGCTAAGTTGGTAACATCCTCAATTTACAATGTCTGGAATACCAGAACGTGGGGTGAAGTTAAGGCCAAAGACAAATCGAAGCAATGCAATTGACATGATAATTGGATCATCCTTGAATCTCATTCCTCAGAGTAAACTGCCTACAAAGAAAGTGGTGTTACAGCGCTGGCAAGGTCACAGAATGAATGGAAAGAAACTCTCAGACAAGGAAATTGCTGAACTTCTCTCTCGTGAAGTTATCCACATATGGAATCTTGCTAGAATCCCAACAATACGTGAAGATCACGTGAAGGATAGAGTGTTCAAGCTGATATCTGAAATCAAGAGATTACTGAAATGCCAAAACTTACATGAGAGTGATGTTGGCAAGGAATTCATGTTGTCAATTGAGCACTGCTTTGATATTGGGCCCAGTAACATGGAGAGTGTTATAGTATCCCGAACAAATCCTATGTGGAAAGAAGATCTAGAATTCTATAAAAATCAACTGCAGGTCCCTCAGGTTGGGGCAATGCTTGGTATTGACAAGCTAACAACTGAGTTGGAAGAAAGACGTCAGGAGAGGCAATTAGCAGAGGAAAAGCGGGCACAGCAGGCAAGAGATGAAAGGTAAGCTGAAATTAGTGTATTGACATATTGATAATCTAATTATTATAATGGACCTATCAGAAGTTTAGATATATGGTTGTATTTAGTGAGGCCCCCACAGCCCCCTCCTCTATATTCAATCCACAGTTCATTTCAGTAAACACAACAGTTCATGGAAAAGATGTGCACAGTTGTTGCTTTGTTGGTATATCATTCTCATTTATCTTATTTGAAGAACCCAGGAAGCATCAACGAGTGAAGCTGTGCCATCAACATCAAATGGTTCAGAAGCCATCTGCAACACCAGTGATATCACACCGAAACAGAGAGTCAGAAATGTTGCATGCTATGTAGAGTCTGAGTATGTTCATTATATGTAAATTCTTTTCAGTATTTTGCACATAGATCAATTTACTTCTCTGCAGTAGTAGTAGAATAAATATAGATGTAGCCAATGGATATTGTTGTACAATAGTTTAGTAGTGGTATAACGAATCTAGTGTAGTTTTTTGCTTTCATGCTTTGTAGTTTGTAGTTTCATTTGCTTTGTAGTTTGTAGACTTACTTCTAATTCTAGCGATAGCCTTTGTAGTGTGATGTAGTTTGGTGGTTATGGTGTCTCTTTCAGGTCTGAAGAAAATAGTGAAGAGGAGTATGAACCAACACAGTATCAACATTATAAAGTGAAAAGGAAGTCTATCAGCATCAGTCTAGATCACCACCAGACAAAAACTATCCTCAAGAAGACAACACCAGTTGCAACCCGCTATAAAGCATCATCTAGTGCCCATCTGGCTATTGTGTCAGGAACCTTGAATACCCTTGGAGTTGATATGGATGATGTAACAGCTAGTGTGGCATCCTCAAAGCGCCATAGAAAGGAAGCACAGAATGAGCGAGCTGCAGAGATAAAGGAGACATTCCGGGAGAAGATGCCAAGACATATAGTGGTCCACTGGGATGGGAAGATAACACAGTTCCTAGGAGAACAAGGATACACATATCAGGATGTGAATGCCGTTGTAGTTACATCACCTCTCACCATCCCCCAACAATTCCTGGGAGCTCCAGTTATGGAAGCTGGCGCCACCGGCCGAGCCCTTTCAGATGTGACACTTGGACTACTGGTGGAGTGGGGCATTCTAGATCAAGCGAAAGTTATCGCTTTAGTGTTTGATACTACAAGCAGCAATTCAGGACTACATGAAGGGGCGGCAAAATGGCTGGAAGAAGCTGTAGGCCCAGTCCTATACAATGCGTGTCGGCACCACATCTATGAGCTCCACATCAAACACCCATACAACGCTGTCATGGGACCAACAAAAGGTTCAGATGATCCACTATTCAAGAGATTCCAGAAGTGGTTTGTGGAGCAGAGGGAGGCAGACCCTGCATTCCCTGACGCCAACCTCTTCCGCAAATGGAACTGGCCAGAATATGATGAGACATCCCCAACAGGGCCTTACAAGAGTGAAAAAAGCTGGTTTGCTAGAGCGTCATTGACATGGGCACAGGAGCAACTTCTCCATGGAACATTCACAAGAGGGGACTATAGGGAGCTGGCAGAGCTATTGAATCTCATTCTTGGAGGGGAGCCAATACGCGTCAGAGCTGGTGAGGTGTTCCAGGTGTTTGAGCTCCGGAAGCCGGGAGCATACCACCATGCCAGGTTCATGGGCAAGTCCCTCTATATCTTGAAGATATACCTACTTAGCCATGTGTTTCAGCTCAGCAGGCGCTACAGCAACAATCTGGATGGAATCGCTGAATACATTATCCTCATCTATGTCAGGTATTTCCTTAGCTCCCGGCTGAGCACAGCTGCTCCTAGGCTTGACCTGTCCTTCTGCTATGAGCTGAAGTCTTACAGAGGACTGCCTGTTACCCTCCAGCGGAAGATAGTGGATCAGGCATCTAACAGCCTGCGCAGACACCTTTGGTATCTATGCCCTGAGCTGGTAGTACTGGGCTTGTTCGATGATGGGCTTTCTCAGTATGAGAAGGAGAAGATGGCTGTGCAGCTGACTCAGACACCCCGCCCAGCTGTATTCCAGACAGGAAAGCCCGGTCAGCCGAACTTTGACCCAGTTGCTGCCCATCTCACTGCTGAACGACCATCTCTTTCAAGATTCATCACTGAGCGATCTTGGTTGGTGTTCCATCTGCTTGATATACAGATGCCTAGCTTACACTGGCTTACCTTGCCACCATCAGAATGGAATCGCTTCCCAGCATACACACACATGCGGGCATTCCTGCAAGACATGGAGGTGGTCAATGATGCTGCTGAGCGTGCTGTCAAAGATGTGGCTGAATATGCTCATATGACCCGAGCAGTTGGAGACAGGGACAATATTGTTCTTGTTGCATGTGACCACCGTGGCCGCATTGGCAATCTGCGCAAAAGAAATCTTAACTTTGTGTAGACAGTGAACTCATATTAGAGACACTATTCTGACGTCATTGAAAGTCAGCTGATATGTATACACCACTCTTACTGTTGATGTTGACTATTAAGGCAAAGTAGTGACAATTATGAGAATTGTGTTAATTACTGTTATGTTGAATGTATTCATTGAGAGTATCCCATCAGGTATGATAGATGCAGCAATACATTTTCAATAGAGAATAAATCATTCACTACTGTATTATTATGGCAATGTTTTACAAAATTGACCCTAAAAACTGTTATTTCCATTTTGTGGTATGAAAATAAAGTTTTAGAGCATATGTTCTTTTACAAAGTTTGTTCTACACATCAATACCTACGATATGAGCTATCATACAACCTTCTACGACAAAGTTGGCTTTTTTCATACAGTAAATTTGCCCTTTGACCCCCACGCCCCCCGTGCGCATATTAAAATTTTTCAAAAAATTCCGAAAAAAAATCACAGTGGTTTTCATATCCATACGCATTCAAATCAGGTTTGGGAGCAATGATTTTCAAAAATTTTCAAAAAATGAGCCACCCTATTAGTAAAGCCATGTAGGTGACCTTAAGATTTTGCCATCATTGTGTTAAACTGGGATGTTAGCTATTCATAATCTAATCTAATCATTACACTTTTCAGCCTATTCGTATACGCAGAGGAGAAATCTTTGAGCACTTTGAGATGTACAGCCCAGGGGCCTACCATCATGCACGTTTCATGGGCAAGAGTATCTACTTGCTCAAGATCTTTCTGCTCTCACATGTTTTCCCCCTCACTCCGGCAGAACAAGGAAAGATCACAAGATTGGTTGGCTATGTAGTTCACCTCTATGGCCGCTACTTCCTCAGTGCTCCTCTGGCGACAGCAGCCCCGCGTCATGATCTTACTCTGTGGTATGACCTGCAGAGGTACCGCCAGCATGACCAAGTTATCGCAGCCGCAGCACTGGCCAGTGTCCGACGCCATCTATGGTACTTATGCCCTGAACTAGTAGTTCTGTCACTATTTGATGACCTCACACCAGTGGAAGACAAGCAGTTCATGGCAGTATTGCTGCTCAATACTCCTTGGCCACAAGTGTTTGCAACAGGCAAACCAGGTCAACCACACTTCAATGCAGTTGCTGCTCAACTTACAGATGACATGCCTTCCCTCGCTGCTTTCATCACAGAGCGGTCATGGCTACTCTTTGAGCTGCTTGCTGTACAAGCAGAATGGCTGCAAGAGCACCCATCAGTGTGGTCGGATTATGAAGAGTATGATCACTGCAAGAGATTCTGTGCAGACTTATCAGTGGTCAATGATCCAGCTGAGAGGGCAGTTAAAGATGTCCAAGATTGTGCCCAAATGACACGGGATCCTCAGCATCGGGATACAGTCATCTTGGTGCGAAGTGACCATAGGGGACGTGTGGCTAACTTGAGAAAAGCCAATCTCAATAATGTGTAGACTGCAGAATCTGTAGACATTAATTACCAAAAGCCCAAAAAACAATTGATATTCATAATATTGAGAGATTAGTCACAGAACTGTATGCATTGCATATGAAACTGAAGCTGATACAAAACCACTTTTTGTCATTTTTTGCCCAAATTCCCAAAATTGAGGGACTGTGTGAGACCCCTAAAAGTGGTTCAAAAAATTTTAGTTTACATTTAAACTGTTACAGTTGTTAATTTAAAGTAATATTCTAATGGATTCATCCATAATATGCATGATTAAATGAATACAGATACATCACAATTTATTGTTGTTTTTGTGTAAAATCGCCAAAATACGTCAAATTTGAGGGGCCGTGAGAGACCCCTAAAAGTGTTTCAAAAATTTTCAAAAAAATTACCTGACTTTTTTAGCCCAAAAGGAACACCGATCCACCCGGGGAGGTTAACATTTCCAAAAAAGCGTTTTTTTGAGCCACCCTAACCTCCACATAATTTATGCTTTTGTTGTCATGTAGATTCATACCAAGGCATCTGTTGCTTCTCAAAGTATTGATAAATTAATTTTGATGATTATATGAAGGTTGGAGAATGCTTATATTGGCTTATATTTGATATAATGTGCTACATAAGATTGGCTTGTATTTAATATAATTTGCTGGACAAAAAGTATGATTTTTTTGCATACATGATGGATTTTCATACCACGAGGATGTTTCAAGTAATTAACCTTTTTTTCCATATTTCCAGGAGAAAGGGAGATATAAAGGACAAGATCAGATTCATGAAATTTGTCAATGCAGGTGACACATACTTCACAAAGAATAGTAAATCAGGGCTGACACACAGAGAACATGAAGAAGTGGCCATCTTGGACTGTGCCCAGGGTTACTGTGTTATAGTGGAGCCTGATGTGGTCATTCAAACATTGATTAAAGAACCCACAGACGGTACCATTCACAAGTTAACAAGTTTAACTATTGAGGTAATTATATAGTATATGTTATCATTTTAGGCTGAACATCAGTTATCAATCAGGCAATGACCAATGACTCTCAACATCAAAGCATAAAGAAATGAAATTTTGAGGCAGCTACATAAAGGAGAGGCAGCTACACTGAGAGACAGCTATACAAGTGTGAGAAACTTGCACAAGTGAGACAGAAATAGTGTTGGTTTTTCCTCAAACAGGAGCAAGCAATCTTGACTTATTTAAAAAGATTTTTTACAAAAAATGGCAAAATAGCATTATATTAAATTTAATTAATGCTATTTTTTATTTATTTAAAAAATTTCAATTTATCATGAGAGACAGACACTAAATTCCAGACAGAGGCAGCTGTTTAATAAAAAAAAATAAAAAAACTGTAGACATTTTTGCTTAGATTTCAAACCTGTGCTTACATATTAAGTCATGCCCAAATCCAGTTTTTTAAAACATTTTGAAGCAAAAATATTTTATCATCATCATGATCATTTTGAAGCAAAAATATTTTATCATCATCATGATCATAATTTTATGCTCAGATTTTAAGCAAGATCTGTAGCTTGCTGAGAACAGCTGCAAATGTTTTGAAAAATGGTTTCTCACTCTTCGAATATATGTTAAAATACAAATATTGCACCATGGCATCACAGAGGTGGCAAGAAAAATCCTGTCAGAGCCTCAATGTTATGAGTGTGTGATAGGTCAAATATCAGTGTGATGTAAACAAACTCATAATTCTGTGATCGGGATAGAATATAAAAATATTTTGACAAGGTAATTAATGTATTTTCAAACACACTAATAGTATAGGAACAAAACAGATGGTACAGATTACAGATGATATAAATATACAAAATAAATCTAATACAATTGAGGTTGAGAAGAATTATATTGTGCTTAAGATCAGCCACAAACTTGTAAAAAAGTTGGATGGTCTCAGATTTGAAGACAATATTTATGTAAGAAAATATTAGGTTTCAAGTTTGCTCACATTTTTTTGCTTGAGATTATTTCATAAAGTGAGCTCTGGAAGTATTCATAACTGGGTCTGTCTGGCCATCAAACTCTTCTCTGAAATGACTGGTCGGATTTTGTGCCTATTACCAGATAATTGACCTGAACAAATCATATATTTTTAAGCCTAATATTAATGGCATACCATTAACACTCACAAGGGAAAGTGTGATCAATTATTTATATTTAAATGAACACCTATTGTCACAAGGGGAAAGGCATCATTACCTTTCCTAAATCTCTATATAAAAATATGTAATATGTTTATGGTAAACCATATTACTGATACCTTGGAATTTATTTTTGCAAAAATGTGCAATAAATTTATAGCTTGCTTCTGACTGTGATACTAAGTACCGATCCTATTGATCCCTTGGACATGATGGGTGCAACAAGCAGATTTTGAGCCAGCTACTATTTCAGTAACAGGCTCAAAATTTGTTCCATGTTTCTATCTGGGACTGTAGGCTCGTGCTAAAATCCAAGACTGTAATTGCAAGATATAGGAGTTGGATGTGCTGTGTTTGGTTTTGTGTGGCAATATCTATAGGCTGATATGAGAATCGGATGATACTGTGGTGTATACACACTAATTAACTTGTATTAAATTTATGACAATAAATCAGGTGCTACCTTTAAATGATTATAAAAGAAGCATCTTAAAAAACTTCCAGGGATGCATCTTAAGAAGCATTAAGAACATTAAGAAATTAATGTATGGAGAAAATGAGAAACTAATACGACAATACAATAAGCAAATGCTGAATATTTAATTGATAATCTTTTAACAAACATTCTCCAGCTCTGCTGTATTTTTATTCTGGAACTTGTGTAAATATATTCATGTGGTTATATTAATATGGCACAATTTCTTTTTCACAGATTGGATCCCAGTGTGCTAACCCAAATCATGTAAGTATAAAAAATTATTATCTCCTTGGCACATCTTATCAGTTCATATGCACAACAGTTAATGCTACAGAAGCATAGAGCAACATTGAATCTTATGGTGGTCTTATTGTAGTCTTCTTCTTGCGGAAATAAATGAATAAATTAGATGAATTAAATTAAATTAAACAGATAGATAAACAGACAGACTGATTACAAAAATAAAAACAAGAAAAAAACCTATATTATGTAACTGTCCTCTTGCACTCGAACATATTATGAATCTATGTGATGAACATATCAAAGATACACATTTAATTTACTCTTTTTTTTTACTATCTTTAGCTGTTCTTAACTAAGCCATCTGAATCAGAATTAAGCACAACTGGACTGGAGGAAAGCATGAGTTATAAAATGGAGATGGAGTGTGAGTCAGAGTCAGATTCTGGCAGTCATATATCAAGGCCAAGTAAACAATCTAAATCTGGTGGCTCTAATAGTGGACAATTAACAACAAAAATGAGTGAAAAGTTTTCAAAAGTGGGTGAAAAAGTGAAAAGTCAGCATCTATTGGAACTCATAGCATCAGCAAAACAGAATGTAGAAATCCTTGATGAAATCCAGTCCAAAAGGCGACTGTCATGGCAAAAAGGCATTTTCAAAACAACTGCAGGGATGTTGTGGTTCCACAATGGAGTTTATCTGACTAGGTTAGATGCAATTATTGGCAGATTAGATGGACATCAGCATAGAAAATGTGGTAAATATATTTTTTGTGAGAAATATTTAACACCATGGAAAGGTCATTGGAAAAGTATTGCTTATTATTGGTTTGCATGTTCCTTGGCATTTCACATATTTGATGATCCTTATGACAGAACCTGAAAACCTAATAACCATTTATAAACCAATGTAACCACTTAACCTCAAAAGGATTGAGGGATGTTAATATCCAAGTTCAACAGACATGCAGGAGTTCTGATTTTTCTGAATAAATAAAGTTATTTTAACATTTTATTACATTTGCTAATTTGGCAACATGTAATAATGTGATGATGTCAAGCCACTTTGGTTATGAACTTTTAACCCTGGTACCTATTGATTATATTAAGTAACCATGGTCTATGCTATATGAAGTAATCATGGTCCATGGGTATAAATAATTGCAATTTTGTCTTTTCCAGGGATTTTTGTACTCTAGTCCAAGAAAATATTGGTTATTTCCAACAATCACCAGTATTTATTACCATTTTCATTGCACAGAACATTTTCAGCTGATATAAAATCCCATAACTTTTACAAATGAAAAAGAAGAAAAAAATCCATACTTGCTGATCACAATTCCAAGACTCACTCATTTGCATTAATTTTAATGAATTATTTTTTTACATGTGATAGTTCAACACTGGAGGCACTCGATTATTGACAGGAATAAGTATCGTGTTTGAGATTGTAACTCAACATTTCTGTCACTTATATAATGTAAAAGGTCTTACTCCTCAGAGATTTAAATATATTTTTTTTTTAGAAAGGTAAAATTGTACCTTTTATTACCACTCAGCCATAGGGCTGATGTGGTATTGTCGTTGCCTTGGCGGGCGGGCGGCGGGCGTGACACTTTGTGCAGGCCGTATCTCAGCAACCGTAAACAGCAGGAGCTTCATATTTGGCATGCATGACTACCATCCACAGTAGATGTGCACTGTCAGGTGTTTTGACCCCTATGACCTTTGACCTTGGTGCTGTGACCTTGAGGTTTCAAATTTTGTGCAGAGCATATCTCAGCAACCGTAAATAGCAGGAAGCTCATATTTGGCATGAATGACCGTCCTGGAGTATAGCTGTGCCTCGTCATATTCATTTTGTTATTTGACCTTTGACCTTGGCTCAGTGACCTTGAACGTAAAAGAGTTGTGTATACAATATGTCAGCCTCATCAAAAATGCAATACAGGCACTTCATATCTATTGTACAGTAATATTTTAGTGACAACATATGCACTGTTCTGTTTTTTCTTTGTTTTTATCGTTGACCTTGATGCAATGACCTTGACCTTTGAATTTTTGTGCAGGCTATATCTCAGCACCCGTAAATAGCAGGCGCTTCATATTTGGCATGCATGACTACCATTCACAGTAGATGTGCACTGTCAGATATTTTGACCCCTATGACCTTTGACCTTGGTGCTGTGACCTTGAGGTTACAAATTTTGTGCAGAGCATATCTCAGCAACCGTAAATAGCAGGAAGCTCATATTTGGCGGGCGTGACACTTTGTGCAGGCCGTATCTCAGCAACCGTAAACAGCAGGAGCTTCATATTTGGCATGCATGACTACCATCCACAGTAGATGTGCACTGTCAGGTGTTTTGACCCCTATGACCTTTGACCTTGGTGCTGTGACCTTGAGGTTTCAAATTTTGTGCAGAGCATATCTCAGCAACCGTTAATAGCAGGAAGCTCATATTTGGCATGAATAACCGTCCTGGAGTATAGCTGTGCCTCGTCATATTCATTTTGTCATTTTACCTTTGACCTTGGCTCAGTGACCTTGAACGTAAAAGAGTTGTGTATACAATATGTCAGCCTCATAAAAAATGCAATACAGGCACTTCATATCTATTTTACATCAATATTTTAGTAACCACAAATGCACTATATAGTTTTTTCTTTGTTTTTATCATTGACCTTGATGCAATGACCTTGACCTTTGTATTTTTGTGCAGGCTATATCTCAGCAACCGTAAACCTCAGGCACTTCATATTTGGCATGCATGACTATCATCCACAGTAGATGTGTACTATCAGTTTTTTTTACCTCTATGACCTTTGACCTTGGTGCTGTGACCTTGAGGTAACAAATTTACTCGTAATGGTCAGAACATGACAAATTTTGGGTCAATTCCACACAAAATTGTCCACAGATTTTAAATATGACACTTTTAATTTCATAAAATTCTTTTTTTAGTAAAAAAGAAGTAATTATTAAATAAACTATGCCAGCATGGGAGCTACCATGCTAGGATTTTAGTTTGATAATGAAGGATATGTGTATAATAGTACAGATTTTACGCAATTTGACAAGTGACATTGCTGTTGAGATTTATATCCCAGATATAAATAAGAGGCCAAGCACGTAGGCCAGGCACTGCAGGTTCCTGTTTAATTTTTTCTTCAGTGCAATAATATGCAGTCACAGCCAATTTATAAGGTAAGAGGACCTTTAAACATTCTATTTTTTATAACTATCTTTATAAATATGAAGGGGAAAATCCGAAGCTGGAAGAATTGGTAAATCGGCAAATACATAGACATTCTCACTCGTGTAAAAAAGGAAAGCAAAATCAATGTCGCTTTAATCATCCAATCCCACCAATGAGGACAACACAGGTCTTAGAAGCATTAGATCCACAGGATGACTCTGTAGATATGGATGAGATCAAATCACTTTGGAAGAAAATCCAAAAAGAACTCACTGAAATGAAGTATGGAGAACAAATAACATTTGAAGTGTTTTTGGAACGCATGAATATCTCAGAAGAGCAGTACATACAAGCTGTAAAATCTTCCATAGATACAAAGACAGTTTTCCTGAAAAGAAATCCTTGGGAAATACGAGTAAATGCTTATAACAAAACCCTTTTGCTTGCCACACGTGCAAACATGGATATCCAGTTTGTCATGAATGTTTATGCATGTGCCAAACATAACAATTGGGCAATATCAGGTAAGCTGCAATCTCCTTATATCAAATTAATGGTACTATGATCCATCAAATATCAGTGTATGTTACTAAATAAATGTGACACAATTTTTTCCTAATAATGTTGTAGGCCTGCCATTTCACAGTCAGTATACATTCTGTGATAGCTGAGTGGTCTCCTGATTTCTAATCAGTCTCGTTTTAGCACAGTTAAGCCACACAAAATCTATTGGATATTATCTGAAGTTTTGTAATATAAACTATGATTTTGTTTATGCAACTAAAATTGTAATTCATTGTATTTGATAAATTGTTGGATAGATATGCTCTTAAAATAAGAGTCCCTCTAATTTTGATGACTTTTGTCTTTTGGAAATAAAGAGGGATACATATATTTTCCAACTTTATTCATGTCTGATGAGTTCTACTTTTTAGCTCTGCTGACTTCTTGAAGTAGCATAGCTTTAGGAGTGGCAAAAATATCTGTCTGTCCGTCTGTCTGTCAGCATTTCTTCAAAAATCTCTAAAGCTACCAGTAATATATATTTTATATTTTATATAAAATAGGTAGATAGAGAGGTGAAGATTTAGATTCCTTCAATTCTTAGTGATGTCACTATTGACCTTAGTGCAGTGATCTTGAGGTCACAAATTTTGTACTGAGCATATCTCAGCAACCCTTATAAGAGAAAATTAAAACTTTGTATACAGAAATGTCTTGGGTCATAGCTGTGCATCACTATACAATTTTAGTCATGTGACCTTTGACCTTGACACATTGACCTTGAATTCAAAATTTATGTACATGCCACATCTCAACCATTAGAAGTGAATAAAAAGTAGTTCATATCTATTATATATCAACACTATGTCAAACACCATTTACTTTTTTTACAGATCTAACCTTTGACCTTGATACTGTGATCTTGACGTTTGGATTATTGTGCAGGCCATGTCTCATGAATTATGAACTGGAAATACTAATATTAGGCATGTATGGCAAACACAGAGTGTTGTCAGTGTTCGCCAAAAGATTTTGACCCACATCAGACAATATATCTGACATTCAGCCAGTCAACGTCAGAAACTTATCTTCAACATCAGACCTTTCAATGCGTATGCCCTTGAATCAATTTTCACAAACTACGGTTGGACTGGAATCCTATTGTACTTGTAATTTATGAACAGCCAAGAATAAGGTAGGAGAAAGGAAAGTCTAAAACACCCAGTGTTTCTTGGGAGGTGCACAATTACTGTGCACATCTTAGAAATGGGGGAAAGCGACTGGACTAGCCTTCAGAACCCTCTGAAAGTTTGTTTGAACATCTCTCATCCATGGAAGATTTGCAGTTAAATTAGCAGACTAAATGAAGGATAACTTGGTATTTAATTCAAGTTTTACTGCAAGCCTCATATAAACAATGTTGGGGAGAAATGGGCACAGAGAAAGGCCATCCTTATCAAACTAATTCAAGCCCCTCTATTTAGATGAATAGGTGAGTCTTGACATTAATTTTTTTTTTAAATACTTCCCTTCAAATCTTCTGACTGATATTACATATTATGCCAATGATATAAAAAAAAATCATTCAAAATTAATTGATAAAAGATATTAGAGTATTTTTAGATGTGTTTTCAGGGACCTCCTCTAGTGATGAGGTGGGGGGGATTTTTTGTCATTCTGTCTGTCAACTTCTTTCTGTCTGTCAACTTCTTTTTCTCTATTAGTTGGAAAGATGTATATTCAGGGGAACAATTATATCTTTTTTTCCATTAGGCTTAGATCTTTTTCCAATGTATAATGATTTTTCAAAAATCTAATTGCTATCACTGAGTTTTCAAGGAGGCTACCATTTTGAATAACATTACAAATATTAGCCAATAAGAATTGAGATAAGTTGGGACCAAATTTTTACATCAGGTTAACAACCAAAATTCCCTTACAGTCCTTTTTGAATTATCCATTTCAGCTCGTTGACTATTCACACTTATATTCAAAGTATAAGCATCTACCATGTGTGCGTCAAAATATAATTTGATATTTTCTTTATTGTGGTGCAGACAAACTTTTAACAAAGCACCCATGTTTGTATTTAGTGCACAAGTACAGTTCCTTATTCATTGTGTACTACATTTCATTTTTCTCGTAGCTTAGTTTGATATCATAATCTCGAATAGAGGGTGACATGGTACTCTGCATGGCGAGGTAGGATCACATTCTACCTCTGCCCCAATAGGCATGAAAATGTCCCTACATTTTCCACAAGGTCGTTTGCATGGTCCACAGACAGGTGTGCATGTGCACAGCCCACCGACTGCACTGCACACTCAATGTCTGCCTTTTTTCAGACCAAAACAAGCTGCCACAACCATACACATGTTCATTGTTACCTACTTCGGGGCCGGTCATTTGACTTTCAGTGGGGGTATCTTAAAACTCTCTCAGAATAAAAAATATCTTAACTCTGAGTGGAAACAAAACTTCCAGAGAAAACTACCAATGTAATATAGAGTAATGTAAAATATGCATTAAAGGCAACTATATGTATTTTCGACTTTCTGACTTCACCAGGGGAAAAGGGCTACTCCATTGAAATCAGATTAATGCTATCATATTGAGGGGGCTAGACATAATCTAGACATGTCTACCAAGTATGTCTAAAGCCCCATTAGTCAATCAAAAATCTTTGAGGTCATTTAAAAAGCATTTCTAAGTTATAAATGCACAAAAAAATGGATATATCTGCTTTTTACAGGGTATATATCCTTTAATGTCCTGGTTTGACCCATACCCTAAAAATGTGTATGGATATATACTTGGAGGCATACTTTGAAAAAAAACCTTCAAAAATCAAATATCACGCTTGATTGATCGTGTTGATATTACTACATTTTAGATGAGGCCATGCTGGCCATTACCTTAATCCAAAGACCTTGACCATGATTCATTTCTCATTTAGGTACTGGAAGGTAAGCTCTTCGTAATAACCCTGTCTGCCTTGTGTCCTTTCTTGCTTCCATCCATCTGTCCTAATGCTCCTATGTTCTTAAGGTTTATTTACAAAGTATATTTATATATGATCTTTCTGAACTTCCATGAAATTACGGGTTATAGCAACATATTTAAGTTATTTCATACCATATGCAATTGAACAACAGCAACTTTTGGCATTTAAACATTTATTTTGACATTTTGCTGAACCTATTTGTTACCAAATTGAATCATAAAATGATTTATTAAGGTTAAATGTCTTGAGGAAAAACATGCAGTTCACACGCAGGATTCCCATATTCTTGTGGCATTCCTCAAAGTACATTGCTTAAGATTTGATAACCCAAACTCCCAAAATATTGAAATCAGGACAAACAGAAAGCTGTCTTAATTAATCATGTTGCATTCACCACAGTCACCGTTTGGCATAATTCATTGGCATATCTTTATAAATTTTGCCTTCCACAAAGAAAATAACATTAAGACATTTTTTCTGAAGATAGATCCACTTAAACAATAAAGAAAGAAATTAATTGATGAGTTTATCATAGTGAATCTGGTTACTATGATAGCAAACAGATAATCATTGGAGAACTGTCTGCTACTAACAATATTACTATGATTGACAAGACTAGAGATAACAAATCTGAGATTTCTGGGAAGTGTGCAAATAAGGAAAGTAAATGTTACCAATAGAAGTATTACCATAAGTTGACTGTTAGATAATTGAGATTTTGATATTTGAGATGTGTTCAATTCATTTGATCTGGACATATGTGTATTTGAGGCCTTATGATTGGATGGCAGTCTGGGAATCTCCATATTATCACCATCCCCATGAACATTTCTAGATACAGAACGTATGGTAGAAGGATTGTTAATACTAGAAGCACAATGAAACCTTTTACGTGATTTGTAAGTATAAATAATGCATATGTTTAAAAATAATATTATAAGGGAAGGTAGGAGCCCTACAAGAATTATATTAGCATAGGAATATATCTTAATCAACAAACCTGATTTGATAAATGTCATACAACCAAGATTTGGAATAAGATCAACGGTTGAATATACTGGAAAACAAAACATCAAATCGAGACCAATTATTATTGAAGAAATGAGTTTAGTGTTTTTCATGGAGTCAAAGGTTTTAGCCTTGAAAGGAAAACATATTGCAATGAACCTCATAACTGTCATCACAGTTATAATGTGTGCACTTGCCATGGCAAAAAAGACCAATAAGAATCCAATAATCTGGCACTCAACCAGTGACCAATGCCTCTTGATGAGTATCATTTGAAAGATATAGTAAGAGGATGAGAGAATAAATCCTTCATCTACCAATGCAACAATTTTCATATAATAGCAGAAAGTTATCTTTCTATTGCATGGCAAATCCATGACATAAAAACATATGATATTTCCAACAGTGCCAATTAACATTATTGGTATAACTATAAAATCCACATACTTGGCTGCCTTAAATACATCATCAGAAAACACCATTTCCCAAAAACTCTTAGTACTGCTATTCACGATATGTGACAAACCATTTGTCAATGTTTCACTTACATTATTATCAGACAGCAAATCACTTGGAGTGGACCCCCAATTGTCAAACGTTAAGTCAGTGATAGTCATCTCTGTTGCCATTGCGACTTGTGCATCATCTTAGTTCTGATTTGCAATTGCAGCAATGACGATGCTCTGTGACTTATATAGGTGGCAATAGACAGAATAGATGTACCATCCTAAATTTTTTGGAATTTCAAAACTGACAAATATTTTTGAACTTCTATTTTTATTACCCTCAGCCCCTGATGTAATCAGGCTGAGGGTATTGCAGTACTCCTGGCGTATGTATGTATGTATGTATGTATGTATGTATGTATGTATGTATGTATGTATGTATGTATGTATGTATGTATGTATGTATGTATGTATGTATGTATGTATGTATGTATGTATGTATGTATGTATGTATGTATGTGTGTGTGTGTGTGTGTGTGTGTGTGTATGTGTGTGTGTATGTATGTATGTATGTATGACGGCGACCTTCACCTACTTTTCAAGGTCACAGGGACAATTATGTGAAATGGCAGCTTCATTAAACTTGACACACATAAGCATCTGGTGAAAACCTCGGACGAGACCGATGGACAGCGACCTTGACATATTTTTCTAGGTCACAGGGACAATTATGTGAAATCCCTAGAATCACAATAACTCTAGAACAATTGATGGCAGCTTTATGAGACTTGACACACATGAGCATCTGTTGAAGACCTCAGACATTTTTCTATGGAGCATGACCTTCACCTACTTTTCAAGGTCACAGTGACAATTATGTGAAATCCCTATCATTGCTATAACTCGAGAACGAATGATGGCAGCTTTATGAGACTTGACACACATAAGCATCTGGTGAAGACCTCAGTGAAGACCTTCACCTACTTTTCAAGGTCACAGGAACAATTTCGTGGTGCGGTGAGGTTTTGTTCACAAATATTGTGTGGAGCGAATGTTGTGCAATAAGTTACCAGGGCTGAGGGTTGATGCATCTCTGATGCCTATGTTTGAACTTCTATTTCACAATATTAAATCTGCATAATATATTTTAATACAATTGTGTTAGTTCAGTTTTGAATGCAGTGTTAGTGTATAAAATAATTTGGGTATATTTTCCTTAAAACATTCAGGAAACCTGAATTTCAGACACATTTTCTTTACATGAAATGAATATTTATACCCTAAACAGTGCTTTTATGTAGTATTGCCCAAATATTCCCTGTTAGCAACTTTCTGTGGCACTTGCAAGTTGATCAGTTGTCTGCTGAAACCTAACCAGCAATTGAATACTTTGTCAACAAGCTTTGTTTAGCTGGTCTGTGATCTCATGTAAACACCTAATTAGTTACCAGTTGGGCACCTGTCCAGCTTGGGAAACAGGGTGGAGATGTTTTGTACAATTAATTGTCTGAAGTATACTTCAGAACAACGTAAGATTATTTAAATATTATTTGAATCAATGATATAACTATTTTATGGTTGTGACAAATATCTTATGTTTGTGAAAGATATATTCAATTGTTCAATAGTATACTATTTATTTGAAAATTATTTTATGCATGTGAAAACCTTTCTGTCAAAAAGGGAAGTCATGACTCAAAGGCTGCATGGAATCCCCCTTAACTTAAAGGCCAAGATATGGGAAAAATGACATAAAACCCTTTGATCACTGGTTTGGCCTTAAATCACAAGGACTTTGAATGGCAAAACTGTGAATGCTCAGTGATAATTGGTATCAGTGAAATTTATGATTTGACCCTCTTTGATGAAATTTGAGGTTTTTCACACCACTGAATGGGAAGACATCAAAGGCTGCATGGATTCACCCTTAAAGGCTGTGCTGTATAGAATTGATTTTTTTTTTTTTTTTACTTTTTTTTGCAAACATATATATAAAGAATAATGATTTTGTATAGAAAACAAAGATAAAATCTTCTATTTGAGAGAAATACACATCAGAACATATAGAATTGAATTATTTTTTGCGTAGAAAATATTAAGAATAATGACTTTATATAGGAGACAAAGATGAAATCTTCATATTGGGCATCTATTTACACATCAGAACTCATAAAACTGAATTATCAATTTCTGCAAAATCTTCTCGGACATTTGTACTCAGAATCTCGTGAATATTCATCTGTTTTTAATAATTTTACCACCAAAAGAAAGCCAAGAAAAGGCACTATCATCATGATAAGTGTTATCTTCCAATTCATTCTCTAAATAGTGAAAAAATGGCCAAAAATGTGTTGTTCCAATTTTGACAGTTGGTAAACATCACCTCCTGTGACTTACGGAGCCCCCTGACAGTTCAAAGGTCAAGGTCACACAGCACACTTCCTGTCCAGTACTGGCAGATCTTCTTTTGTGGATTTCAGACAGATAGCCTGTATGTTTGTCAATTTTAAGATCATATATTATTTTCAGATACCTTAAACCACTGTAAAATAGCCTGGAACCTTCCAGGTTTCATGAATGCTTTAAGGGTTATGAACTCACTGCATCACCGATTCATTTGCAAAAAAGTAATCCTTATTATCCAATGCCATATTTCCATCTACATTTGCCCTTTTAATAAAGCAATTGCAGTGCAAGTTACATAAAATTAAGGATTCTGGCTGCAGCCCTGTCTAATAATACAGTTGATACCACAGATTATTACAATGCCTTTCTGATAAATTGGTAACATGGTATCTATTTGAACAGCATCCACATAGCAAAAGCAAGAGGAAAACAGCTGGAAAAAATAGTTGAGAAAAAATAAGCAATTCTATTTTCCCTCTTGTCCCCTGAATGATTAGTGGTCAAAGATGTTTACTGTTTATAGTTTCATGATATGGCTTTCACATGATTGGGTTTCTGATCCACTATACTCGGAAACAAACCTAATCATCAAAGCTCCAATATCACTGACAAAGAATTATGGTAGCGAGACTTTCCTAGAAAACATCATTACCATTAGGTATACTTTTACTCATTAGTATTGATGAGAAGAATAAGTATACAAGGAACAATGCTTTCCTATCATGCATGCAATGTTGAATGAGGAAATGGGTTCATGATGCATATGACAGTTACTGCAAAACATGTGCGTGAAGTTCTTTTGATATTCAATATTTGACATTTATCTCAAAAGGTGTCATCAAGTATGTATCAGTATACCCTTTTGGGACATGGTGAATAAAGTTATGCAAAAGGATGTATATCCTGTCAAAAAGGGAAATATCCCTTTTCCTATGACAAATGAGTTTTTCAGCACGGTTTATGGCCTTCTCAACGTTGTAGCACTGTCTTGATCAATTGTTAGAAGTATACTAATGGAAAATAACTATATATACCTTCATACCCTCTTTGGATATGGGTAGAAATGTTATGTAATAATATCATAAGAGTAATTCTTGTTTGATTTAGTTATAAAAAGACAGCAATTTTTGAAGACTCGATAATTTAGAATTGTCATCAATAAAAAGATCTGAGTTTACCTGACAATACAGATTAGTGCTATATATTTCAGTTTGGATATTGCCACGGTTTGTGATGATTATTTTGCTATCCAGCCAGAACATGATTGTCAGAAGTGAAATCAAGGCTCATTCGTGTCTTATCCAAAGTGCATTATGAAAATAAAATGAAGAAAGTTTTCTTTTAAAATTCAAATTTTTTCTCTGAATCTAGAGAGTTTATGAGTGACCCAAAACTAAAGTGAGCACAGAATTTAGCATGTACAAGGTCATTCACAATCCATCTCAGTTGGGTAATCTTTGTTGTTTTTTGTATGCAACACTTAGAGTAATTATAAATGTATGTAATAATGTCATGAGAGAAACTCCACACTACACGGTGGCGCTTGGTTTGAACTTTTATTTTCTCATCATACAAAACCGTTCCAGGCTGGCCTGCCGGTCAGCAAGGGAGGACCTCTTATATACCCCATGCCCTTGATGGTTGGCCGCCAGACTTACATAAAAAGTACTCAAAGACATAATAATTTTGTACAAAAACATAACCAAATACGCCCTGAAGAACTGGTTGAACTTCATTATTTTAACTGTTTTCACAGAATGTCCTTTTGTGATTGGTCGGGAAAGGGGTTGCACTTGGTAATCACGACTTATCCTGGGCGTCTAAATATTAGATAGTCAGGTTGCCAAAGTTGATTTCAAGGCCTAACCCTGCACCGAAAGTAAAAGTTTTTTTCTCGCTGGAGTCTATTAGAATGGGACCGCTATAATGAATATCTGGCGGATAACAAGAGAATATCCTTGGGAATTCCGAGAAATCCAAGATGGCTGCAAAAATCGGTGCAGTACTCCAAAAAAGCTAACTTTTGAACCAATTGGCCTCGAATCACAAATGATACCTCTTTTCCAACTAATTTTGGGAAGACAAATCCATTGGTATGGTTATTATTGTAATTGGAGGTCAGGAACAGGGTCAAAGGTCAGGTTCTAGGTAATTTTATGTCGATAACACCAAAGAAAACTCCATTTTTTGAAGAAATATGTACAATATTCACTCTAATTAGCACCCGGGACACTTAGCCATTAGATCCTGCCCTTTATAGCTCCAGACTTTTCTTCTCCAACATTTTGTTTCTTCTCCTCTGTTTCCCTTACTAGATAAGCAGGTATCCATCGCTTCAGATATTTCGGGTCTCTATCAACATCACATGCACCTCCACAGTAGAAACATTGTGAGAGCCGGTCAAATGGATTCCCCAAACTGGTATGTATTCTTTTTTCTGGTAGTGGAGAAGGATCTGTTGCAGCTCTTTTCTGCTTGTCTGACAAATGCTTTGCCTTTATAAGATATTTTGATACACATGACTTATGGTATTTGGCATGATGGTCTTTCAGTCTTGTGCCAAGTTCTAAATGTAGATCATCACCCTGTATTTTGCTGGCTTCAATGATATTTTTCAATCTACCACTGTCACTCTGGCTCATTTGGGGTTTCTCAGTGTCTGAACAGTCATAACAGAACTTGAAAATGCACTTTTCTTCCATTTCAATAACTATTTTACACCACCACCAATAAAAGCACTATTTGTCTATACTACTCTATGCTTTGTTATCAGCACCACAACCACATTCCATGCAAATCAGAAACATAAAGTGAAAATACCATTTAATATTAGATTCTATGCATAGGAAAAAGAATTGGGTTAGTGTAGAAGAAAGGAACAAAGTGTGGATGGTAAATAGGGTTTCACTCTCGTTCAAGTAAAATAGATAGAAACCCAGTCACAAATAAAATCCATTCCTTAGCATTGCTGGCAGGTGTTGGTAAAACACGGTTGGCCTATGATATACATTTAAATGGCCTTGATCTGCTAAGTATGTGAGAAGTTAAAGCTAGCTTCTATCAATTTTCATTATTAAGAGATTTGCATTTGAACTTAAAAAATCTCAATTTCAATAGAAATTTTCCAAATAATTATATCTTCACAATTAAAAGTGATAGAAGCAAAATTTTAAATCTCACATAGTCAGAAAAAGGGCCCTATAAGTCAAGCACAAATAATATCAAATAGCTATTTGTCTTCCCAAAATTAGTTGGAAAAGAGGGAGGGAGGGAGGGATGGATGGATGGATGGATGGATGGATAGAGGTAGGTAGGTATGGTTGGAGGTAGGTGTGGATGGATGGATGGAGGTTGGTAGATATGTATTGATGGATGGATTGATGGATGGATTGATATATGTAGGTATGTATGTATGGATGAATGTATAGATGTATTGATTGAGGTAGGTAGGTAGGGATGGGTCGATGGATGGATGGATGTTTGTGTGTATGTTGGTTTGTATATATGGATAGATGAATGTACATGTATGGATGTAGGTATGGATGGATGGATGTCAGGTGGCCAAGGATAAAAAGTGTATTTTGCAGAAAGGCACTACAATATTCATCCATATATGGAAATAACATTGTGAGAAGAATTGAACAAAAAATCCCTGCAGATTTCTTCAGCGCAAGAATATTTTGGTCAGACTTGCTTCAAAACATGAAAGATTCTAATCCACTAGCTGTCACATTAGGATGCATAGAGGCAAAACTTGTTGACAGTGTTATTCTTTGCACACAGATAGAAAATGAGCAGGCATTATTTGACACACTTGTTCATGGGTTTGTTCATGTAATTGAGTTTGTTAATGGTAATGAACATGAGAATGATGAAAGATTTGAAAATCTACGAGCGTGAAGTTCATTTGATATTTGATATTTGATATTTGACGTTTTTTTCAAAGTATGCCTCCAAGTATATATCTATACACACTTATAGGATATGGGTCAAAACAGGATATAAAAGGATATATACCCTGTCAAAAGTTGATATATCCTTTTTATTCGCAATAAATCCAATTTTTATACATTTATAACTTAGAAATGTTTTTTAAATGATCTCAAAGACTTTTGATTGACTAATTGGGCCTTAGACATACTTGGTAGACATGTCTAGATTACGTCTAGCCCCCTCAATATGAGAGCATAAATCTGAGTTCAATGGAATAGCCCTTTTTCCATGACAGAGTCAATATATTCGACCTGCTGACTGGTATGAAGTGGGAGGAGTACTAAAAAGACTTTTGATTGACTAATGGGGCCTTAGACATACTTGGTAGACATGTCTAGATTACGTCTAGCCCCCTCAATATGAGAGCATAAATCTGAGTTCAATGGAATAGCCCTTTTGCCCTGGCAAAGTCAATATATTCGACCTACTGACTGGTATGAGGTTGGGGAGGAGGGAGGGAGAGTACTAAAAAGACTTTTGATTGACTAATGGGGCCTTAGACATACTTGGTAGACATGTCTAGATTATGTCTAGCCCCCTCAATATGAGAGCATAAATCTGAGTTCAATGGAATAGCCCTTTTCCTCTGACAAAGTCAATATATTCGACCTACTGACTGGTATGAGGTGGGGGGAGTACTAAAAAGACTTTTGATTGACTAATGGGGCCTTAGACATACTTGGTAGACATGTCTAGATTATGTGTAGCCCCCTCAATATGAGAGCATAAATCTGAATTCAATGGAATAGCCCTTTTCCCCTGACAAAGTCAATATATTCGACCTACTGACTGGTATGAGGTGGGGGGAGTACTAAAAAGACTTTTGATTGACTAATGGGGCCTTAGACATACTTGGTAGACATGTCTAGATTATGTGTAGCCCCCTCAATATGAGAGCATAAATCTGAATTCAATGGAATAGCCCTTTTGCCCTGGCAAAGTCAATATATTCGAACTACTGACTGGTATGAGGTTGGGGAGGAGGTAGGGAGAGTACTAAAAAGACTTTTGATTGACTAATGGGGCCTTAGACATACTTGGTAGACATGTCTAGATTATGTGTAGCACCCTCAATATGAGAGCATAAATCTGAGTTCAATGGAATAGCCCTTTTCCCCTGACAAAGTCAATATATTCGACCTACTGACTGGTATGAGGTTGGGGAGGAGGGAGGGAGAGTACTAAAAATACTTTTGATTGACTAATGGGGCCTTAGACATACTTGGTAGACATGTCTAGATTATGTCTAGCCCCTTCAATATGAGAGCATAAATCTGTGTTCAATGGAATAGCCCTTTTTCCCTGACAGAGCCAATATATTCGACCTACTGAACGGTATGAGGTTGGGGAGGGGGAGAGTACTAAATAGACTTTTGATTGACTAATGGGGCCTTAGACATATTTAATAGACATGTCTAGATTGTGTCTAGCCCCCTCAATATGAGAGCATAAATCTGAGTTCAATGGAATAGCCTTTTTACCCTGACAAAGTCAATATATTCGACCTACTGACTGGTATGAGGTGGGGTGAGAGTGCTAAAAAGACTTTTGATTGGCTAATGGGGCCTTAGACATACTTGGTAGACATGTCTAGATTGTGTCTAGCCCCCTCAATATGAGAGCATAAATCTGAATTCAATGGAATAGCCCTTTTTCCCTGACAGAGTCAATATATTCGACCTACTGACTGGTATGAGGTGGGGGGAGTACTAAATAGACTTTTGATTGACTAATGGGGCCTTAGACATATTTGGTAGACATGTCTAGATTTTGTCTAGCCCCCTCAATATGAGAGCATAAATCTGAGTTCAATGGAATAGCCCTTTTTCCCTGACAAAGTCAATATATACGACCTACTGAATGGTATGAGGTTGTGGAGGGGGGAGAGTACTAAATAGACTTTTGATTGACTAATGGGGCCTTAGACATACTTGGTAGACATGTCTAGATTATGTCTAGCCCCCTCAATATGAGAGCATAAATCTGATTTCAATGGAATAGCCTTTTTTCCCTGACAGAGTCAATATATAAGTCTTTTTAGTACTCCCCCCACCTCATACCAGTCAGTAAGTCGAATATATGGACTCTCTCGGGGAAAAAGGGCTATTCCATTGAACTCAGATTTATGCTCTCATATTGAGGGGGCTAGACACAATCTAGACATGTCTACCAAGTATGTCTTAGGCCCCATTAGTCAATCAAAAGTCTTTTTAGTACTCCCCCAACCTCATACCATTCAGTAGGTCGTATATATTGACTTTGTCAGGGAAAAAGGGCTATTCCATTGAACTCAGATTTATGCTCTCATATTGAAGGGGCTAGACACAATCTAGACATGTCTACCAAATATGTCTAAGGCCCCATTAGTCAATCAAAAGTCTTTTTAGTACTCCCCCAACCTCATACCATTCAGTAGGTCGTATATATTGACTTTGTCAGGGAAAAAGGGCTATTCCATTGAACTCAGATTTATGCTCTCATATTGAGGGGGCTAGACACAATCTAGACATGTCTACCAAATATGTCTAAGGCCCCATTAGTCAATCAAAAGTCTTTTTAGTACTCCCCCAACCTCATACCATTCAGTAGGTCGTATATATTGACTTTGTCAGGGAAAAAGGGCTATTCCATTGAACTCAGATTTATGCTCTCATATTGAGGGCGCTAGACATAATCTAGACATGTCTACCAAATATGTCTAAGGCCCCATTAGTCAATCAAAAGTCTTTTTAGTACTCCCCCCACCTCATACCAGTCAGTAGGTCGAATATATGGACTCTCTCGGGGAAAAAGGGCTATTCCATTGAACTCAGATTTATGCTCTCATATTGAGGGGGCTAGACACAATCTAGACATGTCTACCAAATATGTCTAATGCCCCATTAGTCAATCAAAAGTCTTTTTAGTACTCCCCCAACCTCATACCATTCAGTAGGTCGTATATATTGACTTTGTCAGGGAAAAAGGGCTATTCCATTGAACTCAGATTTATGCTCTCATATTGAGGGGGCTAGACACAATCTAGACATGTCTATTAAATATGTCTAAGGCCCCATTAGTCAATCAAAAGTCTATTTAGTACTCTCCCCCCTCCCCAACCTCATACCGTTCAGTAGGTCGAATATATTGGCTCTGTCAGGGAAAGAGGGCTATTCCATTGAACACAGATTTATGCTCTCATATTGAAGGGGCTAGACATAATCTAGACATGTCTACCAAATATGTCTAAGGCCCTATTAGTCAATCAAAAGTCTTTTTAGTATTCCCCCCACCTCATATCAGTCAGTAGGTCGAATATATTGACTCTGTCAGGGAAAAAGTGCTATTCCATTGAACTCAGATTTATGCTCTCATATTGAGGGGGCTAGACACAATCTAGACATGTCTACCAAGTATGTCTAAGGCCCCATTAGTCAATCAAAAGTCTTTTTAGTACTCCCCCCACCTCATACCAGTCAGTAGGTCGAATATATGGACTCTCTCGGGGAAAAAGGGCTATTCCATTGAACTCAGATTTATGCTCTCATATTGAGGGGGCTAGACACAATCTAGACATGTCTTCCAAATATGTCTAAGACCCCATTAGTCAATCAAAAGTCTTTTTAGTACTCCCCCAACCTCATACCATTCAGTAGGTCATATATATTGACTTTGTCAGGGAAAAAGGGCTATTCCATTGAACTCAGATTTATGATCTCATATTGAGGGGGCTAGACACAATCTAGACATGTCTACCAAGTATGTCTAAGGCCCCATTATTCAATCAAAAGTCTTTTTAGTACTCCCCCAACCTCATACCATTCAGTAGGTCGTATATATTGACTTTGTCAGGGAAAAAGGGCTATTCCATTGAACTCAGATTTATGCTCTCATATTGAGGGGGCTAGACATAATCTAGACATGTCTACAAAATATGTCTAAGGCCCCATTAGTCAATCAAAAGTCTTTTTAGTACTCCCCCCACCTCATACCAGTCAGTAGGTCGAATATATGGACTCTCTCGGGGAAAAAGGGCTATTCCATTGAACTCAGATTTATGCTCTCATATTGAGGGGGCTAGACGTAATCTAGACATGTCTACCAAGTATGTCTAAGGCCCCATTAGTCAATCAAAAGTCTATTTAGTACTCTCCCCCCTCCCCAACCTCATACCGTTCAGTAGGTCGAATATATTGGCTCTGTCAGGGAAAGAGGGCTATTCCATTGAACACAGATTTATGCTCTCATATTGAAGGGGCTAGACATAATCTAGACATGTCTACCAAATATGTCTAAGGCCCTATTAGTCAATCAAAAGTCTTTTTAGTATTCCCCCACCTCATATCAGTCAGTAGGTCGAATATATTGACTCTGTCAGGGAAAAAGTGCTATTCCATTGAACTCAGATTTATGCTCTCATATTGAGGGGGCTAGACACAATCTAGACATGTCTACCAAGTATGTCTAAGGCCCCATTAGTCAATCAAAAGTCTTTTTAGTACTCCCCCACCTCATACCAGTCAGTAGGTCGAATATATGGACTCTCTCGGGGAAAAAGGGCTATTCCATTGAACTCAGATTTATGCTCTCATATTGAGGGGGCTAGACACAATCTAGACATGTCTACCAAATATGTCTAAGACCCCATTAGTCAATCAAAAGTCTTTTTAGTACTCCCCCAACCTCATACCATTCAGTAGGTCATATATATTGACTTTGTCAGGGAAAAAGGGCTATTCCATTGAACTCAGATTTATGATCTCATATTGAGGGGGCTAGACACAATCTAGACATGTCTACCAAGTATGTCTAAGGCCCCATTATTCAATCAAAAGTCTTTTTAGTACTCCCCCAACCTCATACCATTCAGTAGGTCGTATATATTGACTTTGTCAGGGAAAAAGGGCTATTCCATTGAACTCAGATTTATGCTCTCATATTGAGGGGGCTAGACATAATCTAGACATGTCTACCAAATATGTCTAAGGCCCCATTAGTCAATCAAAAGTCTTTTTAGTACTCCCCCCACCTCATACCAGTCAGTAGGTCGAATATATGGACTCTCTCAGGGAAAAAGGGCTATTCCATTGAACTCAAATTTATGCTCTCATATTGAGGGGGCTAGACGTAATCTAGACATGTCTACCAAGTATGTATAAGGCCCCATTAGTCAATCAAAAGTCTTTTTAGTACTCCCCCAACCTCATACCATTCAGTAGGTCGAATATATTGACTTTGTCAGGGAAAAAGGGCTATTCCATTGAACTCACATTTATGCTCTCATATTGAGGGGGCTAGACATAATCTAGACATGTCTACGAAATATGTCTAAGTCCCCAATAGTCAATCAAAAGTCTTTTTAGTACTCCCCCCACCTCATACCAGTAAGTAGGTCGAATATATGGACTCTCTCGGGGAAAAAGGGCTATTCCATTGAACTCAGATTTATGCTCTCATATTGAGGGGGCTAGACGTAATCTAGACATGTCTACCAAGTATGTGTAAGGCCCCATTTGTCAATCAAAAGTCTTTTTAGTACTCCTCCCACTTCATACCAGTCAGTAGGTCGAATATATTGACTCTGTCAGGGAAAAGGGCTATTCCATTGAACTCAGATTTATGCTCTCATATTGAGGGGGCTAGACAGATTCTAGACATGTCTATCAAGTATGTTTGAGGGTCTATTAGTCAATCAAAAGTCTTTTTAGTTCTCCTCCCACCTCATACCAGTCAGTAGGTCGAATATATTGACTCTGTCAGGAAAAAAGGGCTATTCCATTGAACTCAGATTTATGCTCTCATATTGAGGGGGCTAGACATAATCTAGACATGTCTACCAAGTATCCTAAGGCCCCATTAGTCAATCAAAAGTCTTTTTAGTACTCTCCCTCCCTCCTCCCCAACATCATACCAGTCAGTAGGTCGAATAAATTGACTTTGTCAGGGCAAAAGGGCTATTCCATTGAACTCAGATTTATGCTCTCATATTGAGGGGGCTATACACATTCTAGACATACCTACCAAGTATGTTTGAGGGTCCATTAGTCAATCAAAAGTCTTTTTAGTACTCCTCCCACCTCATACCAGTCAGTAGGTCGAATATATTGACTCTGTCAGGAAAAAAGGGCTATTCCATTGAACTCAGATTTATGCTCTCATATTGAGGGGGCTAGACATAATCTAGACATACCTACCAAATATGTGTAAGGCCCCATTAGTCAATCAAAAGTCTTTTTAGTACTCTTCCCACTTCATACCAGTCAGTAGGTCGAATATATTGACTCTGTCAGGAAAAAAGGGCTATTCCATTGAACTCAGATTTATGCTCTCATATTGAGGGGGCTAGACATAATCAAGACATATCTACCAAGTATGTGTAAGGCCCCATTAGTCAATCAAAAGTCTTTTTAGTACTCTCTCCCCCCCTCCCCAACCTCATACCAGTCAGTATGTCGAATATATTGACTTTGTCAGGGGAAAAGGGCTATTCCATTGAACTCAGATTTATGCTCTCATATTGAGGGGGCTAGACATAATCTAGACATGTCTACCAAGTATGTCTAAGGCTCCATTAGTCAATCAAAAGTCTTTTTAGTACTCTCCCTCCCTACTCCCCAACCTCATACCAGTCAGTAGGTCGAATATATTGACTTTGCCAGGGGAAAAGGGCTATTCCATTGAACTGAGATTTATGCTCTCATATTGAGGGGGCTAGACATAATCTAGACATGTCTACCAAGTATGTCTAAGGCCCCATTAGTCAATCAAAAGTCTTTTTAGTACTCTCCCTCCCTCCTCCCCAACATCATACCAGTCAGTAGGTCGAATATATTGACTTTGCCAGGGGAAAAGGGCTATTCCATTGAACTCAGATTTATGCTCTCATATTGAGGGGGCTAGACAGATTCTAGACATGCCTACCAAGTATGTTTGAGGGTCCATTAGTCAATCAAAAGTCTTTTTAGTACTCCTCCCACCTCATACCAGTCAGTAGGTCGAATATATTGACTCTGTCAGGAAAAAAGGGCTGTTCCATTGAACTCAGATTTATGCTCTCATATTGAGGGGGCTAGACGTAATCTAGACATGTCTACCAAGTATGTGTAAGGACCCATTAGTCAATAAAAAGTCTTTGAGATCATTTAAAAAACATTTCTAAGTTATAAATGTATAAAAATTGGATTTATTGCGAATAAAAAGGATATATCCGCTTTTGACAGGGTATATATCCTTTTATATCCTGTTTTGACCCATATCCTATAAGTGTGTATAGATATATACTTTTATCTCATACTTGGTGCTTCAAGAGAGTGTTCTGCACCTATGAGATATTCTTTTGCAGATCACCCCTCTGCCGAACTACTTTCGCAGATCACCCCTCTGCCGAACTACTTTCGCAGATCACCCCTCTGCCGAACTACTTTTGCAAATCATCCTTGGTCCAAATGACGACTGAGATCCTTCCACCAGAACCAACAAAAGAGATCTGTCAGGCTGAACACTGCATGAACCCATGCTCTTGACTTTATCTCATATTTATCTCATACTTGGTGCTTCAAGAGGGTGTTCTGCACCTATGAGATATTCTTTTGCAGATCACCCCTCTGCCGAACTACTTTCGCAGATCACCCCTCTGCCGAACTACTTTCGCAGATCACCCATGTGCTGAACTACTTTTGCAAATCATCCTTGGTCCAAATGACAAGTGAGATCCTTCCACCAGAACCAACAAAAGAGATCTGTCAGGCTGAACACTGCATGAACCCATGCTCTTGACTTTATCTCATATTTATCTACCGCAAATGGTTTATATACCAGACCAGTAAAGAAAAGAATATGTGAGTGCAGTGTTCAGGCTGACAGATCTTTCAAGTTGGTTCTGGTGGAAGGATCTCAATGCCCACCTCTCAATGACGTCATTACATAGTAAAATATATGTTGCAATGACGTCATTGAGTGTGACGTCATTAAAAAGGGGCGTGGCATTGTTTATGTTGTTTGACACACACAACATAGGTCTGCACATGCTGCAATGTTTTCCTCTCTGTGTTGCTTTAAATAGATTGGACATCAAACCAAAACCTTTATCTCATACCTATCTGTAGGAGTAAAGTATGAGATAAAGTCAAGAACATAGGTTCGTGCAGTGTTCAGGCTGACAGATCTCTCTCGTTGGTTCTGGTGGAAGGATCTCACTCGTCCTTCGGACTCTTGAGATCCTTCCACCAGAACCAACTTGAGAGATCTGTCAGCCTTAACACTGCACTCACATGTTCTTGCCTTATTATCTACCGCAGATGGTTTATATACCAGACCAGTGTTAACATTGTAAAAAGTACAGATCTTAAGAAATGAACATGTGAGTGCAGTGTTCAGGCTGACAGATATCTCTCAAGTTGGTTCTGGTGGAAGGATCTCAATGCCCACCTCTCAATGACGTCATTACATAGTAAAATATATGTGGCAATGACGTCATTGAGTGTGACGTCATTAAAAAGGGGCGTGGCATTGTTTATGACACACACAACATAGGTCGGTACATAGGTCCATGCAGGCTGCAATATTTTCCACACAGTTTTGCTTTAAGGGTATTTATGGGTGTTGGTAGTGAGTGCCCCCTAGTGGCAGAGGAGTAAACTACCAAAATACTGTACTTGATGGGAATTGGTACATTTATGGTGTAAAAAAACATTCCCTATTAAAATATAAGCATTAATGACATGAACCAATATTTAAACACCTCAATATTTGAACTATAAGGTATGATTACAAGTATATTTCTTTCTAAATAGTAGTTTGTCCTAATTTTCCTTGATGATAGTTTTCATGAGAAATGAAGAAGACAAGCAAATAAGTTCTGCAGATTACACAACAAGAGTAGGCTTGTTTTTAGCTGTGTTTATTTCATTTCATTGGGAAGAAAATTCCCTGTGATCCTAGTGAAACAGATTTTCTCATTTTGATTTGTGTAATTTGGAAATAAAAAGAAAGTTTGGCAATCAGATATGTGAAGGGAGGTGAAAAAATTCATATTTTTGAAATGATCAAGTGTGTACTTTACCTCTATTTTTCTCTTAATGTATTTGAAAAATAGAAAATCTGTTTCACTAGGATCACAGTAAATATTGTTAAGATCACTTTTACAAAGTTGTTTGGAAATCCACTTTATTATGGTCCCACAATCTGCAGAACTTTTTGCCTTTAACATTTTCACATGACAAAATAAATTTTGGAGCAGTGACATATTACTACGCCACTTTTTATGAGTTAAAAAGATATGGAGCTTTCAATATAATCAAAGAAATTCCATTGTGATTTTCAAATAATAAATCAATAATTTTATTACAAAAATGAATACCATAAAATGTCATTTCATGACTTAAAAGTTTTAATGAAAAAGGAACTCTTTTTGACAGTTGAGCATTTTTCCCGTACTTTTTTGAAAACGTTCCATTTTGGCGTAAAAAGAAAGTAGTCCCCTTAGAAAATCTGCCACCAGAGGACACTCACTACCAACACCCATAAATACCCTTAAATAGATTGGACATCAAACCAAAACTTTATCTCATACCTATCTGCAGGAGTTAAGTATGAGATAAAGTCAAGAACATAGGTTTGTGCAGTGTTCAGGCTGCCAGATCTCCCACGTTGGTTTTGGTGGAAGGATCTCACAATATAGAGTGGCACTATGCCCACCTCTCAATGGCGTCATAACATAATAAATTATGTTATAATGACGTCATTGTGACGTCAGTGTGACGTCATTAAAAAGGGGGCGTGGCATTGTTTATGTTGTTTGACACACACAACATAGGTCCCAACATGCTGCAATGTTTTCCTCTCTGTTTTGCTTTAAATAGATTGGACATCAAACCAAAACCTTTATCTCATACCTATCTGTAGGAGTTAAGTATGAGATAAAGTCAAGAACATAGGTTCGTGCAGTGTTCAGGCTGACAGATCTCTCTCGTTGGTTCTGGTGGAAGGATCTCACTCGTCCTTCGGACTCTTGAGATCCTTCCACCAGAACCAACTTGAGAGATCTGTCAGCCTGAACACTGCACTCACATGTTCTTGCCTTAGGAGGGATACTTTGAAAAAAACGTCAAATATCAAATATCAAATATCAAATGAACTTCACGCTCGTTGCTATTTGATGTTTTTTTTTCCAAATATGCCTACAAGTATATAATGTAACCCTATACACTTATAGGATATGGGTCAAACCAGGATATAAATGGGTATATACCCTGTCAAAAACGGATATATCCTTTTTTTCCATATTAAATCCATTTTTGTGCATTTATAACTTGCAAAGGCTTTTCAAATGATCTAAAGGAATTTTGATTGACTAATGGGGCCTTAGACATACATGGTAGACACGTCTAGATTGTGTTTAGACCCTTCAATATGAGAGCATAAATCAGAGTTCAATGGAGTAGCCCTTTTCCCCTGGTAAAGTAGTCAAAAAGTCGAAAATACATCGTGTCTATAAAAATATACTTACTGACATGTGTTGTGAGATAGACTGGTTCCCCGCCGAGTGTCAAGTGGATACACAGAGGGCGGCACCAGTCTAGTTGTGAGAGTACTAAAAGGAATTTAGATTGACTAATGGGGCCTTAAACATACTTTATAGACATGGCCTTTTTCCTATGACAAAGTCAATATTGACTGATATCAGTTGTGAGAGTACGAAAAGGAATTCTGACATACTTGATAGACAGGTCTAGATTATGTCTATTATTATGTTTATTACCATTTTGTATGTACCATTATGATTAGAGCAACTTATTTGGGGTTATTTTCTGAAAATACACTTATGTTTTATATGTATGAAACTTAAAAATATTGCTTTGGATCAATTTAAAGTACGTAAATTTTCATATTTTGTAAACCTATCACATTCAAGCTCTTTCTAACCCAATTTAAGCTTGTTAAATCTCAAAATTGATGGACTTTATTTTCAGAATTAAAGATGTTCTATGCAGTATCATATGCACTTTCATATGCAGATTGGTTCAAAATTAAAAATTGCTCTAATATTGTTAATTTTTAACGGATTTTGATGAATAAAGGCTATATTTGAAAGATACATGATTGAATCTTGGTATTTATAGTAAAATCGAAAATAGGAGTTTCATTTTCAAAGTCATTCAAAGGTCACTTCAAGGTCACTGGCAATATTTTATAAACAAAATCTACAAATGTCCACATTCAGTCATGTATCATTTGTGGGTGTGTTCCACACAGTAAAAATGTTATGTGCATATGTCTGTCATTTCTACTGATGGGATGACCAATTAACGTATTGAAATAATTAAGATATATTTTTCCCCGAGTACTATAAAGTCTAAAATCATACATAATCTTTCAATACTACATAACTTAGTTTTTGACAAAACAAATTTGTTTTTGACAAATTATTTCATAAATAATAAAACTTTCAAGCTAAATTTGAAATATTTGTTTTGTTTTATTCATTTTATAATACAATATAAATCACTTGATTACACAACAAATCAGTTCCTCTTATGTCTTATGTTTATTATTTAATCACAATTATTTACAGTATTAATAAAGATGCGAGAACAGCCTGAAATAACATGATTTTTTTGTGTGATGTGCATTATTATAGTATAGACAAATCAAATGCTGGAAACTGGTATATCCAAGATAATAAATAAACACAAAGGGCTTAAAGGCTGTGGGTCCCCCACAATGGGAACATGCATTCCAACAAATAGTTTCAGAGAAAATCCAAGTTGACAGACAGAGATAGTGACAAAAACCTCTGCCCCCCCCCCTCCAAAAAAAAAAAACCCCAAAAAAACTAACAATTAAGAACCTTGGACATATTTGCTGTAAGAATCTATTTTGCCAAAAACTGGTACCTGAAAATCACAATTATAGGACAATCTTTTTCAAATTGAAACAGTTAAATAAAATATTGACTTCTGTATATATTGTTAATAGGTGAAAACCTAACAGAAAATGCAAAATTGTGTTGGCGGTTTCATGAAAGCTTTCCCTGATAAAACTTCAAATGACTGGGAAACTGTAATGAAATATATGCCACTGTGGAAGAGATTCAGGTGAACTTTCCTTCCAATCTTCTGACTTAATTGCCTGCTTATATCTATCACATGAAGAATGAACACACAAGCAAGATTTTGCTTTGTTTCATAAAACACTAATATACGGTTACGAATAATAAAACCATTCTCACTTATCATTTATGAATATTTTACATATGACTTTTTGCACACTCAATCCTCCTTACAAAATGTTATTTTCTCTTGTTCTTTATATCAAGAATTACAAATGGGTCCTTTGCAAACATTTAGAGTATTTTAATATTTCCACTTCAATGTTAAACATTTCTCCCAGGTTTGATTTGGCCACATGTTTTCTGAAAAAAAAGGAGAAATATAAGCAACATTATTCAAATTCATGGATATACATATAAGTTTAATATAAAGATGAAAGTTTCATATAGCTTTGAAATACATACAATGACTAATTTTAAGATGATTGATTTATTCTCATTTGATTGTAACACGGCCACTGTTGGTCAATCATTTGTTCACTATTATCTTGCTTTGTGACCTATTTCACTTTAACTTGTATTTGAAAAAGTCACCAAGATTTACATATTCTAAAGGAACTATCAATATCATCACAATGGAAATGTCATGGTCGCCATTATATACTTACAGAAATGGATAATCTGATCTCATTATGCCTGAAACAATAAAACATGATCTTGTTAAGGATTTTCCAAAAATAAATATCACAGCACTACTGTGACAAGAGCAACAATAATTTTTTTAATAAGGTTTGTGTCCAAGTGTTCTTTATAATAATTGTTTTTTTATGCTGACAATATTATATTATGCAGAAATATTTTAGCTGGTGTTTATTGCTTAAGAAAGTAAATGCATTCAAATTCATCATGCACAAGCCACCACATCCCACCAGACACAAATTCCATCTAAAGACTGATAAACTGTTGGAATCAAACACACATTTAGTCAAGCATAAACATGATCAAACAGAGTCACTTCATGACCATTCTGTGCCAACATATGGGGTTAGTGCCACAGGACAGCTGTCCCTCAACAATTCTCACTTCTTGAGTTTCAATATTTGTGATCCACCAGGTATCTCTTGTGTTAAGTACGATGCATTCTGGTATGGGTTTGTAGACTTGACAGCTGATCTGACAATTGCCATTCTCTGTGTTGTGATGGGAATATGTTAATATCCTGGTAATAAATGCAAATAGTGAAAAAACTTCGGTAAGGTTTTGGAAATTTGGGGATAATAGAAAAACAGTTACGGGTGTAATGAACTTATTCAAATAATAACACGTCATTCAAAATTTGGTACTTCTAGAAGCAATGTATTTATGTCTGTAAAGTTCCCCTATGCGTGACAGATTTTAACATACCAGGTGGCAGCATGGCCCACTCAAGCAGTGAGAATTGAGGTCATACAATAGCCATGTGTGACTTTATTGGGTCATATATTAAGTATTGCACATCAATAAAGGTCTATTGCACATCAATAAAGGTCTATGCATAGACGCAAAGTTTAGTGTTAAGGTCATTTGAGGCACTATAACTGGTTAATCTATGGGATCACTATTAAATAGGTTAGACCAAATGTCAAAGTGACCTCACCTAACAAGAAAATTTCCTTGTTGTCATTTAAACTAAAAATGTATTACTAGTCTTGTTAATGCCCACATACACATTTATATTTTTCTATTTCTATTATCCAATTCATTTGATCAAAGATATCATGGTGTTTTGAGTCTATTTTCAATAATATAAAAAAAAACTTTCATGCATAACTACTAACATAGGATTAAAAACTAAACATTGATTTACAAATTTGTGCCAATGAAAGAAAAAACTGTTATGACTGTCAGGCGGACTTGCATTATGACCACATTTTTGAAATTATGTCCTAGCCATGTAATATATGTGCAAAGCAAGAAAGATAACATTTCACACACATTCCACACTCTAACCATAGAATAATTTGCAAAATATGAAGTATCTAAAAAGCAATGATAATTGTGATAATAATCATGTTTGAAAAATGATTATTATCACAACTATCATACTTTTACCAGATAAAAAAACAACATTTCCACCACTGTCATAAAGAATACCCCAAAATTATATTTTTATCACAAGTATTCTTTAATCACAACAGTCTTTACTTTTTCCAAAAAATAAAATCCAAAAAGATTATCTTTCATAATAACAACATTCATTGCAAATCTCAAATTTGAGATGACAGTGGAGGTTTAGACTACTAGCAAACAGAGGCAATCTTCTAGCATCAACATACATAAGACAAACTGTTATACCATTCCTTGTGGCTCTCCTACTCTGTTCACCAACTGAAATGGAACAAGTTAACATTTGTATTATATGAATCAACTTAAACTTCACAGCAAACAATAAATCATATGAAGTAAATGAGGACCGATTTCTCTTATCATCAAAATAATAAATTGTGATGTTTTTACTTACCATGCTAATGAACGGCAGGTTTAATATAGTTCCTATCACTGGTACTCGTCTTAAAAAGTTCACAGCAACTGGCAGGAATCCACTAGAAATATTATAGAAAAATAATATGTATTATCTCAGGAAATCAACATGTGATTCATATTCTTAATTCAAACATGTTGGAAACACTTTCATTTTCTTCATTTGATTATTTTCTTGTGGGGGGGGGGTGAAACAAGAAAAAGTGTTAAAGATCACATACCCCAATATAAAGGGATCCTTTAAAAATAAAACATGCTCAGATTGTTCTCATAAAATAAAATCTTGTTCTGTTAGATGGATAATATAGTATGTATCAGCATTCTTATTCTTAATTATGATTGCAGTCTATGAATATAATAAATCTTTGAAGTATGATGCAGTGATCAGTTTGGTTTTGAGGCTCTAAGGTTGAATATTTTTATACAATAAACATGTGTTGATATTAGATTCTAGGCATTTGTTAACAGATTAAAGAAACTTTAACTTGAAAATAGAAGTCTCTTGTCTGACCTACCACTTTTCAAGTTTGGCAATCAGTGAAACTGGGTTCAATAAAAAGCTGACAAAATCAAGATGACATTATCACTTTTGCAATCTATAACCTGTTGGCAAGAAGCCAAATGGCAACATAATAGTGATAATAACATACCTAAATAATAAGAAAAACCCATAGCTCTCCACTACCATACCAATGACAGGCCAGCCCATGAGCACAATGAACATGCCACCTGTGAAAGCTCCAGTAGCCTTCAACTTATGTCTCTGGAAGAAGAACCTGAATGTCCGTTCCAAGCCGATCACAAAGGCAAGGCCACATATGAATAAAATCTGAAACAAGATTTTAAAAAGTGATGGAGGGTATAATTAGACAAATGTATTCAATTTAAATAATTATCATGGAAATCTACACTCATATCCTTATCCTGAATGTTTTTATCATATTTATATCAAGTGGAAATAATGATGAACAATATCAATGAAATAATTTCAATAAAATGTTTATTTTATTCAGCTTTAAAATTAAAGATTTGTTAGGGATGTAATTTGCCTAACAATGACTTACACTAACATGTTAATTTGTTTCATCACAATCGTTTTTTACTTACATTACCAATGGCTAGTAATCCTTTGTCAAAAAACAGCATCACCCCCAGGAAGAGAAAAGCAATGCCGAAACCAGCCAGTCCCACGCCAATCTCTGTAAAATCATTAAACATGATAGTAATTCCTTTGTAGAGAAAACAACATATTATGCATGTTGGTAGAGTTGAAAAAATAGTGATACAACAGGAAGTGAAATTTGCATCAGTTGACTGAGCTTCAACCCTCTCCTTGTATGGACCCTCACAACAAAAAAGGTTCATTGGGGATGGTAACAGTCAAACACATTCGATACTAAAAAAAAAGTATATGTGTAAATTTAAGAATGCATAAAAAAAAGAACAAAAAACTATCAAGTCAAATTGTATCAGTGTTTGGCACATAATGAATCTGGAATATCTGATTTGCCTAGCCTTCAGGTCTGATGTTATCAATCATTAAATTCTACCAGCAGGTACAAAATAGGCTACCAAATGCTGGGCTGCTATTTTGGCAAAATATTGAGGGAATATTTTTCATCATCAACATCTATATCTATAAGCTGGCTCTGTAAAACCAATTGGCATCCAGCTTAGAGTGTGAATTTAGTCAAAAGCATTGTATGGTTTGCACTTATCCCTCAATGAAATAAGCAAAATCTGGACTGTACAGAACCAAACTCCAGAGTATTTAAAAGCCTCAGAGTAATATAATTCATTGTTAATCTCAGCAATCTTGCACTCTTGATTGGATGTCAATTGGCTTTGCTGAGTAAACTTATAGATGTATACCCAAAGCCATCGTCAAAATAGATTTGAAATCCTTTGATTTTAGAAATACCATGCACTGCCCGTTCATTTTAACACACGACTCTATAAGAACTCGACTTCCGGCAACTAACAGTCAAACAATTATGTGCTTTTTATATCAACATAAGATGTCAGTCCCGTTTGAAAATATTTCTTGATCTTGTTTTTTCTTGATCTCAGCATCATTTCGTCATCACTTGGACTCTTCTAAATGCCATTTCACGTCGTTTGATATCGGGTAAAAAACTGTAGACAAAACACTACAGAATGCACACAGATTTGTATTTTTAGACATTATGATTGGGAAAGGTAGTGACATGGGTCAGAATTCATTTACTGGGGAAACTTTAATATGATGGGCAGTGAGTGGTGTTTCAAGAAACAGTGGATTTCAAGTCTATTTTGCCGATGTCTTTGGGTATAGACAGATGCTTAATTGCTTCTCCAATGTCAAAATGGAGTAAAATTGTTTCTAGGAATACCAAGTATTGTCCATCATATTTCAGCTATGACTCAAGTAGAACTTGATTTCCTGGCAAAAGATTTCAATAAAGCCAAGTTACCTTAAATTCAATATTAACTACAAGGATTGTCATAAAAAGATTCTTGACCTCAGCGTCAATTTGGTGAAATACGAGTCAGTCCATTCAAATGTATGACAGCAACCATTTGAAGCTCCACAATGCAGCACATGGTGCTTCTGGTGTCATTGAACATGACATCATCTCTTGGATTCTTCTAAATGCCATTTCCAGGATGTTAGAGATAACACACAGGTCTGTATTTAGAGATATAAAGTTCACAACCCTTCTATTGTTATTAGACATGAGCATGCACAGAACACACATTTCATGCTTGCTTGCTGCCATTTTGAATTTAAGCCATTGAACAAACTGGAGAATATTTTAGATTCAATTTTAGTGGGCAAATGTTCTGCATCAAAACATTTTTGCATGTCCATATGAGAAAGTAAACTATTATTCACAATTTGCATTAAATATTAATGTCTCTTGATGATTCAGGCCTCGACATTAGCCAGTTGCCTGCTTGCCCGGTGGTATATTTCACACGTGTCGAGCAAGTCCGGGCAACTTGATACATCTGTCCCCAATCAAAGTACCCCACAGGGAACAGAGAGAGCTGCTGTGTCCAAGCTCCGTTGCCCTTGGTATTACCCCTGCCTCCCAAACCCTGACCAAGATAAAGTTATGGCATGCTGCTAAATATATATATTCCTCAAGATGGTATTTCACACAAAGCACTGTATCGGGAGGTAGAGCTTATCAATTTCGCACATTTTGGTCTTTGTCAATCATTATATTATCCAGGAAACATGTACAGTTGATTTTAAGTATGATGAGTACCAGTGGGGTATATCCATCAGTAACACTTGACATTACTTAATCTTATAAAGTGATAATTGTAGGTTATATTCTTACAAGATTGACAATTCAGGGTGACATTTTTACTCACAAGCTCAAAATCTTCATGTATTTCTCTGCTTAAAAATTTAACTCCTGAGTTAGAAAAGGCCCTATTCCTATTGTTTTTATATCCAAGGAACTAAAATAAGAGTTATCAATGATATAAATTGGTCAAGAATTCACTGAGCATTGCCAATTTTTATGTTTTCGTAAAAATTTGGTACTTATGCATATGCACAAAAAATTGTAACAAACTGCAGGTCACTGCATGCTATTTTAAATAAAAACATGTACTATTCATTTAAACTTTTTCAAGCCAAATATTATGTATTCTATGGGTTATATGGGCATTTTTTCTAATTATCAGCCAATGTTTGAATGTACATATCCTATCAACTTTAGTCCTATACTGTATTCAAATATTGGGACTAAAATTCAGGGCAAGTGAATTGTAATTCAGGGCAAGTAGATTTTAAAATGAAAGGGTGGGTAACAAGTGAAGTCAGTACCTGGTCAAAATAACCGCGATAACAAGTGGGCCGCGCTATTGAAATGACACATTGGACTGCGGTCAAGCAGCTGAATTTGGATATTTTATCAATGTAAAATATCTAAAAGTGTCATCTGCCAATCTTAATATTAATAAGCTACTTTCCGCCGTAATTAAACTGTTCGGCATATAATTCTGTGAATATTCTCACTTTTCATCCAGGCCCAACATTAGAACTATGCATTCAAGTTTGGCGGCCATTTAATCTTCCAAAACGTAAATAAAATGCATTTCTAAGCAAAGTTAAGGCTCACATATTCTCTAATTTACAATTGTAGGTAATGTACATTGATAAATTGCCCAGATTGAGAAGCTTGACCGCGGTTCAATATGACAGTCAATAGTGCGGCCCACTTGCTATGGCGGTGATTTTGACCATAATTCGTGAAGTCGGCCCCCAAGTGAAGTCGGCCCCTAGGAGAAGTCGGCCCCTAGGAGAAGTCGGCCCCTAGGAGAAGTCGGCCCCTAGGAGAAGTCGGCCCCCAGATTTGTGGCAAGATTATAAAGTTACCGGAAGGAAATTAACGGCTACCGAGGGTCCATAGGGTTAGTTAATGAGTTTTGAGCCGGTACAGAGTGACTGGGGCCGGCTTCTCTTGGGGGCCGATTTCACCTACCCACGGCGGGGCCGACTTCACTTGGGGGCCAACTTCACTTGTTACCGATGAAAGAACTGTATTATGAATTGCAATGACAGTGTAACAATCAATCACACGAGGTCGCGTTTTTTCAGTTGGGAAACTTAAATATGATGGGCAATGTATTGTGTTTCCGAAAACTGTGGATTCCATTTTGACAATGATTATGGGAGTAGACGAAGGCCTCAACGCAGCCTCTTCGGATGTTTGTTGACGTGGACCATGCAGTCACATACTTTGTGCTCGCCGCGTAACGGCTTGCTGTCGTTTGAAGCTAAACAATTTAAAAGTACTTACTCTGCAAATCTGTTACCGGTAACATTTTGTTCTTTTATGCTATACCTTCAATTGTGATTATTCGAGTCAAAATCTTATAAGTCGCTATTGAGAAAACAAGGAAAATCATCAATGCAAAATCATTTTTCCGAGTTTTTCTGACCGGAAGTGACATGGGCTTGATTCAATTTCTCGCCTCAAATACCTGAAGAGTTACATTAGGGAGCATAGATTTTTTTCAAACAATCTTTAACGACGTCAATCAGCCAATTTAAGGATACTAGTGTACCTATCTGTATTGTACACGACAGCAATAAAGACATCCTATGTACACCTTGCATGTAGACTCTGCAGTCATCTGTTATTGCCAGTGGAATCACAGCAAGCGAGTTTTGCCAAAATTACATGTGTGTGAATTTTGTTACTTATTCACTATTCACCAGCATCATTTTAAAACTAAATGTATCGTAAACTATGTCAAATTATGTGTTATGTACTATAGGATAGCCGAGATCTGGAATCCCTAGTTTTTGTATAACACAAGTGCCTTCGGCTGAGAAAGGATGCTGTCTCTCACTGTTGCAGCGTGTATCTCTTTCTCATGCAGCTGTCCCACACTTGTGCAGCTTTATCTCACTGCTGTAACTGTCTCTCTGTAATTATCTCTCACTTATGCAGGTGTCTCACCATTGTACAGCTATCTCACTGATGTAGCTGTCTCTTACATGTGCAGCTATCTCTCACTTTTGCAGCTGTTTCTCACTTGTGTAGCTATTTATCTCTGCACTAACTATCCCTCACTTAAATTGTGCAGCTATCTCTCACTGTTGTAACTATCTCTCACTTTGCAGTTATCTCACTTATGCAGCTGTCTCTCACTTGTTCAGATATCTGTGTTATAACTGTCTCACTTTTGTAACTATTTCTCACCTATGCAGCTGTTTCTCCCTTGTACAACTATCACTGATGCAGCTGTCTATCACATATGTAGCTGTCTCTCACTTGTGCAGCTATCTGTCTCTGCTGTAACTGTCTCACTATTGTAGCTATCTCTCAATGTTGCAGCTATCTCATTGTTGTAACTATTTCTCACTTGTTGTAACTATCTCTCTATTATTCATGTCTCAAAACAGCTATCTCTCAGTTATGCAGCTATCTCTTATTTATGAAGCTATCTCTTATTTATACAGCTGTCTTATTTATGTAGCTATCCCTTATTTATGCAGCTATCTGCATTTCACCCATGTAGGCCCCTTTGTACAAAACCTAGTGGGGCCTCAATAATTAGGTCAATTTGACGATAGTTGAAAACTAAGCTCTAATACAGAAATATACAGTTCACAACCCTTCTCTGCTGGCTATTTTGATCAAATACTACCAGTGACCTTGAAGTGACCTTTCAATGACCTTGAAAATAGAAAGCCTATTTCCACGAAATTATCTACATGTTTTATTATCCTATCATCTACATCTTTCAAATACGAGCTCGTAGAGTCCTTATTCATCAAAATCTCTTCCTAATTAACAATTTGAGAGCAATTTATAGTTTTGTGGTAAATCTATAAGGGAAAACAGAGGAAAATACTATAATACTAAGTTATTTTGAAATAATATAGAAATGCCAGCTTATTGGGGGTTAGTTTATGAAAATATATAGAATACTGCACAGAAAAACACATTAATACTAAAAAGAAATTGAAAAAAAGTCTGTCAATTTCAAGATTTATTATGAAGCTAAAATGATTATAAATAGCTTATATCGGTAGGGTTACAAAAGTGACAAATTGACAGACGTTAATTTGACCTCACATTTATTTTTGAGATATTAGATAAAGTAAATATTATTCTTATTTCAGAAAATAATCAGCAATAAGTTGCTCTTATCATAATAATGATACCTAAAAAAGAAGAAATATTCCCTGAAAAATATGAGAAAATTAGTCATGAATAGAAATGATTAAAAAAAAATATAATAAAAAATATATTGAATGTCGAGTCAATTGGGTTAATTTTTGAAAAAAATGGCATTCTATATGGTTGATTTGGTGAACGGAAGTCGAACACGGCCAATATTAAATGTCACTGAAAGTGCTCTGCAGGGTGCTTTCTGGATGTCCGCTCCTCCCACTGCTATATCCCCCTTACATGCGCTATGTCACTCATTCTCGCTGATGGAGAAAACAAACTATTATTCACAGTTTGCATCTATTATTAATGTCTCTTGATGATTATTTTCCTTGAAAACAGTTAAAAGGCTTTGTTTACATGGGCGAAATTATGTGTAGTTGACAGCACAAACATTACTCCCGGAAGTGGTGAAAAGAGGGCGCTCTCTTGTGTTTGAGCAATAATAGGTGAAAGATCAGTGAACTGTATAGGCATATTGTGGGCAATATTTCACATCTAACATAATTTTGACAAAAAATAAGTGAAAACTACTCTATTCATATACATATTGCTCAAACCATCGCAAAAACTTGCAAACTAAAACTGAAGTGGAGACTGGTCTAGCGCCCACAGAGGGCTACTTAAAAACGCAACAGCGAGATCGCACGCTCTTAGCAGTGGCGAATTTTATTGCAGTCAATACTGCACACTGCAACT
This sequence comes from Amphiduros pacificus, assembly GCA_949316495.1. Classification (NCBI taxonomy): domain Eukaryota; kingdom Metazoa; phylum Annelida; class Polychaeta; order Phyllodocida; family Hesionidae; genus Amphiduros; species Amphiduros pacificus. The sequence continues at coordinate 26,458,673 of OX439003.1, forward strand.
TTTTTTCGCTCGCGTTTGTTTTGCCTTTAGGGCTAGATGTTCGAGGTTTTGACTGATTATGCTGTAAGTCTATGGAGCATACCCCGATTATCGGTCCATGGCGGCCATGTTTTGCCTCAAAATTTCTGCGTTCACCGTCAGATAGCGCTTTTGTTTGAGAAGTGATTTGTGAGTGCGTGGCAGAGTACGAAGATTTTCGTGGATTTTGCCCAAGGATTTTAGCTTGGGTTTTTTTGGCCTTGGGATTTTGCAAACTTACGCGAGCTTGATTTTTAAAAATCAACACTTGTTATAGTATGTAATTAGCTAGATTTACCATAAAACTCTGCGTCATTGTATTTATTTTCCAAAAGCATTACTTTAAAATTTATCAGGATTTGCTTGCATTTGATGAACATTAAATCATTTCACTGTGTTTAGAGCACATTTTTCTTATGCCCTCTGCAGAGCATGTTCATCACGATGAGGATGACTGATGCTGTTATCATCAACATAATTATACAAAGACATACTTCAAAAACAGAATAAATATTATTCAAAAATATGTTAAACAAAAGTGGGCTCAATACTCTAACTTGAGGAACAATTTTGTTGCTACAATCCTTTTACTTGTCTTATGAAATGTCTTATTATGAGCTCCAAAAGCAAGAAGCCTACCTGTAAGGAATCCACGAGAGATGCTGTCAAATGCTTCTGAAAAGTCCATCAATATTGCCCCAACATTTCACCAACATTTACTGCACCTTTCCAATCGTCAAGGACTTTAGACAACATATTGCAGTTAAGTGTTTTGTGATAGACCGATTAAATCAATTGTTTTGTGGCAATAAGTTTCTCAGTGAAGTAAGTAAGATAAAGCTCACACTTGAGTCATTTTGTAGCTTCAATAAAAGCCTTTGGCAAACATCATTATAAGGGAATCATTAATTCTCTCGTCAAAAATGGCATAAAATAACATAAAGCATAAAATGCTGTTCTACGTGAAATAAAATATAAAATATTGTTGTGCATGTCCATCAAAGCATCAGAGAACCACCTTCCCTGGTGGAGGATAGTCACGGAGTACTACAGCTGTCCTCTGGTGTCAAAATTTCACTTAACAGTTTCATAAGGCTTACCATCGGGTTAGGTTATGAATACATGATGAAAATACAAAAGAAAACATATACATTAATCTAAATTTGTTTCTATGGAAATTGTGCATATGCATGTGTATATACTGGATATAGAAAAGAGAATTAAATATTTAACCTGTCATGTTGGTTGGCTGTTCTAAACAGTTACGTACGAAACTCACAGTATGAGGCTTCAAATATAATCTTCAATTTTAATATTTAAAAAATATTCTCTTGTCAGATTAAATTAAAATCATGATTCAATTAAAATCATGCTGCCAAATGTAATATATTATTTTTTTTAGATATATTTCTAAAAGCCATTTATTACAAATTCTCATTTAATTTAGTTATATGAGTACCTTTTGTAGACTCTTCCTGATATTGAGATGACACTGTCGATCAAACAGAACTTTGATTGTTTCTGGGAAAAGTTGTACCAGAGTGGCATTTCTCCCAGATAATTTCTAGCCAGTCATTTATTTACATTTAAAAAAAAGATCCCAAAATATCACCAAAGAGTATACATAAGGTACTCCTTTTCTTGTTATCATTTGGTTATAATGAACTTGTCTAATCGCTAAAGAGTAGATTCAATATCTCACTGTGGTTATACTTAGATTTGTAATATTTATTTTTGTTTTCACAAGTTATATGTTACATTAACTGTTACCATCCCTTATGAACCTTATATTTGCCAGTGCTCCCAGGACATCAAGGATCCCATCCTACAGCGACATCTTGTGGAAATTAGAAATCATTTAATATCACAAGAGGACGCATCAAATACAAATTTTGTGGAGTGATATTGTAATTTAGATATAACAGCGGGTCTATATTTGAATGGGATCACCCTCGATTTCCTTAATGTGGAAGAAACAATAAAGCTAAGATTGCAATTATAAAATACAAATTTAACAAATGCCTGCCTATCTCTAGAAGATTTTATGCTATAAACAAGCTTGAAGCCATGTAAGCGAAAGGTGAAATATGAAAGCTTGAAAGCTTGACTTCCTCTCCAAATTATCTTAATAATACCTTGTTACATCAAGGTCACCAGCTTCCCAGGCTAGCCCCAAAGGTCAATGTCCCTCACTTTTCATTTTTCAATGTGTATTTTTGTGATATGATTTAATAAAAAGAAAGCATATACTTGATAGGTATGGTTTTCCTAGAGATATTATGTGGGGGACTGACTCGATTTCGACCCACAACCATTGAATATATAATGAGAAGGGAAAAAAGCAAACATGAATATTCAATTACAGATATTAAGACACTACAAAAATATTGCATGAGTATTAAAGATAAAACATTCAATTTCACAATGAAATAATATATTGAGCTGTCATAAGTTGCAATGACGTATAAATGCCTAAACTTATGACAAAGAATTTGATGTCACATGTATTTTCGGATCCACCACTCATGTGGCAGAAATAAAAGATTAAACGTCAAACCTAACAATGAAATGATATGACGTGGACAGCACATCTATGCATCCTGTGATACTTTTTATTTAAAAAGAAAATTAGCATCTCTGATAGATTGGGAAATATATAATATTTTGACGTATTTAGAAATATATTTCAGGGGTAATCAGAGTTATGGAATGATTAGTTTCATCACTATGACAACCAAACTTACTTGATACCTTGAATTAAGATACACTGTCAGCACTGATCTGATATGTCTTATAAAATCATATTTAGAAATACATCGAATTATCTTAAGTTTGTTATCTATCTATAGTTTTTATATGTACACATTAGAGTAATGGATATTCTTGACTTTATTTTGCTGCAAATATATACTTAACTTATATTTGCGTTTAATATCTTTTTATTCCCAGGCATGACGTATATATTTTCCTCACCACAGAACATACCTGAGGATGAGGCGCCGTACCGGAGGGAGGATCCAGCGTCGGGGAATAAAACGTGGAATATTATTGAGTCGGGAATGCATATACAGATATCGTGTTAGGGGCAAATGTTTGGGGGATTGTGGTAGCCGAGCTTTGAAAGCATTAAAACCAAGATGGCTTAAAGTCGAGAATCGCCTCAAAACTCTGAAGGGCTAAGCACGTAATGTCAAATAATTATTACCAAATAAATTTTCAATTCAATTCAATACATTGACTCCTGCACAAGGTGTACATGTAATAAAAGAATATACGCCTTTGACACTGATATGACATTTAAGAATGACTGTTCATATTTGTAATATTGACTACCTCCTCCCTCGTGAAACCATATCATAGCTGCCAATACCTAACCTCCAATATCCTTTGGGTGCAGTAGCCCTTGTAAAGAATGTGTGTGCATTTTGAAACTGTTGCTATACTGTCTAGCTCATTACTTTGCTTTCTCTGAAAAAATGAAATGATGAAATATTAGTATTTTACCAAACATAAACGATGCGCTTATATGAGGTGATTTGGTGGTTTGTTGCTGAGTTCTGATTCAGTGCAGCGGGAGACAAGCTCGGATCTGGCCATGAATGTTTGATGTGGGATGATCCCTTCTGTATCAGACACGGGGTGCAATCGCTCCTCGCCAATAACACCTCATTATTGGCTGGATTTCATGGAGAAATAAACCACAAAATCACGGCAAACAATCCCGTCAAATAGCAACCGTAGCCCCCAAATCTGTGCTTAGAATGCAGCGTCCAAACATGGACACGATATCTACTATAGCGCATCATTCTTGTGGACCTAAATGTTTTCGGATAATCACTACTCTAACAAAAAATGGAAGGGAATTTTCAAAATATGTACAAACCTAAAAGACAAAGGTATGTTTTTAGATTGATATGAAGTTGTGGTAATTTTTCACATACTTGTTCATCTTTTACAATTATGACATCGTGATCGAGTATATACTGTAAATGGCTTGCGATCATGTAACACCTTTATAAAATCTGAAATCTGCTTACTACATACAAGCCATCCTTTAGTCTCCTTTTCTATGTTAAACGTACAATAAACATGAGAACATATTACTGTTTAAAGGGTCTACAATGCTACATAGTGACAAATGCTTCTCTACATCAAATTGGTATGGAGCTAGACACAAATGTTTTGGTTAAGGTTTGAAAGGGATGATTGTTGTATTTATCGTCGAATGAGGGTTCAATGCTCTCACTTAACTTCATCTTCCAGTATCATACACTTTGTTCAATAATTTCACTTAATATGACAGCTCACATACTTGACTTGATGATTTCAATGAGCTTTATATTACAGTGTCAGACACTAGGTTTAATATTTCAATTAGCTTTATCTTACAGTGTCAGACACTAGATTTGATCATTTCTGTAAGCTTTATCTTAAAGTGCCAGACACTAGATTTGATGCTTTCAAATAGCTTTATCTTACAGTGTCAGACACTAGGTTTAATATTTCAATTAGCTTTATCTTACAGTGTCAGACACTAGATTTGATAATTTCTGTGAGCTTTATCTTATAATGCCAGACACTAGATTTGATGCTTTCAAATAGCTTTATCTTACAGTGTCAGACACTAGGTTTAATATTTCAATTAGCTTTACCTTACAGTGTCAGACACTAGATTTGATAATTTCACTTAATTTAATCTTACAGTGTCAGACACTAGATTTGATAATTTTACTTAATTTAATATTACAATGACAGACACTAGATTTGATAATTTCACTTAACTTAATATTACAGTGTCAGACACTAGGTTTAATATTTCAATTAGCTTTACCTTACAGTGTCAGACACTAGGTTTGATAATTTCACTTAATTTAATCTTACAGTGTCAGACACTAGATTTGATAATTTTACTTAATTTAATATTACAATGACAGACACTAGATTTGATAATTTCACTTAACTTAATATTACAGTGTCAGACACTAGGTTTGATAATATTTCTTAACTTAATATTACAGCGTCAGACACTAGGTTTGATAATATTTCTTAACTTAATATTACAGTGTCAGACACTAGGTTTGACAATTTCACATCAGTTAATATTACAATGTCAGACACTGGGTTTGATAATTTCACTTAACTTAATATTACAGCGTCAGACACTAGGTTAGATAATTTCACTTAACTTAATATTACAATGTCAGACACTGGGTTTGACAATTTCACATCAGTTAATATTACAATGTCAGACACTAGGTTTGATAATTTCACTTAACTTAATATTACAGTGTCAGACACTAGGTTTTATATTATCACTTATCTTAATCAAACACCACAAAGAAGGTTTGATCGTCTTACTTAACTTCATCTTTCAACATTACACATTAGACTTGTTAATATCACTTCGTTTCATCTTACACACAGGTTTGATAATCTCATACATTTAAAAAATAAAAATGAAAAACAAAACAAAAAATAAAAAAATTAAAAAGTATCTTAGGTCACATGTCTTGCAGCCATGAAAAGATCAAATATGCTTGAAGGACCAAATGTATATCTGAGAATAGTATGAAACGAATATCAGCAGAAAATTGTTTCATAAAAAAGATTGTAAGACTTTCTTTTGCCAGGAAATGCAATACTGATTTATGACCTCATTTTTTTTATAATTTCCAATATGCCATTAACCGTTTCCAATATATACGCTCGTGTAAAGTACAGATATCTGTATACTTTCTTCGCCTATTCACGATTTAAGCTGATTACATGATGTATAATTTATACACATACAGACAGTAAAACAAGATAACAAATCAATCCAGCACACATGCACATTTTGGGAAGAAAAATATGACAGCTGTTCTGGCTCACTGTGAGAGAAAATTCAGCTCCGGGCCTTTGCCTTGATCTCACATGTTTTCTCCAAGATTGCTCGGATACTTCAACATTCTTATGTGTTTTTAGCCAGTGATGCATAGTGCAATGGTGAATCTTTGGTGGGACGTGGTGGTGTGTGCTAGGCGGGGTGGGGTGAAGGGTGACACCCCCATGTAGGGGTATAACCAGGGAGGCTAGGGTTCTCATCTTATAGGCAACTCAGGCAGAAGAGGTGAATCCGTTCACTTGGACACAGATTGGTGTCAGATTCTACTTGTGAGGAATAACTGTGTGAATCAGTAGTGGATATGAAATAGAATTCTCATACCCTGTGTGCAAGTCTTTCAGTTAGTTGAATAAATGGCTTGTGATGGGGATATATTGAATATGACACATACACCAATATATAATTGCAAACACCTGCAAAACCACGCACCTACTGCTGTAAATTCGATAAATTTCTGCAGCTTTCTTTTATATTGTCATATGTCGTCATTCGTGTTTCATGATATTTGATAGTAAAGTACAGATCTCTCCTTGGAATAGAAAGTTAATTTGCCCAATTTGCTTGTCAAAATCATCTGATAAAATTTCAAACGCATACTTGCTTATACATTCTAATCGTATGCCATGCTTTTTATTGTTAACTATTATTAAAACTTAAACTAAACTAAAATGATATTTATTCTATATGTAGGAAACGTCTCCGTCCACGTGAAATTCAAGTGAAGTAAGCTTGCATGCACTTATCTACTCAACTCACGCTAATGAATATATTTACTGATTCAATTGACTTACGAGAACTTTAAGTAAATGCAGGTACATCATTTTTTAGGATAAAAACAATTGTTTGGCAAAATCGCATTTCCTAAATGTATTTAAGGGAATTTCCTAAATGTATTTAAGGGAATGAAAGATATGTGTTTCTTTCATATGAGTTTCTTTCATATGCTTCTCTTTCATAAATGTGAAATTTCAAACATGGACCAATCATGACAAAATTAGATAATACATATTGTCATGATGATTTTGACCGGAAGTTGAACTCAAATGGAAAATAGTATCAGATGCTGTTTGTTCATATCTGCATAATTGCTCATTTAGGGACAGTTTCATTACAGTATGAGAGTTCATAAATTTTCTAAGTGGCCTGTAATGTTGGGTTTCATTTTCTACATGATTTGTGGTCTTGCACGGATCAACTCCGCTCACACTTTCTCTCACTGTTTCAACAAGAAGGGGTAAACCAGTTGTGAAGTGTAACTGCATTAAAACAACATTAAGTATGAAATGTACAAGAGCTTATCCCATTGGATACTGCACGCTGTATGCTTGCACGTGCCACGTGACACAAAAGCCAACAAATTGTGACCCGCTAAAACAGATGGTGCTACCCATTGCTACGCAGCGGTTAGTGGGGCTTTTACTAGTTTTTGTGCGGGCACAAGACCACCAGATGCCATCCATGGATTTCTTCCACTTATAATTCCAAAATTTTACACTTGATGGAATTTGTGGAAGCATCCCAGTGAGCTTTTGTCTGATGCTCATGTTGCCACAAAACACTCAGCTTTAAAACAAACTGGCTTGATATTTGTCCTGCATAAATTCAGACTATTAATTCTACATGTTTCCTATCATTGCATATGATAAAATTGTGAAAGATATATGATTCGAAGAGTATAGATACAATATTTTTTATTGAGTAACTCACTAATATAAATAAATAATTTCCAACGATCTATATTAGCATTTATAGTTTCTGATTGCCTATAACAGAACCAGTCTTCTGGGTTGAGAAGTAATTGCAGAATATCAGCAACGTTTGTTTTATTTTACAGCATTTTAAATTGTACCAAAAGGAACAGTATATATTGTTGTCATAGGACATATATTTGCACCGTAAATAATGATAACATCTTGTGCAGTGCTTACTGTTTTAAAATCCATTTTTTCTATTAGTAATAATAATAATAATAATAATAATAATAATAATAATAATAATAATAATAATAATAATAATAATAATAATAATAATAATAATAATAATAATAATAATAATAATAATAATAATAATGATGATGATGATAATAATAATAATAATAATAATAATAATAATAATAATGATGATGATGATGATGATGATGATGATGATGATGATGATGATGATGATGATGATGATGATGATGATGATGATGGTGATGATGATGATGATGATAATAATATTTGTATAGCACTATTTCAGACTATGCATAATATGTATTGTATCATCACATGCTTAATATGTATTGTATCATCACATGCTTAATATGTATTGTATCATCACATGCTTAATATGTATTGTATCATCACATGCTTAATATGTATTGTATCATCACATGCTTAATATGTATTGTATCATCACATGCTTAATATGTATTGTATCATCACATGCTTAATATGTATTGTATCATCACAGTCTCCAGCAACTAAATTGAGAGTAGATGTACTGTAATAACTATTTACAGTATTGTCCTTTGATCAGTTTATTTATCAAGACACTTAATATAGTATCTAAGGATTCCCAAACATGTACTGTCAAGTAGGAATTGATTTCAATTTACTCAATTATATAGATCATTGCCTTTTTCAAACATTGGGATTGCGTGGGAAGAGAAGGTCGGTCTATTAAGGAAGTGCATGTAAGACTAGAGTTTAAATCTGAAGGCTGCCCCAGGCAATGTACTTTACCCATGACGACGATTCATATATGTACAGGAAAAATATTTTTAAATCCATTTCTTAATTTCAACACAATTTGAATAAACTTTAAAAGGGGAAAGAATACTTCCAAAGAAGACCACAGAAGCATATTGTTTGGAGGAGGCCAAATATTGATTGTAGTTTTTATTGTACAAATCTCGAATGACATATTATGGAATGGATTGTAGAGTTTAAGATATTCTCCCCGTCACAAGGCCAAAAGAGGACATTATGTAATGACTTTTTCCCGGTTATTAAAACCTGAGACAGACTATTTATCATAATGGAGTTGTGCTCAGAGCAGAGAGTATAATCTTTGTCACAGAGAAAGATCAGAGGCGACAAGAGGACAATGCTTAAACACGCCAGCTCATATCCTAAAACACCGTCAAAGGCCTTATGTTGCATGGAGAAGGGCAGGGAGGGCATCCCTGTCTCACCCCACGGGAGCTGTACAATGTATTTTGCATGCTTATTTCACGGATATATTGCACGGTGCGTCGCCTGCCACGTGCTGGGCAAATTGTATCACTTTCTACGTGGAATCTCTATCTCATTTCTGTTCACTTCCCGTGTGACATGTTAAACGTAGCACAAAAAATCGATGACCAAAGTGAAAACTTTGAACAATGCCCTCTTCCCTTTGTTTTCACTTCTTTTTTTCTTTTCCGCATAAAAAGTGGAAGTGCATTACCAAATATAAGAGTGTACCCGCTGGTCTGAAGAAGAAAAAACGCACAGGAGATATTGAGGTAAGGAAGACTACGTTTATACGTTAGGGCCATGTTTGTGTTGCAACCTCCAAGGTTGAATACTTCCCCAGAATGATGAATCGATCCAAGCCTCCAGAGTCTTGATGCGGAAAATCTCCCACCAAGCTTTTCTAGGCTTTTCCTTTCTGACTTTTTGACGAATGAGGCCTAATTATCGTTTAGACTTGCGCATAACCAAATAAATTGAGGACGTGTTCTAAGAAGGTGGCCGCCATCTTACATCAATCGCGACTCGGCCAGGCTTTCTGTGGTCTGTGGCTCATCCACATTGTAATGACAACTCCAACATATCCTCCTTCTCCCGACCCGATAAAGAACATCACTTATCTCAGCTTCCCTTGGCCATGTGTTATGGGCAACAGAAAAACTTATAACATTAAGATTTGATAAAGTAACGTGTGATTAACCTTATACACTATGTGAATGACCTTATATACTATGCGAATGAAATTGTACACTTTGTGAATGACCTTATACACAATGTGAATGACCTCATACACAATGTGAATGACCTTATACACAATGTGAATGACCTTATACACAATGTGAATGACCTTATACACAATGTGAATGACCTTATACACAATGTGAATGACCTTATACACAATGTGAATGACCTTATACACAATGTGAATGACCTTATACACAATGTGAATGACCTTATATACTATGCGAATGAAATTGTACACTTTGTGAATGACCTTATACACAATGTGAATGACCTCATACACAATGTGAATGACCTTATACACAATGTGAATGACCTTATACACAATGTGAATGACCTTATACACAATGTGAATGACCTTATACACAATGTGAATGACCTTATACACAATGTGAATGACCTTATACACAATGGGAATGACCTCATACACAATGTGAATGACCTTATACACAATGTGAATGAACTCATACACAATGTGAATGACCTTATACACAATGTTAATGACATCATACACAATGTGAGTGACCTTAAACACAATATGAATGACCTCATACACAATGTGAGTGACCATAAACACAATATGAATGACCTCATACACAATGTGAGTGACCTTAAACACAATATGAATGACCTTATACACAATGTGAATGACTATATATTATGCGAATGACCTTGTACACAATGTGAATGACCTTGTACACAATGTGAATGACCTTGAACACAGTGTGAATGACATATTACACTATGTGAATGACTTGTAGCACACTATGTGAATGACCTATACTACACTATGTGAATGACTTATAGTGCACTATGTGATTAACCTTGTTTTATAGCCATCCAACAATCATTTGACATAGAATAATTCCCACTCAGAAAAATTAAATATAGGAGAAAGGCAATAGAAATATTGACACTTATTCAAATAGATCCAAGTATTTAAAACTATTTAATTTTTGTAGAAAGAAAATAATTGATCTTTTTCATTATTGAAAATTAATTTTACTAACTCTAACATCAAATTTATCTTCATAGATTTTACAAGTCTACCTGTAAAATGAATCTCAAACGTCTGGGTAAACAAAGGTATTACACCACAGTTGTCTTGCCGCGGGTCGTGTTCAGTTGAGTTGTTTCCCAAGTTTTGGTCACAGGCTTTTGCTTCCAACAGAGGAAGGACAAAGACTAGTCTCAAGACCAACGTCTGTCTGAACCCCGCTCCCCGCTGTTACCAAACAAGCAAGAAAAAGCAATTGAGAGAGCCGAGAGGGCTGCAGTTGTCACACAAGTTGATGGAGTAAAAGTGAGCATTGATCTGTGGTATGATCAGAGAAGCAGACATCCCAAGGGGCACAGGCCATAGCCACTTGGACACAACCCAACCGAAAATTGCATATGCCAAATTCTATTTGAAAATAGCTTAAAGTTACGTACCCTTCTACAAAACAAGCAAGCTAAGTTTTAGCTTTTCGGTATCTCGTTGTCATTTTAAAAATCGTTTTTCAATACATCGGTTTTCTTTTGACGTACTATACCCCACAATTTTAAATAGATTAGGTCGGGTAGAATCGTGCCACCGAGATAGAGTGCCCTGCCCTTTGAGTCAATAACAGGAGGATATATCTTTTTCATTATCAGGTACACATGCACACGATATCACCGCAAATGTAATCCACGATCTATCATGAGTTACTAGTTGGAAGAGAGAACTTTTACATACTGCATTTACCATGCAGTATGTAAAAAATCCTCTCTTCATCTCAGGGAATCTGCCAAAATCTTAGAATATATCTTAATGCAGTTATAAAACCTTGTGCGCAGATTGCAATCTCTCCCACGGTGGTGAGAACCACAGAATATAGATATGATATGCCACTCGATTAGCAACAGTTTAATTACGTTGTCCAAACCAAATGTAAACAATAGAATAAAGATAATATATATGATGAAACACTACATTATATAGAGAGGTCTAATTCGGATTTGAGAAGTGTTGTTGACAATTTGAAAGGAGAAAGGATAAGGGAAGGAATACATTTGGTTCTTCGATATACAACAGGCATTTTATTAATTTTAGATTTAACTCCCTACAGCTACTTCTTTGGGGATATGCATATGATCACATGTACATAAGGATAAAATTTGTTTTTCAATGGAAAAACGTCCACAAAAATATTGCTTTATTAAGAAATATACGTGTTATCTACGTAAGCACATGATAGTTTTGAAATTGCCAGATTGTAATTTTAGCGTGTGGGGCTGGCTGCAGGGCTGAGATTCTTGTTAGCTATAACCTCTACTTACACTATTACTTACGCTAAATTATTAGCAAGCATTTCTTCTATTTGTCTTTTAACCCTCCATCAGAGAATAGCTCCAGTCTACCTCCTCCGGCTCCCCTCCACCCCCTGCTTTACAGACCAGTATTATTATACAGTTAAAATGCGCTCTTATCCCATCAAGCATTTCTAGAAAATTTACAAATTGCTTTGATGATTTGGTCAAAATTAAATTTCAAGTCTGTTGGAATTGTTATGATTGTTGCAAAATGAATTGTCGGCAAGCTTTGATGTAATAGATGCTGTTATTAATGCAGGGATGGACAAATGAGAGGGCATCTACGTGGAATAATTGCTTCGTCTGGCCCTAGGGTGGGACACCACACACACACAGATATATATATATATATATATATATATATATATATATATATATATATATATATATATATATATATATATATATATATATATATATATATATATATATATATATATATATATATATCTGTGTATAGCAAAATATAACTCCACGAATTTAGTGCAAATATTTTGTATTACAAAGTTGTCTGGGACAGTTTTAGTCGAGTTCAGCAATGTAATGACATATCATTTGAGAGGTGATTTTTACATGTTGAGAACTAGTCACGTGATATAATCATTGAAGGAATTATGCTTTCCTTCATCAAGCAAGCTAAAACATATATATTTATCAAGCCCTTCTAACCTTTCCCTCCATTGTCACGTGATCGCATAGGAAGAGGGTTAATACACCAACTGCACACAGGTTTCACTGGTGGGACGGGCAAGTGAAATTGTGTCGGGCAAATGAAATTGTTTTACGTCCACTTGTGTGACGCTGTTCATATCAGCGTGAGGAGGCGGGTTAATTTCCCGGAGTTGATCAGTCCTTCTCATCGGACCTTGGTGCCCATTTCAATCACAGTCCAGCTCGGGAGAGGCTTTGCCTGTATTGATTGCGGCGGGGACAGAAAAAGAAACTGACGTAGCGAAAAGAATTGAAGGTGAAAAGGTGATGTGTGTTGCATTCTCAAACAGCTTGCCTCCATTTGTGGTGTTCTTTGAGGGCCCGGAAGAGCCCAGGTCCTTTGCCCGGCTCACGACTTGTCCGCCGACCCCAGCGCAAGGTCCGAGTAGTCGTGCTTTGGTGGATTTCTCGCGCGGCTGACTTCCATCTCGGGGTCCAGCCATGTGAACTGGCGGCCATTCACCGGAGCTGCTTTATTTCGGTTTGTTTCCGCTCACACGCGTCCGAAAACGCGCCAAAGCAAACGGACATTTTGTGCTCTGCCACGCTGGTGGAAAAAGTACGGTTGTGGTGTGCATTTTAAGTGTGAAATGATGGACTATGGTGATGAGATTGGACCTGGTACTGGCATTAACATCTGCTGCCAGGCCTATTTACATACAGGACAATCACGGCAAAACCCAATCACTGTCCTCAAGATGGCTTGATTACTTCAAATTACAATCCTGGAGATGTGTCAGCAAAGAAACTTCATCATTTCCTACGTATTCGGTGCTAGAATTGATAAAATATAGGATGTTTAATAATTTGTAAAATAGCGTTACAATGTAAATAATAATTGATAAACTAGAGTAATGATACATATCTTGATTGATAAAGTTATGATACATATAATAATTTATATAGTTATGATGTATTTAATCATTGATAATATAGAGCTGTGTTGTATAATATTTGATAAAATAGTTATGATGTATAATACGGTAAAATGTGTCTCATGTGCATAACATTCATCCTCTTTAGAATATACATTGAGTCTTCATCTAATCATCTGAAATTTACCCTCCATGGACACCTTCCATCATCGCCTTTTGTTTAATATTCCGGATTCGCCCTTCTCCTGTGACATTTCACTTGCCGCTTTTGCACAACGTCCGTCTTCCCCATTTTGTTTCTTGAAGTATCCGCATTTCTCTTCATTATAGAATTTCACTTCTTATTTGTAAATTGTCAGATTTTCTTTACCTGAGTGAAATTCATCTCTCATAATGCTCACTTTGTGAGCGACGAATGACCTCTCTCTGTGGATACAATTATCACACATACACTGATTTAAAAAATATGTATATTTTGATGCATGAATACAAATAGCTGGAGCAGTGTTTTGATGAAATTTGGAAGAGGGTCATTGCGGGAAACTTTAGTTCTCGTCATCTTTAGTTATGAATCAACTCCAGCAGCGTAACCATGCAGGCACTCACACGGCCCACGGCCAAGCCTGTTTGGGCAGAAATAATACTTTAATGCAATTTCCATTACAAACTTATCGGGTTATCACGCCTTTGGACAACCGAACGGTTGCAAATTGTGCATCTGACTTTAAAATGACTTGTTTGGTGGTTGATTAGTGTGGTAATGACTGGCAGATGAGTTCATTAATACAGGGAGAAACATGATCCCCGGATCACTCAGGCCTGTCATTGTCTCCGCACAGATGCAAAGTGACATCCCAGACAGCACGGCCAATCCGGCGGGATTTCATGGCCGATCCGTATCAGAGTAGGTTCAATAGGAGATCGTAGATTGAGGGTTATAGGGGATAGACACTCGTCCTATGACAGAGAATGTAAGGGCGGTCCAATAAGGGAAAGATTGAAGCAATAATGTATATCAGCCGGGATCAATATTTGCTGGGGGAAACAGAGAAGGCTCTGGATTGGGTGATGTGATAGGAAAATCTGGAAAGAGGGTTTGGGTAGGAGGGTCTAGAGGAGGGTCTAGAGGGATCTAATGGGAGGGCCGGGATAGATGGGTCTGGGCGAGGGATCTAATGGGAGGGTCGGGGTAGATGGGTCTGGGTGAGGGATCTAATGGGAGGGCCGGGATAGATGGGTCTGAGCGAGGGATCTAATGGGAGGGCCGGGATAGATGGGTCTGGGTGAGGGATCTAATGGGAGGGCCGGGATAGATGGGTCTGGGTGAGGGATCTAATGGGAGGGCCGGGATAGATGGGTCTGGGTGAGGGATCTAATGGGAGGGCCGGGATAGATGGGTCTGGGTGAGGGATCTAATGGGAGGGCCGGGATAGATGGGTCTGGGTGAGGGATCTAATGGGAGGGCCGGGATAGATGGGTCTGGGTGAGGGATCTAATGGGAGGGCCGGGATAGATGGGTCTGGGTGAGGGATCTAATGGGAGGGCCGGGATAGATGGGTCTGGGTGAGGGATCTAATGGGAGGGCCGGGATAGATGGGTCTGGGCGAGGGATCTAATGGGAGGGTTGGGGTAGATGGGTCTGGGTGAGGGATCTAATGGGAGGGCCGGGATAGATGGGTCTGGGCGAGGGATCTAATGGGAGGGCCGGGATAGATGGGTCTGGGCGAGGGATCTAATGGGAGGGTCGGGGTAGAGGGTCTGGGCGAGGGATCTAATGGGAGGGTCGGGATAGATGGGTCTGGGTGAGGGATCTAATGGGAGGGCCGGGATAGATGGGTCTGAGTGAGGGATCCAATGGGAGGATCGGGGTAGGAGGGTCTGTGCGAGGGATCTATTGGGAGGGCCGGGATTGATGGGTCTGGGTGAGGGATCTAATGGGAGGATCGGGGTAGGAGGGTCTGTGCGAGGGATCTATTGGGAGGGCCGGGATTGATGGGTCTGGGTGAGGGATCTAATGGGAGGATCGGGGTAGGAGGGTCTGGGTGAGGGATCTAATGGGAGGATCGGGGTAGGAGGGTCTGGGCGAGGGATCTAATGGGAGGGTCGGGATAGATGGGTCTGGGCGAGGGATCTAATGGGAGGGTCGGGGTAGAGGGTCTGGGTGAGAGATCTAATGGGAGGGACGGGGTAGGAGGGTCGGGGTAGTAGGGTCTGGGTGAGGGATCTAATGGGAGGATCGGGGTAGAGGGTCTGGGTGAGAGATCTAATGGGAGGGTCGGGGTAGGAGGGTCTGGATGAGGGATCTAATGGGAGGGACGGGGTAGGAGGGTCGGGGTGAGGGGTCTATTGGGAGGGGCGGGGTAGGAGGGTCTGGGTGAGGGGTCTATTGGGAGAGACGGGGTAGGAGGGTCGGGGTAGGAGGGTCTGGGTGAGGGATCTAATGGGAAGGTCGGGGTAGGAGGGTCTGGGTTAGGGATCTAATGGGAAGGTCGGGGTAGGAGGGTGTGAATGGTGGATATGAATTCTTGTCTAGAACAGGGTTTCGATGGGGATCTCATAGGACAATCGGGGTTATATGTGATTACTGATGAAAGATCTGTAAGAAGGTCGGGAAAAAGGTATTGAAAGACTGAAAGGAGAATCTGGGTTGGGGTCTCCAGAAAGATCGCCAGGAAGTTCTCGGACAGGAGAAATTTGGTGGGTAATCTGAAAGGAGGGTCTGGAAGGAGATTCTATAATAAAGTCTGGGTTCGGGATCTGATAGAATGGTCCATTGGAAGTATAGAGGAGAGTCTCATAGGTGGGGATTCTTATAGGAGAATCTCGATGGAGGATCTGAAAGGAGGGTCTAAAGTAGGGTCTAAAGTAGGGTCTAAAGTAGGGTCTAAAGTAGGGTCTAAAGTAGGGTCTAAGGGAGGGTCTAAAGTAAAGCCTAAAGTAGGGTCTAAAGTAGGGTCTAAAGTAAGGCCTAGAGGAGGGTCTAAAGGAGGGTCTAAAGGAGGGCTTAAAGGAGGGTCTAGAGGAGGGTCTAAAGGAGGGCCTAAAGGCGGGTCTGGCTGTCGAATCCGATAGGAGGGTGTGATTGGAGGTGTATGTTGAATGGTTGACTGTTAAACTTAAAATAGTCACGTTACATAATCGTATAATCATTAAATGACATATGCTGAAATAAACATCTTTACCACGTACTGCATTTTCAAAGGTTTTACAGGAATTACTTTTTAAGTCGAATTGATGTGTTGCTGTGTTTATACATAATGGTGTTGGTTGTGAAGAAAGATTGCACCCGATTGTCACACCTGGAAAAGTCGGCTCCTTTGATGTATCCTGTGATGAGCTGACATACCAGTTGGGAACGTGCGGTGGCTTCAGCACGTCAAGACCAATGCGCTGTAATATTCCTCAAATTCGCACACTTCGAATGGTCTCTAATTGATGGGTTTAAATATTCACACATCTTAAGCTGTGAACTGTAAAATGGTCATTAAGATGAAAGAAAACTTAAATGTATAATAGTTACTCAACAAAACACACCATCAGACGGTATTTGTTATAAAGCGACTGCTAAGACTTATTTAAAGACAAAGAGTTCTCATTATTGCATATAAGTGGCCATTTACGTGGAGCTCCAGGTGAATTTATGATAAAAACAATCGCGGCAAAGCAGACACAATGTATCACATTGCTGTTAACGAGGGCTTGTTCAATTGTATGGTGCTTTGAGCAATAAAGCATGGTCACATAGCAAGGCAGTAATAAGCTCACGGTAATTCACCTCTATCGGCTTGTTATTTTCAAGATGAAATATACCACACATGCTTGATCAGTGCTTAATTTCTGTGTAATGTGTGACACACGAATGTACATCATTCACGCCGGCAGAGCAGAGCAGCTGTGTCTATCTCAGCTGTGGAAACTCAGCTATACACTTAGTGCGCACCCATACCATAATGTGATACAGAAATTTGCATTCCTATAATTGCCACACGCCACAGTTTAGCGTTGTTTATTTGTGTCTGTCAATGTTTAAAAAGGCGAATCAATTTTCAGCTCCTTCAAGCAGATACATTCAATGGTCCATACTTCTCTGCGTGAAATTGTTTGGTACACTAGGCATTCCTCGAACATAGAACATAAATTTAACCTTCTGTACATTGCCAACACGTGACCATCAAAACACCAAACAATTTATTTGTTTGGATTTGAAGAATTGAATACTAGTATACCAATTTGATGAAGATAAGACATGATTTGTATAATAGATAAGATAGATAAGACAAATATATATTCAAGCATGACTAAGTAGTACATAAATACATATATAAAACCTGATATACACTGGACTTTGAGATTTTTACAGCTTAAATCTTATATGACCAATTTAACTGTCACGGTTTTGTTGTATGCATTAGGTTTAACCCTAAATCAAATATTTGTATTCCTACTTTGTGAATTAACCCTTTTCTAATATATTGTATTTGTTTGATTTCTCAGGTCAAGAACCATGGTCAGAGTTTATACACTTGACTTACAAATTAAGCCTTTCTTCCAAATATATACGGGCCTGGTTTAACCACATTTGCTAAAAATAAGAATTACTTTTATTGGTTTTAGCCGATGAAAATCTCATAATTTCTAAACCTTGTTTCTGTCCATGATTATAACAATATCAAATGGTGCTTTTATGAAAGTCAAATATAATTATCATTCAAACATAGAAAGGTTTAATGTGGCCCCATCACGTGAAGGACGCAACGGTTTTTCAGCTAGAATGTGATTCATTTTCTAAGATACACATATGTAATCTGTATGGACAGGATATGTTCGTCATCAGTATTTGCTCTTTATTGGCATTTTTTTTGCATAATTATAAACAAAAATGCTTTAGGATATTTAGATGCTATTTCAAATACAAGTATATATCTCTTAGACATCTGTTCAAAATGAAGTACATAAGATTCCCTAATATTATGTGGGTAACATATGCAATCATCCAATGAAATGAAATCAACTATAAATCCTTTGCTTTAAATTGATTCAAATTTAGATATCTTCATATAGTTGCACTTCAAATAGTTCACGTTATGCAATGTTTTTCTGGCTGATTTAGTAGCTAAACCAGCTTAGACATTTAACGCATGTATTCACACAAATATCAAGTCAAGCCGATTGTGTCTGAAGCAGAATGTTATCGGATCTAAAAGGGCGCAAGTCCATATATAATGTCTGTTTTTTCTAATGTGAATTTAACAATTCAGATAATATAAAAGATTTTATCCAAGTTGGAGGCGCGAGTCTAAATGATCTAAATCTGTGATCTGAATACTGTGAAGTAAAATTCCCTGTTATTTCAGACAAACACGAAGATGTTGATGAATTTCATTTGGGTGGTCTCTATGAAAATATGGAAAGAAAGTGTTGGGCGTTGCAGCACCATTTTCTCATGTCGAGTTTTAAACTGCAAACCCGCCCCTGTGCATCTTTGCCATTTTACTTTTACTCGGAGGGTGGGTGTAGCAATTATGCTACCCCCGGGGGAACGCCTTGTCATCAGAGCTACACTCGCTCACACCTGTTCAATTTTTCCAATTAGGGAAGACTTTTGCGAAAATATAAGATTCATATCTAGATTTGTGTTACTAGAATGATGTCGGTTGGGCATTGGCAAGAATTACAAATTGTCATAAAATAAATATTTTATAAATGCAAGTTGCAGATATAACACTATTGCAGCAAACATGGTACACCGGGTTCAATACAAAGATTTTCCTTTTATACCGTTTTATTTTGAAACTTTGGACGTTGATTGCCAAGAACTTTATTTATCATAGAAACCTGTAATTTTCAATGTGGGTATCTCATTAGTGGCAGAGTACTCAGTGGGAGAAGCAATAGCCTCCAGGCAAGGAGTCACATCGCCCACGACGCACCAAACGGAACGAACCAGACAGATGCAGACGACATTTTGCCAGCTACAAAACTCTACAGGAACACTGAGGTTTTACACTAGGACAAACGACATGGCATAGCTACATTTTAAGCTTGGATTCACATGGTCAAAGTGCGGGTTTCACCCAGGCCAATGATGTCTTGATCAGACCACTGAGGACTGAGTGAAAGCCCCACAAGGGGGTATGTTGGCTCCACAGTCCTGAAGAACCCAGGCTGTAAATGTGAACACAAAAGATCCATAGTGTATATTGTGTCACCGCCACCATTAGCTTTTCCTTCAACCTTGTTCCCGTCTTTGATGTTCACTCATTTACCCATCCAAGGCCATATTCCGGTGTGTTTAGACCGATACACCAAGAAAAATCAAATTTTCTCGATCCGATTGGATGTGCATTGAGTTGTGTGCTATTGAAATATTTCTTTGTCAGAATTCTCCATTTAATTGGATTAAGAGGAGAGCTCAATGTAGCCAAATAAACTAGCGATGATCACCATTTCAAGAAGATGAAAGGACACCGACTTCTGGGTTGTTTTGGTCTATTCAAATTGCACGTGCAGAAAGCCTTGATACTCGTCCATTGAGGGAAGCAGACGACATTTCTCTAGTACGCTGCTCTTGAGGGACGTTTTACCGCCAAACGATTATCACTCCATCTTATGCAACATTGCAAGACTTGGATTAGAATTTTCCGTTTGTTTCTTACAAGGAATCCGTGATTTCATAACGATTTTAAGTTAGTAGTGTTCAAGCGTTTTAGTCCAATTTCACGCTTCTAAATTTTGCATAACCTTTCGTGTCATAGTGTATTCCGCTGCCATGGTTACCCTTAAATTGTAGGCATATGTCATCGTTCAGTCGTAATAATACTTCTGTCCATAGAAATTTGTCATTTTGGTTGCATTGCTAGTCATGACATGTCAATTTAAGCCACCATCACGATACTTGCATGCCACACTTATCTTTGATAATACAGATATTCCAGTTATATTCTTGCTATGGATAATGAACAACAAAAAGCTATGGCAACATTAGTCAACAAAGTCTTACCAGGCCAGGAATAGCTATTGAAATACAATCACCGACTTAACAATCACTGTACAAAATAATGACATGCAATATCAGTCATAAAATCACACGCATAATTCATGAAATACTTTGATGAAAAAAGCAAAGAAGCACAACATTTAATTTTGTTTAACTATAAAATAATAATAAAAAAAGTCATCAATGATAATTATTGCACAACTACATATTTAGTTTAGCGCTATTCATATATACTTTGTGCCTGTGAGAGGGTTCCTGTGCGGCTTTCCCGGTGCTTGCAGACGGCCGGAGAGAGGGGCGACCCTGGGCGGCAGGCGGGAGGCAGTGCTGACGGGGAGGGGTCCACGACGCAGGCAAACCACGACCATTAACTCCCGAAGATATGACAGCGCTTAAAAGACAGGAAGTTGCATTAGATTTTGTTTTTCATGGGAAGGATGTGGAGTGTTTGTTATTACTGGAATATCAAATTCACCTAATGCACATAGTACACGTACAAAACTATGTTTTAAAGGTTTCCTATGTTACAAGTTTCCTATGTTACAAGTGTTTTAAAGTAGACCAGATTTTGAAAATATCTGGAAACTTCTCAAATTCGATATTGTCATCACATTTAGATTATAATCATATTAGATACTGGTGGTCACTTTAAGCTTATTTTTATGAGAAAACGGGAAGTGGTAGTCTGAAAAGAAATACCTTTACACAATGGAGGAGACTTGCACACACGAGTAGTATCATGTCCCTATCTGACAAAGAGCAAAAAGTGTGACCATTTATCAACTTAATAAGATAAGTATATAGTTGAGATATCAATATATATTTGCAAAAAACTGGGCACACTTGTGAGTTTGACAGAGTGAATGTGCTACTGATATTATCTTTTTTTTATTAAAAATAATAATGAAGTTTACAGTACATAACAATCATAATATGAAATATATTTTTTAAGATATCTTGCTTTTCATATGCCTAAGATTGTTTGTAACGATAAATTAATAAAATGTATGCAGCAGATTTGGCCAAATCTTAAACATGGTTCTTGAAGTTTACGTAGAAATAAAACAAATGCTCTTCATTGAGTAATATTGGGTAGTACTTTTGTTTCTAAAATATAGTAAATTCCTAATCATCCTACAATAGTTAATACGGTGCTTATGCCTCAGTCACATTTGCACCATGCGCCGGACGGGAAGAAAGAATCGGCCGACTTCACAGGGTCCTGGCCGCCGTGGATTTTATCAGCGACAATCTGAGATATACCGTACCAATGGTCACATTATTAGAGGGCACCGCACGCACGGCACGTGCAAGATTGAATGACACAGACGTCTGTAGGATATCCTAAAAACGTCTATATCATTTGACAGGCGTCTGAAGGACATCCTAAAGATGTCTATATGATACCTTGGGGAGCCCATACGATCATATACGATGTTCTTGTGAACACATGAAATAAAAATCCTATTTTCATCGTGCGATTTTAAGATTAGGATAATCTTAAAGTATGCCAGCGGGAAACGCACGGGAGTCTGCCATGTAAGATGATGTTCGGTGATAAGTCATGGAAACGCCGGCAACTTTTATGTTCCCAGTGACCTGTACGACGTCTTAAGATTGCCCAAATGTGGCCGATGATCTGCCTGGCTTTCCGGCCGATTTTGTAAAAAAAAAAGCCATCGGCCGAACATCTTTACTGAAATCGGCGCATATGTGACCGGGGTATTATTCATTAAGGCAAAACGTCACTTTTTAAGGGCCTTTTCGGTCAAATAAATTTCTGTTTAAAAAGGTATTAAATAAATGATAAATTATATATCATATTTGGATTGGAGAAAGTGGATTTTCCTTAGCAATGGAGCTTGGCGAGCAGTCTGCAGTGGTGTCATTTTCTCTGTGGTGGTTTATTTCACACGGTCTATAATCAAGGTGCTATTTTCTGGCGTGATCACACAAACAGGTCATGTATATTTCAGCATAGTCCATTTCTCTCCCAGACAGCTGCATTACAAGCTGGGCCATGCTCATTTCATATCTGTGGCTCATATGATGTGTGATCGATATGTGATGTGGACACTTTATTTGGTAGGGATGATTGGCCGTCAAGTCTACTGGAATTTTGGCAGTGCTGGCTCGCCATATATTGACCCCAGAGTAATGAAGTCTGCATGGAAGTTCTGACAGAGATGGATAGACCAATACCACTATATATTAACTTCATTACATTGCTATGATTTTAAAGTTTCATGTCAAGACTTGTGGCAATGAAAGCGACTTCCAAAGTTTGATCTCAAGCATCTGATCCTACGTCTTGTAAGCTCAAATCTATTTCTCTGTCCTGCACAAAATACCTTTACACTAAATCCAAATTCAATTTTATTTGTGGATTATCTCTATAAAAATAAAGATAAAAATAAAGATCTTATAAGAAGATGCAATCAATATTAAGGAGAAAAATATAGGTATATATTTTGATTATAAAAATATCATTAATAATGTCACTCTGCAGTGTTGTTCTGCTACGTATATCGTCCTGCCGGTAGTCCTGGTAGACTTCTGCCGACCGAGCTGCTAAGTTAATCTAACTGCTAATTCACATTGGTGCGTGTCTGTGTGAAGGCTATTATGGGAGCGGTCATCTGAGATTCTTCTACAGTGAGAATCCCTCAGCAAGAGAGTGTCAACCCGAGGTCAGAACGGCGCCAGATATGCAATGCGAATGAAATAGAAATGTTCACGCCAGATTACATAACATGACGTTTTGTGGGTTACATTAAGGCGTATAGCTGGGCGCGTTAGAGGCGATGGCGTTAAATCCGCAGAAAATGGCTAAATGGGTTGTTTGGTGGCATCATGTGTGCGTTACCTAATCTTTCCTGTCCAGTGGGCAGGGATGCGGATTATACCGGGGGAGGGGGAGCTAGGGTGACCGGGGAATGTATCACTGACACCCCACTGCACAGGTAGATGAAGAATGCTACGTCCTCTCTGCTCTCAAAGTGTCAACGCGTGAACACATCGCTACGTGGTCAGAATGAATGCCAGTCGACACCCAGCCGGGCCCCTGCCCTGCCGCGGGGACTCATCCTAACACAACCATGGCCGAGCTCCAATCTTACCTACGGATTTATATTTCTTCTCTGTCTTCTTTTGTAGGCTGTTTTGTGGTTTGTAATTGGACAGGAAAAAAGATATTAGATTTTAAATGTATAATTTCAGTTTGAGGAAAAAGACGCCCCGTGTATAAGCCCGCTAGTAATTCTCATCGGGCCTGGACTGAGACAGGGTCAGCATTGGGCCCACCTTCACTTCGCGGCTGAACCAAATCCTCACACCCGTCCATAATGTATACCTGTGAATACATTTTATCACTATCGCGCTTTCATACTCCAAACCAGGAATCGTGAAATTGGCATTGTGGTATTGACACAGTGATGAGTTTTGGAGGGCAATGAGGCGAAGTGTGATGAGCCTAATACTGACTGAATACTACCATGCCACAAGCCTGTCACCGCGTGCCGGATACCATTTCACAATATTACAAACCGGAATACAGGCTTTTTCAAAGCCAAATCATGCTGCATTGTATCTCTCCACACTGAGACATCGATCCGTGTACTCCAACTTAAGTTTAGATGCAAGAAAATTGTGATTAGAAAGTAGAAAAAGCTGACAGAGTATTGTTATTCATATGTGAGGTTTTAATCTGCATAAAATGCTAATTTTCAAAGCTTCTCAGTGAAATGCAAATCTTCACAGCAGGATTTCCTTGTGGATTTGGAGGCATTTTGACAAAAGCCGCATTGTTTGGGTGTTTCACGCTGGCTTGGGGCATATCTTCAAGATGCATAATGGAAGCAAAGAAAAATCATAAATTTGAAAGCCACATTTTGGTTTCATTGATATGGTGTCAGTGCCTGCGACATTCAATGAATAAAAACTCATTACAGAATGAAGAAAAAAAATCACAATTCTCCGTTTTTTGAGAGGCGACAGTTTTTGGAGGAGCTGGAGTTGAAACAGATAAAATAGAATCTCTATCTGAAGGTCACTTGTCAAGGTCATTTCAGATGATGCTCAGTATAAATCGATTGAGAAAAAAGTGCGAGGGAAATTCTCGTACAACTTCCATGTGCAAATAAATGCATTTGATAAAAAATCATGATAATAAAAAAAAACAAAAAACAAAAATAAAAGCGAATATTCAAAACATTTTTAAACCTTCAGAAAGCATATATCAAGGGTGTTTAATGAAAGACTTTATGTGTACAAGAGAACAGAACTGTCTCATATTTTGTAGATATACACAACGTTAACTGTCTCTAATTGGTAAAATCCAGACTGCCCGTTCCAAACAGGGCTTGCGTCTTCACAATGGCGTCTGTGAGGAGAAGATGGAATGAGGGAAAGACAGATGGACCCGGAACAGAAGGTCCTTCATTCCTTATATTTTCTCTGGGCAATGGAAAGAGGAACCAGGCCATAGGTGACTGCAGAGAAATGGCAGCCTTCACGCAATATGCAACCGCTATTCTTTTTAACTTGGGCGTAGTTTGGAGTTTTGTGGTTCTTGCTTGCCCTTATGTCACGTGGTGCATGGGCGGTGCAGTAATTGCAGAAATGGGATTGGTGCTGAGGCCACAGGAAATGTCTACGCAAGTAGTCCGGCCTGATCTCCAAACCCTCATGCAATTTCACGCCGGCTTGAGACCGCTATCCGAGGGTACTGGGTGGGAAAATGAAGGCACGGAAGAAGCAAAATGTCAAAGTACAAAGATCAACCAGCGTGAAAAGAAATTAAGGTGCATTTCCACGGAGCGCACAAATTCATCCGCATGTATTACTGTGCGCGAGCGAATATCAATCATAAGAGGTCACACATGGGTGGTGATCAGCTCACGCGAGTCCTGCTCATTCTTAGACCTGTGTGGGATGTATACATTAGTCCTATTATGACCATGACTCAAAGATCTGTAGTCTATATAACCAGCATCCATCAACAGGCACCAGAGACCTCCTTTCGCCAATTAGCAAATTGCCTGCCATGGTGGAAGGCAAGCTGAGAGACCAGCAATAACACAGTCCTAAATGGAACTTTGTGTTGAAATGCAGACCATGTCTGTATTTCCATTTCCTCTTAGAGGCAGCTAAATCCCTCTTTTGGTTGCTACAAGATTTGTGCTTTAGGTTATTGGTCGGTTGCGGCCCTGACGTGCCCTCTAACTTTCCATCTTAGTCAGACTCAGACCAGTGAAACTCAGCCGGAGATAAACCGGGCGCCATTAAATGCCGGCTAAGTTATTGAAGGGAATTCCAATAATGACAAATAAAACCGATCTAGCATGATGGAGTGAAGCAATTCATTGGCCGTCTGAATATTTTATAGCAGATATGAAGTGAATGGCCAATGTGTGTTGTCATATATCATAGTGGTGGGGTGCAGGTTGAATGCAGGAGGACCTGGCAGGGCCGGCAGGGATCAAGCACCTCGCCCTCAGTATGAGCCGGCAAGATGGCCGCCTGACCACTCACATAGCATGGCCACAATGTATTCCATTCCTGTGTGTCCACATCAACACAAAAGTACTAAGATAATTTTAAAAGAATCCTGATTAGCGAAAGTCACAACCCACAATACAAAGAATGGCTTTGACCAAGCAATATTGACTTTTACATTTAAAGTGAAAGATCTTAAAAATTAATATCTATTATAACATGATACTGTATTTTCTAAATTCTTTATTTGAATCTGATTTGGTTTTGTTATAATCAATTTTAGTACTACCTTAAATTATGCGTTATGTCATCATTTAGAATGTGTCGAAACCCTGCTAAAATAAGATAGAGAGAATCTCGGGGCACCTTCGGATTGGGACAAAGCAATTATGAAATGAGATATAAATGTTTATACCCTAAACTTTGCGATCAAACGTTATTGCCCATCATATTTCCCCTACACAAATGTTTGTGCTATTTGAAAGTAGATGAGTCTTCTGCTAAAATCCAGATCATCCATTGGACACTTTGTCAATAAACTTTGTTCAGCTGACCAGTGATCTGGTGTAAACACTTGCTTAGTAAATTATTAAGGGGCACCTTCAGATCGGTGTGATTTGGTGTGATTTGGCTTGTAGAGGCCTGTTTGTCCATTAATGTCTGTACCTTGGTACAGTTCTAACACCCTTACAGACCACAATAGAGGCCACGTGCTTGTAATCATGTGACCACATAGTGGTCACAAGAGTACAGCAAGTACTTGACTCTTCCAGTAAAACACAATAAACATGGTAGGTATATTTTGGTTGATTTCAGTGAGATAGCTTGTTTGTATCACAGTTTCATCGCCAAATATTTAAACATACATCGAATCTGTAAAATTGCCTGTGACCTCTTTGATTCCATGAAAGCTTTAATCATTTATTGGGGACCTAAAAGTTCATTTCATGCTGCAAAATTAACAACTTTAACTCTAAATGTATACCTCTATATGAATCTAGCTTTTGCATATGATATATTAATACTGATATATCATAATGATTCGCATACTGACGCTTCCTCACAGAGTATGCAAAATGTCAGGCTCCAACGGAGGAGGTTACCGCTAAGCAAAGAGAAAGACTCACGAAATTGAGGCCGAGCATAATATTTTATCAAGAATCATTACATATTCAATAAGATCATAGGTTTTTACACGATTACTTTGCATATATTGGTAAACATCAATGCTCAAAATATTATTGTATGCCCAGTTAATTGATTCAAGAAATACATACCTTATTGGTCAAAGATTATATAATTATTAGACAAAAACAATATCTGACTGGATAAAGAATAGCATGACTTAATGTTTTTTCTCTTTTTCTTTAAGACAATGCAATATATTACTTATAATTTTTCTGTAAGGAATGATTGAATAGGCGAAACCGAAACCTCTCTTATCGAGAAACAAGGGACAAGAAAGGGAAGCCTCGCATCAATCAAGTTTGCAGCACAAACCCCCAAATCCCAACCAGGATCCAAATCCGGACTCGTAACCATAGCTACAGCAGCGGAAAATTTTCAACTTTGTTGCTTGGGTATTCTGTGAGCACATTTTCTAAACGATTGAACAGATCTGTTTTGGCCATACTTCAAAGTCAGTTGTTGGTGTTCGTGATATTTGTAAACGGGACTCGGAGAGGCTTCGCGGAGAAGATCGCTGATCAGCCTGCCGGAAAGACTGCCTACTGAACAATGGTGATTGGATGCGTGATTTTCTGATCGTTCGCCTTGGCCAAAAACCACAGAGTTATTACATGGCCGTTTTGGGACATCATCAATCACAATGACAATATAGATTAAAAGGCATCAAGTGATCTCAGCTAAAAATAGAGTTAAATCAGCCCCAGCCTGTTTACTTATGGCATGAGGCAGATGCCATTATCCGGGCGGGAGAAGCAAGAATGGCAGCAATGTCTGAGAAGTCACCTGTAATTGAATATGTGAACCCCAAATAAATAAGACATATATAAACATTTAGTCATATTATACAAAAAGATGTGCCACAGACAGTAGATATTGTGATTTAATCATATCATACTGGTCTTGGTTGGTTTTAAAGAAGACAACTACCACCTTTTAAAAGGTGTACTCGCTCATCAAAAAAGGATTGCCAATTAACTTAACTGACATTTAACTTAAACCAGGGTCGAGAATGTATCAGATACGTGTCTCCACCAATGCTACCAGCAGATATAGTGCAATGTAGACAGGTTATGTGGACTGGTATGGACCTTACGGTTGTCTCCATCAATGCTACCAGCAGATATAGTGCAATGTAGACACGGTCTGGGGACTGGCATGGACCTTACAGTTGTCTCCACCAATGCTACCAGCAGATATAGTGCAATGTAGACACGGTCTGGGGACTGGCATGGACCTTACAGTTGTCTCCACCAATGCTACCAGCAGATATAGTGCAATGTAGACACGGTCTGGGGACTGGCATGGACCTTACAGTTGTCTCCACCAATGCTACCAGCAGATATAGTGCAATGTAGACACGGTCTGTGGACTGGTATGGACCTTACAGTTGTCTCCATCAATGCTACCAGCAGATATAGTGCAATGTAGACACGGTCTGGGGACTGGCATGGACCTTACAGTTGTCTCCACCAATGCTACCAGCAGATATAGTGCAATGTAGACACGGTCTGTGGACTGGTATGGACCTTACAGTTGTCTCCATCAATGCTACCAGCAGATATAGTGCAATGTAGACACGGTCTGTGGACTGGTATGGACCTTACAGTTGTCTCTATCACCAATGCCGTCGGCAGATGTGGTGCAATGTAGACACAGTCTGGGGACTGGTATGGACCTTACAGTGATGTCCTTCATCAATGCTACTAGCAGATATGGTGCAATGTAGACACGGTCTACTGACTGGCATGGGCCTTACAGTGATGTCCTTCGTCAATGCGGCTAGCCAATATGGCATATTATAATACTGCATATCGGACTCCCTAATTCCCACTACTAATATAATGTAAACACAGACTAGTCACTGCCTTGAACCACCAAGTTGTCTCCCACTAACTGACATGATACGATGAAGACACAAAACAGGAACTAGGATGAAGAAAAGAGATATAAAACTCGGCTAGAGCTCTTTTCTTCCCCCAATAAAATTGCCTATCGAACTCCATACCATGCACTATGGATATTATATTGTAAACATAGATTATAGAGTGGGGTGGACAGTAGTGCTGTCTCCTTCATCAATCCTGCCAGCCTATATGGTACAATGTACACACAGACTAGGGACTAGCGAGGCAGTGGAGCATATGTGGCAACTGTATCCTGTGTGCTTGGCTGCAAACTGTCTCCTGTAATAACTTCACTAAGATGTGATCTGTCAAACAGCTTAGAACAAAAAGACTGATCTCAATATAGTGTGAAGGCTCATACATCTCCCGTGGCGGCAGTCCCGCTACTCTGATCACCCTACCTCCTCATTCAATACACAAACACACAGCCTCACTTTGTGAGAACCTTTTTAATATCACTTTCTTTGCTTTTATTGTGATTTTAGTCTTTATGTAAAATCACAAATAATGACTTTAAATTTTCTCACGTCCCATCTTCTAGACATAGTATTGTATTGTGATATTATCTTTGGAATGAGATAAAAAAACACGGCAAAATATAAACATTTTTTGTGGGAAAATATAAAAATTTTGACGTTGTGAGATGATAGTTGTTATCTGAGAATATATGATTTGTTTGATTAGATGTCTTTATAGAATTGAAGAGAAAATCTGAGATATTATTTTACAAGCAAATAAAAAGAACAATTATAAAATTAATCGGAATTTAAACGAAGCTATTTCAAACCAATTTAGAATTCTTGTAAATATCTATATTTAAAGTTACTTACACAATGCTCACTACGGGGGTCACAACAATTAGAGCCTGTCAGTCATATCGAGAAGTGATCTTCATGGGAGGTGAATATATCATTAGCTTCGTGGCACTTACAGCCATGCAACATGCAAAATATTTTGTCTATGTAATAATTGCTTTTTAATTCATGGTTGGGCATGCGTATACCAACATCTTACCAGAAGAACCACGTTTAAAAACATATATACCTGCTAGCATTGCTTCAGTAAAATATTGAAACTTGAATTATTGATGTAGCGTTTCAGTGCTACATTTGAATATTTACCATTTGAAATGTAACAGTGTTCTGCATGAAGAATAAAGACAGGTTTATGAGTCCAGTTGTTACGTGGAGGGTGAGGACAGGGGTAATTATGTAGGCCAATGATGCTGTCAAAATCTGCCTTTATGTGAGGGTAATGACAAGGTTTGTGGACACCCCATAATACCAGCTTATTAAGCGCTATTTCTGTGTGTCCTGTCTGAGTGGCCCAGTAGGTGTTTAACCCTCCCCTGCCAGTCTGTGATATACCAGTGAGATATCCTACCAAGTATTATGGACAACTGGTATTTTGGAGGAATAGCTAGGAATTTACACCAATTCTAAATTGGCTGATATTTGTTCATTGTTCGCGATGAGCTCTGAGAAGTACAAATCATCAACATGAAAAGGGACAAAGGAAAAGAACAATTTGGTTACCAAACTGTCAAAATTATTCCTGACATCAGTGATGACACAAAGGTCCAGAAATCAATTGACATTGAGTGTGTGGTATTTTCTGTGCTGTGATTAATATAAATAAATCTGAAATTGTTGATACAAGTCATTTCAATGACACACTGCGATTGCTAACCACGGCGTAGACACATTTTCACATATCTACTCAATTGATATACTTCATTCTGGATTTTTGCAGCGACACGGACGTGATTGCCGAGATTTTAGCATTGTCTCTATTGCAATGAGTTGAGCAGATGATACACCTCCCCCGTGGGAAAATGGCTGCCTCTGACCACTAACATCTCTTGCTTGTCTGAGTTCTGTGCCGGTCCCTACTCACTCACATATGGAATATCTGCCTATGATAGGCTGTAACAGTCTCTTTACTCTTTCCAAGGAACATATTAATATGATATACTGACAAAGAATGATACAACAACTGTACAAATATACTTCAATTTGGTAAGTTGATTTCGATTTTAATTTGTAATTGTTGTCCCTATATTGGCTTTTTATTTATTTCATTCGGTGCTTTTTGTTTACAACACTTGTTATTTGCAGTGTAAAGAGGTGGATCCCCTATTACTGAAAGTTTCAACAGTGAACTGATTTAATATGACAATGCCTATGTAGAAAGCAATAAAACAAACGTCTGAATCACCCCCTGAGACTAAAAGTTAATCTTGACTTGTAATATTACATGAATGAGTCATTGGTTCATGATAATTTCAAACTAATAATTCATCGCATTCTATAGATTTCAAAGCAATAATTCAAATAAGTAATTTTAATCAAGATTAATTGACCTAACAATAAAAGATAATTCTAAGCGAAGTATTGAATCAATTTACAAATATGAATAAGATTTTTGAGTTGTGGTACAGATAGTGTTAGAATGTTACTTATAAATACTATATAGTAAATATACCAGTCAATGACTCCGTAAGTATGTGTTTAGTAACAATTTTGACAACCGAATTTATGAATTCCTAATTACCACCAGTGAACAGTTCATCATTTTGTTTGTTATTGTATGGGTTTAATAACATACATGTTTGAAGGCTTGGTACGTTATGGTGAAGATTTTGTTTAGTTCAGTCTGAGGGTGGAGGTATCTCTATCTGTTATGTCACATATCACTTTTGTTTTATGTCAGTCTGAGGGT
The DNA here is from genome assembly GCA_949316495.1 of Amphiduros pacificus. NCBI lineage: Eukaryota > Metazoa > Annelida > Polychaeta > Phyllodocida > Hesionidae > Amphiduros > Amphiduros pacificus. Next base: position 26,490,760 of record OX439003.1, read on the forward strand.
GGAGGTATCTCTCTCTGTCATGTCACATAGCCCTATTGTTTTATATCAGTCTGAGGGTGGAGGTATCTCTCTCTGTTATGTCACATATCCCTTTTGTTTTATGTCAGTCTGAGGGTGGAGGTATCTCTCTCTGTTATGTCACATAGCCCTATTGTTTTATATCAGTCTGAGGGTGGAGGTATCTCTCTCTGTTATGTCACATATCCCTTTTGTTTTATGTCAGTCTGAGGGTGGAGGTATCTCTCTCTGTTATGTCACATATCCCTTTTGTTTTCTGTCAGTCTGAGGGTGGAGGTATCTCTCTCTGTTATGTCACATAGCCCTATTGTTTTATATCAGTCTGAGGGTGGAGGTATCTCTCTCTGTTATGTCACATATCCCTTTTGTTTTATGTCAGTCTGAGGGTGGAGGTATCTCTCTCTGTTATGTCACATATCCCTTTTGTTTTCTGTCAGTCTGAGGGTGGAGGTATCTCTCTCTGTTATGTCACATAGCCCTATTGTTTTATATCAGTCTGAGGGTGGAGGTATCTCTCTCTATCTGTTATGTCACATATCCCTTTTGTTTTATGTCAGTCTGAGGGTGGAGGTATCTCTCTCTGTTATGTCACATATCCCTTTTGTTTTATGTCAGTCTGAGGGTGGAGGTATCTCTCTCTGTTATGTCACATAGCCCTATTGTTTTATATCAGTCTGAGGGTGGAGGTATCTCTCTCTATCTGTTATGTCACATATCCCTTTTGTTTTATGTCAGTCTGAGGGTGGAGGTATCTCTCTCTGTTATGTCACATATCCCTTTTGTTTTATGTCAGTCTGAGGGTGGAGGTATCTCTCTCTGTTATGTCACATAGCCCTATTGTTTTATATCAGTCTGAGGGTGGAGGTATCTCTCTCTATCTGTTATGTCACATATCCCTTTTGTTTTATGTCAGTCTGAGGGTGGAGGTATCTCTCTCTGTTATGTCACATATCCCTTTTGTTTTATGTCAGTCTGAGGGTGGAGGTATCTCTCTCTGTTATGTCACATAGCCCTATTGTTTTATATCAGTCTGAGGGTGGAGGTATCTCTCTCTATCTGTTATGTCACATATCCCTTTTGTTTTATGTCAGTCTGAGGGTGGAGGTATCTCTCTCTGTTATGTCACATATCCCTTTTGTTTTATGTCAGTCTGAGGGTGGAGGTATCTCTCTCTGTTATGTCACATATCCCTTTTGTTTTATATCAGTCTGAGGATGGAGGTATCTCTCTCTGTTATGTCTCATAGCCCTATTGTTTTATATCAGTCTGAGGGTGGAGGTATCTCTCTCTATCTGTTATGTCACATATCGCTATTGTTTTAGTTCAGTCTGAGGGTGGAGGTATCTCTCTCTGTTACTAGTATGTCTCATAGCCCTATTGTTTTATATCAGTCTAAGGGTGGAGGTATCTCTCTCTGTTATGTCACATATCGCTATTGTTTTATATCAGTCTGAGGGTGGAGGTATCTCTCTCTCTCTGTTATGTCACATATCCCTATTGTTTTATGTCAGTCTGAGGGTTGAGGTACCTCTCTCTGTTATGTCACATATCCCTATTGGTACGCTGCCTTTGATGACGGGTACACAGGGCCAGGATAATGCACCGGTAGACACAACAAAGCCCCCATTATTGCTCAATTATCGCTCTTTTGTTGGTGGATGAAAGGAATAGTTGAGAAAGGACAGTTAACTGTCTGGTGGTCAAATGGACAAATTACGTCGTCACCGCACAGACATGACCATCATCACGCCTTCTGGTTAAGTGCCCCAATTCCAACTTTGATGCTAGAGTCATTTTGGAAGGTACAACAAATATTTCTGGTATGCTCATGTACGTGATTTCTTGTTGCCACGTCCACGGATTAATGTATTTTATTTGAGGATATATATTTCACTTCAATTGGTTGTAATCCTGTGCTGTTATATTTGATACACCCATGTTGGTCATTGCTTCATTCCTCTTGGTTATCTCACGTACATAATTTCATTATGAACTTTATAGTCAATGAAAGGATAAACAATCAATTTATCCAACTGAAGCCACCTAAAAGATAAATATGATATAAATGTTGTTTTGCTGTGTGTTTTACAATAGTTGAAAGCATTATATTTGGCCAAAGGTTGGCCTGAAACTGAACATATGTTATGGATGTATTGGGAAACACGACAGCACTAACCACTCATCGAATCCCTCAACTTTGTCAAGATTCACACACAAATCTGTTGAGTAGAAAATGGATAGCCCTTGAGCAGAGTCCCGCCACCTGGCGGAGGGTGGGCTGAGTACCTTGCCATATGAACCAGAGTGAGAGAAACTGACTGGAGTTTGTTACATTGTGTGTTTGTTTGTAACACCTTGTGTGAGTAACGTGCATGGTGCAGGACGGCCATAGATGGAGTGCCCTTAATGTACAATAGACGAAATATGGTGACAAATGCAAATCCTAATTGCCTCTCACTTCACTAAATGAGGTTCCTCGCTTCACATTTCAATACAATATTCATATTATGTCATCCATAGAAGACCATTCCAAGTTCCATGCGTTTCATATTTAAAAAATATGTAGAAAAGATTGACTTATTCCACGCGGGCTAAACAAATAATTTTATCGACTTTAAATAATATTTACCATTTGAAAAATACCTGATTGATCACCTAGCCAGCGATTAACCGTTAGGCTTCTTGGTGAGAGTATTGAACAGTCAACGCAAACATGAAAATGACGTAGCTTGTTTACGATTGATCATCAACTGTTTTAGCTATGCCGACAATGTGAGGAGGGTATATTTTGTCATTCTCTCTGTATACGTTGATCTCCTCTTTCGAAAATACTGGGTATTAGCTATTAGTGGGCAAAATGTTGTATTTCCAGGGGACCAATTCTATCTATTTTCCATTAAGCCCAGATTTTTCCCCGTTTTTTTATGATTAAAAAAGAATCTAATAGTAATCGCTAAGTCATTCAGGAGGCCATTTTAAATCAATGTAAAGGTGATGGAATCTTCCCCCAATATTCAGAACATTATTTTTTAACACATTGACTGTTCTCGACCTGCAACGTTGGGTAAAGATCACTTACGGAGCAATTGACAGGCATTTCCTATGTTTTTCCTCTGTGTCAAGATAATTAGTGATTATGGACTTATTCTTTGGGCTGACATAATTGGTGATCACAGACTAGGTTATTCTCTGTGTATAATAATTAATAATTGATCTTGGAGTGCGCTATTCTCTGCCTCAGGATAAAAAGTCTCAGAATGATAAGTGATTTTGACGGGGTTACTCTCAGAATGATAAGTGATCATGGACGGGGTTATTTTCTGTCACAGAATGATAAGTGATCATGGACGGTGTTATCCTCTGTCATGGAATGATAAGTGATCATGGACGGGACTATTCTCTGTCACGGAATGATAAGTGATCATGGACGGGGTTATTCTCTGTCACGGAATGATAAGTGATCATGGACGGGGTTATTTTCTGTCACAGAATGATAAGTGATCATGGACGGGGTTATTCTCTGTCACAGAATGATAAGTGATCATGGACGGGGTTATTCTCTGTCATGGAATGATAAGTGATCATGGACGGGGTTATCCTCTGTCATGGAATGATAAGTGATCATGGACAGGGTTATCCTCTGTCACGGAATGATAAGTGATCATGGACGGGGTTATTCTCTGTCACGGAATGATAAGTGATCATGGACGGGGTTATTCTCTGTCATGGAATGATAAGTGATCATGGACGGGGTTATTCTCTGTTACAGAATGATAAGTGATCATGGACGGTGTTATTCTCTGTCACGGAATGATAAGTGATCATGGACCGGGTTATTCTCTGTTACGGAATGATAAGTGATCATGGACGGGGTTATTCTCTGTTACGGAATGATAAGTGATCATGGACGGGGTTATTCTCTGTTACGGAATGATAAGTGATCATGGACGGGGTTATTCTCTGTTACGGAATGATAAGTGATCATGGACGGGGTTATTCTCTGTTACGGAATGATAAGTGATCATGGACTGGGTTATCCTCTGTTACGGAATGATAAGTGATCATGGACGGGGTTATTCTCTGTTACGGAATGATAAGTGATCATGGACGGGGTTATTCTCTGTTACGGAATGATAAGTGATCATGGACGGGGTTATTCTCTGTTACGGAATGATAAGTGATCATGGACGGGGTTATCCTCTGTCATGGAATGATGAGTGATCAAGGACAGGGTTATCCTCTGTCACAGAATGATAAGTGATCATGGACGGTGTTATCCTCTGTCATGGAATGATAAGTGATCATGGACGGGACTATTCTCTGTCACGGAATGATAAGTGATCATGGACGGGGTTATTCTCTGTCACGGAATGATAAGTGATCATGGATGGGGTTATCCTCTGTCATTGAATGATAAGTGATCAAGGACGGGGTTATCCTCTGTCATGGAATGATAAGTGATCATGGACGGGACTATTCTCTGTTACGGAATGATAAGTGATCATGGACGGGGTTATCCTCTGTCACGGAATGATAAGTGATCATGGACGGTGTTATTCTCTGTCATGAAATGATAAGTGATCATGGACGGTGTTATTCTCTGTCACGGAATGATAAGTGATCATGGACGGGGTTATTCTCTGTCATGGAATGATAAGTGATCAAGGACGGGGTTATCCTCTGTCATGGAATGATAAGTGATCATGGACCGGGTTATCCTCTGTCACGGAATGATAAGTGATCATGGACGGGGTTATTCTCTGTCATGAAATGATGAGTGATCATGGACCGGGTTATCCTCTGTCACGGAATGATAAGTGATCATGGACGGGGTTATCCTCTGTCATGGAATGATAAGTGATCATGGACCGGGTTATCCTCTGTCACGGAATGATAAGTGATCATGGACGGGGTTATTCTCTGTCATGAAATGATAAGTGATCATGGACGGGGTTATTCTCTGTGTCAAGATAATGAGTAATGTAATCACACGCTGAGTTATTTTCTGGAACAGGGTCAGGACTTTGCTATTAGGCAGACCATCTATCTTCCTGGTATAACAGACACACACACATATTAACGTGCTCATCTCTTAGGCTGTATTAAATGGATTAGCCTGGGTGCCAGTTTGTCAAATATTTGCCTTTCCACATGAAATGTGATTCTTGGTGTACATTTTAGTTTCGCCCCATTTTGTGTTGCTAAGTACCAAACAATTTATGCCAATCACCATAGCAACCCCCATAGGCAATGGTTCGGTTTGCTCACTTCGACGAGCACTTTAATTAGCCAGATCATATTAATCCTAATTAACAAAATTAACTAAGTGAGAGAGGTAGCCATGGGTCGTTGACAACTAATTATAAACCAGAAATCTCTGTTTCGGTATTGAGTCATCCCGGGGCTTCAATTTCAAACTTAATGAAATCTTAAAATGCCCAAAACAAGACTTTTTGCTCTCCTTCATGTGAAATCTTATAATCCTAAATAAGGGCAAATTTGTAAGCCTTACAAGCGAGTGTGTATGGACTGCTGGGCGTGATAGCAACGCATGGCTGAACCATTACCGTCAATGTTGTCAAATATAGGGATGTGGTGGATTGTGGACACGTGACACATTCCCGGATCGTCGTGGATTAACTCTGATGTGGGCTAATAGACTGGTCCTTCATTATGGGGAGTTCAGTCTAGCAGAAGGTGTGTAACTACAGTCAGGATTCACCGTCCAAATACTCCCACCTCAAACCCAGCACAAAACTCAACCCACGAAACGGGATCTCACATCACTAATTATGGTCCATACTATGAATAATAGTTGTCAATAATTTCTACTTCCCAATCAATCTCTCTGTTCAAATTACATGTTGTTCAACCACAATTAGAAGTTATAAACACTGAGCAGGACAAGAACTTATAGACAATCAGTATATTTCTTGTTACCTTTTATGTAAGGCATGTTATTTGCCATATTATCTAGTGACTATTCAAATAGTCTGAGTATTACAACTTGATTTGATTTAATGGTAAGTATCATGCGGTCTGAGTCGTATACTTACATTAATAGTAATATAGTTTTATATAAATTTGTTCCAAGATATACAACATATCTGAACTTATTCAAAAAGTAATCTGACACAATTGGCCAAACAAGAGATTCTTTTTTTGAAATATGCAAACTGAAATGGACTTCATGGTGATAACAGGGGAGTTAATGGCGCTCACAAAGCCGAGTGGCCATCGCTTGCTTCTTATCAACTCGCCAGGTAAACGGTGGGAGAAAAAAACTGATTTAGAAATTACAATGTTAATATTTAATTTCGGTTTTCATCTCTGCACGATTTCAGATACTCTTTATAAATTTGAATCTAAAATAAAAGCATTATATTTTCAAACACAGAGAAGACTAAAAGTTTAATGATCCATTCCAATGCATTATTTTTTAGATGAGTAAAGAAAGTACCAAAATTTCCACACATATTGTAGAAATAATTTATTTTACCGAAAAATTAAGAAATAAGACATAATACACATTATATACTTCTGTAGAATTCTAATTTGGGTTGTATATCAGTAGAAGTGCTATACCTAATAGCTGTATAACATGTTAAGCTGTATTGTATGACTGTTTACGGTAGTGTATTGTATGACTGTTTACGGTAGTGTATTGTATGACTGTTTACGGTAGTGTATTGTATGACTGTTTACGGCAGTGTATTGTATGACTGTTTACGGCAGTGTGGTGGTTATCAGAACTGTAAGAAGCATCTGTGACAATGTTCATGCAATGTCTGCGTGATTTGTCCTGCTCATAAATGTGTAATCATACTGATACAAAATGGTATGGTATCCGTTTATAGTGCTGTAAATCACAAAAAAATTATGACTTGACCAGTTAAAATGGTGAGATACCGACTGTGTTGGTGGACAATGAGGCGGTTGCTCCGTTGCCGTCTGCGAGAATTCAGACAAACAAGTTGTGACAAGACTTCGCAATGCTCTGCTTCATTTGAAACAATATCTCAATAAACTGAGCTAAATCTGCAATATCAAGCACATGAGATGCTAAATTGGGCGGTTGCCGAGGCAGAAGTGTATGATTTCATCAGGGCGATGCGGCCAGTAGACAGATAACTGGCTCAGATAAGGCAGGCACAATCACATCAGCTGCCCTCTGGCGGTCATAATCAGTGTCACCAAGTCGGTGCGATCTGGCCTGCGGGGTTGCTGCTGCAGAGATCTTCGGGAGGACTGACTTACTACTGCCACCGATTGGAGGATCCTGGCCCGAGGGGGTAGAGCTGAACTCGCACAATCTCCTGACTACTTCAGCACATCTCGGCAAACTCCGTCAACCTCTTCGGATGAAATCGACAAGCGACCGGAAAATTACGGACGTCGTTGATATATTGCAAACATGGTTCTTCCTATTCGTGTGAAATTGATTAGGGCATACCTGGATCAGCTCCCGTCCTCCCTCGATGCATCAACAGACCCAGACAATACCCGCTTTTCCGCGCCACTTCACCGGCTGGTCGGTTCCGATTTCTCATCCAAACCCGCTGGCTGAAAATCCGCGCAAAGTCAGCCACAGGAAGAAATTGGCAAATTTGGAAAAGAGATTGACCAAAATTGGATGAACTCGAAACGGTGCATGATATTTATTTTTGCTTGAAGCAGAACAAGACATGATGATCCCCACAAGTGCGAGTAAATTGTGAATAGAACATTCTGGAAATTTGTCTATATTCTTGATAGCCTCGTTTTGAAGTGAAAATGTTGTCCTTGACCCATGTAAGAGAATAATCCTGGTATATGGGACGATAATTGGGGAAAAGTGGCTGCATCACATACCTCATATGGTCTATAACAGTCATTATCTCGGCCAATTCTCTTCTGTCCTCATTATCCTTAATTAATCTACGTCGTTGTCTACATACAAGTGCCACTGTGATCGTCCTTCAAGTAATATTTGTCCAGCATGGTTCACAGTACGGAGCCTTTATTCATTTGCCTTGAAGAAATTAGATCGATGAACATCCATAAAAACAGCACTGCTATGTCTTCAGAAAGGACAAGTTTGTTTTTGTTGTGGAAATGGCAAGGCTACACAGGAACACGAAGAGCACTTAGGATTGTGTGGTTATACAAGTGCCTGTGTTTTGCCAGTCAAGTACCCTCCATGCACGTGCTGCAGCGTGTAGCTTTCAGGGCTGCACATTTCACCGACACATGCTTGTGTTTTCTGCCCCATCAGTGACACGTGCCGAAGCCTTGCTCGACAACGGGGTTCGCCCACCCAAAACCCATTTTCGCTGTAACTGACATGTTTATGAAACTCCAAATGTTAATTCCTAATTAAAAAACTAAACAACTCCATTGCTAATAATTTAAAACCATACAGTACACTGGTTCAAATATTTGAAAAACATGGTTAAGTTACTGGAAAAAGTAGTGATTGTATCTGTTCTTATCAAATCAAGTCAAGTTTTGCAAATGATCCCAGATGAAAATGGTTACCTTCCAATGAAAAATCTTTTTGAAATTTTAATCAGTGAAAATATAACGTTTGTCAGTTATGACAGTGACGACATGAATACGATCAAAACAGAATGTGCCTTTTTGGGTTTGGGTGACAAATGTGTGGGGCCGCCAATAGTTGCTGTCAAAGTGTCAGCGGTTTTGGTGGAGGAACAGTAGGTGCCGGAGTGGTTAATCCAGTAATGACTCCATGCTAATGCCCCACCATATGTCTACAAAAAGGACCCTCATTATTTCTGTGTAACAACTTTTAAAGAGAACTCTCAAACTCATTCAGATTTGGTATTTTGTATCGACGCAATTCGCTCTCTGTGCATTTTGTGCAAACGTTTTGTCTTATAAGCATTTTATGTTGTACAAAAAGTTGTCATGTTTTTGAGAGAAAAACGTACTTAACACAATTTAATCAAACAGTAATTTCCATTCTCCAGTATTTATTGGGAAACATTTTATGAAATCCAGAGATGGAAGCAGATTGAGAATGAGGTCAAACACCTCGCAGTTGCAGTTTGCATTCTGTACTTGCTATTCATTCTTGTGAAATCCTCCACATGACAGGAAAGCATGAAATGATAAACAAGTATGATTGCATATCTTGTTATGTGCAAACAATTTGAATGCTGAAAGACAATGACACAGCCAACTAGCCATATCATGAGATTATCAGATAAACGCCATATTGTAATCACAAACAAAAGAACAACCAGAACCAAAACATCAAGTGCGTGACGGATGCGATGAGTTTATAAATATTTCACTTTGTAATTAAAAGAATGCTACAACGAATACAGATAATACGATTCAAACCTCATTGTTATTTTGTATTTAGCAAACTTGTGAAGCAAATCTCAAAATCTCTAACCTTTCCGGGTGATTCCAAATTTCCTATTTTACATTCTGCAAACTTTGGGTTTGCGTGTAAGCCAGTGGATTTACTGGGGCAGACGATATTTGTGAGTGTTACAGGAAAATGATTGTCTGTGCCATTGTAATTACTGTTCCTGCCTTATTTTTACCAAACAATTCCAATTTCCGCTGGATCTCTTTGAAAATTTCACGTTTGGATGGGTTGGATAGTTGTACTTTTCATGACAGGGATACCAGTCACTTGAAAATTGTGACCTTGCGAACGCTCCAAGGTTACAGAAATCGAAGGCTTACATTGTTACAATATGCAAACAGTCAAGTCTTGTTTGTGAATACTCCATTATATGGTTGCCAAATGAAGTTATTTCATATTTCTAATTATCGCTCTTGTTTCTCTCCACAGAGAGTTGACATTATGTTTCTGCCCTCAATCCTGTGTCACATTGGGTGAAACTGTAAAAGGGCATGTGGTCTTTTGTGTGAATCAGTCTTGGCATGTTCACATATTCATATATAACACGCGAGGTACAGACAGAGGAAGTTTTGCTTCTTTTATCAGCCTTAAATGGCACAGGTCTCTGATGGACAATTCTGTACATTTTCTGTGTATTATATGTCCCTTCCCTTACCTTTATACAAATACAAAGTCTCTTTCCCTGTTATAAAACGTGTAGTACCGTACCTTTCGGTTTGTCAATCAAAATCACTCTCTAGTATATTTCGTACATTGAGGTGCATATTATTTCTTCATATAAAAACTTTATATCTATAGAATGCATATATACATCCAAGGACTACTTTCTCGGCGAGTATTTCTCGACACTGCTTCTGTCAGCTTGTTGGCTCATGTAGCGCAGTAATCCTCGTAATCAAACTGTCTCATAAATCAAATATTGTAGTAATTTATATATATATGTATATATATATATATATATATATATATATATATATATATATATATATATATATATATATATATATATATATATATATATATATATATATATATATATATATATATATATATATATATATATATATATATATATATGCGCTCGAAGTATATACACGTGTCTTCAATAATCCATTTTGTAATAATAATGTTAGCAAAACAAATTTACAAAGCTTGACTTTTGCAAGGCGAGCAATGGTAGCTCTAGTTGTATGTCTGTGCACATGTCGATGTCTATCCGAGGTCTATCCTAGGCCTTTTGCTGAGCAGATGTGCATGTTTCTTGATGAGTAGCATCAGGCGGTCCGTATTGCCCCCGGGTGTCGGATGCCTCCCGGGCTCCCGGCTCTTACTCCCCGCTGCTAGAATTCCCCATCCCCTGCCCCTTGCTCCCGGTTCCTACTGTTTCTCTCTCTCTCTCTCCTATCTTGTCCTCCAACTGAGCTCCCAGGCCCAAATCTCCGATATCCCACCCCAGTCACCAAAGCCTTACATTTATAGAGTACATTCGGCTTGATTTTGCCGATGACTTCACTGCTGGGTCAGTTTTCACTCAGTTGGAAATGTACATGGGTGTTTGAGTACGCATTTCCACCAGAGTTGGGCTGGCCACTCGCCTATCATCAATGTTCTCTCAACATTGAAATCTGACTTGTTTACGCTGTATTTAGTGGTAAATTATATTATTCACGTTTTGCTTTTTCCCCTTCAGCACTCCGGTAATGTGACTGCGCTTGGCACTATGTCACAAGGCAATGAGGCGGCTTGAAGCTCTCCGTACCTGACACTAAACCTATGGTCACTGCAACTCTAATGTGACCATTCGTGAATCAACAACATTGTCATAAGCACAACCACATGATCTCTTAAGGCAACAAATGGAGCATGTTTTATTTATCCTAAACAGGGATGTTCAGATAAAACGATGTGGCCAGAAATGACAGAGACTTGTCACCGTGAATGGCCCTAGCCCACCGTCTGTACCCATGCCAGAAGGCTCCCCGCTGTCGGCCCATAATCACCGCTTATTATGACAATTACCCTGTCCCCATTTGAGTTTGTTTTCTGCTCTTTTCATCGCACAAACCGCTTCTACACGCCTTTTCAATTAGCGGCTGTATGTAGTGTGTCTGTGATGGGTCCCGGCACTTGACACATGTCCTCTCCAACAATAGCCACAACCCCCTGCCTCATCTCCACAAGCTCAATCCACTCACTTCTAGCCTCGCAGTCATCCTCCAAACTTCCTCTCACATCAAACAGTTTTGTTCACAAGATATTCTAACTTTTATATTTCATGGATTACATTTATATAAGACTCTTCCTGTTTATATATGCCACATCATCCTGTAACACCACAAACTGTCATTCTAAACAGATAACCTAAATTGGAACCATTTCTCTTACATCATAAATCATATAATTGGTACTTTGCATTTGTCTTTTTCATTCCAAATAAAGCCATGCCGGTCCCATCCATAAGCTTATCATAACCAACAGCAGTTAGCAGATAATCAAATAAAATAAACAATTAACGTGTATAGCATATCATTACATTCTTAGTATAATCTTTTGTGATAGAACGCTTATGTAGGTGACAATATATTTTGATGACCTTTCAAGTAGTGATCTTTCCAAAATTAAAACATTCAAATTTGTTAACAAAATACGAGTATATACAATCTTAGATTTATAGCTCATTCTTAAATATGTGTTTACCTATTGCGAAAGTGCAGATAATCAAGTCAATTCTTTCTATTTTAAAATCATATACAATTAACAGTAAATATTCTAATGATACTTTGGAGATATTATTCTTTTAACATTATGTTTTATTGTTTTTCTCATTTATTTAAGGGGTGACAAATCAAATGCTCCTGTCGACAATGTGATTCTTAATTGTTCAATTTATCGGTAAATACATCTTTTGGTAGAATATACTCATAAAGGTTTTAATTTACTCAATGTAACACATATTATTGTCAATCATACTTCCGCCTTTGATTTGAGCGTCCATAAATTATCTATATCTGTATTTATATCACATTATTAAAATTCATCTGAAACTGTTGTGTTAAGTTGTTAAATGTCTAACTTTGCCCTTTTTGTGAAATGTTAACCTTTTTGTGTGTTATTCAACTGAACCATTTTGTGTAATACTCAACATGTACCCTTTCCTCTGATAATCGGCATCATTCAAACAAATTGTGGAAGTCTTTGCGTAATATGAAATTAATACCAATGAATGCCCTCTGTGCATCATTCACTATATACCATGTGCAGCATTCATTATATATCCTGTGTAGCATTCATTATATATCCTGTGTAGCATTCACTATAGACCCTGTATAACATTCACTATATACCCAGTGTAGCGTTCATTATATACCCTGTGTAGCATTCACTATATATCCTGTGTAACATTCACTGTATATCCTGTGTAGCATTCACTATAGACCCTGTATAACATTCACTATATACCCAGTGTAGCATTCATTATATACCCTGTGTAGCATTCACTATATATCCTGTGTAGCATTCACTATAGACCCTGTATAACATTCACTATATACCCAGTGTAGCATTCATTATATACCCTGTGTAACATTCACTATATATCCTGTGTAACATTCACTGTATATCCTGTGTAGCATTCACTATAGACCCTGTATAACATTCACTATATACCCAGTGTAGCATTCATTATATACCCTGTGTAGCATTCACTATATATCCTGTGTAGCATTCACTATAGACCCTGTATAACATTCACTATATACCCAGTGTAGCATTCATTATATACCCTGTGTAACATTCACTATATATCCTGTGTAACATTCACTGTATATCCTGTGTAGCATTCACTATAGACCCTGTATAACATTCACTATATACCCAGTGTAGCATTCATTATATACCCTGTGTAGCATTCACTATATATCCTGTGTAGCATTCACTATAGACCCTGTATAACATTCACTATATACCCAGTGTAGCATTCATTATATACCCTGTGTAACATTCACTATATATCCTGTGTAACATTCACTGTATATCCTGTGTAGCATTCACTATAGACCCTGTATAACATTCACTATATACCCAGTGTAGCATTCATTATATACCCTGTGTAGCATTCACTATATATCCTGTGTAACATTCACTATATACCCTGTGTAACATTCACTATATATCCTGTGTAGCATTCACTGTAGACCCTGTATAACATTCACTATATACCCAGTGTAGCATTCATTATATACCCTGTGTAGCATTCACTATATACCATGTGTAGCATTCATTATATATCCTGTGTAGCATTCACTATAGACCCTGTATAACATTCACTATATACCCTGTTTAGCATTCACTATATATCCTGTGTAACATTCACTATATACCCTGTGTAGCATTCACTATATATCCTGTGTAGCATTCACTATAGACCCTGTATAACATTCACTATATACCCAGTGTAGCATTCACTATATATCCGGTGTAACATTCACTATATATACTGTGTAGCATACACTATATATCCTGTGTAACATTCACTATATACCCTCTGTATAGCATTCCTTATATACCCTCTATATATACCATTCAGTATGCAACCTCTGTGTTCAACATGTACCGTTAGAGTACCATTTTTGTGTAGCAGTATCATTTAGTGTGTACTCAATGTGTATCATTCAGCGTGTACTATTTGTCTACCAGTCATTATGCACTCTTGGTGTGCCAGTCAGTATGTACTCTTTGTCTACCAGTCGGTATGTACTATTTGTGTACCAGTCGGTATGTACTATTTGTGTACCATTCAGTATGTACTCTTTGTCTACCATTCAGTATGTACTCTTTGTCTACCAGTCAGTATGTACTCTTTGTCTACCAGTCGGTATGTACTATTTGTGTACCATTCAGTATGTACTCTTTGTCTACCATTCAGTATGTACTCTTTGTCTACCAGTCAGTATGTACTCTTTGTCTACCAGTCGGTATGTACTATTTGTGTACCATTCAGTATGTACTCTTTGTCTACCATTCAGTATGTACTCTTTGTCTACCATTCAGTATGTACTCTTTGTCTACCAGTCGGTATGTACTATTTGTGTACCATTCAGTATGCACTCTTTGTCTACCAGTCAGTGTGTACTATTTGTGTACCATTCAGTATGTACTATTTGTGTACCATTCAGTATGTACCCTTTTTTTACCATTTAGCATGTACTCTTAATGAAATATTAAATGTGTACTATTTATCAAGTACCGTCTGTGTACCAACAAGCATGTACTCTCTATATGCGTAATATTCAGTATTTAAGATTAAGTAGACACAGTCTGTATGTACCATTCATTTTTACATCTAATAGCACATTTTGTCGGTATAACTTGACTGTTTAACGTATTTGATTGAATGATTTGACATTTTCTTAAATTAATTCATCATTAAAAAATAATGAAATTTGTCTTTTTTATTTTAACAAAAATAATTTGCCAAAATATCTTTAATCATATTCTCAAAATTCTAATTCAAAACATATATTTCTCAACTAATATATGAAAACCATTTAAATTTTTGAGGTATGATATCTGAGTAAATGCATTTGGGCGCAAAATCAAATGTTGTTCAATATTAGGTGACCCTAAAAAACGTTTTCATCAATTTAGTTGCTTAAGTCCGTGTCAAGACAAACAGCTTTCCACTGAGGTGATTTCTTGAATCCAGTCTGCACTTAGTGCAATGTGGCATCGTATATCTATGGTTCCTTTCCGCCTCTCATTCTCACAGTCTAAACTACCTTTCTCTTTCAATTATCATGGCCGGGTTGGACAAGGGAGCGTGGAAAATCTAACGCTTGATTACAGGAATCAACCAATTCATATACGGAGGTTTATCATAGCAAGAAATTCATTAATATGGCGATCAAGCTGTATTGTGAATACCCACCGCCTTTGATGTAATGTATGTGAGGACGGATGATCTTAATTGCCAGGGCTTAGGTTCTCTTCATGCTTTACTGGATAGTTATGGCTTGTTTACGTTTTGAGTATTTATTATTGTTAATGAATGGAAAGTATGATTATTGAAGTTGAGCCCTTTCATGTTGGGCAATGCTTAGGTTATGATCTCCTAATAATGTCCCATCCGGGCATGTTGTAGCTGTAACCTTCTTGGTTCCAGGGATCAACCATTAAACTACCTTCACCACTGAATTCACACCAAATGCTCAAATCTGTGTCTCAGGCTCAATGACATTGTGTGAGACCAATGGACCTTGCGCTGCAGAAAGCCACCCGACACCCCATGTATGCGGCTTACACTTTGTGGCCATTTTAGCCCGCCGCCGCCCCTCTGTTGGTCCTTTCCCTCGGTCATTATGCCAGCATTTAATGCTGTGAGTAATTCTGTTTAATTGAATCAATTTTGACAGGTTGGGCGCGCGCAGTTGCACCTTACATTATACAAAGTGGGAGTTGCCAGCGAGGCCGCTTGGGCTGCTGGGTGCTAAATCAGCGCCCGTGAGTTGGTGTCAATCACACCTAGGCCCCGCCCTTGTGAGGTGTGACGTCTGCTGTAGCGTATGTGATTTACCGCTTAATGCCCGTGTAGAGAAGAGCTAGCTCACAACCGCTATCTTCAGTCGACCAGAAGACACAAGTCTCCGCGGCCAAGCACCAAGGTAATGTCCATTTCTTGCCTGTTTACATTCGTTTTTCATGCGCCACTTTCCAATGTTCACTTTTCAGGGCAATTCGGCATTGTCTATTTCACAAGCGCCCCATGTCGCAAGTCGCGCATCTCACAAAACACGGATCCCCAACCACATGAACTGGGACGCAATCAAGGAAACATCATCAGATGAAAAATTAAAAGACGTCGGGATTCCGCGGGTTTTGACAATTAAACGCTCCACAGAATCACAAGGCTAGCTTACACCATTCTCTTAACATCGCATAATCACATTTGCATAAGCGGCCACGCTTTTTTAATGAAGCTTGTTGTTATTAATCTGACAGCTAAGCTTAGGAGGAGCAGGACATTTTACGCTGACTTAGGACAATTGATGATTGTAGCTGACTACTGGATAATATACACACTACTGTAGTGTTATGACATTGATCTACAAGTTGCGGCCTGACTGGACAGCCCCACTGATGTCATCTGTAAGCCCTGTTAGCTCATCGCTGTCTGACACTTTGACGGACAGCAGCACTATATATCACTATTGATATTGATAGGCTATCATAACTTGTAGTGCACCATTCATGTTGACTTATGAAGTTTACTAGTCTGATAGTTTTCCACTCTGAGGGTCTCTTTTAGCACTTGAGACTGTTCAGCATTCACAAAGCGGGCGGTTGATGTGGGGTTTTAGTCGCTATAATGCTCTTCTACCTCTACCAATCCCCCACTCATGGGACAAACTTTCAAAGATCCCGTCCTTTTACCGCCATAAGTCCATTACTTGCCAAGCGTGTACTCTACAATGACCGTCTTGACAACTCCAACTTTCAAAGCCAAACCACACTTTACATAGAGTACTACAGCTTTGCACTTTGCTACCATAGCCTTGGGCAGGAGACTTCCAACTTTCCCTATTTCATTGAATTTCCCATATTTCTTTTAATTTAAATTTCATCCCATATAATAACAGACCTGTCAAAGCAAAATTTAGACAAGACTTTATTTGCTGCCAATGTTGAGCTATTGGTTCGTCAGAAAGGCACCAAGAGTGTTTAGCAGTCTTAGACAACAAGGAGGACACATATTGGATGGAATCTCTACATGTGAGACATTGCAGACAAATACCCACCAGAGACACAGACTTGAGGCATCCCCTGCTTAGACTCCTCTACCATTTATTTCCCCGCTAGGATATACTGGTCCCCGGTCCTGACAGACCATCAATCAGGCTCCCCGATCCCTCCTGATCTCTGGCCGAGAAGCGATGAGCTGCCTTTCCATCAGCCTTATCTATGTGAGATAATAACAGAGGCAGGCAAGCGGCAAAACCCGATAGCACACGACATCAACCAATCCAACACAAACTTAACCCCCACCCTTCCAAATCTGCTCCATTTCTTGCCAAATTTACAAATATTTTGAAAAAAAGGTTTGCCATTATAGTATTTTTAACAAGCTTTTATTGATTCCTAGTTGTATATGAGAAGACTTTGGAATGCACTCTGAGTAGGTCTTGACACAGACCTGTCCCTCTTTGTTTGCTTTGAGTAAGTTGCTGAAGACACTGCAATAAGCCTGGTGGAGAAGAGGGCCGTGGTTCACCATGAATCATACACAGAGGTGGACAGTGCCGGCATTTGTGGCAAGCCACACCACTCCATTGATGAGGTGCACGACACAATACTCGCTCGGAAAGGACCATGTCAAAGAGACCAGCCCTGTCCACACAAGGCAATTGGCATGGCTCTGACTTATTTGTTTACTTGCCTTAAAATCTCTATATGTTCACAAGGAAGTTCTGATATGGAATTACTACTGATATAGAAATAGTCAGAATAGTCTAGTAATTAACATGGTTAACAGTTCAGATCCAACCCCTAGTAGTAATTGGCCAAGTTCCTAGACTAATAGTATTGCTTTGCAATGGAACTTATATAAAAGATAAATGTTCTTTAGGTCTTACCTGTAGCCATGATAAAATACAATACCAATACAATCATTATCAATCTAAATTATCAAATTTTATTCACCGTGAATCCTTTGTCTAACATATTTTCAGAAGGTTCATGTTTTGCGACTGATATGTTTTTTCAATAAGGGATGGTGATATACAGTCTCTCTAAGAACCGAGAAAACAGGTTTGTGACCACTACATAGACATTGTTTGCATTGTTTAATGTACTGCCCAATATATTGTGTTTGGCTTGACCAGAGCATGCCTCTGCTGCTGTAGATTAACAGTGAGCATAGTCAAACTAATTACATCTGATGGCTGGTATGCTCCACTGGAGTAGCGCCGGGCCTTAAGAGTTTGTGTGAAAGTAAAATCAACTCAAATATAATAAGCTGCCCACTCACTTTACATGATAGGGTCAAGAAGGTCCTTATTATATGGGCCTGGTCCTATCTGACCAGACATCTTAACCAATTTGATCTGTAACACTGATAGAGATATATAGGGCATTGGACCATACATGGCTACCCAATCAAATGATATCATTGATTCTCCATTGACTTTGACTAATCAAATTATCCTTCCATAGCAAAGTTTGCAGAACGGTAGTTACAGTTATGACCACTTGGTGGCGACACTGAAACCGCTTAAGTGCCTAATGTCTTTAGAAGTTCTGAACCTTTAAACCCAAAGGCTCAATTCACAGCTGTGTGAAATCACATTCAACTAGAGAAATATGAAACGTTTAAATCTCATTTTATGAATTTTTAAGAAAAAATAGTTTTAAAATCGGTGATAAAGCATATAATTGAGTCAACGGTTGTCCACTTAGAGTAGATTGTCATATCCGGGCCACTTTGGAGTCTCCAGGGAGTGCCCAAGCCTTCTTTGCAACAGAGACTTCCAACACCCCAAACTGGCACACTGCTACCGGTAAACATGTGCCAACCCCCCTGAGGATTAATTAAGGCGAGATTAGAGGTATACACTTTCTAGTGTGGGATGGTAATTTGGGAGACCTGTCATAAGACTCACTACAGGATTACTGGGAGATCCCCTTGGGACGCGTGATGGTAATGGCTAATAGAGTGACAACCGCAGATTCCCACCAGGAGACACCTTCATATCTACTTTCACAATGGCTAATGATTTTAGGATTATTGAGATCACATGATAACATAATTCTTGGTTATAATAATATCGCAAAGGTTCATAAGTGTTTAATAGTACTTTACCTTTTTGAAATTTAAAGAACAGTTCCCATGTTTTTTTCTTCGTGAGGCTTCAAGATGTGTGATATTTTAAAAGTTACAAGTAAGATATTATATTTCTGAAAAAATAGGGTTAGAAATTGTATTATGTTCAAGAATAGTATGTTTTTGCTCTGTGACACTCTTGTAACCACTAGGAGTAAATCAGATCAGATAATAAGTTTGAATGAAGTGGAGTGTTTCATAAATCGGCCACACGGTGTCGCCACTTAAGCTGCGCTGTGATGTGTTCCGATGCAGCCCGGACAGATGGATGCTCGTCACTCAATACGTGTATCTTCCACAGCAGCCTCTTTGCGACCCCTCCATAACGAGCTCTACACTCCAATTAGCGTTTCAGATTTCTGGATTTGTGTGGATTCTTATGGATGGTATCTTTGAGATGTGTGTGCCTGTGTTTCAGATCATTTTACCAGGTTTCTGCCGTGATTACATGGTCTACGATTACAACAGCAGTGTTGCACAGCAGGGGCCTTCTAATATTTCTCCTTTTGCAGCAACCCAAACCAAAACAACTTGTTATATCAAATACTTGCTTCCACTGCGATGTGAGATAAAGTATATTGTTAGTATCTATGTTACTCACAATGAAGTATTCACGGCATCCTGGGCTCTCACAAGCCACGCATATCTGGTCATGGCCTTTGCCACTATTAGAATACCTGGTAAGAGTTGGGTTACTATGCAACCATAGCTGGGTTAATAAACGGTTTTTAGATAGCATTGAAGGATATATTAGGCTAATTCCTAAATGATATGGTTTTCATAATTCAAATGTGATTACATTCAAGTAGATTTATATGCTTATTAAATCTATGAAATGGAAATAAACTTCAAAACTTCTCCAGTTTCAACAAGCATTCCCCATGTGTAAGAAGATGTTAGTATAATTAGGGAATAAATCTCATATTAAAAAGCCATTTCAAACCTCAGAAATTCTTTTTTGAGTTGAAAGTCCAATTTGTTTTGCTACGCATATCAGATGAAGTTACAATAACTGTGGGGCAGGGAATGGTTCCCGTGACATGCCTTGAAGGACATATACAATGTAAAAACATCTGATCCAACTACACACAGGCGATGCTGAAGAAATCACAGAGATCTTCATATTTCTTTTGTTGATGGGTGAATATATTTGAATGCATAAAGTAGTAGGCGAAATGTCATGGGTTGTAGACGTCATTGTGATATAGACAAAGACACAGACATTATATGACAACAATTATAGCCATCTTTGTTTTGCCTATAGCCCAGAAGGCAGCAATCGTCAATGTTCTCATAAACCAATATAGACATAGCTATTCTTCAGGAAACAACAGAAAGAGACCCCACCCAAACAAAGCTGAGATAAAAGGTGATGATACCCGTGTAGATGAGCTTGGCAAACAATGGCAGCTGGCCTGGACAAAGCTTGTATGTCACTCAGTAGAACACTTCATCCCACCATTGTTATAGCTGCACATTTTACGTGTCATTAGATTGGCAATGTGTTCCCACCGCATCCAAGCCCTATTTGATGGTCTACAAAGAACCACCATGCCCTCAACAAAATGGCGCCAAGTCCTCAAAACCCCGCCTTATTCACTCTTTATTTTTGCTGGAATAATGCTAACCAGAAAAGCAGTGAATCCTCTTTGTGATTATGATGGTGCAAAGAATTATTTTTTCCTGTGACACGCGTCAACTAAGTTTTGGGGGTTAAAATCAAGCTGCGAGGCACCCCGTTCCCCACAAACGGTGAATATGCGAGGGGAAATTCATTAATCAAGAAATAAGGCTATAAATAATACTTCACAGCGGGTGCCGACATGCGCGTTAATGGACAAAATTGTGTCTCTCGTTCATCAATTAATGAATCAAATTTATTGAATATCTGGGTCTCTTGGATGATCCCGTTGTTAATAAATCAGCGATAATTGACAAAGGACAAACAATAGTCGGTCCACAACAAATGCTTGATGAAAATAATGTACAGTTGAAGAATCTTATAAGGGGTATTCTGATAATATTTGGTGACACTATTTAACTTTTCATGTTAAATGATATTTCAAACCATAATGATTGGTAAAATTGACATGCAATTTACGTAAATTTTATTATTCATGGAACTATTTTTATGTACAATAGTTGTTTTTATTATGAACAAAACCAAATTGTAAGACACAGATATGATTAAAATGTCTATGGGCTTTGTTGAGTAATTATATAAATATCTATGGCAGTTTTTGAAAAATTATATAGGCCGATTGCCTATCTCCATGTTGTTTTCCCCCACTGGAATATACATACCGGAACTGTACAACTTTACCGAGACGAGAACTGCACAACTCCTTATCGATGATAATGGCGAATGGTAGGGGGTATATGGTTGCTATGGTTGCTATCAGATGAGAATTTAAAAAAAAATATAGGTGTTGTTTCACTCATGTCGCTTAAAAAATACATAATATTTGTATTATTCAGTCTTTGTTTCAAGTAATAATATGTGATATGGGAATCTAACAGAGCTCGTCCTCTCGATTGTTTTACCCAAAAATCAGATAAAAAGAATTGGGCAAACATTTCATTCGGCAGAAACATTTTCAGGCAAAATTTCATTCTGGTATTTCTTCAAAGACCTATGGATGTCATTTGGCAGTACCGCATCCATGACGACTCCTGTGGGTCAATATCTAGTTAGCAAATGCACCCGAGGACCCCGTTCCGTTTCCCGTCATGCTGAATTCTGCCTTTCCCCGCTAGCAAACGCCAATAATTCCACTGAGAGGCGGTTTCCGGTGGGACCAAAATCTCACGGAACGGTACGGTGGGGGTGGTTGAAACGAGACCCAAGAAGAGGCGGAGTGGGCTAGAAATCGCAGACCAAGATCGATATACGGGGCCATATTGAGGTATTGATTTCTGTATAAAGTGTTGGCAAGCAAAATATCCAAGTATAGAAATATAATAAGTCCATATCACGCCTATTGATATACACTCCCAAATCAGTAAGTAAAAGTCTCAGATAGTATGATCTTGCCAATTTTCTACAAAGAGAGTCATATTATTATCAAATTGGTATATTTCTTACCTGTTCTCCATATGATAGATAAGACAGATTCATTTAGATTATATAAGTTAGTTCCACAGGGATATTTGACAGATTATAAGAAAATCAGAGAGAGATGCAACACTGGGTGTAAGAACTTATATTGTTGTAAACAGGTTTATTCTTAGACCTACTGACGACTTTCAAATTGGCTAGTCATTTCATGCAAATGATATGTATACCGACTATTTTGATTTTGATCAAATGAAAAGATCAATCTAGAAACCAAACAAGGCCACAATAATAAAAACTGTATATGTTCACTTATATGTGTTTTTATGATTGCCTCATTGAAAACCCAGTAAAAATGCAAGTAGAAAATAGAGTATCTGAGTGTGAAACTCTGTTATTTTATTTTGTGTAATAGTCGGTGTTGGTCACAGAGGCTTTGACTGCAGGGATCGTTCATTAAGAGTGATCGCGCATTGAGGCCAGGGCTCCACAGCTTAGCCACACCGTATATTACACTCCCCGGGCCCTCTCATTTTGACGCAAATCTTCTGTAATCTTCATCACTTTGATGCGCAACCACAAAACTGCGCAGCTAAAGACCCACTAATGTCCTTTTGATTCACGTGGGCGTGGACAAGTAATTGTGTCTTCTCCTGAAATTATACCTCTCCCATTTCCTCTCCGAGGCCATTTAAACTTTTGAGAAAGAGAATTTCTACCATTTCCATCAAAAACTATTGTTCCAAATAGTTTGGCAATAATAAGATTTGGAAACTTTTTGTCGCTACACACCAAAAATATTTGTTAAAAGATGTGTAGTAATTTGTAAGACCTGTTTGGTTAACTTTATTCTATAGCTTTCGAGTGTAGTATATCAAAGTAAATGAAATTGACAAATTGGCTGAGGAGTGCTCATTAGTTTTAACAGAGACATTGACACTGGGGACACATTTCTGTGAGCAGATGAAAAACAGAAGTCTCGCGGGACGAGCATGAGAAACGAAATGTGCAGTTTTAATAATCATCATTCTGGCTGAAAATGGAATTTATTTTGACGATTTCTTGTAATATTTACATGCAAGACTTGGTCTTTATGCTAGCAGCAGTTTTGTCTAATTCTACTTGTGGAAAGTCATCATTCAAACAAGACACATCAAAGTGTAAACTGATCTCGTTTATTAATCAGATGAAATTATGCATATTTAAATAAGCCGAGTTATTAGTAACTACACACCACACATTGCATTTGTTTATGAGAATTTCTCTTCATTTGTTTTTTATTAAACACATCGCGGAAATACGATATGGTAAAGTAATTTGTTCGCTTTTGTTATTCGACTTTGCTGCAAGCAATACGTTGGCACAATTTCATCCTTCATAAATTTGGTCTCAAATTGTTTAATTTTCTTTTTCTTTATTATCATCTCAAAATCATACAAAACGTACATGTTAAATAACAAATCAAATTAAATATCCATATTTTCTTGAATAATATATAATTCCACTTACATATGAAGCGCATATCTTGGCACCAAAGAAATTTGATAATATTAAATACATTATTGTGTAAAATTATCTGAAATTAACAAAAACAATTCCCAAATGACATGGATATTTGAATGCGACTTGTTCTTCGAATTTGTGATTAACTATCATGAAATTCTATTAATGCATGTATATTGAGTCTGTTTGAAAGAGACAATGAGATGAGTTGTGTTTTAGTGGTTGATGCAGCAACAGCTGGGAAGCAGCCCGCTCTCTCGTCCCCTCTCTGTAAAATGACAGATAAATTACACAAGATAATTACAATTAATCAAACTCGGTAGTCAGCAAAAGACAACAGCTTCCTGATAGGGTAATGACACGAAACAAATTTAATCTAACTGTGTCTGTTTTGAGGGGATGATGGTGATTTCTTGCTTGTGATGGTTTTTCCACAGCAGACATGAATGCTTTGTGTCGAACCGTTGTCTTGTTTGTATCTTTGCAATGGTTTTACAACAAAATGGAGTACGATTTTTTTCAAAGAAGGATTGTAAATGGATTACCTCTTGTAACTCGATGAATTCATTACAGGATTTAGTTGCCATCTTATTCATTTGGATGTTTATTTGCTCTGATTCAGGCTCTTGAAAGAAGTGAATCGTCTGCTCCTAACAACAATCCCAGCGTTCGCGCCACCAGTTGCAGCGTCTTCAATATCCCATTAAAAAGTATTCGTACATACTTCAAGACATCCATGATCAACTTCACAGATCTTCAACAAGGTATGTTAATCATTCTTATACCCTAGAGAAGTACTCCCAGGTGGGTTGTGCTATGAACTACACCAACAGAATAAAAATGATATGGAACATATTTTAGTAATAGTTCTCTTGTAAAAAAGATATGTCGTGAAATATACAAT
The DNA here is from genome assembly GCA_949316495.1 of Amphiduros pacificus. Classification (NCBI taxonomy): domain Eukaryota; kingdom Metazoa; phylum Annelida; class Polychaeta; order Phyllodocida; family Hesionidae; genus Amphiduros; species Amphiduros pacificus. The sequence continues at coordinate 26,515,493 of OX439003.1, forward strand.
TAGTTTGCTTTTCTCTCATTTCTTCCCTGAGAGACTTTCAGTTCTGCGTGTATGTGTACCCATTACAGCACATGTTTTGTCTTATTGACGTGAAAATTACCCCGAATCCAACAAAAATGGCTCAGAAGCTACTTCTAGCAAAATAACGCTGAGGTTTGAGTGAATTCCACCGTGAAATTAGGAATGAAGGTATCGTTGTTGACGGGGCCGGGAGGCTGGGGGATTGGCCGGGCTGAAACCCGCCAGCTCCGGGAGATGTTCCACTATACTGATATCAACAGCCTCGTGGCTGATCCAAACTACTTACATGGGAGGTGAACTTCTGAATGCATGGGAGTATCGCATTCCGCCAGCAACCCGAGAGTGTTTGCAAGGAAACCTTCATGTCTCAATGCATGGGAGAGATAGTGGGATGGGTAAGGGACGGTTCAATATGAGACTAAAATGCTCCCAACTGCAACATTAACCCGCATATTGACTAGGTGCTGCTAGGAGCACTTTGCTCTCATGTGCGCTTTTTTCTTTTCATTATTATTACTATTACTTCTAAACATTGCATCGTATTTATACCGGATGAGTATATTACAATAATATCTTCATTGGTAAGCACACCAATATGTCACACAATTTCAAAGTGTGGTTTTTTAATTATTTGTTTGACAATATTTCAGTGCCAAAAGTCAGAACGTTTGCACATATATGTGATATTATGACAGAGCCCTTTTCCTACCCCAATTTAGTTGACCACCATATACACGCTATAAGAAAATATAAGAATCCATATCTCCCACAGTAATGTGGGAATAATAATCCACCATATGTAAGCGACTACAATCCCATCATGCCTAGCGCGTGGTATCCCAGGGTTCACGGTAAGATTTACCACAATCCCTGATCAGATTGGAGCGATCTGAGAGAGAGTAATAATGCGACTTTGGCATAATTACTGGAGGCAGAACAGGGTTTCCTTCTCTCGTCTCTAATTTGATCCCAACCTGGCACGCCAATTCCCTCCTTGTCAACTCTCCCCGTCATGTCTTCTTCTCTGGACCAATTAGCACGATTACCTCGCTCCCTGCAGCATGGAGAAGAAGGCGTGCGCATGCGTTGTGGTTGATACAGCATGGGGAGTGACAATTAGCACACGAGGACGCGTCGTTATCCTTTCCATGTAGTTTAATTAAACCTGTGCCATAAGCCAGTTGTGCTCAGTGGAGATTGAGCTCATAATCCCCAGGTGTTACCTCCCAGTACGTATTAAACCATCTCTACTCCATTAGTACCATAGTATACTTACTAACATACAAGTAAATGCTTACATCCACAGCTCTCCCTCAAAGATAGCACAAAGTCACTTTCTGAAACATACTTTAACGTGTTAAACAAGTAACCAGTAACGGATCAACGGATCAAGTAACCAGTAACGGTCTCAAAACGTAATAAAATATGAAGATCAGTGTATTTAATATATAACTATTTTTCACAATACAAATGCTTCATCATGGGAACTTCATATAGTTTATGTCATGCGTCACTTTAACTTATAAATACAGAAAATATACAATTAAAGTCAGGTGTATTGAGGTGAAAAGTCGTAAATCCAGGTGTCTATATCAGAGATGAGATTTAATGCCAGACTCTCTCAATAATTGCAAGATGGGGATCGGGTGAACGATACCGAGACGAGTGCAATGTTTATTGTGTTGTATGTTCGACAAAACAAGACATAGAAAAAGAAAACAGAATCGTGCAAATGTGTAGTAAATATACTTTTAACGGTTCCAAAATAACAAAAAGACGCATCAAATGTTTTACATTTTCCCAGAGATCAGAGGAAGGCTTACCTAAAACTCTACTTTGATCGCAATAAAAACAAACATAATTTGTTTTATCACAGTGTTAGTGAAATGTATTATCTATATTGATAGTGAAAAAAGTCCATACAAAAGATCTCACTAAGCTTTGAATGTGGTCATATATTTTGTTACTGAAACAGATATACAATAACTTACATAATAAGTGTACTTGAACAAAATAACATTTTCTAGCGACCGACTGTGCTCCAGCTTAGTGATTTGAAATGCAATTTAATCATTTATAAGACAAAGGTTTGGAAATTCAATTTTGAATTGAGATTTAGTTATTGTATTTTGTCAGCGCATTGGAGGCTATATTAAAATATTCGTATATTCTTCTTGTATTGATATCAGCGAATGTTGCCCGGTTCTGACCGTATGTGCCTCATTAGATTCTCCCAATAAACATTGACTTAACAAGCAACAATCGCGGATACACTTCTAAAGCCTAGACATCCTTATTGCATAAACCACGCTAGGCATTTCAGGCCTGATTTGCCAGGAAAACTTGTAGGAGACAGTGTCATAGAAGTGAAGATGACGAGCACGGCACCGCAAACACTCTAGCCAGTCAAGTTTGAGTTTAGCTCGCAGCGTCTCATGTCCTATCGTCTGCATCTCTTTGACTCGGCGTCTGCTGCGGTCCTGTGAGTTTTCCTAACGAAGGACGTACAAGGACTTCCTCCAGGTTATACAGCAATACATAAAGTAGACAGCTTATACTCACTCGTTCTCTGGGAAGCTTTTGGCAACATTCAAACAAGGGGTTGGTGTGTCGGTGGCAAGAAAAAAGACAGAGAGCCACTCAGAGTTGGAGTCTGTGCTTACGGGCCTTGTATTCTAAACCAGAACGCCCTGAGCACCGTGTAAGTTGCAGACTCCATTAAAGATACCTCCTAGACATGGGAATCCTTATACACGTGTCTTAGCATCAGTTTCAACGAAAACTTTGTCATTTGCTACAGCTGTTGGATACACACGAGGCTCTAAGCAATTGTTTAAACTCACACGTGAAACTGATCGCTTAATTCAAAGGGCATTAAAAGCTTTTAGAAATATTTGGAATGACATTTCCGAAGTATATCTATATGAAGTCATATTTACATAAAACTCCTTTATATGATATACGAAACATACTTTGTTGAGAAGATAGAAACTTAGCAGAGAGCAAGATAGAGATTATGGCTGTGGGTAAGTTTGAGTGACAGTTGTTGCATGTATTCCCCCTAAGGTAGCCGTATCACACTATAGGGGACATGGGAGGTTTACCTCAGTGTTGTTGTGTCAGGCCGTTTTCCTGCCACTCCCTCTCGTCGCTCTACATCTGTTACCTGTCCGCATCCATCCCTCTCTCACAGACCCCCTGCCCACCACAACTCAATTAAAATATTACTACAGAGGTTAATATCTATTTGCCTTCAGTGACCTCAAACTTCCATAATTATTTCTGATGCCTCTGTGTATCACGCTCCAACTGTTTCATTACAAGTGCCCTAAGGCCCCACACAAATGCAGAAATGGAAAGCGCTAAGGACACCGCTTGGGCATCAGGCAAAACCACCCCAAAGTTTTTTTTTCTGAATAAATGAAGATACTACTATGATATTATTCTTCATGAAAAGATTCATTTCTGATGGATATGGAGTCGGAGATAAGTTTTTCTTGTGCTATATTCAGGTCATGCTGTCTTGATATGTTAGGTTTTAAACCGCCCTATCTTAACATGTTTTAATGCACCAATGCCACTCATTTGTCCATATTGCCTAAGATTACCGCCGATAGAGGCAAACAAGGAGGGCGATAAGTGAAGCAGATGACCAATCTGACCTCCCAGACACGGAGCACACTGTTCAACATCCTTATGAGTTACAGTGTCACTGTCTGAAGAATCTACACTAACAAGCTATGTCTATTAAAGACACAATTTGTTAAACTGACATTAAACTCTTTGAAATGAACAAAAGAAAACATGAAACTTGGTGCACATGAAAAATGGCGCTAATGAACTTTTTCCTGCGTATTTGGTTTATCTTTATGATGCCTCGTAGGTGCGTGATGTGTTTCTTCTTTGTGTTCACTCTACGGGTAAATCGCACCAACAATGAAGTCTAATTCGATCTCTTTAGCAGAAATTCAACGTGAAAGACACCATTGATCTTAAAAGTCGTGGTTTCCTCCCAGCGTCCCAACAACTTAGTCCTGTCGCCATCTTGGAATTCTCAAGAATAGGTACCATTGTTCGCAAGGTCATCAGGTCGCGTGATTGGTGTACAGCCCACTCAATGTTCTGAGGGTATTTTTCTTCATTGACATTTTTTTTCCAGTTTTCTCCTTGTCCCTAAGAGTTTAGGGCTGTTCGCGAATCTGTAGGCTTTGTTACAGGAGGTGGTGACACTGGGGAAAATTATCATCATTATCTTGTCACGTGACACGGATCATTTGCATGTGAATTGTTCAGACATGGCTTTAGCGAAACTTTCTCTATTTTTTGCGGTTCACAAACAAAATTTAATTCTTTTGCTTCTTTTTGCTTTTTAGTCGACATTCGTTTTGAAACAGACCAAGAGTTAAACGTCACATGTAGAGTTTATGTTTCTTTCTTTGCATTCCTATCTAAATTTTCTTGCAAGCCTCCTGTAGCTTTAGGAACCCACATTTTTCTCAAGAAGATGACCATTTCCATTTCTTTTAATGCCATATTTGAAAACTGCTTGGCTTGTGTCTAAAAGCATTTGGTGATGGAGGTATTGAGGTATATATTCATTGTAGGTTTGTGGGTTGTTTGTAGTGTGGTGATATTAAGGGAAAAGAGTTTTGACTGAGTGCCAACGCAAGCAATCATATGTACCGTGTAACATGCGTGAGGCCATTGAACCAAGGCTATATGGAACCCGTCTTCTTTTATTTGTAAACTGAATATTTCATGGGGTCGGAGACTCCCAGTCCCGTGACACGATAGGACGTCTGTCAAAATTGCCACACAGGCTGTGTTAGACTCATGAATTTTGTATTCTCTTCGAACCCGAACGCACTCTCCAGACAAAGGCTGACCGTATCACAGCGTCCATCCAATATTAACGCCTCTTATTATCCGGGAACTTCTCACACTTTGCCAGCAACTAATCAACCAGACGCCCCTCAATCCAGATCAAATGCGACGCGGCAAATATTCTGACATATCTGATTGTGTTGAACGAATCTTAAATATTTGCAACAAACAGTTGTGCAAATGGCACTCGGCGGCGGGATATTTGATGTCCGCGATCAGGCGGAAGGACATGTGACACATATCAGCGGGCATAAAAACATAAATCTTCGAAAAGTTTGAATCGCAAAAATCACTAGATTGTATTATTTAATTGTGCGCATTTAAATGGTATTGACATTCATATTAGTTATGTGTCTTTTAACTCATGAAACGCGTAGAATATGAGATATGTAAATATATCAATTCTAGAAATCTCAGCATCTGACAAGACGCAGTTAAAACTATCCTTCCCCTTGTAGATTTTTATGTTTCATGTCTTTGCAATATCAATCTCAATAAAAGTTTCTGTGAAAGTTTCGCAAATGTCCTTCTTTTGCAATATATTTGAAATGCGTCTTATTTCAGTACAGAGATAAGAAAATGTCAGGTTTTTTTGGAATTGTATTTCCCAATGTAAGATTTGTGTGAAATCTTAAACGAAGATTGTAGAAGAAATTGTGAACGGCATATATACCCTGAGAGTGAGATGATTATGACGAGTGTGATGTTTATTAGCAGGAACTTAGTAGACAATGAGTGGGAGACAAGGGAAGACGGTGCCTGCCTTCTCTTGTGTGGACACTGCGAGGTGTGGCATGACAACTTAGCTCTTATTGACACCACCCAGGGACTCATTTTGTGAGGCTGTGTTTGTCATTGTTTAGTATGGCGGCAGGATACATTGATCTGGGGACGTTCTTTGTTTCACACAACAAACACGCGTAGGGATATGACAACCTGGATAACGTCGCATCTACGAGAAGCTTGAATGCAGACAATTGCTGTCTTCTTCTCTGAACTTTCTCAAATACAAATAGGCATTTTTTTCCCAAGCGTCTCAACAAATACTATCCTAGAATAGATTGAAAAATGTAAACTACCGTCTTAGAAAGTAGCCTTTAAACTTAGATATAATAGAGAGATATATGTTGCTTTGATGCCTACATTTATGTGTAGAGTTTAAAACTTTCTTGAATTATGTTGTATTGTGTTTTGTAGAGAATTTTTGTCTTTTTAAACGATCTTTTTTTAATTTTGTGTTTAAATTACACATCTAATATAAAAGGACTGAGAGAAATTTCTGAATTGAGTCTTATTTAGAGCCAGCAACAAAGGAAGGGAACTTGGTGCTAATTGTGAAGGCCGGAGAGTTGACAAGGCGCATTTTGCCCTCCCTGATGTGTGTTTTCTGCTATTTGTTCTGATGTCGGGGACACATGTAGTCTAGGTTAGCCGACAGATGTGTGACAGACTGATAACATGAAATCAACAAGCCTTGTCACATTTCATTAGGGAGCATCCCGTATCACAACAGAGGGTTGATGTCAGGCCTTCCCATGCCATGCTACGCTGGGATGATTTACAATCATACTGACCAAAATGAGATAGAGAAAATTACAGACCGGCAAAGAGGCTTAAGTCTATAAAATCCCATTTGTGTTCACCACCAGTTTTGGAACACATTTGCAGACACTCAAACGACCAACTCGAAATCTTTCTCCGACACGTGACAAATTATCAAAGTATTCTTTTATTTCGTTGTATGTTATTTTGATAAAATGTATAAAAAAAAATGAGTAGAGACAAAAATGACCACAGAGAATTATCAATGAAACTGTTCACTATGTTAAAATAAAAATGTTTCAAAGGACACGATTTCGGTGCTAAGTGCGCATTAATTTAATGTTAAAGATCAAGCATATAAAACATTCTTAGAGCATATTAAATGAAAACATTGTATGAGAAACACAAAATACTCATTAATAGGAATGTTGTTCCTTTGTGACGTGCCCCACAGACAGTAAGCGTATTATAATACTTTCTCTTTATTTATTTTAAAAATGAGAAGTATCGTTATTATGTTGTGGGCCAACTATAATTCAGCTTAAGTCAATACAAGTAATATCATACCAACGGACAGGTATCATTTTTTAACTTACATTTGAGTACATATGACTAAAGACAAAGCAATGAGAACAATGGGCATGTATACGGGGAACCATGTGAGGTCCACGGCATGTGACACGCAAATCATCCCTGGGATTGGTCGCCAGAGATGAAAAGCTCTTTCATGTGACGCCTGCGTGATCTTTAGAAAATCATCGCTTAAAAATCGTTATTCGGTCTCGGTAATTTAGACAGGAAACCCAGAACGACGAATCATAACTGGGTCAACAGACAGAAAAGTGGAACGAACTGAGTGACTCTCGGCGGCCATGCCACCTCAACCATGACACGTGACATATGTTCTCCCACTCTATTGGTTCAGTGATTTAATGAATATTCATTAGGAAAATTTGATTGTGTCAAAAGAAAGCTACTATTTGAGCAATTGAGACTCCTTCAAAAACGCATATTTAAACACGGATGATCATTTATGGAAAAATAAACTTTATAATTAAATTGATAAGCAACTGGAGCATTATAATTGTGTTCTCGTTTTGTTTTAATACCATATTAAGAGGTAATAGAATTAATTAAGTTCAGAAAAAAACATCTTAAAATGATAGAGTGGTATATATTAGTATATAGGAATTAACTAATGCCCTTACTGCTCAACTGTTGTTTTGAGCCGAAGAAAGTTAGCCAAAGAGGTCGGCGTTAAATAAGTTGCTCCGATGTTTTGGTTGTACATTTATTTGATGTGCTGGGCCATCCAGTTGGCACACATCTCTAGTTTGCTCATATATTGGGTTTTCCCCCTTATTCAGTTCCATATGACGCCCTCCAGGCCCAAGTGCTATTGTTTGTGCTGTTAATTGCCTCTAATTCCAAACTCTCGTCTGAGTCACGTGGTCATAATCCTGTCACTTAGAAGTGATGGAGTTGATTCACACCGCACACTCCAGGCAGTAGAGGGCCTCAGTCGGGTGTGTGTGTTCACAAAGTGTGATGCTTCGGGAGGGTGTAGATATCACTAGCTTGGAAGAGATGAGAAGTGACTTGTAGTGCTGATAATATCCATAGAAACCGGCGGTAAATCACACACATTGACTGATGTTTGGTGGACAAGAGAAAGTCATCACTGAGTCAGAGAGTTTGAGTCACAAATCAACATTATCTCATAAATTAAACATATTTCAGCCCTTGAATGTCTTTAACATAAGCTGAATATGTGTGCATTGCACATGTGTGCATTGCACATAAAAACGTTGCTAATATTATCCGCATTACATGAATAAAATGCAAAATCATATTTTAAATGCACACAATAAAAAAAAAATAATAATAATATTAATGCAACATATGATTCGCACAATTTGTTTGAAAAAAGTCACCTGACATTTTTATCGTGTGTCTTTATGACACATTACATGGAGCAGGAATATTTTGTCAAAGTTGGGACGAGGTATTTACGGTCTTTTCGTTGAATATATATATTTTTAAAAATCATCTTTTGTTAATTTTACCCGAAATCCCAGCTGAAAAACTGAAAGGCACAAATTATTTAATAAGTCAAAATTGCTTAATTTTGAATTACTATCGGTCACTAAAAGTCAAAATGCAAGTGCCAAATAAAATCTGATTTTAGGAAATGCTTGCTTCTGGAAAGTGATATTTAATGTTGAGGTTTGGGGAAGCAGGAATTGAGTCCATACTGAGACGCCCCCTTGTGTCCTACACAGGGAACTATTCCACAGTGCGAAGTGGTGCATCTCACTGCTAGAGCACGTCACTGGCTTACGGCTCACTCGGACAAGTTAATGTTAAGTTCGTGTTAATGTTTGTTGTCTGTGCTAGTTATAGAGCAGAGTGATTAATTACTGAAGTTTATGTAAATTACAACCTGAAGTTATAACCTGGCTTTACAATACACAATCACTTTGCTATTAAACTGAGAATAGGAGAAAATTAGTGTTTCAACTTTAAGGTTGAGTGATATTTGACACAATTCGTTATTCCCAATAGTGATCAAATACATCTATGAAATAGAGAATATGAAGAAAAAATATAAAGATATACATGAACTAGTCTTATATTGTCACCTGCCCTTCTTAGGAAAATAATATCTTCATTTCATTGTAAGGTTTCATATTATGGATTTTTTGGGGGGGATTTGTGCAGGAAAATGAAGAGAGGGTGACATATCAGCCATCACATAAGGCGTATTGATACAGCCAGAGATGTCTCACACCAACAATGTCCCACCGAATAAAGAAAAGCAGAGGCTTCCATTTACCGAGAAGACCCTGGTTTCATTCTGACGCCGACCATCTAGTCTCTCAAGTCATTCTAAATTGAATTGCATGCCCCAATGCACAGCGCATTCATACCTAATACTCTGCATACATTTTTGATTGGGGAGAACCTTTAGTTCCTTTTCAAGTCAAGTATCAGCGAGGCCAGCCAAGGCCTGTTTTAAAACACGCTCCTGAATGAAGAGTGTGGTAGAGTTTAGGGAAGGAGGGTGGATAAAGAAGTCCACAAACAAGAAGATAATCAACTCTTTTTGATGGTACACCATGAATGAGACACTGTCGTGTGGGGGTCACAATGGCACGATGACCAAACTTGGACTGTCAAAGACACTTCTTTCAAGTCCAATTGTACTTTTTATTCATTTTCAAGTATCACAGGCGCCTGTTAGGATTTTGAGGGAAAACGTTATTGACAAAAATAACAATTATGGTGCATTATGGCTGAGTAATAGAAAGTATTGCAAGGACAACTGAAGGGCTTGTCTTGTGTTAAAAGGCCCCCAACACAACCCCACAAGCGCTGCAGTGAAACTTTAGAAGTTTGTATTCTTCTGAGCGAACTGTAGAACCTTGAAGTGGCGAACCCCTGCAGACAGAGTCAGTCAAAGCGGCTCACATAAAAAGTGACCAAGCGACCCACTGTATTTATTAAGTAAACCTAATTAACAATCTCAAAACTGACGGTTAAAGGTTGGAGATTGTTAATAACTTTGGACCACAGAGCAAGTGGTATGTTGGATGTGAAAAAGGGTAAATGTTTCAGCTATTTTGTCCTGAGGGCACATCTTGTTTATAAAGTAGAGAGTGACAGAATAGAACAGACAGATAGCTAAACAGAAGCAAATTTCATCTGATATCAAGGCAATTTAACACAACGTTAACACTATATAAATCACACAACATATTTCCAAAGCCAAGTGGAGATATCTCTTGTATTTTCTCTTCATATTAAACAATATTGCCACACAGGGCAACAAACCTACCCATTTGACCAAGTCTAAACAAATATTCAGACAAGAAAGAGCAAAAACTAAACCTTAAAACAGGAATTATTTGTTCATTGTATTACGTGTATCCTTAAAATGCAATAAATATTACGTCCTGTGGTCTACCCTCAAGCCACATAGTTTAACAATGACCCATAGATGTGCAAAGTTGCATTAAAGTTATACGGAATGTACATAAAATTAGTTCTTGTGTAAAGTAAAACAGAATGCCACATTCACACAAACTTATATTTAAAGTACAACCCTTTCATGAAAACTAAACATAAGTAGACAGCTTATGACTAAATACCCAAGGTTGTGCTAATTCAAAACACAAACTCAGGCTTTGCTGGAGAGAGGACTGCCCACTTAGGCTTGTCAGTTAAACATACAGGAAACACGCTTGTGTAGAATGTTAGACAGTTTCTGTGTTTTTCTAGCTTGTTTACCTACTACTTGACTTTGCCTGATGTATCCAACAAAGCCACGTGCTGCTGTGTATAGAGGGGAACTCTGAGAGAGATGTGTTTATGTAACTTGCACCTAACCCTTGTGGTCAAGTCAAGGGTTACTTATAATTAATTACATCTCATTTTGAACTCAAGGTCTATCTATAAAGATATATTGCATTATAAGTATTCCAAATTTACATGTACCATGTAAATTTGGTATGTGTATGCCACCTTAAAAATATCAAAGAATATCATTGATACTAACAAAGAAAACAATCTTTCATGAATAAATGGAATTCTTTCACACAAAGAGTGTATTGTTTTTTTATATTTGAAATGAAATGGAAACATTAGCTTAACATCATGTCGAAAGATAGGCTTTATATCTGTGAGTAGGATTACACATCTAAGTAAAGCTTACTTTATTTCACATATGTTTTAAGTCACTCTCCTCTTCTAAATATAAAGAACATCAAAGCAGAGGAGCAGACAATGCGCTTATGCTTATGCTTTGTATTAAACATCATCATGATATTAAACATAAAATAATTGAGTCAAAAATACAGAGGCAAATATGTAATGGCCATATGATGTGTGGAAAGCATGATATTTAGTTGTCTGATGATTCAAATCATTTACATCCTGCGTTACACAATGCAATTTATATTGCATATAAATCAGTGGAGTTTTACCACAGACTATGACTTTTTAACAACACAGGAAGAAGTCAATCACACATCTAAAGGTAAGCTGAAGTTTCCCACTCAATCTTACCTCAAGTTCAGTTATTTTATCACCTTAGATCTATAGAGTGATGGCAGGTGTGTTGGGAGGCAAAGTCTCTTCTTAAAATCTGGCTTTGTTCCTTCTGGTGTATATGTCAAATTCATAATGACTGCTAAGTACTTGCAAATAGTGCTCAATTTACTGATAAACCTAATGCATTTAACTGTCAAACGTCAAATAGCTGCGGTTTTTGTACTAAGATATTTTGTACTTTGAATTCTGACAATTTTATGTTCATTTCCATGCTGAAATTAAACATTAACCTATATATATATATTGATATTCAACTCAAAATTAATGATATATAACGGTTAACGCCAATTACAACAGCACATATCTATTAACATTTATTATGAATGCAAAAATATGAACAGACTCCAATTCAAAGATGGTGGATCATGGGAGTTGTGTGATCTGAGGGTGTTTGGTGAGGTGAGTAAGGTGAGAACACAGGCATAGAAGTAGCCTGGGGGTGGGACAGCTCACTCAGTGACTGCGATACCATCTCAGGTAGAAATACACTCCTCATTAAGGCATTTATGGATTAGCATTATCAGCTGTGACACCCAATATTTAGTCTCGAGGCAAGTGAGTGCCTTTTACTGCCTCTGACACTTATAAAATGGGTTGACAAAGAGCAGGGAACAAGAGAAACCGGTGGATATTAGCCCTTATAATGGTTTCATGAAGGTGATGTAAGGGGAGGCTGTTCGACTTGGAGACTTCAATGTCAAATGTTTGTGTAGTGAGTATCAAACTGTTGATAACAATGAAGCTCATCATTGTTTAATCAACACACATGGAAACCTTAGACATCATTGATGGACGATAAACTCTGGGAACACTAAGCCTTTAATAGGCTCAGAACCCCTGATAAGGCAAAGTCACTCTGTTTCTCTTATGCAGACAGTCTATTGATGGTTATTGCTTTTATAAGCTTTTTTGAGGTAATTCTTGTATATTTTAGACATGACAGTTTTAACAACTAGATACAATTTCTGTAATGCAAAACATATACCATTTACTCTTTTGGAATAATATTTGATAAAAAAAAATATTTCAATTCAATATCGTGTGTTTTTTTCTCAAAAAAGCAAGACACTAAATTGAAGAGCTAATAAAGTCAGATGACGGGCAAATTGCCACTCTGGAAACAATAGAATTCAATTTCATTCAATTACAGATTTCAAATTAGCTCAGGCCCACTTGAGTTTGATTGATGTTCTGGTGGACCCATTGAAAAGGGTGTTATGAGCTTCCCGCTGAATATTACCAGTCTTAACATAACTCACTGCAGCAAATACTTTTATCTCAAATGCCAAACCGGTATTTCTCTATTATACATGTTCTTTAGGTTCTGACACTTTTTTCCTTCTGGTAGAAACGTCACAGTTACATGACAGATAGATTAATTATTCTGACAAATTGTCCCATATTGGTCTATTTTGTGACAAGCATTTTGGTGTTTTTCAAATTACAACCCTGTATAGGTGACTGGGGAGCAAATTGCAGTCAAGACTTGTCATGATTTGTGAGAAGTCAGCACCGCCTTGTGAAAAGGTGAAACATTTATACGAGAGAGAAGAGACAAAAGGGCTCACAATACTTCTCAGCAGTCATATATCTCAATTATTAGCGTTGTGTTATCATCTATCATGGGTGCTAACTCAGGCAATGCCTCGGTGGTGAAAGGCTGAGCCTCGGGCGGTCTGCCCGGCCCAACATGAGGTATTCTATTAGGGCAAGGGGGGCAGGTAGGGCTGGCACAGACCTGTCACCAGCCTGCCATACTGTAAGATAGATGACACATATTAGCTATGCACAACTGCAGGTAGCACCCTTTGTCACCTTGATACAAATGTCTCATCACACACCCCACTAACCCCACTATGTACCCCTCACCCCATCACGGTTACCAAGGGTAACACATCATGTGACGTCACTGAAAATACTAAAACAATAACCTATATACAATCATTAAATGCTTTTCAACATTTTTATGTTAAGGTGAATTAAGTATGGTATGATACACTCTTATTTTTCACCGGTATGTTTATCCAAATGGTTGCCCAAGCTGATGACGTCACAACCTACAAATGCCACAGTCTATTTAGGAAATATTAAAATTCAGCCCCGCCCCATGCCATGACAGCACGTGAACAATTGTCATTTTATGGTGTCCCATTTTGGACAGAAGACAATGGCTGACTCCTGCAAAGGCCATCAGCGTGTCAGACTAAGTTTGAGACACTGACCCCAAATCAACAAATCCTAGGCTGCAATTTGTTGCCTGTCAATAACATAAACTCAATGTTTTCACCTGATGAAATTCCTTGAATGCACTGTTTCAGAATTGATGTCTGAATGATATTATTATCATGCTAATATTAATGTTTGCCGTGCTAGCCACAATTTTCGTTGTATTGTTTGTACTCGGTGTGGGAACATTCCATTTAATGACGCTCTGGGCATGGACATTATGTTTTCATAGGACGAGATATGATATCTATGCATAGTAACAGCTTGTCCACAGGTCAGATTATGTTTTGATATTGAGTGGAATGTGGAAACCTGTCTGTCTTATCTGAACTGATGAAATGAGTTCAATATCACAATGCAATTTTGCTGTAATTGAATTTCTGCCGACATGGCCATTATTTAATCAGTAGGACTGTGATATTTGCGGGCTGGTTCATAGCTAGGCTTGGAAGGGTTGGGTGAGCGAGTCTATAGATCAAACAGGCAGGCTCCACACAGCACAGATGCTGTCATAGAAGCAAGTCAAACACAGTAACCATAATGTGTATAATTTTCCAATTAATTTTTATCGGTCACCAGAGATTTGAGTGTGGCTAGGGAACCCGCCAAACAGATTGAGCAGACGACAAAAAGTCATCACAAAAAACGAGGCCCAGAAGTCAAAATGAGGTTTTTTGGTACATTTATGTACACACTCGTGACCCAGGTTGTGAGCAAACACTTGGGTCATCCAGTGAGAGGACTCTAAGATGATCAGCAAACATGATTTCAATGGGACAAGCGGCTTGATACACTCGTGTGTAAACATGGCACTTTTCTTGGGTCTATCAAATCTGCGACACTACACACCAGACTCAATAGTTCCACATGAGTTCGCTCCATTGACTTGGAGCTTTCACAATACAAACCTCTTCAGCTTGGATGACTGTTACATTAGAACCTCCATATTCACATCTCTCCACAATATTTATTCACCAAATTATAACATCAATAGGGCAGTGCTTTCACTTCGCCCTTATCTATCCACAGCCAATATTTCCCTCCCCTTGCAATCTATTCATAACGACCCAGTCAGTCCAAATCATAATTTGTCGCTTGGTTAGTTAATCTGTGGCTTCATATGAAGTATTTTGGCAGCGAGATAAGCAGATATATCTGGGTAGAGTTCATATTGGCCTCTCTTCGCCCTCTCCTCCTTAATTAGTCTCCTTACCATGCTAATTGGGCAACCCTAATTAATCGTGTCAGACCCACTTAGTTTTATCTTCTTTATGCATACACTACTGGGTGGTGGCTGTTTTCCTCCAAGTGTTCCAAGGTCAGGCATTTGGCTGACCTTAATCCTAACTTGATAATCTCCACCTCTCCAAATAAGCAGCATGAATCTTTAGATCTTGCTGCGCGTCTTGAGACCCCATTGTGAGTGCTTCCTCGGGAGGCGGATCTCACAGATCCTATTTCACAGAGAATCTAACGTTTTATAACAGTCAGGTTCTGCGCCACGCAGATAAAGTACAGCAAAGTTTGTCAGGCAAAAACGGACCAGCAGGATACAGCACATACTGAACGGTGACACTTGTATCAGCGCCGCCAGGACCGCTTCCGCTCTTTCTTTCATACCAGTTAACCGCCTATATTGAAAACTTCAATATTTATCTGTGATCACTGGGACAAAGGGAATATCCATGTATTAGAAATTGTTATTTAAGTTATTTATTAATCATTATCTTTCTCGGTTGATAAGAGGTGAATTACTTCTTTAAAAAATATCCCAAAACCACAATAATATATTTTTTCGACAGATTACATTCTCTTTTTAAACAAGCTACATATAATTTAAGTACTACCTAATGCTTTGTTCATGTGAAACTTTTCACCTTTTATTGTGAGGAACCTTTTCGCGACTATCAGCCCCTCTTTATTGATAAAGAGGCGTTAATAGTTTGAGACCATCTGTGCAGTGCTGTGATGGTCTATGCAGAACCAATGTCTCAGGCCGGGCCCTGCCAGTTCACCGCAGAGGGCCAATCTGCCTCTGACTCAGGCCCTGTATCACTTTCAAAGAACTTCTGCACCCACCTATGGGACTGAAGACCTTTCCTTTAGGAGAGTCATGAATACTTATTACCCACTTGAAAGTAAGTGTATATTGGGCAAGGAGAACAATGCAGCGAGCTATTGCATCGCTTTCTGCCTTTGAATGTTCTCCCGCTGAGTCTTTGCTGACTATGTACAGACCCAGTGGTGGTAAATGGGCAAGGAACACAACTGGCCTGTAGTTAGAAGTCAGGGAGGAAGATAGAACATTAGCACTGCTGATGACCACCAAACAGGGTAATAAACACCTAGCACATTGTCAGTCAAACTAACACCTGATCCTCGCCTTTCCCTGTAGTTTCCCACGCCTTGTCCTCTCATTTCTAAGGCTGTAAATTTCAAACTTACCACTGCATTATGTGGTGAGAATTTGTCTTGTTGTCTGTGTATGAAAAGGCAGATGCCATTAGTGTAGGCACAAAAATAAAGTGACTTGGCTTTTGACAAACTAGTGGCAAATGACTTGATGTTTTTCTACCCACCTTTGCTGGTTTGTCATTCTTTAGAAAGTTAGATGGTCTCAATAGAGTAGAAATAGCATTGCAGACGTCCTCTGTATACATACCACCCAAAGTTACGATGTCTATTGAAACTGACGAAAGTTAGATGGTCTTTAGATGTCGGTGTTTGTGAAAGTACAAGTGGAATTTGACAAGACGCCACCTTGAGGTGAGGTCCAGAACCAGGTAGAAGCTCATCTGCAGAACAAACACCCTGAGGAAGCAACAAACTCAACAAAACCCACTAACTCTGCATTGGTCCTGTTTCTCAAACTCAGACCTTTGAAAACTCCCCATATCCCTGGAGGCCATGATAAAAATGTCTCAATTCATTCCAAATCAATTTAGCAGTAGGGCAACCTGATATAGCGCGCATCACTTAAGTCATGCAAAACACTGTATATGCCAGAGGAAGTGGTTGAAAAGTTTGCAAGGTGACTTTTCAGAGGGACATTTTGATTACTTTAACAGGGCAACAGGAATAGATACAATCTTATAATGGGCTATTGTCTATGTGTATCGTCTTCTACTGTCTATTACTGCAAATTTTGGCAGTTGCTTTGATTACTTAACCAGTCAGTTAGTGCTGTCACTGATTGCCAACTATGGCAGACAATAAATGTAATTTGGTCCATTGTGGGAATATACAAACAGTTTTGCTGACAGTGATGGGATGAAATATCAAGTCTGTAAACTAAGGGTAGCTCAAATGTGATTGGTCGGAAACTGGCAATTGTAATCACTTACTGGTTAATTGCTTTTGTGCTCTTGGAGCACTCGGCAAAGGAACTGCACCTTGTCAGGAAAATGACTATTACGTGATGACGTCAAAAGGTCAGGGGAAAGGTCATAGGGGTGGAAGCCAGGATGTGCGGATCTCATCAATGATTTGTTCCCAGCGAAAATCGGTATCATCAAAGGTCTTGTCTCCTGTCAATCATCACATACTATCTTAGGCCCCGCCCACCATACAAACACTAAACCTGTAGGTGTCTATAGAAATACCAGTCTTCTGGGGCAATGGCTGACTGATCACTCTGGACCAACCAATGAAAGACGCGTTTGGCCAAGTTCTCTCGGTAATGGGATTTTCATAGAAATTCTTTTGCATACATGTGAGTTTAAAGAGACCAAGAAGTGAGTCTATTCCAAATGCGTGAGGACACCAATACCTGAACCCTCTCTGCAAAACTCCCAGGATTAAAAGTCGTCTGCTCACGAGGGAGACTACTAATTGATAGGGCGGGAAAATTGGTTGATATTTGATCTAGTGTGGTTGGATTTGAAACAATAACAGTACTCAGGAGAAGTCTAATCGTGAAGGAGAATAAACAGTGAAAGAAAACTGAGAAGACCTGCACCACTGGGAAACCACTTGATCAGAAGAAAGGGAGAGTTCTCCGTGTGATCTTGTGTCAGGGAGAATACTACGGTTGTACTACCGCTGTGTGAACTCTCGGTCTCTTCACCATTTCACTGCAGTATTCAGCAAGGAAAAGGACACAGATCGAAAAACTGCGCTTGAAGCATTAGGTGAGTGTGCGGATTGATTGCCTTACACTACCTATGCTGTGCCTCGACTCTTACTTCCGCTTGTAAAATGTTTGTACTCTTGCCATAAGACAAAGTAGTGCAGGAATTCTACATAAAATACCTTATTAAATTTATTTATATAATACATGTAAAATGAATAAGGTAAATATTCCATATATTGTAAATTATGTACAGAATGTGGAAATTTTATGCTTTACTTTTTACTTTCACACTTTTACACATAACAGATGTTGAGGTTTTCCGCTAATGACCCATTAATGACCAATGGAATTCTCTTTGGTCCAAACCCAAAATGAAAAATATGACCATATGCTTTAGAGTTTGCTGCATTAGATGCCGCAACATTCTCATCAAAGGTGTGAGATATGCTCATTTGAGGGGGTCTTTGTATCAGTTTGATCACATGTTTGTCATATCTTCCAGGTCAGTTGATATTCATGTGAATTTTGTCATCCATGGTGGTTATGCCTTGTGGCTATATGAAGTCTGAAAGGGCACACCTCCCAATATAAGTACTTGAATGCAGCAGCATTTAACCCAAAATAGCTGATATTTTTGGGGTGGTGCATGATGAATTATTTTGTCAAGTCTCTGCGAGTTGTATGATACTGGGTATAGTCTTGCAAAAGTTTTCCCCCATAAACATAAAATTTAAGAAAGCCACCAAAGGAGATACAATGATATATTGTAATGATTCGTTTTGTTGTATAAGCTCATCGAACAGTCTCTTCTACGTTCAACAGAAGCAAATAATTATAATTTTGCAAGATTTTATTTGCTGCTAATTTAGAAACACACGTAATGGTCATGGTGCTTGAAGCATTTCCGCAGTTTTGGCTGCCAGGGTGGACACTGTTCACAGATAAGAACAAAGACTTGACCATTTGTATTCTGTGGGCTTGACCCCTTCACGTGTCCAGTCACTCCGACCTTATGTCCATCAATGTCCAGACCTGCCCAGTCTCCGGCAAAGTGACCACTCTCAAACCTGTACAGTGGACACAAAATCACTAAAATGGACAAGTGATTTCAATCTTGAAAATTGACATTGGAATGGACATTGAAATGGACATTGATGGTAGGAAGTGGCCATGTTGTTTGCGAGTACCGGGAGGTCCTATTTAGTTCAATCATTATCTCTCTTTGTCTGGCATTTCACTTTAGTGGTTAATTAGATAATTCGCCCAGTCTTAATGGGTCAAAGTGGTTTTCATCTTGTTCGGATTTAAGTTGAATATTTAGGCTATATATCTTCTGTCTGGGAGCTTGGATGTAAAAGAATAAGGTGCTGTAATAAGCAGTGAGAACAGAAAGCTGTTGGCAGTCTCTGGGGATTTCACAAAATACTTAAGTCTGGTTGATTATGGTGTAGAAAGAACTACGCCAGTTTATAGTTGATTTGGCAAAAACAACACCCCGTGATGCCATTGTAAGCATCTCTGTGGGGGATTTCAGCAGGTTTGCCAATAATCAATGGGTCATACGACAGAGCCATTGTCTCAAGAAGGCCCTTGTGATCAGATAAACTTGCTGCGTTGTTTTGGGAGGGGTGTTGGTCCATTATATGAGGAACATTCCCATATGTTAGGGTACATTACCAGACATTTTACTTGCATATATGTAAATACATATATATATAGTATGTGCGTTACAAGCTCTCACATTTTAAAAGAACTAAGATGGTGAGATATTACCTTCGTTGAAAATGAGCACGATGAAAGAAGTGTATAGACTTGTGTGTTTTGATGGGTCCTGGATACGCTTGTGTGTGCTCTGTGAGTTTGTATGCAGGTCCTGTGTGTGTGACACCAATGTGGGGTAGAGCTACCCCGGCCCAGCCCCACCAACAATCAAGCATCACAATGCACCTCAATAGCCTGTGTTTAGATGCACTGAGCTGGAAGTCTCCCTTGTCCTCAGATCTGTTACCACCACACAAAACCCTCCCTAGGAGCTGCAAGATTTATCAAACTCCCCACCTGGCTGCCTCTACATGTGTTTTAGCACCTCTAAAGATGCACCATCCAACTTCTCACCTGTAGCTTTATACACTGCCAGTCATCACCGGGCCTTAATGTGGTTTTAAAATGCAATTCATCATTGAAGTTATATTCACAACCAAAGTGGGAAAGCTGCTTGAAAAGCTTTCTCTCTCCAATGTCCCCTTTCTGCAATAGACTGGAGGACAATTCATTCTTGTTTACCCCTGAGACTAAGTATGCTAAAACGGTCCTGTGGTGTCAATTCAAAACTACAACAGACACTATTTAAACACAGAAAGACAACCTGTGAAATATATTCCTCGCTCACTACCAATATAAGAGTTAGATCATATAAAATACCTTTATAAAGATCATGGAAGATTTACTTTGTGGCAAGTCTTTGAAGTTAAATAAGCCGATTGACTCGAGCGGCAATTATAATGTTTACTTTCATATCAACATAAGTATAATGTTAAGAGTTTTTATGGTCAGGCTCTCAGCGGGAATTTATTTGCCGAGAAGACTTTCTAGAACTGGTTATCACACTTCTAAACAAAGATTAAAAAAGCAATAACACGCTTACAGGATCGTGTGACCCATTTTTTCTTGATCAGCTGAAAGTTACTCTTGTACGTTATCATATTACCATGAAACCGGCCCTGTTTGTGAATACTGATTGACCATGCAGAGCGATTAAGATTGGGAAAACTTTAGTGTCATTGTTTCCACGCGCACAGTCCAATACAACAGTCTTGTGAAGTGCAATTGATTTGATTGGTCCTCGCCAGGGGTATATATATATTGGCAGCAATATTGATACTATTACTTCTCAAATCCATGAAACCTATTCCATGAATTAATTATTTTAATTAAATGGCATTATTAAGCTTACTGCCGAGCCAAAAGCCCACAAACCATGAACTAAGTAATTAAAATTTGTCATTAAGTTTTCTTGTCTGTATTAAATATATAGATGCCTAAATCAAAGATTTAAGAACAACTTAAAGTAGACCAATTTTTATTATTGCAGAAGGCATGTTTAGACGAAGGCGGGTACATACTAGATTAGCAAGATGGTCAGAATCAGTTTATTGACGTCCCCTTTAAGTTTGATACCAAGAAGTCAGTACACAAATAGGTTATATCTGTGATGTACCATTACCCAGTTAGTTAGTTCAGAGAAGGTTACTCTCTTTTTGCTCTCTCTTTGCTTGTGTGTGGTAATATAGTGACAACAATAACATATACAGAGTAAGATACCAAATATTTATACAGTTAATAAGGCAACTTTCATGGAGTTTGGTTAGGAACCTTAATATTGTATTTCATTTTTCTGTACCGATCCTGAATGGGAAATCATAAATCTTCCCGGCTAAATGACAGACACTGTGACCAAGAGGCCGTACTTGAACATCAGAAGATTTGCATGACATAGAGAAAGAGACTGTGTGAATATTTAAATGAGAGGACACCAGTGTGAAAGCTGCAGTCATTTACGACATTGCCGCTCCGGCAGAGGACAGGTTGGCAGAACGGGCTGTGACTGGGTGTGAGGGGAGTGACGTCACTGCTGGGTGGCCGTCACTGGGAGCTGAACACTGCACACACAGAGATGGACGGTCACAACTGACTCTACTGGCATACACTTCACACCAAACAGTCCACTCAGCTCTTGTCGTATAGAGGACCAAATGTGCATTGGCATCATTGCCAACTAACAAATTCTTGT
Organism: Amphiduros pacificus; assembly: GCA_949316495.1. Lineage (NCBI taxonomy): Eukaryota > Metazoa > Annelida > Polychaeta > Phyllodocida > Hesionidae > Amphiduros > Amphiduros pacificus. Next base: position 26,537,140 of record OX439003.1, read on the forward strand.
CTACTCTGTGGGTCGTCGCTTACGGTTGGCAGGACGGACTAAATGCAGCGCCATTGGAGTGAACGCAGGCATTGAGAACGTCAGGTGGACTGTAAGTAATAGGTGCTTTTTGGATGTGAACTATACCCAGTGGCTTAAGCTTCCACTATGGCCCAGGTGGTAGGCTTGGGGCTTTGTAGGCCATCTAGTCTCCATGTACAGCCATTGGAGACATTGAGGAATGTTTTACCTTAGTCTTGGAGGCAGGGTTGTCCAGCAGTGCCATTTGGTCTGCCACAGCGTTGTCTTGTACAGGTCTGTGAGTTATCAGCCGCGTGAGCTTCTTGCATTGCTGTTTAAAGCTGTATCCTCTTGGTCAGGGCGTCCAATCAACTGTGAAGAGATCTTAACCCCAGGAAAACGATCGCATCTTGGGACTCTGGACCATCAAGCATGTCTGCAGAAACCTACGTGAACATGAGGTACCAGCCATTGTGGGCATGCACTAATCCCGCTACCACCCTCCGCATCCTGGTCTGTTCCAGGGTGATACATCTCACCCCAGGCGCGGGGATGAAGCCCGGACGTGTACAAGGATTAGGCCCAATGTTGTAGTCAGACAGATAAATGATGCGCAATCAGCTGATGACTGGGCCTGGTAAATTAAAGCGGAATCTCTGAGGGGATTGTACAGCAGACAAACACTGTTCAGTCAGGATGTACACATAGTCTCCTGGTACCACGGTGAATAATGGCGAGCACACACCGAGGACATCCATCTCTCCCCACTCACGCTTATATCTGCAATGTTTTAGATGTGTTATTTTCACGTCAATGAGCTCTACTCATCATTTGCAATATCATATTATGCCATGTGTTGTATTAAACATTTGACGAGATAATCCATTTTGTGTAAATTTTAACTTCTGGGGTGGAATGTTCTATTTCATTTGTGCAATAATTCTTATGTTTAAACGATATTGTAAAATAACTTTGATATTGGGTTAATATTTCTTTCTCTTTTTTCCAGAAATCTTGTGAGAGGAACTGATGTAGCATTGATATTACCAGACTGGACTTTGTGGACAGGTCATACTGGCACCGATAACAGATAACAAGGATTAAATCACCTTAGTTTATCCCTCTCTCTTTATTTGTGGAGTTCCCTTTTTGTGGAGTTCCCTAAAAGCCGCCAAGATTCAGCCAACAAGTGAAACCGCTCCCGCGACCCCAACGGGAGGGTCCGACACATCGCAACACAACGGCACGCTGAGTGTGAAAGGTGAGCGCAAATGCTTCCTATCAAATTATTTGTTTCTTTTTCCTGTTGCTTACTTTGTGGCTGCATTAATCTTGGTTGTGAAAAAATAATACAAACACACACCCCAAAAAAATTAAAAGAAAACATCAGCAAATCCGACACCACACATTTTTTCACCCGTAGTTGTATGTAGCAAAGGGGTTGCAGCTGTGACGACTTGGGCACGTAGGGACCGTAGGACCCCCGCTGAAATTGAATAATTTCATCACTGCTCTTCTGTTTGGTCTGAAATATTTATGCTCATAGAAAAGTATTTATTCCTGTCAAAAAGAACAAAGTGGGGTTAAAAGTGACGAAAGGGTTAAAAGGTTGTTTTCAATTTCCACTAGGTATAGCAGCTAGGGTATGGGAGGGAGAAACGTGTTCTGGTGCCAGGTAGACCACACAAGCCTTAAATAAAATGTAGGATTGATCCCGGGTACATAGCACATTAAGTCAGCGAATGTTGTCAAATATGGACGCTCTCTTTGTGGCCATACACCACAATCAAGACTCGTATTACGTCCAGATTAGGGGCAGATCAAGACACTAGCCTTATGCTATATATATAGCAATGCGCTCCACGGGTGTCCACAGCTTCAAAGTGTACCTAACTCCACTCTCAAAACCATAATAAAACCCAGAGCAATCCTTGAGAATGTTTTGCTTATATTACGTTGCAGAATCTGTTCTTTTGAGTCATTCGGCACTGACTTGCTTGTCCCGTAGATTGATTCACGTCCCCTGCCTCTCAAGCCCGCTGTCATTAAGGCACAATCCGTTTTAATTTGATTTTACCGCAAACTAATACATACTAATTAATTTCTGGGTGCTGAATAAGGGTCCCAGGCTTTCATTTTTGCCACCCTCAAACGTGGCGCAGATTTTCCATAATGTCAAGACGGAATTGCTTGCTGGCATGATATTCAAATTGAGATGCGGAATATTCACTCTCAAAATCCGGATCTAAATATCCCCTCAATAGTACCACGGGCATGTCCATCCCATAAACGCCTCTCTAAGCAAGTAAAGAAAACAAACATTCTGCAACTTAGACAAATGTTTGCAGTCATATTTGGGCAGAGATTATGGCGATATTAATGTAATTGACAGTTGTTATGTTATTCTGGGTGTTAGTATATGCTGGCCCTGACGGTGACACATAACATTCCCTGTCCGTGACATCAAGCCCCGGCAGAGTCAGTCAATGCTGTTTCCTAAGGCTGTAAGGTCTCCACCAGAAATAGTCTCCAGAGCACGGATACAGACAAACAGCCCACGAGGTCCCTTTCTGTACGACAGAACATTGTCTGGACCAGCCCAGTCTTTGATCTGTCTCAGTCCCCGTGCCTCCCTCCCGTCGCCCGTCAAGGTCCCTAGTCAACTGTTCTCACTGATCCAAATCATCGCCCCTAAACACTCCAGTTTTCATATTAACGACACCTTCTGCTCAAGAGAAATAATTAAAAACGATCACACTGTGGGACATGTTTATTCGCCGTCCCACACAGCCCTGGTTTGCAGAATTATGCGGTCACTGCTACTCCGCGCGGAGTGCCTGGTTGGATTTAGACTTACAGCTACCGGATTATCACTGAAGCCCCATCAGTAGCACTCTAACCCCGCGCACCATGGTTCATCCTGCCGGCCCAAACCCTTCGGTCCCGGCTGCGCCAATTTGCCCGGGTTGTGGCAGAATTGAAAAATGATGTGGTGATATGGCTGTGAGCGATATATCGGTTGTTTGCCTCATCAAGCGTTCAGCACGTCGTCAAGATGCCTATCAATGGTTTAGTGGTCCGGGGCCCGCTTGCCAGCCCTGCCCTCCTAGCCCCGGACTGCCGCCTGCATCACCGCCGCTGATCCCTCACACATCTTCCCCGTCCAATCTACACCACGGGTCTTGTAGGTCTTAAATGAAGTTGTTCGCTGAATTAAGAACAACGGCATCTAGGTCTAACCGGCCAAATGAAGGCGTCGAGCCGGGCGTGGAAGGCAGTCCCGGGATCGAAGCCCTCATCGCTAGGCATCTCACATCTTCCCCAGGCCCTCCTAGCCCGACCGTCTGCCATCATACATTTTAATTTAGGCGGGCCTTAAGGCGACTGTAATTAGGTCTAAATCTGTACTGATCACTTTGTATCGATATAGATCACGGTCGTCTAACCTCAATGACCCGGGCCGGGCCAAGCACTGGTCATATTCATTCCTTGACCAGGGTGACAACACCCTAGACTTAACCATCTTAGCACCAGATCGCACTCACCCCTTGCTTCCCAAATGACTTGACTCACAGAGTTCCAGTGACAACAATTTCATCACTATTCCTGCAAACATGCCAACATTCTGCCTGATTTTAATTAAGTTATATTTTTATATTCCGATATTTTAAAGCATGGCTTGATCCTACACTTGTTTCGCTTTTAGTTTTACAAATGATTAAGCATTAACAACGAAGCATGAAGCAAATTTGTGCATTCTCTCTGTAGCCTGGTATGAATTATTGGCATATAGTCATGTCTGGATCGCTGAAATGTCTCCATCAATTTCTCTTTAATCTACATTGTGATAATATGTAGCCATGAAACATGGGCACCATACACTATTATCAGCTATGGTTTTCTTTGCTTGTGGCTTATTTCTGTTTGGTTTTATGTCCTGTTTGTGTGGATGAGAGATATGTATGTGAATGAACCTTTCTGTTGGTACTAATAATTCCCTAAAATATCCCCCCAAAATACTGCTTGTGCCTCTAATATTCCTCAAAGTTTTAAAGCTAAGATTCGAAGAATGTAAACCCACAAATCTTTCTGTGTTAACTATATATATTTACATACGTATCTCTGTGTCTCACAAAATATATGTTTTCTTTTATTCCATGCTATACAGACGTTAATTAAAAGTATGTGAAAACAGTATACATTAACCCTTAACTGCAGTTGTGACAACCAGTTAACCCTTTCTTCCTTTTTTTCTCATTTGACTGCCAAGCATTCCTTGCAATATTCGAAGTTGCCTGTTCTCAGAATGTGTGTAAAATTCATAGTCATATATACAATATCACTGTTTGCATATATATATATATATATATAATATATATATAGGTAGAATATTCAATTATAGCACCAAAAAGCATAATATGTGTATAAAATACAGTAAGTATTAACTTTTTAAAAACATATTTGACTGCGAGGCTCTTTTTGGTTATTTCATTTATATTTGGACCTTTTATATCATAGTCACATTTAATATCTAAATGTACCTGACTTATATTGAATACATTAAATTAAGTCATTTAAATCAAATATAGCAATTAAGTACTCCCTGAGATCGTGATAAAAGTATAACTGAACTATACTTTTATCACTTTGTTTTCAGAGGAAGAAATCCACAAGAAAAGACCAAAAAGAGGTAAGTAAAATGCTTAAGATGTTGCCATTTTATGTTTTGGGTAACCGCTATGATAGCTAATATTGGAATTAGTCTGACTCCGAATATTCTCTATATATAATACATATATATATATATATATAACAGTGACATTGTATGTGTGGATATGTGTGTATGCATGCATTCTTGGTGTGTTTATATTATCTTATGTGGCAGAACGTGGCTTGCAATACTGCATAGTGTGTGATTTTTTTCTTTATTGACTGAGTGAAAGATGCAATGAAAATGATTGCAATTTAATTGGTTCAGAAGGCTTTGTAATTACTTTACGTTTCCTCTGAGTTAATTGCTACAGTTTGAGAAAATGGCTCTTATCAAAAACTGTTCAGTTCGAATTGGGGGTTCGCTTAATTGCAGATCGGTTAGGGAGAGAAGTGTGGTTTTCTTCACAAGGCATTTTTAATGGAGCCTCATTGAGAGAGTCTATTTCACAAAGCACTGTCACCTCATTGTGAATTCTGAAACTGACACAATGTTGAAGGTGAAACTGACGCATTGTCCAAGGTGAAACATACACATCTCCTTGACAACACTTGGAATGCCATTTTCTCAAAAAAATACTAAAAAAGCCTCTTCGGAAGGGTCGGTTTCCGAAGCACTACATAGAGACTGTTTTATTGAAATCGACCACCACTGCTAGCCTAGTTTTGACAGCGAGTTTCTATTTATCATGGTGAATACTGAACTACCAGTTAGAATGTGTTGAAGTAGGTGCATGAATGTGCTCTGTTTGGGGTCTGTACGTCTTGTACACCAAATAAAAACCTCTTTTCATAGAGAAAGGGTAAAATATTTACTGATAACAATGCAGGGGAAAAAACCACAATTTACACAAAAACATTTCATGACATAAAACCAACACAAAACATGATGTATAACTGTCCCCATGCAGCATGACATTTGTATATTATTGGTGATACTTGAAGAGACACATAGGAAATCAAAATCTGATTACATCAGAAAATATTTCACGCCAAACTAGTCACAGGTCAAGTTGCGTCAAACTGCAACAAATTTGTATCATAAAACAGCGTTTTGTGAAATTCAACAAATTTATCATGAGCATAAGCATAGTGTTGTGTCCCATAGAAAGTGTCAAAGGCTGGCAATCCGGGTCTTTGTGGGCCACTTGTGAACACACATAAATCAATGACTCGACACAGCCTCTTGGGGCAGGCAGGAATCCATATGCATAGGTCTCCACAACTTGCCAACAGTTGGTGGAGTTCTGATCAATATTCTGGCATATTAAAATGCTGACTGCCGAGATCTATAACCCTACAGTCAGCTGTATTATTCCACAGCCTAGCGAACACAGGCAAGTCATTGATAAAGCCCACACAAGCTTACTGCACATCATATATGTATGGAAATTGATATTTTATTCAACTTCACCTATGCATAATTTAAATGCATTTCATAAAAATGAACAAATATTTGTATTTGAATTTAGCACTAAATGAAAGCACAATTTCAGATAAATGTTCAATCATGACCAACAGTGTTTCCATTAATTCATTAAAAACAAATAAATTATCTTGATGTCAGCCGTTTTGGCCCAAATTAACCCGTGTCACCAGTTTGTGTGTGGGGTTATATAAACAATTCCTCTCTGAATGATTGCCATTATCTAGTGTATTGTTAAATTGTTTAAATTATTGAAAGCCCCTTGTGCCCATTTAAACCTTTTTGTAAACATGTATCTCTTTTCCCTTTGGAAAATAAAAACAAAATGATGAGGGCCCCTTGAGGGAAGGCTTTAGTGAAAATAGATATAATTAGACAGGTCGATTCCAACGTATACTTTCAACATCTGCGGATTCTATAGAAAAGTTTGTCATTATTTTTATCCCCCAAGTGACAGTGAAATAATAAGAAGACTCATGACCTAAATCTTGATTCTTTAATTGTTTCAACAAAGGAGAAAGGATGAGGCTTTTGACTGATGTGGTTTAAGTTAGTCTTTCGCTGTAGGTCATAAAGAGGAATGTGTAAAGATCACAAGGTACAAGTGGCCGTGTTTAGGGGCTAAAGCTTCATCGACTTGGACTTAAGTCTATCACTGCTATACGTCCTCGTCACCTGTCCTTAATAGCGACTTCAAAGTGCCGACTCCCTGCTTACCTGGCTAAGCTTACCAGAGGAGATTTAGCGACTCTTCAAATGTGGAGAGGACAGCTTTAAATACCGAGAACCAACTTAAACGGGACCTTAACAGTTAAATACCAATTCTTGGCTGGTTGGGATAAAACACATTGGTGTTATTAAGGATATAATACCACCATAGAAATATATTCGTGATATATATTCATATGCTGATAATGTAGCAGTATTATATACATTTATAACAGGTAGACAGAAACCCCAGGTGAGGCACACAAAGATATATGATATGACCCTTGTGTATGCAGATACAATAGCTTCAAGTATTCCCCTTAGCTAGGATTAGAATGGAGAATTATTGGCCAAAACAGCTGAACAAGTTGGAGATGTTTTTATCAAGAAATCAACACTGTAATTAAGTCATTAGAAAAGCCAGAGAGGTGCGTAGAATGGCTCCTCAGCAGGTTCCATGATGCCTAATGTGCTACTAATTCACAATGATGGCTGCCATTAGCGCTATAAGTGCAACTTTGTCAATATTCCTGCTTTTAACATAACCTCAAAGAACGCTGCTGTAACACAGTGTTTCTAGTGGTATTACCTACTTAATGGCGGTAAGACCAATACAAGAAAATAAAGCATTCATTTTCCAGGTCTGCATTCAAAGTTTGTACTTTACCACTCTAATAATGTTTTTCATGTATTATACTGGATCATATGATTAGCATAGGCCAGTATTAATAGATTATGAAGTGTCAAATACATTAACTAATTAACCTGTATTATATTCAGGATTATGTTTCGATTATGTTTCATTAACATATCATAATCCAATCTTAGTTGACATATAACAGAGATTAAATGTGAAACGAATTACGTAAATTAGAATTTGTTATTAATTTCATTGTAGATGTTTGATATTTTGAAAAGTCTTTGCTTAAACATACACGAAATATCACCTGCAAATGAAACAATAACAGTTATTTGGTTGGGAAGGAAACCAGTGTGTGATGGGAGGAAGAGTTGTCTTCAGTTCTCACTGGGATCGCATGCTATTCTGTGGCTGTCTAGATCTCAGCCAGCCCATATCTTCCACATGGGTGGATTTGACCCGGTTTTTTGCCTCGTTTATCAGCCTCCCCCTTACTGGGCTAGGGTGAACAAGGACGTCCCTAATAGAAACGTTTCAAGCTAAATTTGAACACTAATCAGCGTCGCTACAAATCCAATTGTGGGGCCAGAACGACCAGAACGACAACGGTATCTGAGGGCTTTTGAAGTCGTTCTCTTATCCCGGGGAAAGGCTGTAGGGGGTGGGTACAAAGACCAGGGATAAGAGAGATTCACCGGTCATACAAAACAACTGCTGGGACACGTTGTAACCGTTTGGATCCCCAGCAGTACCACCCACAGAGAACTGGGCTCGGTGCTCAGCTAAGATCATGGCAAACGCACCCCTTATCTTGACCTATTCTGGCGGAGTCATATAGTCCCAATAGAAGCCTGGGCTGTGCCACAATAGCTGTGATCCACGGCCTCACCTCCTCCATTCTCAGCACGCATACAGGCACATTGCCATCAGAATTTCATGATCTAATGAATTTTTACTGCCAAGCTAATACATTTTGCCACTGCTGTGTGACTCTCCGCCGATATGCACACACAGCCGCCGAGGTTTGCATCCATCATTCAGCACTTATATATACATTGAATTTACTTGCTTTTAAACTTTATTTTAATCAACTAAAATTTAATTTCCGTAACTTAGCCATCTTGACTCCGCAACCAGTATTTCACCAAAACGGCCAATTCGAGGAAAAAAATGAAATATTTCTTTTTTCTGCGTTTAATTCGTTTCGTTTCTGTACAGTGAAATGGAGTAATTTTATCGCAGCAGTGCAGCCGGCTGCGTTCGTAGGTAATAGCGTGCTTGCGGGGCTGCATGGATTCCCTGGGTAGCACACACATAGTGGTGTGTTTGTCCTCTGTGTTATGTTCTATTTTACCTCCCATCGTTCTGTGCCAAAACTCATCCATATATGGAACATTTCCAAGGTCACGTGACCCAATAACAGGTCAGCGCCATTGTTGTGCCGAAGAGTTAATCAAGTGCATATTCCCGTCTAGTTGTCATGTTTCATCAAGGCATATTTACATCTATATGATAGATTTGTTATATCCACCATCCATATCAAATCACATAAACCTGATGGAGATAAAAATATCACAAGTGACTCACAACATTGCCATATTTAATACACTGCAGAACAATATACACACGATGATTAATTCGTTCACCGCAAGCCTTGTGTGCTCTTAATTCTATTGTCATCACATTGTCATCAAAACATTTAATCAAATAACTCCCTGTGATTAAACAAAAACCCACAAAGTTTACACAAATACAGATAGAATAGACTTAAAGGGGTCAGATTGGCATTGTCATTTAGTACAAGGAATTGTGGGATGCCATCCGGGATGTGACAACAAGTCATGTGACCTGTCACGTGACTAATCTATCCTCTTCCGGACAAAGGTGTGTGCTAGAAAGAAGGTTGCCTGCAATCTCGCCCGGTGGTTGTACAACATCTTTGGGCTAATCCACCAGTTAGGCACACCACTACCACATCTGACACGGGCTCCTTCCTCTGTCTCTTTGATCAGGCTTGATTCCCGTCTCCAAAGTGAGACCTTAAACTCTTTTCCTGCCCCATTTCTCTGTGCGGAAACTGATCTAATTAGAATATTGGTAATAGCACCGAGTGAATGTTCTGAGAATGTCTGGGGCTCTTTTGTGACTAAATACAGAAATCGCTTTTGATAAAAACAGTTTTCATCGTATGGCACTCACCCTTAGAATTCCCAAGCTTGAGTTGGGTATCTTTAGTGACAATATCTGATGCCGTTTCTGTGCAAACGGTAGAATGGGATGGGAGGTTGGTTATGTTATTTTGGAGTGGATAGATGAACTGTCAAGCACCTGTGTGTTTATACACTGAAGGAGACCCTAGAAATATTGGACACACATGAAGACGATAAGCAAACAGGCCTCCTCCAGACAAAACACGCTGCTTGAAAGAGAACAAGAAATCGAAGACCTTGTACTCATGTACATTTTATAGTACTCCAGCAGAACGTTGTGTCAATATGGGTTCTGTCAAGTTGGGGAAGACGGAGCTGCCATTGTTCCAGCGGGCGAGCATATTTCATCATCTATCTCCGCCGAGTAATGGTGGTGTTATGATATGCTCGTTTGTGCCTCTTTGCTGTATTGGGCTCGCTCACCCTGTGGCGGCCATCTTGTTGACCTTGCACCATATATCTGGTCCATAAAACATCTTTATGGTTTTACTTCATCACCACCGTGCTCCCAACCCTCGAATCTCTGTAAAATAGACACAGAAACGTAGAGGAAAGCACTGTTATCAAACTCTCACACCACTTTCATTTAAAGTCTCAAATATCAAATAGATAACACTTGTTAAAAAATGATAAATGCTAGACATATTTATATTTGAATGTTATGTTATACAAGATAAGATAAATATGTCAAGGATATAATATTCTCAGTACTAGTATGTGATAATGTGCAATGTGCATGTAAAGGGATAGCAATTGTGCTGTGTTATTGACGTTAAGGTATCAGAGGAATATTGGCCAATTGATAGCATTAATAGGAGAAATTAGGTCATCAGACCTTCACATTATCTGGTATATTTGTATATTGACTGTCGTCTCCTCCCAGTGGGCCCTTACTATGGCATCGGATACGATAAATGTTCTAAATGTCACAGGAATAATACACACAACAGGTGAGACAGGTTTGTCCTTGTAAAATAATTAACCCGAGATCAAGCCAAAATAGGATGGAGGCATACATATATCGAATCACAACTTGAGTGCAATATATGAAGTAAGATTACCGTACTTATGAAATAAAAATATAAAACTCAATGACAAAAAAGCATATCATGTGTTGATTAGACGAAATACGATCGAGAAAATAGAAGGTCTCTGAAAAAGAAATCGCATGACAAACAACTTAGCCTATTTTGTGTAACATTGAATGTGCCGTTTTAGGGTAACAAATGTGGTTTATTGTTAATGGCCTCATTTCATAGGTGTAAAATGATATTGCAGTGCTTTGCAAATATTTTTTTTCATTCTCCAGACTTGAGAGACAGATGTTTGGCTGAGGATTTATCAATAGTTCTATCAAGTTAGTAGGTCAAATGATTTGTTTCTCTGTGGTTCAACATCTTTACATTTCCTGGGGCACTTGTTTCACCTTGTCGATTTCTGAGCCAAATCCATTTCCATAGTGAAACACTGCTGATTTATCCCTGCGAGAATTTAGGCCAAAATCAAACACACAAACAAGCAATGCCTCAGAGAGAAGACAAAATGATGTGTTTTGAGGAGGCTTTCAGGCTGCGGGATGGATGCTGTGGAGGCGGGTGTAAGCGGGGAAGACTGGTGTGATGAGGGGGGATGCTGCTGGGATTAAGGGATCATTAGGTGGTGAGGGCCGGGTGTGGGGGGACCTACCACACAATTGAACCCTGTCACTAGCCCCAGCACCGTGACATCAGTGGTAATAACACTCTCCATGATCTATCTTACCTCTGAGATTCCCATTCTGCAACACCATGTCTATCTCCCTGCACCAACACCCTCATAATGCGCCGTGATAAACTGCAAGAAAATGTAAATAGCACCGTCAAATGATTATTTTAAGATGTCCTTTAAATTTATTTTTTTGAGTGAAACATTTATCCAAATATATCAGTCTATAGTGGGTGCGGTATTATGTTAGAGTATGATGATAGACTGGGGCAAGGTGCCCTCTGAGGTCACTATGTCAATGCAGCATAGAGACGCAGGGCCCCAGAGGTCGGTCTCTGGGTGACCACTGATTGTCCCGGTGTGGCGGTATCAATGCCGGCATAATGACCACATCTCCCGGCCAACCCCAGACACTGACACCGGAATCACTGCACTGACCTACATATAAACCACACACTTTGTGCCATGACAAACAATATCGCCTCTGCTTCCATGGTCATATTCTGGCATCGTGGAAATTGGGAGTTGTTTTGAAAAAAAAATTGAATAAAGAACGAAACAAAACAGAACACAATATGATTATAAAACAATCTTATTATATTTTGCATAATTAAATCTCAAAGATTCTGTTAACATTCTTCAACAGTATATGAATCTCATTAAAATGTGTGCCAAGGGATATGCAGATATTACAAAGACAGATCATGTTCATTTGTGTCTCGCATTCTGATTGGATGCCAAGCGTGAATCAGAGAATGCCCGGATGACATAACAACGCGCTACCTGAGCCAGTGTATCATGGAGGCAGAATGTAGATCTATGTGGATCAATCCGAGGTGTCTATCATCTGACACTTTACAAAATGCCACACGCAGCCACTGTACGCAATATAGGCCGACATGAATTAATTGTTTCTGACATATCTGCATTTCATAGGTTCAATTATTAAACATTACACTTTTTCCATGATAAATGAAATGCTATTTACCATTCAAATAACTAAAGCGTAAGAAAATGTCGATGAGAGTGACAACATATTTATATCAATTGAATGGTAACATAGAATGAGACAGGGGAGCAGGCCAGGTTACAGGAATCACCAGCCAATGGGAGCGATGCAGTGGTGTGCGGCAGGGACTGGTATAATGGGCACCTACGCCTGGCACACGGACAGCATGAGTCTGCTCTGCTCTCCATTCTTGTGTCACTAGGTTCGATCCAACCCAAGTGATTTTCTCATTGAATATTGAAAGAGTAATTTTGGAACCGCTTGCGATCAGGGGTTTGCTTTGTAGCTGGCACAAAATTCGTCTCGTTAGCAGGAATCTGACAAAAAGCACGCTCCAGCTAAGGGAAGTAGTATGGACCTGCCTGACCCGGTGCCTCTTTGAAGTCGTCCTGTCATTGCTTTCATGTCAATCTCAGCATAAATACTTCTGTAGGAATGCCACAAAATGCAGCCAAAATGCAGGGAAATCTTAATTTCGTGATTGTATAAGGCTGTGCCTGTAACTATAACATCTGGGAAGGCTTACAGAGGAAGATGTAGTAAAAGATGGAAGATCTGAAGAATGCGAAAATAAAAGCTCCAGCCTTTTTGTTGCCTTTGGTTCGCTCTCCATCAATGTTGCTATCTTTCTATCATACAACATTTTCCAGCTGCAATACACATTGCAAAGAACCATTTCAAGAGAATTTTACTGTACAAACGGTATTAAATTCTTTTGAAAGAGGGTGGTGAAAGGAACAGGCACCCTTTATTATATTGTTTGTGGCATTGGAATATGGCGCCTGCATTGAGGTTAGATCACGTAGATTCATTGGGAGACTGGCAGATTGCCTGTGTATCATCTATATCTTACAGGACAGTACCTGTGTACTGGAAACACAGGGAAAATGGGGGGCACTGATGGGGAAAAAGTGCCCGTCTGAGGTACTGTTGGTTCCTGTCAAATGAGAAACATATGTAATAATGCTTGCCAAGTCGTTCTCTGTTATAGTTGATCTGAAATACAACGCATGATACAAAGCAATATTCAAGGTCATATGATATATTATTTATTCATACTGTAATACTTGCCAGAGCATATATAAAGGGGCATATCATCCCAGGCCCTTGATGGTGCTTTATCAAAGCCTGCCAGGTTTCAGTTTGCTTATAGTGAGATATTACACACGACACCACTGCCTGCCATGAACTGCTGGTTATGAAAATGTTCTCTGACAGGCCAGAAATAGTGCTCTGTGATGCTCAGCCAATGAGAACACAAGACTTTGGAGCGTATGAATTTCAACGTTTATTTAGTGCTCAAATGACTGGAAAATAGATCCGTGTTGGTCCATGAATTTTCCAGGCTGTCTGTTCACAGTGGCGGCAGACAAATGATCAGGACCAGCGGGAAGAAAGGAAATTTACATGTAATTCACGTATTGTGTTACAGTGAGAAGTTGCAACATTTCCTGCTAGTCAGCTGGAACCTGTCAGTGTGACCACTCACTGCAGTCAGTCGCACTTCCACGCTTTCTCGCCTGCCTTCCTGTCACCTATTGTGTCCTTCCATTTGCCACCAGCGTCTCTGACATTATACCAGATTTATTTGAAAGCAGACGACTTTTGGCCTCCCATCGTCTGCATACTTTGACGTTGCTCTACAAAACGTTATTCTAAAGTGCTTTAGGTTCAATATCTGGTGTTGATTCAATAGAAGGTCACTTAGGCATTTGGCCAGTCATTTATGTATAAGATCTCGAAGAAGATCACGTGATATGGATACTTGCGTGATGTCAAATGCGTCCTCCCAGTGGGGGAGGTAGTGATTGACACATTGTACATGCAGATAACGAGGGTGATCACCAGGTAAATCTGGATGAAAACATCGACACAACCACTCTACCGACCATCTAGTCCGTAATTAGACTATCGTGGCTTGAGTGGTAATTCATGCCAATCATACAAATAACAAATACAGAACCTTTATGCCCTGAAGATCTTGAATAGATTGTTCTTTCCAATGCGCACACCATATGAAGCGTTATTCTAGTTGTCCATACCACATGGCCAGAATAGGTCAATGTGTGATGTTGCCTTGAATTAAAAAGGTCTCCCGTGGGAAATTAGATCTAGGTATGGAAGGTTTTTGCGTGGCATCCTACGGAGATATGACCATTGTCCACTTTAACCCCAGGTTAGTTCCATGTCCTTCCTAATGTCTCCAGTATGACACACCATCACGCAAGTAGGCGGAAGAGGTCCTCGGTAAAGTGATCCACTAGTTCACAGTTTGACATTGTAACTGTCACACACTAAGCTGGCCACATGACCACAGAAACGTGCTCATCGCTCTCAGTCTCACCTCCACTCACAAACAAATCACATCATTGGATTAAAATTATTAAACCACTGGATTATATATCTCACCATGTCTTCGTTGAACATAATCTTAACAGGTACAGTTTATAATATATATGTGGAAATATATAATATATGGGTATATTTACATATGGGGGTCACAAAAGTGCGTTAACTCTTTCATATTTGAGGAGAAGCATGTGTGCTTGACAACTTCCATTCTGAGCCAGATTAAACGCTTGTGTATTCTATATGAGTATCAGTGGATGTTAGTGTATAATCTGCTGATTAAGATGCAGGATGAGAGATGCCAAGTCTCAGACCAGGTGAGGCAGACATAATGTGCCTGTCACATGTAATGTATCAACCTCAATATGCCTTGTCACTACCTATATGGCGTATCCAGACCCTCAAAGTACTTATTTCTATAGTGCCATTGGTATATCAAAATTTATATTTTTGTGAGAAACTCTAACAGCATTCTCTCATTGGGGTGATCTCTTTGTTGACATCTGAACATGCTTCCCTTCCCTGTCAAAGCCCACATCTTTGTTGACAGGCAAAATAATCCTTTCCATGTCAACTTACTTCATTGCAACACATCAGATCATGTCACGATGTACTCGTATTGTTTACCAATTTTAACCAGGTTTGCAATGGCCAATTCTTGCAATATGCAGGTGATTCTTTTTACAAAAAATATTCTATAATTCTATTTGTAGAATGATCAGATATTTGAAGTTAGCAAAATGAAAACAAAATACCACCACAGCAAAATTGCACTGACTGGCATGTCTATAGATACTCAAGAGTACAACATTTTGTCTTTGTTTTGTTTGTGAAGTTGATTATGCAGTCAATAATCTTGACAGGCTGATTTATTCCTTGATTATGGCAATTTCCTGAGGAGACAGGGCCATCAGTTCTAGCCAAAGAACCTGTTGAGTTGCTCCTGTCCTTAGTTGTATGATTCAGCCTTCCCGCTCAAGTCTGTTAGCTCATGATCTGTCTTTGTGAGATGCTCATCAACTCGCTTTCTGTGGATTTCTCTTAATTTCGCTGGGCGCACGTTCAAGTGCTATTGACTGTGCGAGAAACATGCTCGTTATGGCGCTTCAAGCAGCAATGTTAATTTAGCTTCTTGTGGATGAGAAATTAATGGCAAATATTCACCATTAGTTCTCAAGTGCCATTTTAGCCGCCATGCTTCCTTATTGACAATTTACTAGGCGCTGCTAATGAGTCGGCACAGCCTCTCCCCTCTTAAATGCATTTACATGGAACTTGTGGGAATCCTTACTAAGGGAGAGGTAGGGAGGGAAGGGGGAGGGGAGGTGATCCCCAGGCAGATCTGGAGGGAGGACAGTGCCCTGGAGCACACCACCAGTTTCCAACCCGTCTACCCACATAGCATCTCACATCTCAGAAATGGTGCACAAATCTAATTAGAGCACCTACTGTCATTATCGAAAAACCAACCATACCCTGCCACAGTTTGACAGTGGTAAGACAATGTAATAAAGGAATGCTCCCCTGGGGTGAAAATAAACTTTGTTTTACACGTGTTTGTGAATTAAACTGCCGATAATAATTATGCTAAAATGTTTCATAAGACACTACTTGACGCCAGGCCATGGCACGTCTGATTTCATCCTTCAATGAACTCCCAAATGTAAAATTCATCTCCCAATAATCTGGGAGGGGTTTGTATCTTGGGGACAATTTCCAAATTACCACCACAATTAAAATATGGAAATGCATTTCTCTATTTTGAAAGCTATCCTCAGCTCGTTAGAAAAAACTGGTATTGTTGAAATGCTTTGAGGAATATGCAACATTGTATTCTAATTGGGGTATCATCGGCGATATAATTATCTGCTCGCAAACCCAAAGGAGACATTTTTCTGCATTTGAATGTGTTAAATAATGAGGACTGGATTCATACATTAAACCATTTGGTGCTTATAAAACCATTTTGTTTAGTTAATAATCTGTCACCTTATATGGTAGAAGTGGTTCATTCAGATGGTGGAATTAAGCCTTTCACCATTACAAGAACTTGGTTTAAATTCTTATCATTATCATTTATATTGTGGGGCTTCTTTATATAAATCTAGGATTTAATTAATGAATAAATGACACTGGCTCATTTAAAAAGCTTGAATTGTGAGAAGTATGGAGTTTAAGCCTCAAGACAACCCGCCCCTGGGTATTATAGCTGGTTAAACAAGCGGAAAATGTGTGCTGAGAAACAGGCCTTGGTGTAGCCTACTGCCGTACACAAAACCAAAAAGAATACCAAATAAATGTGAAGTCAGAACGATTGAGCAAAGCGATGGTGTATAGGTCTGGAATATGACAATGCCTGGATGTCAGATCGGTTCTGAATCCTCCCAGCTCTGGGTGCAGTCACCCAGAAGTGCCAGAATGCGGCACAAAAAGAGAAGAGAGACAGGCTGGTTTTATAAGGGAGCGAGTCGGTGCCGAGCGCAGCAGCTCCGTACGGCGGATTTAGCCATTTCGGAGTTGAATGAGAAATCGGGGGCAGTCTAGCAGAAGCGTACATTCCCTCTTCGTGCCCAATAAAGCGAATAAAATAAAATTTGGTGTTCAGTCTTGCAGCTGACGTAACCTGGCTGAATGAAAACGATTCCACACGAGTTGCCCGGTTAAATCTGGCGGGGTTGGGAGCTGGGTAGGCAGTAGGACACAGACAGCCAAACTGAAAACATCTCTGGGATAAAACACATCCACTAATACACCTTCTGGGAGATTGTTTGACTTAACTATTATTTGCATGGAGTTTGTAGTGGATTTACCTGGATTGGAATGACACTGCAAGCCTCGGCGGATCAATAGGGTGAGAATGTTTAAACCCATTTAGCTCTTCTGTGTACCTGGGGAACATGAAACCGTGGATCGAGACGTAGAAAAGGGACATGATGTTGTTAATGTAGTACGGGTAACGATGAGTGTATACGGAGAAAGTACAAGGTCAAGACCAAGTGTCGCTGCAGACTGGTTGCAGTTGTTAGATCAAGCTGCTATGTGTCTCTATGCCTGATTAGTTTGGTGACGAGCCCGTCTGGGCAAGCCGCGGGGCGTGATGGCATTGATCCCGCCCGGCCGGGAGGCACACCCAGACACCTACTCGCATCCTCGCTGACATCACAACCTTCTGCCTCACATCCCGCACATGTGACTTGCATACACACCTAGTGCCGCATACATGCCTAATATAGGCCAGGCAAGGAAAGAGGGGGGAGGGCACAACGGGTTAAGGTCTTGTCCATATTCTATAATATCATTTGTGATGATCCCTTCTTCTGATTAGAGGAGTAGTTACGTCATCCGGGTATTTGCCCTATTTTCAGATATGTACCAGAACCGTGATTCCGATCATTTGCAGTTTGACTGCTGAATGATATATCAGAATATTGTTAAAAGAATTAAGAAAATAAAAAAGAGAATGTGACGTTCATAAGGCACCAGATATATCAGTAAGTTAGCCATGCAAGAACAACACATATGTTACAATCCAGATTTTGAATCAAAATATAAAGTTATGGAAGGTTAGGTTTCTTACACAGTTGTGAATCATTTTCTGGTTTGTTGCCCATGCATAATAAATTCCTTATCAATCCATACATCTGAGCCTTAGTAACATTCAAATGTGTTGTAAAGATCTTTCTTTATGTTGACACACATATTGACACAAGTATTGATTGATATATGCTTTAGTAAATATTTTGATGTCTTTAACTAGTTGTGATTCAATCTTGGTACATGCATATTGTTATGCATATTGTTATACAATATGCAGAGAACAAGTCACTTATTTTATATTGAATATGTTTACTTTGAAATCACCATTTTGCATACATTTAATACAAATATTGCTCAAAACTATGAATTAAATATATTTTTGATTTAGAATTTCTTATTTCTCCAAATACTAAAAGCATTTTAATAATTCAGATTTTTTGGCCAAAAAAATGATATAATTTGTCGTGATTTTTAAATTTTTGAATTGTTTGTATATTTCCAGGCCACAGTGGTGTTAACCAGCTCGGCGGCGTGTTTGTCAACGGGCGCCCGCTGCCGGACTCCACCCGGCAGCGGATAGTGGAGTTGGCACATAGCGGAGCCAGACCCTGTGATATATCCCGCATTCTACAGGTCTCCAACGGCTGTGTGTCCAAAATTTTGGGGCGATATTATGAAACCGGGTCCATCCGGCCCCGCGCCATTGGCGGATCTAAACCACGGGTTGCCACACCCGAGGTGGTCAATAAGATCGCCCAATACAAGCGCGAATGCCCCTCCATCTTTGCCTGGGAGATACGAGACAGACTTTTGTCTGAAGGAGTCTGCAATCAAGATAACATACCCTCGGTAAGATTAACCTTTCCGTTTTTTTTTCGTTCACAAGATTATTCTGTGGCACTGTCACCATGAACACTATTATGAGGTATTAAAATGATATTTTATGTGATTCTGTGAGTGCAAATAAAATGTTTTATTTGTTTATGTTTGTGCCATAAATATTGTGTTTATTCCAAAATCATGACATAAATGCAAAGTCACAGCAGTTTATATTACTATATCATGGGGGAGGGCAATGGCAGACCTCTATTTGGCCTTCTACAGCGGCAAAAACTGAAAAAGTTATTTATACAAACAATTTGCATTTGCTGATGATATCTTGGATTGAGTTAACTTCCCAGCATTATACATGTCTTTCACAATATTTGAAGTTTCGGAATGTCCAAGTTTTATGCACAAACATAACAATGACTGAGATGTTTCTTCATTTGCATTTACATGCCATAGGTTGGCCATTTATACACCTTAAAGTATGTCTGAATTATCCCCTGATTAATCATATTTAATTCATTTCCATCATTTGTTTACCCAAATGTCTGTAAGAGATACAAATGCACTTTAATTGGTTGGATTTGTTGTCGTGAATTAGTAATCCAATGTGGTGTGTGTGTGTGTGTGTGTGTGTGTATTTATAGATGATCACAGAGCAGTGGTGTCATATCCAATATGGCTGACTGCATGTTACCTGTACTATAAGGATCAATATTCTCTCTTGTTGATCTTCTCCAGGCCTTGCAATATCTACAATGATATCCACCTTGTCAATCTCCTGGCTACTTTCTGTGGCCTTGACAGAGTGTATGGCATAATTAAGAGATTGCAGCATCAGGCCAATATTGCACTGTTCACCTCCAAACCTGTGCTGATTGTATCTCGCAGTCGGGGGCCAATCACATCGGTTTCTGTGAAATGAGAACGACTGCAAGTGATGAAAGGGTCTTTATGTGAAAAGTACTCTGTTCTCTGTGTCTGTTGTTAATTTCATAATTCGTGGCAATCTACAGAGGTCGCGTAGACAAAGCTGGGTCTTTGAGGTCGCAGTGAATGCCCGGATGTGTATGAAGTGAGTGGCAGGGAGGCTTTGATGATTTGGTCTGATCGATGTGAACGCTGGACACACAGACAGACAGAAGCTGCCATGAGGCAACCAATATGACCTTGCCTCTTTGCACATTTCAGCGCTCTATTCCACAAGTGAAATTGGCATGTGACTGTAAGGCCAACAGAGAATGGCAACTGTCTGAAGCCAACATCTGACATGCCTTCTACATGTTCTTTCAGGCAATGGAGTGGTCCAACTGAAAACCCTCAGAAGGCTAACTGCTGCAAAGTGCAACAAATACGAATATTTGTCAGTCAGTTGTAGCCATTGTCAAAAGCCTTTAGGCACAGGTCTGTGAAGGGATGGCCGGAGAAAGCCTTGGTGTTGTTGGATTCTGTGAGTGGCAGGCCCCCTGTTGAGGGTCTGCCCTACCTTCCATTGATGGACTTTGGCCCATCTGCTTTGCCCAGCTTCTCCCAACAATGTCCTCACAGTTACGAACACAATCAACAACAAATGGTCTCTTTCGCCTTTCTGTAAGAGATATTATGGTTAGGGCCCTCTCACGTCCCACCTGCTTTCCAATATAAAGCTCTCCGCCACGACTTGTGTCTCACTCCAGTAATTAAAACACAGCCTTATCGGATCAGAAAGCTCGTACTATTTGTGAAACACTCAACAATATTTAGGAATACTTTGGAGTATATGATGATGGAATATTTTAGCATTAGATCGAATGTGGTGCATATCAGAGATGGAGAATGGTGCATGTCAGAGATGGAGAATGGTGCATGTCAGAGATAGAGTATGGTGCATGTCATGCCGGGTCTCTGCTGGGACCGTGGTTTATGGTCCATCATGACTCCCACACTGGGACCCCGAGCAGATGCCGGGCTTACCTCCATTACTTGATATCTAACATCTGCAAACAGTCCACTAGGGATTCAAGGGGCTCATAACGCAAAGTGAAATATGGACTCGAGCCTACAGACAGACAGACAGATAGGCTATGTATGGAGTGATTTCAAATAGGTATATTGGTTTTGCCTTTATTTATGTTATAACTGTTACCATATTGTCGTACCACATTGAATTTTACTGAGGAAAAACTTTTTATGAATTCAAATTTCAAATTTGATAATAATTTATTTGTATATAAATAATGGTGAGGGTATAGCAATATTGTGAGAAACCTCACAAAGAGCAGGTGTCCTAGACCGTCGCCTATCATTCATATTGCAATGTCTTCCTACCAGGTTATAAACGTAATATTAGGCCTCCAAATTATATTATGAGAAGTCCATTCTTCCCTCTGAATCTGGCCGCAAATTTGTTAAAGAAGATGCCATGAAGCCGGAGTATTTATTGGGTTATGAGAGGGATTTCCGGAACGAAATATCTTCATAATGAAGCTGGCGAGATGGGTTTGGTATGGAAGGTCGGCTAACTGAGCTGCCACAATGCACTATGGGTAATCTGCCACTAGCTTACAGAATGCTGGGCCCAGCTTTGCAAAATGCCATAATGAAAACGGCAAATATTTGCAACCCAATTACTTTATGGATGTCTATGCAGAATATTAATTTTGGTTAATGTCAGTGGGTGATTGGGGAGTGAGCGGATTAGGGCGAGTGGGAGAGCTCAGCTTGTTCCGTATATCCAACGAGGAAGGTCCTACCTTCTCAAGGCGTGTAAGATGACTGTATACTACTGACATACATCCGAAATTATCTGTGTATAATTGCGTGAAGATTTTGTGTCTGCGGGAAGGTCTATGACCTCAGATGAGCAACCTTGGACATTCATTCAAAGAAAAGTCAATCTCATTTCTACAATAGAAACCCGAAACACTTCATCATTTCACGGGCCTCGTTTATCGCTCAGGTCATCTTCATCACAACAGAAACCAGCAAACAGTATCGAATTCCCCACCCACTAAAGCTAACCTCTGCCTACCATTTGCCCATTCATTGCGCCGTCATGGCTGTCCCATGTTTAGGTCTATTTTTGAATGTGTTGTATTCTTGGTTTTCCTCTTCATGTGGCCCTTGGACCTTTGATTCAAGTGAGTCTTTCAGAAACCTGATTTCCCATTGACCGAAACCTCTGACCTTGCTACACAAATTCATCAGCTAGGACCTTAAATTCAACCCTTTCATCCATTGGTGTGTGTTATAGTGTTTTTAGCCGTTGGCAATACATGCCACCCTGTTGCGCCACTTCTCTCTTATTTTTTCCCCTATGAACAGCAATTATGGCGCACCTACACAGGGAGTGTGCATTTATTTGAATATATATATATATATATATATATATATATATATATATATATATATATATATATATATATATATATATATATATATATATATATAATTTATACCTATACAACAAGCAGCTCGGCTGTATTGAGGGTGTGGAAGATGAAGAAAAAGACAGGTAATCGATGTAAGGCCACTGAGTGCATTTTCCCTGGTCTCCACACAGGCACCAAAAGTGAAAGTAAATTGTATTCATATGATATAGTTCTGAACTATTTAATGTGAATCTATAATCTAAGTGTACTTTATTCGATTCTGTAAATGTCTTTTTAAAATAGCCATCTGATTTCCTATGCTGATCACAATAAAATGAGAGAAAAGTATTGATGATCCCATAAGCTATCTGTGTTGGGGTGCCTGTGATAGGTGCATGACACAGGCCTGCTGGGGCTCTCTTACTAAGACAGAGAAAGCACACCTTGCTTTAGATCTAAGACCCCCATAGGTATGGATGAAAGCAAGCTTTGTTAATATCATTTTTCTGTTCATAACAAGGCAAAGAATAAAGCAGCATGTTTTTCATTGCTGCACATACAGGCGAGGTGATTGAGGAATACCTTCACTATTTCGCCAGCACAATATAAAAACAGATGGCTTTCATCTTCATCAAATATTCATTAGGCTAAGGCATTCTCGTGGCAGGCTAATTATCTACAAAATGGGCGCATATGGGTGTGAAATATATCAGGTGAGAAGAGAAAATAAGAATAAAAGGATATAGTAGATGTAGGGAAGAGGTAGGCAAGTCATTGAAGAAATGAGTATATTAGTCTAATGAAAATAGTCCGGCTAATAGTGCCAATGCTTTTATGTATTGATGCGCAGTAAATAGGCACCGAGGCGGAAGAATATTTTGTGTCTGATATAATAAGCATTGTACAGGGTAACGAGGAGTAACGCAAGTATAGATCATTACAATAATACCAAAATGGCCACATTTGGTGACAGATTTATCTCAGCTGTATAAATCACAGTCACATAAGTTCACACAGACACTAATGTTTCATTATTATTACGTATTCCTTATTGTATTTCCCTCTTGAAGAATTATGTCATTGACAATGTTGACAAGATGTGAGTACATTTTCAGCTTGACATATCAAATTTACGACACCCTCAAGTATCTGTTGACTGACCCACCCATAACATGGAGGGGTATTTGCTAAGGTATTGGGGGTATTTGCCTAGTGGTTGGCGAATATTTACCCTTGCCTGATAATGAAGTGGGACACGGCCCTTCTCTGTCTTGTTCCTTTTGTCCTCCATGGCAATAGAACGAAGTAAATAGCAAACATCATCTGTCGTGGATGTTCTCTCAGATGTTTGTTTATACCCTCCCATACTCAAGCCTTCTTAATACAAGAACAGCTCTCATCTGCCGAAAATGGCTAGAGGAGTAACACCATTAATCAGATGGATATAGGATATCTTTCAAAATGGCGCGATTTCTTGGCGAGCTCTTTCTATTATACCAAAACGGGATGTTTTCTTATATTTTAAATATACACTGTAACCATCATTTTCAGAAAACGTACTCATTCAAGTAAAGGTTTCTCTTCAGATATGTGTACTCAATTGTTTTTGTTATTGGGGGATGAAGGGGTTAAATCAGTGAATGATATCATCCTCGTGATAGTGCGAGGCGAGAGCGGAGAGATACACGCTTAGCCCCAGCACACATGTGGTTAAATCACTCCGCGTCACCTCACCAAAACCACTCATCACATCCTTCCATAATAAATCAAAATTTATGAGCTTATAATAAGATTTTCGTTGCAGTAGGCATTGCGTAGCCTACCTCGATGTGTGAGTGAATAGCTTTATCCTCTTCTTAGTAAGAGAACGGCCGATGTTGAGCCGATTTCGTTTTGTCAAGATGGTGTAGGAAGGAACAGCTTTTGTTTGCCTGATTTACGACCAAGACTAAGAGGGCGTGTTGCAGGCAGATTTAAGCGCAGAACGCCCCATCTTCCTTGGTCACGCTCATTCGCATTGTTTTCACCACCTAGCCTCTAATTGGGAATAAATGAGAGGCTGTGTCACTTTCATCTCCTTAGCAACTAACCACCAGTGTCTCTTTCATGTTATAGTCAGTAAAGACTTTTTCTCATTGGATTTTATCACTCGGCAAAGGATGGAAATTGTCTAATGTGAACTTCCTCACTAAATTAGGTTAGGTATCTTCCTCAGTGACCTAATTTGAGGGCTTTGTGGTACCTAGTTATGGACACATGTACACATTTCTGCAGCTCCCCCTGGGAGTTTCTATGGTAACCACCAAACATTATTTGAATCAAAACCTCTTAATATGCACGTCACGAAATTCCATTATGACGTCTCTAATAAGTCAGGGTGTCTGCATCATATCCTCATTTTCTAATTAAGCCTAATGGACAGAGTTGTTCAATATAAGATGGCTGTGAAAATTTTGGGAAAGAATTTGATTATTCTCCAAAATAACTTATAGAATTCTTTATTAATTCCACATCAGTGAAACACAGTATGGGGATTATGGGCGCGATGTATGGAAATATGTTGTGAACAGTTTTAGCTGAGATAATCAAACTCTGATGTCTGCCTAGAGGTCAAGGTATGGAGCACCCATCTACTCTACATGTATTGTTTATGAGAGATACGTGTCTCCATGGCATCAGGTGTCCTGGGCTGGGTGGCACAATCTGCATAATTCCACTGTTTTATATCCCACTGCTGCCATCAGCCTGTCACTAGCATCTTAGCTGATCAAAGTTGGACCTAAATTTAAGGACCTTCTTTGACCTAGCAGCCGTATATTCTTCCTGAGCAAGTGTTTTAGCTCAGCCATGATAACCCCCATTTGACTGCGTACCCATTCTCATTGTACTGTGAAATATGTAATCAAATCATTTGAAAATTTATTGTATTTGTGCACTATGATAAGGCGTAGTGATTTGGGTAAGACTTGATAACGAGGCTCCATAAGCAGGCTGATTATGGCCATAACGAGGCTCCCCTCGCCCTTCCAGGCGAGTAAATTGTGTCACTGCATCCATTATATTCCACGTATGATCATCTCTCCGTCTCAGTTTCTCGCATCCATTTTTACTGCAAGTGCATTATGTAAAATGCGACAAGTTATTACTTGCGGGGTTGAGGTAGCGATGTGGTTATTGAGTGATGTCCCTCCGCGATGCCCTCATGGACTGCGCAAGAATACATCTGTTTTGTTGCATCTCAGTCGGACCTTTTTTCCATGGCACCTCACGCCAATCCCCTTGCGGTATTCCTCCCTGACTATCAATCCAAGCCAATATTCGTGCAAATTGTTATTCCACAGCTCAAGCCCAAATAATGATATTTTCTGGGTCCCTCAGTGGTACAGGAATAGATTTTCATTCCACAGTGGTTGGTCTTAGGGGATCTGCCATGAGAGTGGAGGTTGCCGGATTTGGCCGAAGTGAGGTCGGCAATGTTCGGCACGGATGGTATCTGACCAATGCCAGATACAGAAATCTATTGTGAGGTCACACACAAAACATAAAATCGATGATTTCTGCTGATTCATGGACTTGCTAGCCTGCTTGCGAAAATCGAATATTTACGTTGGATTCTCTTAAGGCATTGACAAGATCTTATGGGGAGAAATGATGGACAAATCCAGGGCTGGTTTTATGACTGTGTGTGTCATCTTTATGGTCGACCACATCATTGTTACCATAGCACAGCCTTTATCTTACTCACAAGAAATGGCTTTACTTGGGGATTCGCCGATGATAGGCAGGCCAATATTTCTAACATGATTTTCCTCTTTATGCTGATAGTATTCCAGTGGGATTGCAATCATCAGTGCCTGCCTTTTACACACACTCTGCACATTGTGGAGGTATTTTTAAACACCATCATCACTTGGTATTCCACAGAGAATATGCCTTGCCACAACGGTTAGAGTAGTTCCATAAAACTCAAGTGCCCTGTCTAAGCTGTGTGAAAGGAGGTGGCATTTTGAAGACCTTGTTGTCATGGTAGCGAAATGCACTCCGTGGCAGATGCCTTTTTGTTTTATATTTGCCCTTTTACTATCAAGGCACCAGTTCATATGTGGCTCCTTCAATGAGACTGCACTACAATACAAATGGTTTAAATGTCTTCTGAAAAGACTATTACCTTTCAAGACACATCTGACATAGTCACCTTTGAAAGACGTCATCATCAGTTTTGTAAGTGAATTTGGTTTTATTGCGTGATATCATAAGATTGTCACTATTCAGCTGCTCAGCAAAGATGTTTTGTGAGTCAGACTAGGTGAAAACAAGTGGTTAAGTGAAAAGACAGGGTTACAAATGACTGGATGAAGGTTGTTAGCTTCAAACAATAGCCCTGTAGGTGGGGTCATAATGGGGTCACGATGGGGGGCAAGGGTGTGACCTCATTTCTCTATTGGCACCTTTCACACACATGGACGTTATATTACCATGGTAATGTACTATTATGCTAGTCTTTTGTGACATCAGAGGTTTAATGATAGGTTTTAGAAATATTGTAAAACAAACATTTTCCTGAAAATATCTTCACATTTTGTTTTATTTGACGCACAAAACGGTCACATGTATTTATCGCACAAAAGGGTCATATCTTATTATCACACAAAAATGTAATATCTTATTATCACGGTACACGGTCATATGTGATATTATGGAATATGATATTATCACCAAAACAATTGCATAAGATATATTGTTTTAAAGAAGTGTTGCAACTTTGTTATACACATACATTAATTTACATAATCACATATATTGTTTTTGGCCCAAGGAAGGCCATGGCTTTAACATACGAATTTGTTTAAAGTTTGAGAGATTTATTATATGAAGATGGTTGTGAGAGTATGGGTGTGGGGTTAATCTGAAATATGGAGAGAGAGTAGTTTATCATTCAGCAGGGCAACCTATTACAGCTCCCAAACATACACTCCTATAAGCTCACTCTATCTGTGTATGCCCAATTAAAGATGCGATTCTACCATATCAGCAACAGGCATGGACCAAATATGATATTGTCAAAATAATTCATTCATGAAAAACATGCTATTTCTTCACATTCTGCCGTCAAGTCTGTGATTAAACAGAAAACTTTTATATGAATATGGTATTTGTTACCAAACATCATCAGATGGGTGAATATTACATCGTGATCTTTTGATCTGGGAACAGAAGTAGAGTGGAGAATTTCAGCCGGGATGTTTACCCTCCCTGGCGAAGATGACAAGTTGACGGCGGTCCCTGGGTCCGCATCATATGGGTGGCTGCACGCCGCGCCGAGGTGTTTGTCCGCTCGGGCACGGGAACATCACCCCGCCGGGCATTCCGCTGAACAATCATGTGCAGACTGCCCAGATCTCACCGCTGATCACAAATATCAGTATCATATACCTTATAGACGTGGACTTGTATTGGAATGCCAGAAAACAGTTATTGAAATTTGTTGTTATAAATTAAGAAAGTTAGAACAGCCTGCCTCCTACCCTCGATCTTTGACAATAAACATTTCTTAAATATATACCAAATTTCATTTTTAGATCAATTCTAAGTTCAAGACACATATTCAAAAATATCAAATTCAAATATATCACATAGCTCACATCAATTACTTTTAAATCTTCAAATGAAAAGGCCCTTGCCACGTCTAAAGGTGAGAATTTATGTGTCATTTTTTGAATATGTCAAAGGTATGCTGCACGTGTGGCGGAATGAAGTCAAACATTTAAGTAACACCATGGGACTTTGATATATTGCATCCGGTAACCCTATCAGCTCCTTTCTTTATAAAGATAGTGAATATAGGGACGCGTATGAAGTGATTTCTCTGTGAAAGGGTTAAGGGAAAGTCACGTGGTACGTATTTGCAGATGGCGGCGGGTGATGGTTTTGTCAATTAGTAACATATGTGACAAACTTAACTGATATACATGTCATCAGCAGCTGGCTGGCCTCAGCAATTTGTGACCATTCTATATATCATCATCATGACGTGTTAACAAAACACACGCTCCTTCTGCATCAAAAACACACATCATCGCCCGTCAATGTGGTGATGAATTGTTAGTTTATATGGCTTTCTATGCAGCACAGCACAGACCACCTTTCACTAAGAAGGCTCAGATCTAGTCTGTGTAAAAGTATACATTTTTTTGTGATAATGATATCATATTGTTGTCAATTAAACATTATATAGCTGCCAATTGATATCAGCTGGGACATATTATATCTCTTTAGAAATGCCACACAGACAGCATTGCTTTATATTCATACGCCTCATCTACCGACATAATTAGATAACAATGAATAATTTGCTTCTGGTTTTGTTTGATTTCTGTTGAACATGTTGATGTAACATTTTCGACTCAATATTATTGAACGGTAACTACAAATGATGAAAATGTTAAATCAGAAACATCCATAATTATCGATCTACCCCACTCTCATACTCGAATACATGGGTATCATATAGACATCGTCACGTAATATTATATTTGCACCGCCATTTTGCAACGTGCTGTTACATTTGTGTAATAAAGCAGAAGCGGGTTTCTGTACAAACTGGGCACAAAACAGGATTCCATATTTAAGTCTGTTTCCTTCTGAGAGAATTATCAGGTCCACATCGATTAAAACCTCGCACAAATGGGTGGAATGCAGAGTTAGAAAAGCCATTTACAATGATGCAATTTTCTCATTTTTCATCAAGAAACAATTATCGATGCAATTTTAGGGAATTAGTGAAAACAAAGCTTGGCCAAATGGGAGGACTATTATTACTATGCCATTAAGTTCTTATCGTCTCCACCCTCCCCATATACTGGCTAGCAAGTCTGTAAATTGCCTCAGTCTTCGCCCAGGCCTCGAGAAATACTTAAACCATGTAGAAATGGGGCCCCAGCGTTAAGTGTGCAAACCGTTATGGGGATACATGCGAAACGGTTTCAGTGTATGTAAACGTTTGGCCTTTATGCAATAAACTGCACTTATCGCTGAATTTGGAACCTGGCCATACATTTTAATTATCCAAAAGAAAATGACATCATTAAAACATGTTCAATTAATGATGGGAAGTTTGGGAATTGAATAAATGATCAATATAAGCTTATTATAAAACATATTTTCCAGGGTAGCCATTAAATATAGTGTGCATATAGATTATTTGCCAGGTAGAACATGTTTTGCTTATTGTAATTTTTGTGCCATGGGAAATACCAGAGATCCATTTTGGTGATTCTTTGTATGTCTATTATCAAAGTTATTTTATAACCTGTGTTAGGCAGTACACAGAATGTTTGAAGCTTCTTGTAGAGTTTGAACAATGTTCTTAGCTTCCTTTGTGTAGCTTCTACAACAAATATGGCCCAGTAAAATATGGCTGAATCATGCACTGCACAGATTCTTACATCTTGTGCCAAATTTTACGCGTCTTCACAGAGGCCTTCTTTGGGAAGAACATTGCACATTGCCAGACGTAGAACTGAGAAAGAAGGTTCACTCAAAGACCTGTTCGTTTCGTTTGTGATGCCCCGCCCATCCGGTTCCTTGGTGTATTCATCCAGAGCTGGCGGGTCCAATACCCTAATGATTGGCTGCTTAGTGCGGCCATTGTTGAACAGGAAAAGTCAATCTTTTCCACTGAATAGACGCTTATCAGGGTCTATAATCGCGCGGATCACAATTGAAACGAATTTGGGTTTATTTTCTCAGTAAATGATTAGGGTTTTTAGAAAATGTTGGCCAACTTAAAAGGTGATAAGAGAATGTTACGTCACTTGATCCCAGTAGTTCGTCAGGAGGTGGATCGTTCCCTCAAGGCAAAGATAGCTCTGCAGGTTCAGCCTTTGTGGCCCTCCATCAGCTTGTTATAAGCCACGGTAAAGGGGGTCTGCAAATTCCTAACACATACATTGTACCTTTTTGTCTTTACCTGCTCCAAAAAGCCTTAGTCATTTGGTCTGACCCGTCCTGGGGGCAAACTAGAAAATCTGTAATGGAATTTAGCACAGACAATATGTACTTCCCATATGCCAGATCTAATTTAGTGACGAGTCTGCGTCTGCCTTTCATAATGGACAGTTTGTTGTTAGATTTCATTATGTCTGATAAGGCACGGAGTGTGCATAAAAACGGATAAACAAACCAATACACCAGTTCCACTTGTAATTTTTTTTGTAAATATCTCATCCCAGGTTTTATAGCGTAAAGTAATAACCCTTTTCCAAATTTCGTTTCATTTAAAAAGCACTGGATTAGTGTTTTTCGTGTGGTATGCAAGAGGAGGCAAGCCGACGAATAGCACCAGTCTAGAAGGAAGAAATCAAAGGCGATCCCATCTTTGAAGTGACAACTAATAAATTTGTTTGCCATCAGAAGGCAAAAACTCGGCATTGATTGGGGGTCGTGTTTCAATATTTCAATTTGATGTTGAATGGGGTCTTAGAGGTAGAATCGAAGGTTTGTGATCGAAGCATTGTTGGTCTACTGACAACAGGACTGCATGAAATGTATCAGCTGCAGTCACGTGACTTTGTGAAACCAACATCTTTATTAACTTCTTTTCTCGTCTTGGAATAAACTTGTCAGATGGGTTACACAAAAAGATACAAAGAAATGAAAGAAACAAATCTGCAAAATGGGTTCCTTTCAGTCTTCCGCATCTTGATTCAGCATGCATTTGTGAGACATCAAAGTTTTTTGTTTGATTAAAAAGTGGATGTATGGAAATGCAGAGATATGAAAACAGGATGTGCGTATGAAATGACGAAAATTGAAAAAACCCTAAATGGTACATCAAAACAACTTTTGTGTCTGCATTATGGAAACGTTGAGTGTTTGAGACATTCCTTTATAATGAATAACGTGTATAATTCACGAGGTCATTATTACTAATGCTGTATTTTTTTCTTCTTTTTGTCAGGTATCTTCAATCAACAGGGTATTGAGGAACTTGGTGACAGACAGTGGTGGAAAACCAGCCCTCAACCAAAGTTCTATGTACGATAAGCTTGGATTTCTGAACGGACAGGCGTGGCCAAGACACAACCCCTGGTACGCGCCAAACGCTCCAATGGCCGGCTTAGGGCATATGAATCAGTACCAGCCACCCACCACACCAACCTTGCCAACCCCTGAAGTTAAAAAAGGTCAGTCAGCAAGACGTAAGTACATCTATCAAAATGCAAGAAAAGGTTCTTGGTCAGTCAAAAGGTCATTGCTTTAACACGCCTCCAGGGACCTTCTTAAATACCTGTTGTTTGTTCTATCAGCATGTTGTAGTCAATGATGTAGTTAATCCTAATTGTGATACACTTTATTGTACCTTTCTAAGGTATTTGATTTTATATAAAGTGAGGATTTTCAGTGGTTATTAAGACTGTTGAAATACATCAGTAGATTTACATGGAGTGATCAGTATTTCACAAAGGACAAAATATGATAATGTCCAAGTTTCATGTGATCTGCTGACGTGCGGTCACGTGATGTGGTCCGCCATCTTTACGCATGACAAGTGACTCACAAGTTTTTATGCAAACTCGAGGCGTTGTTTGTGTGTGTGACATGCAAGATGCACTGTATATAAAGTGGTGGGCCTTCTGCATGAACGAGCATCAACAGACATATAATGCCTGCGTCTCACTTTGCACACACTACAAACGCCCAACACGCATTATTCATGCATGTTAATTCCAAAATGAGATAAATTACATTGTTATTATTGGCAGAGTTCAATTTCTCTGCTGCATTAAGCTTGTCTGTTTCCCACACCAATCTCTATAATGTTTGGCTATTTTACATACCGAATGCCTGACCTTTTTTATTTACATGTCATGTAAAACGCAATTTCTTTTTTCCTAAATTTTTATCAACTCTGCAAACGAACGTATGCAATAAATACAAAAATAACGCGTCAGAATTGTAATAGAATTTAGCGTGGAACTAAAGGCTCTGAACAAAACTCTTCAATTATACATTTTACATTCCAAAATGAATCCCTACAAGACAAAGGGACAGAAAATAGATTGTTGCACAAGATAAATCCAGAATTAAAAGTGTATAAGCGTATTAGGTTGAGTACAAAATTAGAAGACGGCCCAAATCCTCACCATATAGAAAGAAATAAGTATTTGTCTTTGTTTGCACAAGGGGTTAAAAGGTTTAACTAGCAACTTAGAGGCTCTATGGCTTCCAAATGTGAGGTATTATGCAGTTATTTACTTTGTTGTTGAATATCTACATAATGAAGAGTGCCTAACATATGCCCATGTTTTCACTTTAAAGTACCCATTCAACAAAATCCCCTTAGCCGCTTCCATAAGTACAATATTTGTGCTATTTATTTTGTTATACAATTTCTTCATTGGGTCAATTCAAGTTAGATTATGGTTCGATTCAATTTCACCTGTTTAATAACGAAAAAGAAACCAATATAACAATTGTGAAATTTAATTGAAAATCAATTTATATATACAGTGCCAGGCCCTCTCTTGCTGTTGTGTTTGTGTCGTTTTCAATGTCTGTTGTGATTAAAGAGGGGAATCCTCTGTGCAAACAGCACTTAGGATTGAAATCTTAGTTGTGTAAAGTTACTGAAAATAAACTATTGAGCAAAACACTTCTGAAAGGAGTTACTGTCTGGCCGTGAGTCTGAGATGAAGTGGAGTTACGTGAATTTGGAGGACATATTAGTGAGTGTATTGAGGGCAATATCATCTGAATTGCACCTTTAATCACGGGGCAGTGATGGACTGACCATTTGCTATACTGTACTAATGACCAGGTTCAATGATCATTGTCCACCTCTCACATCTACGTATAATTGTGAAGCCTGCACTCTCCGTGCAGAGGATTGAGGTAGGGCTTATAGTGACGCGTATCTGCTGCCACTGGAGAGTGTTTGTCCAAATGAGGTGGTCATAGGTGGGAGGGTGGACTTAGGTGGACAATGGAACCTCCCATTGGGACTGACCAGTCTTATCGACCCTAACTTCTGGACCACCCCAGGGAGCGGGACTGCCACAAAGCCTCTTTAGACCTCCAAACAACTAATTGTGTTCTAATTCCCGGCGCCCTAGTGGGACGCAAACTTTCCAACAATGCCGACTTCTCACCATTTTCTACTCGATCAGATCAGTTGACCATATGCTTGGTATTTCTGTTTGATTCTGTAAGAGATAGAATGATTGGGTGACTACTAACTTTATAGTGTGGTCACTTATTGTGATTGACCATTAATGTTGATCATAACGAGGCTGGTATGTACATCAGATGCATGACGGGAAACAATAGTCTCCAAGCATGCAGCTAATGATGTCCAGAGCAAGGCCAAATAGCCTCTAACCAGACATGGAGAACACTATCACCAAGGTTATTTGGCTCGGTGCTCTTTCATTATATTACAGAGCGTTACGTCTGTGTCACAAACACCTCAAAGGTGACGGAAAAACACAGTTAAACTTTACTTTTATGATGGGTTTTGCTTTCATTTAAAAAAACTTCAAACGTGTGCAACTTTAGAGATGAAGGCATGAAAGAAGTGTTGATGCACGAATTCAAAAGGGTCTCAATCCCTCTTGGATATTTAGTTCCGTGTATCATGAAAGATTTCACAAAATCCTGATATGTGCAAATGAAAGAGACTTTTCACTTGGGCGTTTTTGTGTCATCACTGCAGCGTAATACAGCATAAATAGTTGGCCACCCTGCCATCTTGAAGAATGGAACATGTGAAGATTTTCATGAAACATACCACCTGCCTAATACACGGTACAACAGCCAACAAATATTGCTTGATAATCTCTCTGAAAAGATTGGAGCACATACATGTTTCTTTATCATCAGGCACATCTGCGTGAAAGACAATGGCAACATCTCAGCTCCAAAGTATCCTGCTACTTTTCATTCTTTGTTGAGTAAGATGCATCTTTTTATGTTTCCCACAATTGCAATTTTGAGGTGAGCACGCCCGCAGGGCCGCATCTGATGCCTTTGAGGCCTTGTGGGGTTTCATGAAAATCTCTAATTTGTTTATAGTTTTTTTCTTTTGGAGGGGGCCTCTAAATTTGTTGGGTGTGTCTCCTTTATAGAAGAGAGACATTTCTCCTGATGAAATGACATGCAAATGATGATAATTGTCTGTTTCTATTAAGTCATCACCAGAATCACCTGGTCCTGCTGTGGGTGCGTTTGATATTGCTGCTCGAGCACTCTCCCGGGGCGCCTTAATTATTAGATCATTACATCCCCATCACCGTGGCACCGGCCGAGGAAAAGTAGTTCCAATTGAACTCAACAAATTTAATCATTTTTAGAATAATAACTGCTCGTCATTTTCATCAGAGAAATTAAATCATCTTTTCTAACCCACAATTTGGTTCGATTTTTTTATTTATCAAAATTTGAAATATGCAGATCCATCAAGAACGAAAGAATTTCAATTATAAAAGAGGCATCAAGAATTTTAATATGGTCCTTAAACATCAAAGAAGATTGGACCACTTCAATTTATAATGTCCTGTAATGTAGTTGTGATATGTTGATGTTTGAAACCATTAAGATGGGATTGAGGAGATTTGTGTTGTGAGATCAATAGGATCATATAGAGAGGACAGTGTGGTATATACTGGAGAGGTCCTGGTCTGGAGGGCCCTGGCGCCACGCTGTCTGGCTCTCCATTCACAGCTCAGGTGTAATCCCCACCAAGGTAAATATTCACCCAAATAGTCCCCTACAAGCACCGGCCAAATAGAAGTAGTCCCATTATTTCACATTCACTTTTCTCCCACAGAGTTTGATGACTTACATTAACAAAATGGATAAAAGCATTAACTGGGCTTTTCTTGATATAATAGTGGCAGTCATTGGTAGGTGATTTAATCAAAACACTGAGGGATTCAATGGGCTGAAAAGGTTGCCCTGATAGACTCCCTGTGTAGGCTTTAAAGGTATTATTTCGGCTGAATTAGGCAATCTTTCTCTCAAAGTAACATAGCAGAAGATCATAACAACTAGAGGGGTGGTAAAGCTAGCTGGAAACTTTTTGCGTATCATCTGACCCGTTAAACTCAAGTTGTAAGTTTCACACTGTCGACACAAAAGCCAGGATAAAGCTAATCATTGGAACGGTTGGCTTATACTAACTTCACCTGTGCTTCACATAACTGGTAATAAACACATCTAATTTATGATCACTTCCCTCTAGTTGATCTTTGCTCAATTGCCTTGAATGGCGACATTTTCAGATGTTTTACCATACAAGCTGCTTATTATGTTCGATGACATGAGAGGGCCTCATACAAATTTCACCCAGTGTTATTGGTTTGATTAAGATTTTAAGTGAAGCATAAATCCTAAAATGATTTTGTTTTGTTTTGATTTGTATTTTGGTAATATTGCGGCTATTTATTTGCAACTGAGATTGATGAATGTGTAAATAATTCCAC
This sequence comes from Amphiduros pacificus, assembly GCA_949316495.1. NCBI lineage: Eukaryota > Metazoa > Annelida > Polychaeta > Phyllodocida > Hesionidae > Amphiduros > Amphiduros pacificus. Next base: position 26,573,092 of record OX439003.1, read on the forward strand.
CTTTTTGTAATTTCAAATTTTATGGAAAGCAGTTATGATTTGTCACACAATTTAATGACTAATGCTTCAATTAGGCAGCGAAAATTGAAAATATGATTAAGGTAATGTACACAAATTGTTTACATTATGGCTCACAGGTGGCCAATAGAATGAGTCATTAATTGATTGAAATATATTGCATGGCTTCTGTAAGCCTTGATAGAAGGAGGGCCTGGAATTCCTGTATTTCTTTAGTTTTGGTTGACAAACAATAGGACACCAGTTTAATTTCCAAATGCAATTTTTCTTCTTGACACCTAACTCTCCGCCTTTTCCTGTCACTACCAGACAAAGTTAGCCATTTTTACGTCAATTTCTTGCATTCAACAAGAGTCAATGATTGTGTGGGTCATGTGAGATCAGTGTGGCACCAGTAGGTGGCACCAGGCTACAAGATCACGCCCGCACAATGGATGATGTAAAGGGCAGACGACAATGTCATTCCTGGTTGCCAGCATGCTTCCGGTCTTCTTTGTGGCGTAGAGAACTAGGGTGGAACCCCAGCTGTGTCGTCCCACACGGGGTAAAAATGGGGACAGAGAAAGGGTCCATCAGGAGGATCAGGTCCTTCATTGAAATTCCCTTTGATGGCACTGCAGGATGACCACGCCCAGATGCATGCCGGGAATGGTGCCAAGTCACGTGACCACCGGAAAATGACGCCCCTCTCCGCAGAAGTTGACATGCCCTTTTGAAGTGTGTGCTAAATAAGCAAGAAGGAAATATCAATAATGCACAAAAAAGTCTCGCTTGCATTTGAATGATCCTCAGAACCTGATGGAGGAATTCTCGTATTGCATGTCGAGAATATTGTCCATTTTTCTGTCACACCTTTGTATTCTTCTGCATCTTTTTGTCTAAGCTTTCTGCATTAATTATTATAATGAAAAGAGTGTTATAAAAGGTTATGTGTCTGGCGATATAAGAAATATGTTGATGTCAAAGATCGTGACATGGATGTCCCTTTATTCACTGCCATACATTACCTGAGATAAAACAAGATATTATTCCTTAAATGTGAATGAATACATTGTATCCTCCATAGAGGTATGGTTCACATGGATGTAGTTCAGATAGAGAATACACTGTGTGGCTTGCCAACCTTTTATATAAAAACCCAGAGCAAACTTCTCACGCTTTAATTGGCTTTGATTAGACCAAACTACCTTTAATTTGAACAGTTTCATACTCAGTAGGTCCTTATTTTCTAGTCTTGATTCTGTTCAATTCAGACCCATTCTTGTGACCATATATATTTATCTATCCACAAGTCTGTATTTGTCAATGGCGGACGGATATTGTACACAAACCTGTAATTAGGTCTCATCCGCCTAATGATTTAGAGAATAAATATCTACACCAGTGTGGGACTATTTTCAAGTAAAACCTTTGACTTGACTATTCCACAATTGAACCTCCCCTCATCTCAATGAAATGATTGAAAGAGCATTATTTTCTGCACAGCGTGGAGCTTGTTTGCTGAAATATTTGTGGTCCTTGCTTTATCTATTTGCGATCAATGCACCTTTATTATCCTGTAAGAACACACGCACTCCCCTGACCTCAAATTGATAGGCACTGTATATGTATATATACATATATGTATATATCATATGAATATAATAGTTGCGTGAAAGCGGTTTCATAAATGAATTTCTTGACTCCCATGACCTGCAAATCATAATGAAACATTTGAGTTGGTCCCTTCAACTTGTTTTAAGGAATTATGGCCGCATGAGTGTCGTATGTAAATACCTAACACTGTCCACAAGCCTTTGAAGTTACCGCCCAGGTAGTTAGACTTGAGAGGAGAGAGGCTCAAGGACCCTTCTGGTCCCGATCACATTAAGGCTTGGGTGTTTAAGTATATACTTATTCTTCTTAGTAATATTGCACAAGACCATAGCCTATTTCAATTAAGTGGCCAGCCTCTTTCTCGTGGCTTCGTTTGAACTTACTTTGTGGTTGTTATATAGACATTCTCAGTGTAAAAAAATAAGGAGAAGTGTTTTGACAAGGAGAAAGAGAATTTGAAAAATGGAGGGATGGCCCAAGGACATGATGCAATGGTAGGGATACTTGTCACCAATAAGTTGGACCAATGGCGTCAGCTGATTCTGATGTAGAGAAATGTTGTCTCACAGGTCCAGTTTCTATAATACACTTCAGAGCAGCATACTTTCTTCGTGTCCCGTGTGTTTTCTGTAAACCTAGAATTTGACGTAGAGCTTACAAGGCGACATTTTATGGTAACAGAGCCAATTTTGGGTGGGGATATTGGGTAGCGATTCGGTGACATTTCCATCCACACTTTGACTGTAGCAAGAACTAGAACTGCAGATAGCTATATTAGGTGTGATTAGGTTATTATTTTGGCGCCCAGGGCGGCAGATATGGACAAATGGGTGGGATTGTCAAGGTGCTGTAGCACCTAATTGCTTTACCTGTGGGCCACCATGTTGTTGCCTCAGCAACATATGCTGGAGGTTGTGGCGAGGCAAGATGAGTGTTTGGATGCAGATAAGTCTGTTACATCGCCCAACACGTGTTACATGAGTAGACCACGCTAATTTAACACACTTCTAATTACATTTTCTGATTAAATCCCACCAAATCTCGCTATTTGTGAGGCTTGACACACAAAAGATGGAACGACCTGCAGTCCAAGTCGTGTTTTCCACTGAATGGGTTTATGGAAAAGACGGATCAGAAGGTGTCAGGGTTAGTGAGCATGGGCCGGCCTTAAACGTGCTGAGGACAATTGCTACTGCTCAGACCCGAACACCTACAACGACCTTGCCTGGTCAAAGCGCCACCAAGCGGACATAATGTGACGGAAATGAGAGAATAATCGGGTTTCCTTCAGGTCCTTCTGGTTTATTTCAGTGAGTAAAACGTGACTGCCTGCCAGAATATGTGGCTCTTGAGCAACTCTCATATAGGTAGTGCCCCCCTCGTCACCGCCATCTTTCCCCATATCTCTACACTAATGAAGACCCGCCCTCCCGCATCAGCAATCCAACACCCTGGAGCAGCTCAAAGAAGCCGTACTTGTGTCCATGTAATAGATACCTGTCTGCCAGCCTTACACTACTCATCTGCTCACCATTCTCAAGTCCCTTCCCTATTTGATACTTGGAGGATGTATAAGTGCCTGCTTCATGGAGCTCATTTTCCACGTTCTTGCAGTGAATATAGTGAACATTTAAATGGAATTGATGATATTATATCACAACCAGTGTACTCTAAAACCATGCATGTGGGTCTTTAGTTGTGTAGAGGTAGCACAGAGAAGTGTGACAAAAACGATGTTTCTGCTCGATGCGCTCTTGGTGACACTTGGCATATATTGCCCTCTCGAGGTCGAGGGCCTACCAACGCTGATGGGCTTTGAATTGTACACAAATTGTATACTTTGTTGAGGGCCATTAGGCCCTTCTGATGAACCAAATAGGTCACTTTGATGTTAACATACTTTGTGTAAGATTTCATCATCAAAAGGACAGGACAATATGTACGTGAGGGCAAGATGACATCATTCAAGTAGGGCACATAGTGACCTCTAGTGGTTGAGGAATACTTGAGTTATGAGGCGTCTCATCACCTTGTGTCAGATACAGGTATTACTCCGCCACTTTCCCCAATCTTTTAACAGAACTCCACGCTTATGACAAGCTTTACAAGGCACAACAACAACGAAATTACATTTTAATTAGTTTTTGAAATTCAATTTATAAATTGTATCCTGCGGGAGGGTTTGACGGTGTATCAAATTTGCCATGACTGTTTGTTTTTGTCCGCTCGGAGGACAAGGCGGAGAGGTTTTAATGTAAAAATTCTTTCCAGAGATCAGACGGCTTGGGGGCAAGGAGAGAGACTTGTAAAAGAACATGGCCATAGTGGGACTGGGCTAAATGGAAAGAGTGTTCACCTCTAACCCCGACTTTTGGCCGCCACTTCTGGGCGATGATGTGGAAGGCAAACTGCTCTGACAGCCTGTCCTATTATAATGAGTTTAGGTGAACTCTACACCGGGGCTTTATGTAGCCTGTGTTTTGATCCGATGCAGCATGACGATAGAATAACGTTGTATTCCCTTTCATCAACCATCCTGATGAATGTGCATATGCCAAGCCCCTCTGTGACACACAGCAAGTGGATACTTTATATATGTTAACGTTTGCATATGAGTAACAGGATGCTTAATGAGCATAAAGTAGCGGCTGAAACTTAAGTCAAGAAGTGAGGTTCAGCATTTCAGGTTTATTGACCTTTGTTTACATCATACCTCCGAGACAGGGGTTGACGTAATTTTTAGTTAGACAAAGATGATAAATTAGCAATATGGAACACAAGCAACCAACATGACGTAAACGAGACAAGCTTCTGCACAGAATGGGTTTGGCATTTCCATTTCACGATCTGTTGCACCTGATTGGTTATAGCACAGAGGGCCGATGTTCCAATGACCACGTCCCATTTAGAATCAAATCGGCCCGTACCAGATGAGCCTCCCAGCTCAATAAACCAGTGGAATACCTCGGGGGGACGACAAACTTCTGAGTGGGGGGGGGGGGGGGGGCTGATGCAATCAGCGCAGAACCATCAGAGGTTGGACAACATACAGTTATGGTACGGGTTGTTGTTCACCATAAATCGATGCAAACACACGGCCTAATGCAGAAGGGTTCACATCTTTACATTTTCAGATAAGAACAATTCACAGCTGCCCATCAACTTTAAATGACTGTGTTACAATGCAACAAAATGGTCTGACCATTATGTCTGAATCAATGGGAAAGGGCAAGATTGTGAGAAGAGGATTGGGGTAGATATGAGCTGGTCTGGGGGTGGGGGTACTCATGGGGGTTCAACCTTGTGCACCACTAGGGCCAAGGTTAACTTGCTTATACTACACACTTGTGTTTTATCTGATCGTAAGGCCACATAAATATATTGATCTCCTGATCTTTTTCCAGAAGTATATTATAAGAATGTTAGAGTAAATCATATATTTGAACAAAACCAAATGGCGATTATAAATATTTTCAATGTGCAATGTTGTACAAGAAATGTTATTAATCTTCCCTTGAAACAATTTCTTGGAAAATTGCCTTTGTGTGTCTTTCAGCTACATGAATGAAGCATAATTACATGTTTTAGACAACATTGAATGATTTATTCCTTTTTAGTTTTAAAACTGTGTGGAAACATTGGCCTGTTTAAAACTTTCAGACTATATATAGTGAGTCATTACAAAGTTTTCAGCTTGCGTGTCAGCTTTATCGACTGGATTATTTAAGAATAAAAGAGTGCTCCCTGGAGTAACGATCATATTTCTGACAAAAAATATAGACTGAAAGATTAAAGTGATACTTTGAGATATATAACGGTCTCAGCTGCTATCTCTTGCATAACTTTTAAAGTCAATATCGAACCTTGGACGATTTAAGAAGTTGCATGTTTGTAAGAAAAATATGATCAGTATTCTAGTATGGTGTATACACATCACTTGGAAAAAGATAAAATATGCGAGATTTTTGGCACAGACATAAAATCTGTTGTAAGACATCAAAGAACTTGAGTAAAACACGACAGGTATTGATTTCACAAATTTTACTTTGGTGCAAATAGTGTTAGGGTCTCTTTTATAGCAGTTTTTGTGATGTACATGATATCAACTGTGGAACAAAAAACTGACATGAATAGCGGGTTTCATCCTGTCACACGTTGATGCATCTATGTTTACGCCAGTGTGTATTTCTATCCTGTTTTATGGTTTTTATGTTGGCGTGAGTGTGCAAAGTGATCTGTTGTTCTTTCACCTAGCTAAGCATATTGTTCCATTTGATGTGTTACAGATAGCAGCGGAAGTACCGGAAGTACAGGCGGAGAAAGTCAGAATGGAACCGAGGGTGGAGATGAGCAAATGCGCATGCGTTTGAAACGAAAACTTCAGCGCAACAGGACGTCGTTCACAAATGCCCAGATCGAGGCTTTGGAAAAAGGTAATTGTCTTTAATTGAGTGGAACGTTAGCAACCGCAGGTGGAATAAAGACTTTGTCATACTTGACAAATTAGTGCAAAAAGTCTCTAATTATGCCCTCAATAGGAGTTTGATTGCTAAACAAGAGAGACTTGTAATTATTCACACAACGTGATGGAGATGTTAGAAGCTAGACTTGTGTCAGTAAGGTGATACAAGACAAAGTGACGAGCTTTGCTGATTTCACAGAATGCCGCGTCTCAATCAAAGTAGCAGACGACTTTAAGCTGGCCAGGTGTTTTGGCGGGAAAGTGTCATTTTACAAAAGTGTGCAGTGAATTGTCACTTCCAGAGCTCACAGTAACTTTGACATGGGATGGTCTTGACACCCAGTTAACTTTTTATGTTTTCGTCGGTATTTGTTACTGTTGTGACCTTTTCTAGTTCTTTCCTGTGCCCTATAATCACCGAGCTTGTTTGAGCAGATCGGTTTTCTCAACTGTCATTAAAAAGTGTTAATACAATACAAGTGAAGACTTAAAAACACAAAAGTAGGATGTGTCCCATTATAAAGGAAACAATTTTTCCCTAGCTAAACAAAGTAAATTTGAATTTAACGTTTGACACCAGATTCGTCGAAACTGAAAAAAGGTTACACATGGTGTTTAACAAATTGACTTATTGTTATTCATTTCTGTTTTATTACATATATGTTTACATTTTTAATGTGTGTCTATGTAATAAAGAACCTCAGTGAAATCTTTGGCCAACTGTGAGCAGAGACTATCAAAGGACAACACATCATTTCCATACTTCATACCAACGTGTTATGCTCAGTATAACACATTATTGAAACCCCCATTATATGAGATAATTCTTGTCATGGTAGAATATACATTTTCTTTACAGAATTTGAACGGACGCATTATCCAGATGTGTTTGCTAGGGAAAGATTAGCAGAGAAAATTGGACTTCCAGAAGCCCGAATTCAGGTACCTATCCCTACCTGACCTTATGTTAAAATTTGCCCCTATATCTCATTTCAGAATTTGAACGTACACATTATCCAGATGTGTTCACTAGGGAACGGTTAGCAAAGAAATTCGACATAGATGAAACTCGCATTCAGGTACCAAATATTTGTCTATCCTAAAGTTTCACACTTTCTTGAACAACTTTTATTCTCTCACTCTCATGTACATGTTGTCTTAACAGGTTTCAAGCAAATCACATTAACTAGTTTGCACTTTCTCTATTAGTTTACACAACACGTTTAATGTTTGGTCTCTTTTAATTATTTCATTTTCTCCTGGTGTTTGTCTCACTCAAATTATTTGACAATTTGTTCACGGTGAAAATGTCGTCTGCTGCAGGTGTGGTTTTCTAACAGACGTGCCAAATGGCGTCGCGAGGAAAAATTACGTCAGCAGAGACGAGAGGCAGCCAATGGCGGGAATCATATCCCAATCAACAGTAGTTTTCCCAATTCTATGTACCCATCCATCCACCAGCCTATAGTGTCTATGGGAGATTCATACAGGTACATACAATCCACATCATTTATACAATAAATGAGCAATTAAGATTTACATGTCCTTAAACCTTATTTCGTTTCACCTCTCTGAAATATTTTTGGAATCATTTCATAGTGAAATACATATTATAAATTAATTACCCTCCTATCTAGAGTAGTTTTATTATGAAAACTGTCTGTCGGGGTGTCACAAATGTAATTAATATACGTTTGTTTTATTTTTCAATTTCAGCATACCACCAATGCCTAATTATTCTCTGTCAAACAACATAGCTCCAAACCCCGCCTGCCTACAGTCATCTAATACATCATCATATTCATGTATGCTACCAGGTTTGTACTCATATCATATATAGATAAAATAGTAAAAGTGTAATTGATTTTATTATTTATGAACATGGCTCATTTTAATGCATTAAATATATACTACAAGCGGTTATGGAAAATTAATGTTGTTTAAAGTTTCATAAAAGTTTATGTAACAGGGAAAGTTCAGCATTGTGAAATAAGCACTAAATGAAATCAATGTACCCATTCCTGATTTGATAAACACAAGGGGAAATATCATATGTTTCATACCCCAATTTACAACTGTTATTTTACACCTGGACACAAATCACACAAATGTGTTGATAAATATATTGTGATAAACAGCCACCTTCTGATTGCTATGACATGGGCATTGTCGCTCAGAAGTAAGGACATCAATTGGAGGAATTAACATTAGCCATTAAATGGTCCCATTGTGAAAGGAAATGGTGATATTATTATTGGTTAATGCGAGTACTAATCCTTGAAGCCTTACATGTGACCTCTCTCAGCCCTGTTTCCACAGTGTTGGGTTTCGTTCCTACAATCACCGGAAGTGGGCGCTTTCTTCCCGCTAGAGGCTCAAAAGCAGACGACGTTTGGCAGAAATGGCATCTATTGTCTACTGACAATATTTACACTTTGTGGACAAATTGATGTCTCATTCAAAGTACTGTATGGCGGTGTGTATCATACCAAACCAACACAATGTACGCACATTTACTGTTCTGTGGGACAATGGAAGCTAAATCATTGTACACCATTGTCACTAACAAAGTTGACATGAACAAAATGGCCAGATCGTTTGTAAGGTCTCCTAGTTCTGAGGAAGATTGCATTAACACATTGGTGTGGTTCCATTAACATACTGTACAGATAAACCTGTTGTATTGATGCAGTAAGTGTTAGAACTTGAAGGGTTAGAATCCGTATTATCCAGCCATTAGGTCACCATAGCGTGAACAATGTCCCCCATCTTGAAAACCAACTCAATGCCGGCATCTTCTCAAATACTATGGTGGGAAGATTTGATGTCACAGAAACACCCCCACACAAAGTTTTCTTTCTTGCTTTTGAATAAGGAATACATGACATGCACTCTTTCCTCAACCATAGAATATATCTAAAGAGAAAATGACTGTCTACCATTTGGCAAAGAATTGTACATGCGACATGCCTAAATGAAACCAAAAGAAATGATCATTTATCTGTACATTTTGTGTGTTACAGATTGCAGTTCAGCAGCCAGAGGTTATGACCCATTGTCGTTGAGTAGCTATTCCCGACCGACGTGCAACCCGACCCCAACAATGCAGAATCATATAAGCCATAGCAATGGAGCATCCACAGGTAAGTGGCGCCACCTGGTGGAGCAACTCAACCTTCCTACTTATTATCAATAATATGAATTATTAGTCTGGTGGGCTGAACGAGCACTACAATGATTGGCGTAAGGGATAACCCCATGTAATTAAGCACTCTATTTCTTGAATATCTTTATCAAAAGGGAACATATTTGCACTGCCTAAATCATATATCAAAAATACGTTTAACCAGCAATGATATAATAAGTAAACTAGTTTGTATTCATATTTAATTTCTGATAAATAGAAAATATATATGTAGCCATCAGTACCAATTTATTAACAGACAGTTCTTACATTTGCAATAGGTTTTTTTTATCCTCTTCAGGTTTAATATCACCCGGAGTGTCCGTGCCAGTGCAGGTACCCGGAGGAAGTGTGCCACAGGATCCTACGTCGCATATGAGCATGGGGTCTATGACATCACAATACTGGCCGCGCATCCAATGACATCACAACCTACCTACAGTCTTGTCTGCCTAGACATCGTCTAGTCTGTGTACATGTTGTCCAGACTGAAGCACAGTTGTACAATCGACAATTTATGGAGGTCACAATCTTTTATAATTTTTGAATAAAAAAACTTGCTACCCTGTTTCATGATGTAATTGTCATGCTAGGGTAAACTGCCGGAAGTAACTGCACCAAGTCAGTAGAGGGACTACTTTATGGCAGAATGCAGTCTGAACTATACTATCTTGGGTTTCGTTTATCAGGGAAATACAGCCATCTTGAATATCAGGGTGAAAATAAGATGGCTACCTGCCTGCACTAAGTGCTTATAAATGACACAAATCGGACCTTATTCATAGAATATAAACAATATTGGATGGGGTTGTGAAGCAGAGTCAATGGACAAAGATTCTGAGGGTGTTTCTGGATGTTCCAGACATCACCAAGAGTTGTTATATATACATATAATAATAAATGGACATTTGCATAAAGGTGAATATGTGGAGATTAGTTTTTTGAATAAAGTGTACACTTTTCATCATATCACATAACAGTCTTCATCCATTCGTGTTGTAGTTCTTGGTGAGTATAGTTCCAGTAGGTCAACCCTTAGTTTAGGTCCTTCACTTTACAAGTGCACACCAAATATCTTTACATCCATTTCACTTTGTAAAAGCTTCCTTTCTCGTATCCTCTCGTGATTTTTCTGGTATAATATTTATCTTGTAGTGCAGTCATGTATATGTGCCCATAATGAGATAATCAGATAAATTGTGTCATTTGTGATCACAACTTGAGTTAAGGCCACACTACTCTATCAGGATGTTCGGAATGCATGTATGAGTCATGCTCTACGTTACATTATAGGATATTAACTTCCTGTCACTAGAACCTGTATTGTTTCTCTTATCTGAGATAAGACATCCTTCTCATTACAACATTAAATAACTAACTACATGTGGTTTGTGAAAATGTTAACAGTCAAAAGTGTGCCTGTTTGTTTTGTTAAAAAGTTTTGTTCTAATTAATAAGTATATATATAATATATATAGAATAACAGACTGTACAGGACAACAATTTATTTGTTGTCAATTTGAATCATACATTCATGGAATATGTTGTTTTTTCTCAGTGAAATATGAGTTGTGTTAAGATATACTTGGTTTCCGAGTCAGAAATGTATTATGTATATTCCAAATGGTGCAATAATTTCATATTGTCATGCAGTTTATTTTAAAATCACGTAAACTAAGCTACACAGCCCAACCAAATAAAATCAAAATGTAACAATCAAACGACATCGGAGTGTTGTAAAAATATATTGTAGCTTCATGCATTGTGAAATGAAAATATTTCATTTTACAGCTGAATTTCATTATAAGCCTCATTGTTGAAACCGAAGCAATATTCCACAACTTCCTACATGTGTATTTGTGTTTTCTGAAGGCTGAATCCAAATTATCTTGGCAACATAATCAGTTAATTATCTACTTACATATTTATTACATGGTACATTTTCAATGCAATGGTATCTTTGTACACTCTTAATGTAGAAAATATTCACATGGTGTCAGAATGTTACAGTGTAAAGTTTGTCAAACAAATATGCCAGTTCTTGCCATGAACACATCACTTATTTAAAAAAATAAACCCCAATGGTTTCCCAAAGCTGAAAAACAAAATAACCATTGTTTGCTTAGGGTTAGATAAATCCGATCATTCTATATTTTTTGCAGTTAAAGATTACAAAATCCAATCTTCAATTTTAATGTCAAGATCTTTTCCAGACTTTCAAGTTGTACACAACACATAATTCATAATGATATGAAACATTTCGATCTGCGAAGTGACAAAATCGTGAAATGAAAACTAAACTGTGCAGTACATACTTTTATACATGGTGTTTTAAATGATTGGCGTCACTGTAACTATGGTAACCAGAGTTGTCTGGTTTCTGCCCACATCTTGCCTATTTGTATCTGCATGTAAGTATTCACTGTGAGCGTATAGTGTTGCTGTCTAACAGCATATGGCTGTACATGCTTAAAACATTGAAATGTTCGCTACAAATTGAATAATAAAATAATTGTAAAATATTATACAAACTCACGAGTTTTGTATTTTTTTTACTAAAAGGTTAATGATAACCCCCATTTGGACAGGTAGCAGTAGAAGGAGAATAATGTAAATTACTCATATACAAGTACAAGGATTGGGTTAGTGTCAAAATCAAATTCATAATTCATAATCTATGAAAGAGATATTCTTAATTTAGCATAGATGCGTCTATTACAGAACTTTTACATATTATGATATCTTGAGGTACAATATATTTTTGTTTCATTACTACAATAAAGTGTCATGATTTCCAAGAATATGATTGGCTGGTGCCTGTTTTGACACATGAAAATTGATCTGAATATCAACATGATGACACTTCATTTTCTGTGGTGGTTCAGCATGAACATGAACATATTTAGGTCTGCAAGGCTGTTAAAATTCAGGATCATTTCATGGCTATTTTGCCTACTCTTTTTACTTGCGGCTTGCATGTTTTCAGATCTATTTCAAGTCTATTTCATGCACTCTGACCCTCCATTTTGACAGGTACACAAGACTCTAAACAACATTACATAACTATCCTATTTATATTCTAGCACACACACCACATCATGAACTTTCATTGTGTACCTCCTAACACATATCAGAACGTCTACATTGATCATGACATTCACATAAATTTCTTTTATAATTAATAATTCATCAATCACCATATATCTGGACAATGGACAGACGTAAACATCATGATAAATATATACCAATTCAGTCTCAGTAATAGAAAAAACATAAGTTAAGGAATTAAGGCAGTTCAGAACATGTGCCCTTTGAAACACTTTAAAAACTCTACATATCATAATTAATGATAGGTCTGTAAGTGTTAGGTCCTCCTGAGATTTTGAGGCATATCTCGACCAACTTACGGACGCCATATTTTTGGTGCTTTCACCGCCTGGCTAACAGTGTCAAACAAATGTCTTTGATTGCCCGATGACAATTAAATACAAGAAAAAGTACAATTCCCCATATATTCATTACAGAATTTGAGGGTAGTTCCTCATCTGATGAACAGTGAAAACCTTTTGACCAAATAGATATAGAAAGAACTCAAAAGAGGTTTTAAGATTTGATATGACTGACTATTGATGTAAGTTATCTCGTATTGCAACCAACATTATCAGGATGTCAAGGCAATATCGTCCAGTCTGGCGAATGACCATTCATACCAAAACTAGAATGACCATTCGCCAGACTAGCAATGCACATTGCAATGATTCACTTCATAATTATTGTGATGATTTTTTAAAATAAAATAGAATTATGAAACACTTTATGAAAAAATAAGGGTCAAATTTAATGGAAAGAGATTTCAAATACATTGAAATTAAAATAAAGAGAACCTATATCCCTTCAAAATTAATTATCATGAAATGATAAAAAGTGTATTTATTACACTAAGCATAATATTGATGATAATCATGATTGATACCTATTGGTATGTATATCGCGCTTATTTCAGTATGATCCACTTTAAAATTCTTATCTTGAAATTAAATATTTCTATACACTTTTCAAAGATATTTTCTATGTTTTGATCTCAACAAAACCTCATTCTCTTTGAATGGGTTTTGTATATTATATATGTTTATCAATAAACCAAGAGGTTAGTCAAGGATTTTAAATGCTGGTACAAATCTCATGATAAGCAGCCATACCAAATCTAGGTATGAAGATGGCAGAGGTTTCTGTACCAGTTTTGCCAGGATACATATACACCAGATCACACTTTTAATCTAGAACACACATCCTCATATGGAACCTTCAGTTAGTTACCTTCATGTCAGATCTTTTAGCACAATATGGAAAACTACACAAGTCAGAGTAAACTTCTGAGATTATTCACACAGGATTATCATTAAAGGGCTTGCCATGGTTTAAGTCAATTATTAATAGAGTTTGACATAGTTTAAGTTTATTATTGATAGCGCTTGCCATGGTCATAAGTGATTTATTGATAGCTAAAAATCTTTAACTTCAAGTAACAATCTGTCTGAAGAGATTAATGATGATATCTACATATTGTTGGCAATTGTTTAGTTTTCTAATAATTATATTCATAACCAATTCATATAAACCTACAAAGTATAATATGTTGCTCCATGATCATGTTCCAGTCATTATTTACCTTAAAGAAGGGTTCAGGGTTCAGTTCAGAAATATTTGGTTTGGAAAATTAACTTTATGAGATGTTGTATGAGCGTTTAATATTTCTTGGCTTAAATATAAATGGTTGGTTGAAATCCCAAAGGTGAACAATCATAATAAGTTTTCCTCAGTCTTGAAAATGATCACCTGTGTGTCCCTTTTTTTCTAATATTGAAAAAGCCATTAAATTCTGTACTGGTGATCTACAGTGTAAAAATAACGATATAAACGTTGTACCAGTAGATCCTGATTAATATATGATGAATAGTATGATATCTATGCCTTTCAGGACTTTAAATTTTAGTTTCTCCTTTGATAAGATATATGTATGCATTAATATAAGACGTACTCTTGCCATCTAATATATCAATACATTAAGCATTAATACCTGTCATGTCAAGCCATGTGTGACAACGGAAAGTAATATACCCAATATAAAACATCCTCTTTCATTTATTATTGGAATCATTTTACACAGAAAGAGCGTTTGAGGCCTCAGACCAATAGCTCTTCTAATGATACAAAGTTCTTTCTAAGACTCACATAAGATGTATTTAGAAACCACGCCCAGAGACCACCTAGGGACGTTATCAGAGCACTAAGACTTCTGTCACATAGCCCACCATTCTTTACAACCAAAAATATAACCTTTTTAGTCAGAACCTAATAGGTAGGATTCACCTGATAATGGTATTTCACTGTTTTATGTGGCTATAATCTTACCTGCAATGGACGCCATTTTGAACGCTTCGTTAAACAGCGTGTGATGTGTCTTAGCCTTTAAAGTTAGTCCAACATGCTCCGGCATCAAAGTTTCCCCTCTCCGTCAGAGATATATACAAGATTAAACGATACACTTACTACTTAGAGCCCAACCCTTTGCCTCAGCTTGTATAGTTTTAATGGGTTATTAATAAAATGAGTAATGAGCCCTATCATTATGTTATATAGAATTAAACACGTACTCAAAGCTGGCAATCCCATAAATGATGGATACATATACGTTACATGTAACCTGTTTTACCATACTAATATCTGATGTTTCCTTTCTAGAATTACTGCAAAAAATGCAACCATTTTATATGTACTCAATTATCTTTGATATGGTACCACACATAAAGGAGATTTCAAACTTTTTCTTCATCTGGGAAGCACACGCTTACAAGTCTTTGAAACTTCCAAGCAAAGTTGGAAAGAAATTCAGATATTGATCTCAAGAAACCACACTGGCTTATCTAAAATTGAGTTTCTAATATATGTACATATACATTTATAAAATTCTTCATTCCCAGAGTTCTTCATTTTTGTTCAATTAGCAAGATTTTTATTCAATAATAAGGCATAGTGATCTTTTCATGTATATGTGGAGCAACATGTGGAGTATTATGATGTAAAATTACATTAGCCTGCACGTGTACATCTATTGAAAAATTGTCAGATTTGAGCTGGAATTATATTTCTTTTTGCTTTCAATATATTTCACTAATTCTTCGTGTTTTGTTCATTATATCAAAATCATTGATATTATTATTGTAATCAAGAATAACACTCAGACCAAATCGAAATTTAAAAGAAAAGATTGGCACAAAATCTGATATTGTTGATTCTACTATATTTCTTACACCTTGTAAGATTATTCAAGAGTACTTGATCAGTAAAAATACTTTATAACCAGAATGAGCAGCTCGGTGGCTATCTATGAAATGGCCCTGGACAATAGCGTGACAAATGACTGCCATTTTCAACAAGCTGATAACTCTTTCTGAACTCGGTCAACAAGTGGCCTCCACATACCATAAATCCCCCCTATTATCGCTCAACACTTGCTAACACCCATTTTCAATATTCGGCTGTAGAAATTGGCGGGAATATTTGCGAATTATGACGTGGACCTTTGGGAGTCATGTGCACATTTTCTCGGTTGACTGCATTTTCTCGTCTTTGCAATCCCATCATTCCTTGCTCTACCCACAATTCCAATCGCCATCCCATAATTTTGTGCTGCAGGACACTTTGCGGCGTGTCACAGTTCACCCTCTGGTCATATATAAAGTTTATTGCCGATGATTTGAGGCATTCTTTCATCACATATTTCCCATAAAGGCCACGTGCGCCTTTCTTCTATCACATTTCAGCCATAAAACCTCCCTGTCTTGTCTTGTTGTTGGCTCAAACACATAAACGACAACGCTGAGTTCCAAACAACGTGCAAAGACCGCCACATTCAGCATTAAAGCATCAGAAAGTGGTCATACATAACCAATATTCCATGCTTAAAGTCAAACATATCCAATATTTCAAGCTTAAAGTCAAACATATCCAAAGTTTAAAATATACTTGTGACCACAACATAAATGTTGTTACTAGAAGAATGTTATTCTTTCACTTAGATCGAAATTATTTTCTTTTGTTCTGTCGATGTATGTATGTGAATACATTTATCAAGATACCTGATCATTATCATCAGGTATCAGGTGGATTGAACTCTTTTTAGTTTCCAGGTATATATATATATATATATATATATATATATATATATATATATATATATATATATATATATATATATATATATATATATATATATATAATATTATTATGTACATATCTATATATGATATATATGATTCTTCTGAGCTGTACCCTTACATATGTAGAAAAATCTGTCTCGCCTTGATATATGATACTCATACCATGTGGGGCTGTGGGGCTGGCATGTTTCATAGTACATATAGCATAGCAGTGGAAAGATGTGCCTGTGTAACTTGTCTCATATTGTCATGTATGCATGTCAGGGCACTGTGTGACATGATACCACACTTTGATATCAGAGTACCGTGTTGGGATCTAATGGAAACAGTCTTTGGCAGTTGCATGCAACTTCATAACACTTCTCTATGTCTTGTTTAAGAAGGAAAGTTAATATACAAATGTATATGTTGTGGTGTGGTGTTGTCTCTGTGTAAAAATGGACAGAATGCATGGTGTCAAAATATAAAGATGCAAAGAAAGGGCCAAAAGGGGAAATCAGAAAACTGGTCAGGGATATCGGCAAGTGGAATAACAGATATGCATATTGTCTCGGTGAACAAAATAAATGAATGTAATCAACTCATGCTTATATTCACCTGTGTCGAAGGTTAAACCCGTTTTTTTTTCAACTCATGAAAAAAACCAACACTTTCATGTTTGACGATGATTTCTCTGTAAATAGACGACAAAATGTGTTGGATTGTTGAACCATTTAGGAGCAAACACAATATTCCTATAAGAAATGTCTAAACACAATAAAACAATTGAACTGTTTGGTTATATTTTTTCCAATTCACATAACAAATGACAGGTCATTGTTATCAAAAAAATTTAATTTCGTCATCATTGAAAAATGTATGTTGTTTGTAAGATGAAAATGAGACTATCAAATATGTTTGATTATCTGGAAGCATTAGATATATGTATATGACACCTCTGAGACCCCACCCTTCACACCTAACATCTAATTGTCTGACGAAATCAAACATGTTTGCCGGTGCCAAACTTTTGTGCCGTGGCTACAATGACATGGAAACGCGTATCGTTGATGTTTTCGCCAAGAACACACACATTTGTGAAAGTGTTTGATTCCTCTGTGTTGACTTTTCACATTTTGCCAATTTTTCGAATTAGTATAAATCCGCAAGATATAACATTTTCCATGGTTCAGTTCCAAAATAGAATATATTGTATGTAGCACTTGGCTGCTACTTTGCTATGCGTGCTGGAGTATACAAATGTATATTTTGTCATTGGAAAGTTGGGATGAATTACTGGAAGACAGTCAAACAAATAGGAACAAAGTGAGGAGGATTCAAAGATGCAAAGTGCAACGCCAAATTTCAGATGTCATAAGTTGAATTATAGCTTTGCCATTTTTACTGTTAATTGAAGGGTCTGGTACTCTGTTCTACCTTCTTATCTATGCCTGTAGGGGTCGCTCAGAATTTCATTTATTTTCATGGTTATTTTCTATTTAAATTTCTCCATATTTCCAAGACATTTGACATCGTCTTTTCACTCTACATTCATGGAAATATCGGCAATACATTTTAAAGCTGTGTTTATTCCACAATCAGTTATGTCCTGGGGGTGTATATCTGTCTGCAATCTTGTTCTTTAGATTGAGCTGGTGTAAAGATGTCAGACTGTTCACGTCTTGTGTCACATGGGCGAGACCTGGCAGTGACCTCGCGGCAGACTCTCCCTCAAATTTGCCTCCGATTTTCTAGCTGACTTGGTGTGGCCGTCTGGCCGGGGTTGAATCAGTACGTAATATTGCGTGTATGTCCACACGATGCTTGGATCACACCGTACAAGTTATGATTATGTTTTTTCATCAATTACCCCATCTGTGTGGGCAAAATGGTTGTCAAGGAAGAACATGCAGGTGTGCAGCTGGTTCGAATGCAATTAGAATCAACCACTGGACTGTGAATATATATATGTGTAATATATATATATATATATATATATATATATATATATATATATATATATATATATATATATATATATATATATATATATATATATATATATATATATATATATATATATATATATATATATATATATATATATATATATATATATATATATATATATATATATATATATATATATATATATATATATATATTACACAGTCTATTATACTTACCGACATCATCTTTATACAAAGAATACGTCAAATCGTCAAATAGCCATTATATCAGCATATTAATTTCTCATTTTCCATGGCCATTGTTGCATCAAACCATGAACACATCTAAAGTTGCACATTCAATATTTTTTACTTCTTGGGTACAAGCAACTGACCACTTTAGATATAATGGCCTGGGAATAATTAAAATATTCAATACGCTTTAAACTCTTTTAAATCGCTGCTTCCAGCTGCGGTTAGCCACTTCCTTGACCTGGCCTGTAATTTGTGGTAGAGGAACCTGTGCCTTGTCCCACCCATCCCCTCTGAGTTCTTCTTCATCTTATCCCTTTCACCTCACCTGCCCCCAACACGTCCACCGGTCAGATCAAATACCCGCTGTCACCTGGACATGCCCCACATTAAAGGCCTGACTAATTGTGCAGTAATTGTGGCCTGCAGGAGATATGTTTGTAGCTGTGCAGGGCATCTGTCTTTCCATTGTCCTCCCCTCTGCATATATGTTGCAACCACGGAGGGGGGTCCTTTATCGCCATATACCTGGCCACCTCTTGTAGTTTACCAAAGTTTTCCATATCAACGGCATATTTGATCTTAATATTTTCCTAAACTTCCATTTATTTCATTTTAATCTCCAGCAGAAATATGATGGCAGCATGAAGTTTCTTTGTTGTTTTCAGACCCACAAATACCAGTTTCATCATTGTCTGTCGGCACTTTGATCTTCAGCTGGGCGGTATCTTTGAAGTACACCTCAGAGGTGGGGATTTTTAACATCCGATTACAGGCTGGATGGCAGATCTTGTCAAAATGTATGCATATGTAAAAAAGCCCATAGAAATCCTTTATTACTTTCATGTGGTTATGTCTTTATTTAAACAAGATAGACTTTTCTTTAAAAAAAAAAAGAAACTATTACTTATTCTCCTGAGTAATAACACAAAATATTTTAAAATTGTTATTTACAAAGTCATTAACGGCTTATTTTCCAACATAAGTTCCTACACAAGTTATAGGTCATGTACCGTCTCACTACCAGCTCTTTGTTTGTTTGTTTGTTTGTGGTTTTACATCACTTTCAACATTATTTCGGTCATTTCGTGATGAGACCTACTTGTAGCAGATATAGTGCTGCCTCACTGAATTGTCCTTGACATGACAACCCACCCGATCGCAGATTTACAAGGACAATGGGTTAATCCTTTGGCACAGGCCTCAGCTCGTGTGTGAATTCAACCTCGGCAAGGCAGGGGATCGAACCCACGACCCTTGGATCACCACAGAGGAACTGGGGCTAATAAGGTGGCACTCAAACCAACTGCACCACGGCCCATGGCTTCTCGTTAGGATATGATTAAACCATGTTAAAAGTAACGTTAAACTCCATACGCACACTTTGCCCGACCTGCTTCCTTAATTAGGTAATAGGATGAAATGCGTACAGAAAATAATTGCGTATACGTCATCAGGTGTGAATGTCCCTGTTACCCTTGAACCAATTTTCATACAATTACAAAATTTAATTATTATCTATGTGATAATGCACAAGAAAGATCCCCAGTTACTCTTCGAAAAGAGTAGAGCATTGAGTCCCGATGACAGGCTTCTATCTAGATTGTTATAGCTTAAACAGTGCTGAAAACGTCGCTAATACAAATACAAACAAATGGTGTCAGTCTGTATGGGTGAAATCTCGTGTAAATTATTTGTTAATTTGCGTTGTTCGTTATTCTGGTTGTCCCAAATAATTGTAAGTACTAAATCTTGATTGAACTGTATCAGATCTTGATACCATAAAAGCCTTATTTTTCTTTTCCTTCATTTTATCATCTCACAACCCAAATTTGATTGGTTTTAAAACTCACCTTCTCCTGCTACTGAACTGATATGAACAGGGACACGCGTTTCAAACTGATAATGAAAATCGTATCTAAAATATATAAACATTGATCAAGATTGTGTAATTTACCAACATTACTGTATACTATGATAAAAATATAGTAAGTGTTAAAAATGTTATTATGTTTTAAAGTCTGAACTAATTTAACGTTTACTGTCCCCACCGTATCCATATGTTCCATTCTGGAGAGGAAGTGTTATGCAAGTCATTAAGTCCTTCAAGTATTCGGTTTCCCCCCTAGACACAGACACTATTATCATCATCATCTTGGATTTGTTATTGTGCATCCAGCCGTCTACCCTGAGGTTCATTATAGCTACTTAATGATAAATTCTGGCCTTTCATTATTATCAACCAATATGGCTAGGGTGACTTATGCTTTAGGAACTTTTGGTTTCCTTAATTCTAGGTTTGGGGAAGGCCGATTATTTATTAAAGGTTTTTTTTTCAAAATATATTGAAATATATCATTTTAATTAAAGGTTCAGTGATGAAACAAATCTGTCTTGTTTAGATAAAGCAAATTGAATTCGATATAGTTTATAGAAAAACACATCAAACTGAAAACGATTTCAAATATTTGAAAAATAATAATCAGAACTTCACACACTTTCCCATGGAGAAAGTATTAAAATTATATCTTTTCCAGATATGTCAGGTTCATGACATCAATTTCACAGCTGCTGTGTTCAAATACCCCCTCCTGCCAACCAAATATACAAATGCATTTGTAATAAAACGTCAGAGCCAGAGCAGAAGTTGCGGTGCTTTTGGCTGATTAATTTTTGCAGCTCTTAAATGTTCATCCAGATATCACGCACAAAGATCACCAGGCCTCCATGATAAATTATTGTTCGTTTCCCAACCGAACTTAATACACTTTGCTTTATCAAAGATATTTTCGCGCCAAAAGATCACTGGTTGTTAATGTCCTTGTAATAAATGCATTTCTGTAAATTTCATCTCAGGTGTTGATAATTAGTTTGGAAAATTGGAAAGTAATGGACATAGGATTAGTAAGATGCCATGTGCAAGTTTGTTGTCATGTGATCAGATTCACATCAACCATAACAGGATTGAAAATAGTACTTTAAAGGCTAAAAATGTCAAAAATATTATTTGTAAGAAAAAATAATTGTTTGTAAATGAATCATGTTATGGATTCAACTAATATCTGTCAATGTATGATACATGAGCTGTAAAATCAAACCTTGAGTCGATATCTGTCGATACGATCTTGAGCCCGTTAACCTTTGATTGTGGGATTAGGATTTGGGACAATTTCCACATGTATAATTGTATAATCTATGTTTAATAAGTGACTATTTTCAAACCTGTCATTATATGATACCAGATTAGAACACATAACAACGGGTTCTGGAATTCTGAAAGATAGAAATTAGCGTGTTTGTACCACACTTATAGTATTAATATTGGAGTATGATTGAGTTCACACCTATCACTCTCACTATATCTCATCAATATATATGATTGATTTCACACCAATCACTTTGTGATATCATTGAATGCTCATCCGTCACTGTATTATATCACGTGTATACATGATAGTCTGTTCTCATCTGTCATTACATAATATATGCTTAATTTGTCATTAGATGATGAGTGATAACACATACATGAATTATCTCACTTGTCAAATTCTTTCTTTTCTTCTCACAATAACAAATCATATTCATATTATTCTATTTCAAGTTATCCCTTCTACATGACGTTTGTCTTTCTTTTCAATATCTCTATTTCTCGTTGTTTTCATATACTATTTATATTTTACAGCGGTTTTGCACCCTCTTTATCAGAGGTTTGTGGTGACTATGGGATATACCACAGATGATCAGGCAGTGTTTTGATTTCAGATTTACTAATTGCGTCAGTCATTGATGTAAGAATTAGTTCTACAATAATTATGTACTCTTAATGCTATGTGGAATTGATTCTATGCTACCATTGACACAAAAGTAATACATAAATAAAGACTTTGTTAAAAGTTTAGTTGTTTTGGCCATAAAGGATATTTGCTTGATCATTATTACCTCATGCAATAAAATTGCCATGATTCAATTCTCAATATAAAAACTGATGAAATGAACAAAGATGAGGAGCCATCAAAGATATTTTCAAGATTATGATCTCTTGAGATATTCCATTTCATGATTGCACTAGAAGACATTTTCTCAACTTGAGTCCCCTGTATTTTTCTTTTCACTTGCCCGCACAGCCGCACATTTCATCTTAAGCATCTGCAAAGTATTTTACGCTCAAATCATAAAAATAAGAAAGTTATTTTTCCAAAGTTGGGGTGATTTGGTGCTGATGTTGCAGAGGGCTCAGACAATCCTACCCAGGGGCTGATTATGTATGATCACAGAAGATGAAATCAACATATTTCAAAGACTTTGAGTTCACAGTCTCTAATCAATATCCAAAATTTAGAGACAGTCTTCTGTGTTTCTTCTCCAAGAAGCTATCGGCATAAACTCTCATACTTTTGTTCCTTCAGGATATCCTTGACTTAGAAGAAGGAAAAGTTTTATACCGAAAATTAGAATTGTGTTATTCAGTGCTCAAGTGCTGGTTCGAAGGGTGATAATTTGTGAGGCTGTGCAATTTGCGTAAAATACCGTGACATTCATGCAGAATATCGAGAGTTTCTTATCTATAGACTTATCATGTAACTCTGCAAGAGTCTGCTAGATTAGTGAGCAATACCGTCACATGACTATCTCCATACAAGCTTCGCTCTTGTCATCAGACTCCGGCACGTCAACAAGGAGCATGCATGGTGAACATGTTTGTATTTCAAATTCATCTATTTTGCATGTACCTCGTGACTAAATATGATTGCTGATAAACAAGACAAAAACGTTATTCTTGCTGATTTTCCGCTATAATGTCCCAAAGAATGGCATCTAGAGGGCAGCACCGAGGGAGCATGCATTTTGAGTTTTGCCATAATTGTGTGGACACGCACGTTTTCTCTTATATCTTGTCTCTGAATCACACTTCAACCAGTGGTAGTGCTTTCATGTACTTCCCCATTGTCATTGTTGCCACAACTTTCAGACAAAGTGACTTTGGTAGTGTAGATACCCTCAGTATATCAAGGTATACATGGGTGAACATCTGTTACCAGCCTAATTGAACTGGCATGTCACCAGGGGATCAGCCCTTATTATGTGTCCAAGTGAGCTGACATTAATGCACATCCCTTATATAATATAACATGTTCCCATCTTTAAATAATGTAACGGTGCGCTGAAACTTGACCAACAATGTTGTAGTATTGTTTGTCTTAACAAAATTTATCAAAGTAGCATATTTCCGATTATATCATAACCTGCGTACATCCTGTTGGCTTTCAGGCTTAGCTTCCTCCGTTCTGCTTTGTGGATAAACAGAGATTTGTATCATGATGTCAGGTACTGTTGTTCTGACCTGTGGGCGAACTTAGACGAAACCTGTGATGTCAGTGAAATATCTCACATAGTACGATTGCCACACCAAATGATTTATGTTCAATCGGGTAAAGACAACTGCATGTCCTTTCAATGTGATGTTCATAAAACGTAATATACAGGTAAGTAGCGGATTAATTTTCACAAATGTATTTTAAGCTATATTGCAATTGTTTTTTTGTTTGGTTTTTTTTTACAAAAAACAAAATGAAACACACTGAAATTAAATCATTTTGGCCATGCCATAAATGTTATTTGATTATCAATTTTGACTAATGAAATGGACATATATGCATCGATTTTATAACTATTAAGCTTTGAAGCTTTTTTAACATTTATAATTCCTGCCAAAATGTGTCAAGACAAGAACGTGTTCTTCCTGTGAGAGTGTGGACAGCGGGATCCAGGCCAGGCGGGCTGGCCAGGTACAGTTATCACAACGCCACAGCTCCCTGCCAACACAGACCATCAATACAATAACACACTCCGCTAAACGCACACTGCTTCCAGCTTCCCAGGACCTTTCTGTAAAACAGCTCCTTCAACTTTTGTCCTGAATAAATCTGAAAATAACAATTATATCATTAGGTCTTACGCCCTGAAGAGAATTTGGGGCATATCTTGAACAACTGACGGCAGCCATGCTTTAATGCTTTTATGGCCTAGCTCCCAGTATAAAAAATAATAGGTGCGAATGCATTCGCCGGTGTGCCCCATTAAACGTTTTAATCTCTCACGCTGGTTCCATACCTTAGACTTTTCTTCCGAAGTTTGTTGTTTTCTCTTCAGGTCATAAATATGTGCGAAGTAATTTGATTAAAACGATTTTTGACAATAAGGTCATCATTTAAAACATTACAGATGGAATTGTATTAAACCCAGAGTGATTGGAGGGGAGGACAGCCAGCTCTATCAATGGCAAAATAATAATATTAGAGAAATCAATGTGTGCTGATAGAAGCATGTCATACACATATGATTGCCGTGGAAATATTCTCAATTAACAAAGATTGTTTTTTTATGTACGTTTTGGTGAATTAATAGATACCCTCAAACTCCAGGTACACGATATAATCAGATGTATAATATGATAAGACATCTCCTGTGTGCTCACACTATATTCAATTCACATGGGTCTGAAGCAGGTAGAGTTGTTTATATTTGGTTTTACTATTCAAGTGGCCACATGTTAGATACGTGTGACCATTGTCCTTGGTTATACTACGCCCGTGGCCATCCTGCACCCTAGCCCTGCAAGCCACGCCAAGCCTTGCCAATCACCTCCACAGGCGATTGTACAGCTTATATCCAAATATTAGTGGTTTAAAACACTTGTCTGATATATTTTTATTTACAAGACTGTTGATTTTCTCAAGTAGGCCAGACCCTGTGCCGCCAGTGGGGATCAGGACGGTCCCTTTATTCCTGGATAAGAATTAGTCAGATTTGGTAGAGGAAGCAGACTCGGTGTCGCCAGTGCAGGAGAATACAATACGCCAGTACATATCCTTAACCAAAACATTGGTATTTTCTTAACCAACTGAGTGGACTACTGGGCTTGAAGTAGCCGGCTAGGCAGATTATGCACTTGTAGGGAGCTAACTGAACATAGTTTTGAAATGATTGAGAGCCACTCATGTCTTGTCTTGATAGGTACTTTCTCCGGGTTCACTTCAAATAGGATCACAGCATAAGAATACTTGTATATGTAGTCCTCTTTACTCAAATCTACGTATATACTCTTACATGGATTATAAATAACTAGAACAATTTCTCCCTTTACCGGAATAACAATGTTTCATATCTTACAATTAGGACCACTTGGTATGTCTAAGAATGATGAAACAAATAATTTTGAAAAATGGGAATGCAAAGAGTAATGCACTCAACAACTGCAGCCTGTATAAGTGATTCACTGAGGGAGTGATGTATTTGGATGTCAGAGGGATGTCACACCTCCTGGAGACTGGAACACGTTCTGTCACGTGTGATTCACACCTCCACCCTATTATTCAATTCTTATCCCTTGGGCTCTTTATTTTACACCGAAAAGGCAATAACTTGCCGGGAAATTTATGCTCATCATTTTAGCCAAGGAGATGTTGACAGCTCCTGTGACCACTGGCAAAATAATAATTGCTCCCCCAGCAGGCATCTGCAGAAATAATCATTGATCCCTCACACTGAGGCAATCATTTAAGTTGCTCTCATCATCATTGGCCATTTGTGGCAATTGCTGAATTTCAACAAAGCTGTCAACTGGGCGATGACTCTGTCCCCGAGGTCACTTGATGTGACCTTCCTACTAACAGTATAAACAAATGGTCATCTCTTATAACTTAATAATATCCTCGGTAATTTCGAGACATCATCTGTTTAAGACTTTCAAAATATGACTTAAATGCAGGACCTTGCGTGAATTCAAAAGTAGCTGCTCAAATATTGATTTGATATTGTAAATATTACATGTGATTATTATGTTTGATTATAACATATGATCATTTTGTGTGATTATTAATATGATCATTTTGTGTGAATTTTGCATGTGGTAATGTTGTGTGACTTTTACATGTGGTAATATTGTGTGACTTTTACATGTGGTAATATTGTGTGACTTTTACATGTGGTAATATTGTATGACTTTTACATGTGGTAATATTGTGTGCGATTATTTGTTACCTATTATTATATGAGATCATTTTATGATTATTTCATGTGATTTTTGTGTGTGACCATTAAACGGTATCATTTGTGTGAGTTCAACATGTGAACATTTTTGTGGACTGTTACAGGCGATTATTTGTTTGAATATTACGTATCATAATATTGCATGGCAATAACATATGATCAATTTTGTCGCTCAAAGACAAACATATATTTAAAAAACGGTAATATTCCTTGAATCGTATTTTGCCATTATCTTTGCTCTTTTGCAGTGCATTTGAACAATTTATTAAATCATGTTTTAAATATGAAAATATATTAGCTGTTTTACTACTTTTGTCTGATATTCAGATCTTTCAAACAATATCAAGTACTATTTCTTAATCCTGAAAATAATTGCATGTAAATCCGGCGAGGGAGACGCTTTGAATTCCAGTCTGTAAAGTGCGCTATTAGGACATAAGTCACTTTAAACATGTCTTCCAGGAGCTTTAGGCTCTGGGTCCAAAGTTCTTCGGAGATTTGCCGTGTTTTTAACAAAACTTATCTGTCTGGCGCATGAATCGACCAGGGAACTATTTCACGGGAAAGTGTGGTTTGCCTGGTCAATTTATGCCTGCACCATATATCACAAGATATAAAATAATTCTCTGGAGATTATCTGGGGCAGGCTTGGCCATTTCTACGTCGGCTTTACTGTGAAATAGAACTGTGAAAGTGACACTCTTATGATAACATATAACGTCATGAAAGTAACATGCCGTGACCTTTATGACCTTGGTGGTGACTTTGTCAGTGTACAGGACAATATTGTAACATTAAAAGTGGCATTAATGGAAGAAGTGAAATGTTATACATGACAGACCTCTTACATTACTCCAATCTTGTATTCCTGGCACACCTGCGCGTTCTAATTCTTATATAAAATCTCATTTTGTATCCTTGACAAACAACTATCCTACTTTATAAAAATATTAAAATCCCTTTTAATACAGGACGAGATAACAAATAAAAATACACTTTCATGGGAATTAATAAAAACAAAAAGTAAACTGTGAAAATCGAATTTCATGCTTGAGTCGAAAGTGTGGAGTGCACAGGAACTGAGATGATTGATCACTGGAACAAAACTACTGTAAAATGCAGCTTATGAAATATTTTAATATTTATGAATAATAAAACGATTTCTTTCTAGTTGTCTTTTTAAAATGTGTTTGACTTAAAATATTAATTTAATACTATGCATCAATTTAATGCGTAAAAAACGTGGGAACTCTGTTTTGAAGAAAAAAAAATGTTTTCAAGTTTGGAATATAAATTCATGAAAATATTCAATCTAAATCATTTTCACAGCTTTCACATATGTATATTACGAAGAGTTTGACTGAAGTAATAACTTTCTGTGCCAGCCAATTAGGCAGCGCCAAACTTTCCTTTGTAGTAGCTTGAAATATGTAATTATACTTAAGAATAAGATATTATAGACACTTTCATGCACCGCATTTTGTGTCCACATCTCACTGATCCTTTGAATGGACAGCATCAATTTTAATATATCATAAAATTACCAATTACGCTGAAAATATGCTCATTTTATATCCTATTTAAGATTTATTTTTCATCTTAGTCTCGTATAAAATCATTTAAAAAAAATGAGATTAAAATATTAAAGCGTTTTCAAAGCATATGCTATGTCATCTAATATTCTTCCGTGGGTGCTGCATGTGAGAATATGACACAGCAAAGGGGTTTTGTCTGCCACTTATTTGCTTACATATCTTGTTCATTTTGGCGGAAGTTTAGCCGTTCTACCGCCATATGATCAGAGGCACCGCTGACATTCTTCTTTTGGGGTGTTTTCTTCCTGAAAATTTTGCCAGAGGACTTATTTTTTCAATAAAGTTTTGCTGCAGGGTTTTTCTTGCTTATTATCTGAGGAGAGGGGGTAGTCGGTGCAGGAGTGAAATCACAAGATGGGAAAAGATTGTTTTGGCGCGCAAAGTAAAATGTCGTCTGCTGGGAATGGCTGGGATCCGTATGCCCTCAGTGATCATATTTGTCGCTTGGTCTGCCATGTGCAAACAGGGTTTCCTCCTCTACGCTACTCACTGACTCTAAAAAAAACTTTTTACTTGAACCTTCCAGATCTCTTCAAAACACATCGAATGATGTTACCATGCGCACCTCACTTTTAGAGGGTAGAATTGTCTGAGTTTCAAACAAGCTCCGCATTTCCAAGCGGTCAAGCATCCTCATGAGTGCCATCTGGTGATTTAAATGTCAACTACCCATTTCAGCCTTTTGGCAGTGAATTCTGGACTGCATACTTTTATCCCGCGCAATTTACCTTTTACTTTCGGGGTTTGTCAGTGATGAATGCAAGTGTACACGTAAATCAATTCAAACTATATGTCTGTTCTAAATAAGGCCGTATTACCATGTTATCTTTCAATTAGGATAAGGAAGATACAAACAAGTTTGTTCTTTCATATTTTTGTGCAACGCATTTTGTTAGATAAGTTCCACTCTTCATGTAAAATATAGTTTGCAGAAACAACATTGATAGAGATATTGATAAATTAAAAGTTATACAATAATAAGCATTCAGCTTGACATATCTGTCAATATACATTTCTGTGTAATTATCAGGAATAGATCAATATCTTAATTTAGAGATAAATCAGCAGGTCAAGGTTTTCTAATTTGAGATCATGGTTTTAAAGTCTATGTCTTAATCGTTGGAGTTAAATCACATGAGACATGAGAATGTTCTGATGCCTTTAAGATCAGGTCTTCTGTTGGATCGGTGAGCTTGTCATTTTCTCGTGTGCATGTGCCTAACACAACCTGGTGAACATGTATGTCAATACCACGGGACCAAATGACCTTAAAATGTGTAATCATTGGAATTTTACAAAACTTGAATTTTAATTTAATACCAAGTTGCCCATATGGGAGTGCCGCGGATCCTTTGATCTTAAATCTTTGATAATATTCTGGCCGCTGAAGTGTAAATCTCACCACAGTTATTCCAGCCACTAAGAGTCAACCGGTGTTTGCTGCCTCTGGCCAAATACTACTTCATGCTTCTGTGACTGGCTAGTTTGGATTAGAATTGTGATTAGGGTGAATTTATTTCAGATTTATATCATTCTCCTGAAGAATTCTACAAATATACAATGCTTGCACCCTCTTCCTCCCCTCCAAAATATATTTGTTTCAATACATGAATAAAGGAAAAAGGGATAGAAATTCAGGCGTCTATATTAGGTTCTTAAACCAGACTTCGGCAATTGGACCCTCGCCCCTCAGTAGGGACCCCCATCCCTCAATAGGTCCTTGGAACCCCTTCCTGCCAAATCCTGGTCATGTACCTGCATGAAGTAATGAAATAAAAACAAGAGTACAAGATGTAACATTTCCAGAAATGGAATATTTTCTGTCTTTACAGATATTCCTTTCCCTAAAAGTTAACATATGCATACAAGTGATAGCCTTTCCAGGCGTGTCTTTGAAGTGTTCTCTCTGGAACTAGCACCCTTGTTTCTTATTCATCATTAAAGGTCACAAGTAACCACACAGTATACAGTGTGAGTACCACCTGGGCAGGACGACTGAGTTGGCATGATGCTTTTTGACTGGCAGCATTCAGACAAAGGGTAATAGTCACAGCCCAGGGGTGAGATTTCACTTATCACGAGCCCCACCTGACTATTGGAGAGGACAACCTCAGACATAGAAAAATAGCACATCCAGGAACCATTAAAGGGG
Source organism: Amphiduros pacificus (assembly GCA_949316495.1). Taxonomy (NCBI): domain Eukaryota; kingdom Metazoa; phylum Annelida; class Polychaeta; order Phyllodocida; family Hesionidae; genus Amphiduros; species Amphiduros pacificus. The sequence continues at coordinate 26,603,548 of OX439003.1, forward strand.
TATCAGTGGTCACTTCAACCATCATCAGTATGTCACTTGAACCATCACTTACAACGTAGACCGCTCATCTCTTGGTTTAATAACGTGATCACTATTAATCTTCTTCTTAATATATTATTGATCATTGATTCATCAAATGATTACACTTTTTCACAATACTAAATTGATTGCAAGAAACCACCCCGCCTGGCCTCTGTATCCGCCAGTGCAGTGAGGTTGCATCGGCCGAGCACGGACAGGAGGTAGGAAAATGATTATACCATAATTGTCCACAAACAAGTAAAGTGGATTTCCAAACAACCTCATTATGGACTTAACACCAGAATGAGGCTGACAGAATGATGTTGTCACGAGATAGGGGTTTATATCACGCAAACCTGGCTGCAATGAGGGAATTCTCTGTTATAAACTACATACATATATAGGTCACAACTAAACCTGAAGTGGAATAAAATACACCGATGTTTTTAGGGCAATGACAAAAAAGTTAACTTTAATCTGAACTCTATGTTTAAATATGATTTATTTTAAATGGGTCCGTATTATACACCATTTTACAGATCTGATATTAAACAAGAAGCGTTTATTGCATTTAAACAATGTATAAATATGTGACTGACCTAATAATGATATGAATATGTTGTCTCATGTAGCCATCGTTTAAATGTCAAATGGTTTCTTTCTACTGTTTTCTATTGGTGCAGTTGTCGCTCTAGAATGGCAAAGTTAAGTCACAGCTTTCTGCATCACGGCTGTCGCCGAGTTTGTCAGGTGACGCGGCTGTGGGATATAACAGACATTATTGCAAGATGAAGTGGTTTACCTTTTGGTGCGGTAAAGAACATGCCGTTTTCCCATGATAGAGCGGTTTACCTTTTGATGCGGTAAAGGGCATCCTGTTTTCCATGATAATGCGGCTTAGCTTTTGATGCTTTAAAGTGCATGCCGTTTTCTCGTGATACAGCGGTTTACCTTTCGGTGCGATAAAGAGCACGCCGTTTTCCCATGATAAAGCGGTTTACCTTTCGGTACGATAAGGAGCATGACGTCTTCCCATGATACAGCGGTTTACCTTTTTGTGCGATAAAGAGAGTGACGTTTTCCTATGTTACAGCGTTTTAACTAATTTGTGAGATGGAATACCGTCTCTATCCTTTTCACACAAACATTCACTCATCAATCTTTTAAATGTGTTGTTACCTCACAAAAATAGACCATAATGTAAAAGTTGAATGTGTGAAACAAACTTTAGATGTAAGTCTATTTGACGGCCAGATTAACACTAATATACGGTCCAATCTGGCAAAGTTGTGTGGTTCACTAAAAGATAACCGCATCATTTGACAATTTCTCATAAAGTTCAGACAAAACACGTAGATTTGTATTCACTGTATCTATCATGATTTGGGGATTTACTTAGCGTCATCCATAATTGGCAACAAAAGGTAGTCACAAAATATTCGCCAGCCTGTTTGCTTCGCTAACTATTGCTAGTCTGCTCTAGTCTCATAATGTCTATATTTTTCAAGTGCTGCGATAATTCAGATCACAAATAAAATGGGAAATGTGCCGCACCGGTAGCCTTGATGTGACTCTTGACTCTCCTCCATGAGGAACTATTTGGGCGCCTGATGAAGTTATTCTTCTAAACCGCGCGGATTTACACACGCAATTTACTGAGCAAATCGGTCCTGATGCGCTGCCCAAATCTGTGTGAAATTCGCACATATAGCGCTTGCTACATTAGTCTATGTTTGTTTAGGCACATGTAGGATTAATATCCCCCAAATCACACTCCTCTGTCTGGCTATGATAGCTTTCACTCTCACCATTGAATATTCATTTGGCAGCAAATCGGACGTTTGAACAATTTTCAAGCCTTCACGCGCAGACGACCATTGGGAGTATGCAATTAAATAGGTGGTACATATGAACCGCGAAGTCCGCTAATCGACAACGTATTCTTGTTCCCAACCAAGGGGAATCTCCTCAAACAAACACATCGATCTCATAATGCTAAAATGCCAAACTTGAAAGCCATATAAATGGGAGATATAAATGTAGATATATGTCCATTTTATTTATTATACATGAGAAGTATCCTATGTATGATATGTTCTGGCATTTTGTAAGTTCAGAATTAATTTTAAGTTTGAAAAGTTATTATATTTTTTGTCTTCTCTTCACAAAATTGGCAGAATATTTCTTTCATATTGATTTATTTCTTTACGTTCAGTGAAAAATTGAATCTGCATACATTTTTTCTGAACGCTTCAGCATGTCGACCAATGAGATTAGTTCTGATGATAATATGCTGCACACTCTTATGTTATCGCATCGTAAAATAGTCATGTAAGTTTCAAACAAAGTTTGGGGACTACTTTCTACAGATATTTATCCTATCCTAAAATTTATTGCTAATTTACAATTGCCTCACTGAATAGTTGGAGTTTTTGTGAGCAGTGCCATTCACACCACAAAGGTCTAATATGATGAGATTTCCAGACGATTTGCTGCGGAGCTGCGGCCTGTGTTGGGCGGAGGATTGTGCCTTTTATCACGGAGGTTCGGTTGTGGGGAGATAGCGACTCTGTCACGTGCATGTAGTCCCCACGCATTTTGTCTCCCTGTATCTCTCTCCCACAGTCTGATACCATAACAATTTGCACATATCTTCTACATGACTTCTCCCTCTCTATGACTTAAGTCCACACCAAACCACTCCTTTTTTTCTTTTTCTCTCATCACAATTTAATTACCTGTATAATTCCATTTACAACTTGGGCTTATTGCATGTTTATATGTAGATAACATTGAAATATATTCTTTATTCATATTGAAAATGTGGATATTACATAAATACTTGTGTTTGTGCCAAGCAAATTTGGAGGGAGCGCTGGAGAAATATATTCATCATGATGGAGACAAACAAAAGATTTGGTAAGAAGGGACACAAAGTGCACAGAGCACAGAACTTGCATGCTTAAGATACACTTGAATACTTTCCTGCACATTTATTGACTGTTTTTTCTTCAAGTATTGCAATGAAAGTATTATGTTCCACTGAGATCTGGCATTCCATGTTACCGAAGATGCGCATTGGTGTAGTGTGCCAGCTCCCAGCAGTGTCCTTCCCACCTGTGTACATTTCACAAACTCTCACATCTATTTCAAGCTTGGGCTAACTTTCCCCCCATCCAATCTCCCGTCTCCAGCCCCTTTTCACCTAAATAAAGTGCAGTCTAAATTATGGTATGGACCTAAGGATATCTTTGTGTCAACTTGTTTCATGGTAGGCACCACACGCTCTTTTCTTTATTTCATTTAATTTATTTATGTGGAAAACATATTAAGAAATATGTATATAAGTGAATTACAAAAGCATTAAAATAACAACTACACCATGCTAATGATCATTTAACCTCAGGTGTACTCACTTTTTAAACTGTATATTGTCGTAAAATGACACTCCAATCATTTGAGGATTGTGAATGTTTGAGTCTCAGATGATACAGAGAGGGCATAGACTCTACTCCCTGTCCATATATTATATTACCCACCTCACGCACATTTCACTCAGACTTACTCACATTTCATCAAATTCCTGCTGTATTTCTCATTCGCAACTATCCCAAAACGCTGTCAATTTCTTCCCATTTGTGTTCATTTCTTTCAGTTGATTTCTTCAGCAGCAAAAACCGCCAGATCAAGTTTCAGTGAAAATTGAGGGCCCAATCTCGCTTCCAGACGATCGCATCTCCAAAATGGTCACTTTATTGTAATCACAAGGCAAGGCCCACCAGGTCTGATTCACATCCAACTAATATTTCTCATTTCTTCTATTATAAAGAGCTCAAAATCAAACAGGACGCTTTACGGTGACAATTGAAGTAAATGTGTCTGACTATTCTCAATTGATTTTTTTTCCAGTGACAAAATAATGGTTTTCTTATGATACAATGTTTAAAGTCCAAACTATTTATTTACAGATTGATTTTATTCACCCACAAATTCCCTTCTTCAATATTTCAAGCACAAATTGGCATAAATGTGAGAATGAATGTCTCAAAATTCTATTTGCAGTTTTGCATATTTAACATAGAACTTATGCTTGATGCGAGTTACAATTATCAGACCATATTTTTCTTAAAACGACAAATTAAAAGCATAAGATGATTTGGGCTGACATAATTAAATCTTCTAATCAGTTAATCTGATTTAATCCATATTTGGATTAATGTTTTGTACCAGAGGAGGATGATCATAAATCCAGCTAAAACAAATGATACAACAGAGAAAAGTGTATGCAAATTTATGCATAGTCCCACTAAAGCCTTTAGATGCGAATATTGCTGTGATAATTAACAACGCTACATTTGCTATCTAGTTTCTGAAGTGCCCACTTCAAATCTCGACCACAATGCCCAATTCTCACGAGATGTGGAGATTACTTATCTTCTCCTCTGGAGTGTCTACAATGGCTGATAACTATGAAGCTCTCGAAACATCAGTCTGTCAAAGTGAAAACAAATGGGTGCAGACAAAGGGAGGATCTGTGAGTTGATGAAGATTCCAGTAATTAGAAGGAATAACAGCTTTATCAAGGGGCGTGGCAGCCACTTGACGTGGAGAGGAAAAGGCAAACCAAAACACCCACTTGGGAATTCCTATTTTCACAGTTAACTTTGTCAAATATGGAACTTGGTACTGCAGATGATAAAGTGTCTGTGGTCTGTAATTAAAATCAAGGACCACCTCTTTGATTCGGCAGGGATTTGATGACAGGACAGATCCATCAGACTGTTCTTCGATATTAAATTCCTGCAGAAGACAAGCACGACGCCATGGAGATTCTGGAAAGCCGTGTGTTCCACGAAGACAGCAGACCAAGCAGCTTTATTTCGGGGGCCATCGTTTCTAACGACAACACAGCCTCCTTCTGAGTCAAGACAATGGAACACGAAGGGCCTCGAGAAATGCAAATGGCGGATTTTCTGCCCAGTGATTTTGGTCATTATGGTTGATAATCCAGACACAAGTGACCGCTTGTAGGGCCATGTGCCTTGCTGGCCTTGACTTAGCCCCAAAATCTACTAAACTTGTCCAGAATACTAACCTCTGAACCCAAGTAAAGATGTACAAAGTCCTAAGACTCAAACAAGCAAAACAAGTCTTCTGGAAACATGTATGTGTTTGCTTGATAATACAAACAGGAGAGCTAATCCTGTATGAAATGATATACAACTGCCATCTGGTTGGTCCATAATAGCTCGGTTTGAGTCAATATTTGCGATCATCAAAGTTTAAAATAATCCCAAGGATTCGGTTGTAGCTGCAGGGAGAGATTCCAGAGAAATACCAATTATGCATAAAAATAATAGCAATCAATACAAATGCAATGACCACACATAAGATACATTTAAACCTGCATACTAACAGCTGACAGTGTGATAGCCACATCACCGTCCATCCTAAAGATACAATTGAATTTCACGATTTAAATAAAAATCATATGAGAAATGAAAATAAATTTGAGAGATTAACAACAAATATTTCTATGTGATTCTACTTAGATATATATCGCATTTGTTTCCAACTATATTTTAAATTTGTTTCTCCTATTGCATGCTTACAAGTTGCAAATTCAATTAATCCTTCGATTTCTGATCAATGCAGTTAATGTCTGGTCAAAGACGTAAAGTTAATTGCATAAACCACCTTTGTATAAAGCACTAAATGTTTAGGGCTTGTTGGCCAAAATAGTGGTAAACGTTCTATATCTGTGATAAAAAATGATCGGTAGTTCTTTGTTTCAGACCACTACAGAGATACGTTCCAATTTTATGGTATGATCTTCAAAAGCTCCTTTAAGTCTTTGGGTCGGGCTTATTGAAAAAAAAGCTTGCAGAGAAGTTGAGGTCATTTAGCTTTTGAAAAGATATATTGGTGTGATATTTTTCAATGTGGCATTCCCTTCCCTGATTGTCACAAGAAATCTTGTGTTTATTGTCTTAATAGGTCTATCAAGTCTGCATCACTCATGTGAGACCATCAATCAATCTTGATCCCTTAAGCTCTGTCCAGTCCCGTAATCCAATGTCAGTCTCTTATCTCTCACCTCACTGACCCTGGATTATCACGGTAATCCCTGATAATCTCTCTAATGGTCAGTATTGTGGATGGGTGGACAGCGGTCAGTATGGATGGGTCTGGAGACATGACCGGATTCAGAGCAGGGTTAGGAAGGTTAGTCCCGGCCTACTCAGCTGTAAGCACTTCAGATTGACCATCTATCACAGGACGTGAGTAAGCATGGTGAGTAGGTCCTGCAGGTCATGAGTAGGACCTTCAGGGTAGAGGTCACACTATGGACGACACTGTGCCACGTTAATAGGGACCTCAGGTCATAAACTGCAGATACCTACACAGACATAGCACACGAATGAACTGCCTTAAGTACCTTCGTTTGAGAACAAACCATACCGTTATACAGAGAATGTAATCTAATCATATTCAACGTTAGAAACAATATATCTTCACAGAACTAAAGAGAAAATTAAATTTCTAACTGTTAAGCAGTATTGCCATTTAAATGTGAGAGTTAAATGTGAATTATACTTTTCAGTACAATAGCAATACCCTCAACATTGCTCACAGGTGTCCAATGTCCTATGTGCCATTTGAAAGCTATCTGCAATCAGTTGTAAAGTTTTTTGAAATAGGCAACTGTTAATAACAAAATGCAATATAAAGCACAAGTGACGTGGGACTGAAATTGCTCAAGAGAGTATGTTTCCTGTCGGTGTGTGGGGTTGTGGACTGGTGGCAGTGTGGGTCACTGCAGTTGTACAGGTAACACAGGATTGACTACCTCTCCACACCATATACTTCACACATTTAATAACTAATAACTGATACCAGCTACTGGGTTAACTCTTTACATTTATATCAAATCTTTATTTCACAACATATTATTCCTTTCCCTTTTATATACAAGTTGAGGTTAGCTATCAAAGGTTTTCAAGTAATGCATCGTGCATTATATGGTCTGTTGAAATGAACAATGCTAAAAACAATGCTCCGTTGTCCGAAAGCAAAATTTACTTATTGTTGTTTGGGTCTAACAGACTATACCCATGTGCAAAATGGCAATTGCGATGGTAACCAAAAATTCCAATTCAAATTGAATTGTGAAGCACCGACTTGTCATAAAAATGTCTATTTTTGCGTCTAACACGTAATTATTTTTCTTAAGATGTCATTACTCTCAGTACCACGGCTTACATCCCTCCCATTATATATCCCTCTTGTCGCTACTATCAGTACCGCGGCTTACATCCCTCCCATTATATATCTCTCTTGTCATTACTATCAGTACCATGGCTTACATTCCTCCCATTATATATCTCTCTTGTCATTACTATCAGTACCACGGCTTACATCCCTCCCATTATATATCTCTCTTGTCATTACTATCAGTACCTCGGCTTACATTCCTCCCATTATATATCTCTCTTGTCATTACTATCAGTACCACAGCTTACATCCCTCCCATTATATATCTGTTTTGTCATTAGTATTAGTACCATGGCTTACATCCCTCCCATTATATATCTCTCTTGTCATTACTATCAGTACCACGGCTTACATCCCTCCCAATATATATCTCTCTTGTCATTACTATCAGTACCGTGGCTTACATCCCTCCCATTATATATCTCTCTTGTCATTACTATCAGTACCGTGGCTTACATCCCTCCCATTATATATCCCTCTTGTCATTAGTATTAGTACCTCGGCTTACATCCCTCCCATTATATATCTCTCTTGTCATTACTATCAGTACCACAGCTTACATCCCTCCCATTATATATCTGTTTTGTCATTAGTATTAGTACCATGGCTTACATCCCTCCCATTATATATCTCTCTTGTCATTACTATCAGTACCACGGCTTACATCCCTCCCATTATATATCTCTCTTGTCATTACTATCAGTACCGTGGCTTACATCCCTCCCATTATATATCTCTCTTGTCATTACTATCAGTACCGTGGCTTACATCCCTCCCATTATATATCCCTCTTGTTATTTGTATTAGTACCTCGGCTTACATCCCTCCCATTATATATCTCTCTTGTCATTACTATCAGTACCACAGCTTACATCCCTCCCATTATATATCTGTTTTGTCATTAGTATTAGTACCACGGCTTACATCCCTCCCATTATATCTCTCTTGTCATTACTATCAGTACCACGGCTTACATCCCTCCCATTATATATCCCTTTTGTCATTACTATCAGTACCTCAGCTTACATTCCTCCCATTATATATCTCTCTTGTCATTATTATCAGTACCACGGCTTACATCCCTCCCACTATATATCTCTCTTGTCATTACTATCAGTACCACGGCTTACATCCCTCCCATTATATATCTCTCTTTTCACTACTATCAGTACCTCAGCTTACATTCCTCCCATTATATATCTCTCTTGTCATTACTATCAGTACCACGGCTTACATCCCTCCCATTATATATCTCTCTTGTCACTACTATCAGTACCACGGCTTACATCCCTCCCATTATATATCTCTCTTGTCATTACTATCAGTACCACGGCTTACATCTCTCCCATTATATATCTCTCTTTTCACTACTATCAGTACCACGGCTTACATCCGTCCCATTATATATCTCTCTTGTCATTACTATCAGTACCGCGGCTTACATCCCTCCCATTATATATCTCTCTTGTCATTACTATCAGTACCGCGGCTTACATCCCTCCCATTATATATCTCTCTTTTCACTACTATCAGTACCACGGCTTACATCCCTCCCATTGTATATCTCTCTTGTCATTACTATCAGTACCGCGGCTTACATCCCTCCCATTATATATCTGTCTTGTCATTAGTATTAGTACCACGGCTTACATCCCTCCCATTATATATCTCTCTTGTCATTACTATCAGTACCATGGCTTACATCCCTCCCATTATATATCTGTCTTGTCATTACTATCAGTACCACGGCTTACATTCCTCCCATTATATATCTCTCTTGTCATTACTATCAGTACCACGGCTTACATCCCTCCCATTATATATCTGTCTTGTCATTACTATCAGTACCACGGCTTACATTCCTCCCATTATATATCTCTCTTGTCATTACTATCAGTACCACGGCTTACATCCCTCCCATTATATATCTCTCTTGTCATTACTATCAGTACTATGGCTTACATCCCTCCCATTATATATCTCTCTTGTCATTACTATCAGTACCACGGCTTACATCCCTCCCATTATATATCCCTCTTGTCATTACTATCAGTACCACGGCTTACATTCCTCCCATTATATATCTCTCTTGTCATTACTATCAGTACCATGGCTTACATCCCTCCCATTATATATCTGTCTTCTCATTAGTATTAGTACCGCGGCTTACATCCCTCCCATTATATATCTCTCTTGTCATTACTATCAGTACCACAGCTTACATCCCTCCCATTATATATCTCTCTTGTCATTACTATCAGTACCACGGCTTACATCCCTCCCATTATATATCTCTCTTGTCATTACTATGAGTACCGCGGCTTACATCCCTCCCATTATATATCTCTCTTGTCATTACTATCAGTACCACGGCTTACATCCCTCCCATTATATATCTCTCTTGCCATTACTATCAGTACCGCGGCTTACATCCCTCCCATTATATATCTCTCTTGCCATTACTATCAGTACCGCGGCTTACATCCCTCCCATTATATATACCTCTTGTCATTACTATCAGTACCTCAGCTTACATCCCTCCCATTATATATCTCTCTTGTCATTACTATCAGTACCATGGCTTACATCCCTACCATTATATATCTCTCTTGTCATTACTATCAGTACCGCGGCTTACATCCCTCCCATTATATATCTCTCTTGTCATTACTATCAGTACCGTGGCTTACATCCCTCCCATTATATATCTCTCTTGCCATTACTATCAGTACCGCGGCTTACATCCCTCCCATTATATATCCCTCTTGTCATTACTATCAGTACCACGGCTTACATTCCTCCCATTATATATCTCTCTTGTCATTACAATCAGTACCATGGCTTACATCCCTCCCATTATATATCCCTCTTGTTATTACTATTAGTACCTCGGCTTACATTCCTCCCATTATATATCTCTCTTTTCACTACTATCAGTACCGCGGCTTACATCCCTCCCATTATATATCTCTCTTGTCATTACTATCAGTACCGTGGCTTACATCCCTCCCATTATATATCCCTCTTGTCATTACTATCAGTACCATGGCTTACATCCCTCCCATTATATATCCCTCTTGTCATTACTATCAGTACCTCGGCTTACATCCCTCCCATTATATATGAAAATATCGGCATATAATGGTAACCTGCCACATACTTCTCAACACAGAAGTGCTTTGACTCATCACAGGTTGTTACTTAGCCTTGGTATCAACTACTTATCTTATATGGATAGCCTTAAACAGTGATACAAGTGCTTACATATTATAATATTTAGTCACTATTTTGACTTAAATAGTCCATATTCTTAAATGGCATTTTCATTATTGTTCTGTCTATGCTGCACAGTGAACTGGAATATAGTTTGAAAACTGTCACAAAATGAAAGATACATCCACCCTAATACAAGACACTTGTTTGGTGGAACAATATGTATACAGCAATACATGCCTGTCACAGTGCCCCCTGGTGGTCAAGATATATATGACCTGAAAGGTACATTGTTTGTTTATGATGTCCAGCTGATAGAGTGCCCCCTGGTGGGAGATGATATAAATGACCTATAAGGTCCAGTGATTGCATGCAATGCCCAGCTGAGTGTCCACCTGGCAGCCCAATGACACTCACCCCTGAATAACAGTACCCTGAGGTCACACCAGGGGGCAGTAGGCACTAAAGGTCACACCATGTTATTGATTCACTATAACCACAAACCTTTCATCAAAAAGGTTTCTCCTATTCTAAAACTTTAAAAAATCTATTTCCATATAGGAATTCCAGTACATTTTAAAACAGCAAATATATATATATCCCCTTGTTGATATTGGAGTAATTATTCTATACAAGCTTTGCCATATATATAATGATTTTAAACAGAGATGGTTTTTCCCGTCAAAAAAAAACAAAAAACAAAAACAAATCAAGAATAAGTCCTCCAAGATTTTATCAGAACACCTCAGTGACATTAGAATGAAAATGCACATGACAGACAGACCAGCCTCAAAATGGAATATAATAGGCTGATGCATTGTTCTGATCCTAGCCAGATGATGAGATGGCTGTTTAAATACATTGCGTGACAAGTACAGAGCACGATTACCTGTATTACCCCAAGAGGACCATGGGGGTTATGACACAGAGCCTGTATATGTGCTTATTATCCTTGCCAGGCCAGACATATCTCACATTTATGCACCAGGTCTGCGGTGTCAGTCCATATAATTTTCTGTTCCTTTAATATATGGGATTTGAACAGATTCTTGGCTCAATTGTTTGCTCTCTGACATGCAGGCAACTGATGATGTGCATTATTAAATTAATGGCCAGCCCACATTTTATCCTCAATTGGTAACACACAAAAATGAGTATATATATATATATATATATATATATATATATATATATATATATATATATATATATATATATATATATATATATATATATAACAAAAATTAGCTTTTTGGTTGGAATTCTAAGATTACTATTATCAAAAAGGATTGGAAATTTATCAAGACTTGTCACTTAGTTATTCTATTCTATAATTAAGTATCAATATTCACAACCTACTAAACCAGATAATCAAATTATCAAATTATCAAAATACATATGAGGACTGATGATTACTTAGAAATATTCTAATACTCTTATGAGAAATATATTTTTCTTATGAGAAATAATAACTATGAATCATGTATAGTTAAGATTATGACACTTTAATGAAAGCATTGATAACAAATAACAACCTGTAACATCAGTACAAATTTCACAATCTCCTAATACAATTAATATCACCTCAAATATCCACCATGGCAAACACCACACTGTCCCATCCTCAAAGTGGCATTCCATATATCATAAATAACAAAAGATTAAACAAGTCCAAATGGAAAGAATCTGAATGTGTAATGATCTGGACAGTTATAGTTTGTGGGCTTCCAATATACGGGAAGTTTCTAATAAAGATTGCATCATTTGTCTGGTAGAAGAGGAGATTGAACTGTTTAATTTTACATTAATCATTCAAAATCAGAATAAATTGGGCAATATATGTTAGTGTATATTACCTGAACACATTGAACAAAAACTTTGGTGATTTCATTGACCAATTCGATAACAATGTTTGCCAAGGGAAATGTTTGACCATATAATATTACAATGAAGCACTTAAATTCTCATACACACAAACATCCTCAGCAGTAAAAAATCAAAAGCTTTCCATTCATACATAAGCAATTGAACTATAAAATTGAGAGCATTAAATTGGACAATCATACAGCAAATTATGTTTCAAATAACTGTACATATACAGGGTGGCCCAAAAGATGATGACCTCCATTTGATATAATTCTGAAGACTACTCCTTTTGGGCCATCCTATGAAATGCTATTGCACCTATCCGAACATCATATATATATATATGTTTTGTACTAATTATATGGTTTTGCAAAGTTTTACAAATCACACATATTCTTGAAAGTAAAATATAAATAGCATTCAAAATACAATGCTACTTATGAAAACAAAATCAGTATAGAAATTAACAAAGTCAGTTTAAATGGAATAAAATGTTTCATGTTGAATAAACATGTTTACAGGAAGTTAAATTCACTGACACAACTCCATGGAAGTAAGAACATATTCCACTGAGCATGGAAGTACATACTGAACTTGTATCAATCTCGATACTTATCTTTTTTTATACAAAACACAATAGGGACTATACCGTGACATGTAGAAATAACTAGCATACAATCTAAAGGCTGCTACTTTATCCAGTACAGTAGCTTACAAACATCATTCTCACTACAATTTAGATTCACCCTGTACAAGTTAATAAAACATTACAAATTTAGTATGCTTCTACTTAGATTGATCAGTATAGAACAATATATACAAATATTCATCTTGGATTTCCTGTCCATATATTCTAATATACACTTTAAAATGCAATTAATTCTTTAAAAAATGTATTTAAAAGAACTTTAACTAAACGTAACCAGTTAAGTCAAAAATTAAACATTCTATGTACATTATAAACATTTTAAATATAACAATATGGCAACATATAATACTTCTGATTTAAGTAATCTCCTTAATTAAAAGCTGCTTTCTTAAATATCGATATATCCTCAATAGCCTAAATGCCCTCTGCATTTTATATATATTTTGATTCAAATCCTTTTAAAGTTCATAGAATGCAATTTTAAACTTCTATGTTTATATGTGAAAAAACACTTTCAAATATCTAAACATTGTTTTCTAAAATAGTTTTCATAAACAAATGCAATGGCAACTTTAAGGTAATAATAAATATATCTTATGATGCATAAATAAAATTGGGGCATCATTATCCTTTGGAATCCATTTACTATTGCTGACAATTTTATATTAACATGTCTAAATAAGCAGGAATAATATGTCCAAAACTGTTTCTTAATACAATCCTTCTTTAAATGTCCAAGTATCATAATTTTCTGTTTTTGTTTTTTCGTAGGAAATGGATATGCATAGATAACTTTACCCCTCACTATCATAGGTAAACACATGGATGAAGGGAAATAACATACAAGATGTACATGCACTATATACTTATATACAGAGGTTATAGTTGATACAAATAGGAGTCCAAACCGGACCACAGTATACAGCACCTTATGAATTGTATATAAAATCAGGGTTTAAGATATCTAAATTACCAAACTGTGGTGGCCACAAATATAATTTGCCTTTTCTTAGTTTTTGTTTGACCTTTTTCACCTATCAATTCACTACAATTCCTTCGTGTCCAGAATTATCACCTGCAGCAACCACAATCAGGTGCTCATTTGTACAAAGACTCATTAAAATAAGTTGCAATATTACATCAGCATTAGCCAATAAGTTGTCCCTCAGCACTGGGCAGTATTCATCCAATATAATACATCAGCACTGGGCAGTATTCATCCAATATAATACATCAGCACTGGGCAGTATTCATCCAATATAATGCATCAGCACTGGGCAGTATTCATCCAATATAATACATCAGCACTGGGCAGTTTTCTTCTAATATAATGCATCAGCACTCTTTAGTATCCCATCAGTATAATACATCAGCACTGAGTTGTACTCTATCAATATAATACATCAGCACTGAGCAGTATCTTATCAATATAATACATCACCATTAAGCAGTATCATATCGATATAATACATCAGCACTGAGCAGTACTTAATATAATACATCAATATTGAGTGGTATACAATCGGATACATCAGTACTGAGTAGTAACATATCAGTATAGTACATCATTACTGAGCAGTAACTTATTTAATGCATCAATATTGAGTGGTATACAATAGGATGCAATATGGTCAGTACTGAGTAGTAAGCTATCAATATAATACATCAGTACTGAGTAGTAAGCTATCAATATTGATATGATACATCAGTACTGAGTAGTAAGCTATCAATATAATACATCAGTACTGAGTAGTAAGCTATCAATATAATACATCAGTACTGAGTAGTAAGCTATCAATATAATACATCAGTACTGAGTAGTAAGCTATCAATATTGATATGATACATCAGTACTGAGTAGTAAACTATCAATATAATACATCAGTACTGAGTAGTAAGCTATCAATATTGATATAATACATCAGTACTGAGTAGTAAGCTATCAATATTAATATAGTACATCAGTACTGAGTAGTAAGCTATCAATATTGATATAGTACATCAGTACTGAGTAGTGAGCTATCAATATTGATATAATACATCAGTACTGAGTAGTGAGCTATCAATATGGAACAGAAACACTTGGTCGCATCTTATCATTAATAGAATACATCAGCACAGATATTTATTCTATCAATACATCAGCACAAGGTAGTATCCTGGCAACTTACTTTAAACTCTAAACAATATACAAATTCTCCAAAAATATTGCATCAGTGCTAAGTATTTATTATCTTCTCAAAATACTTTGTTTGAGGAAAACTGAATAACACATTAAAGGATAATACACCAAGAATTTTAGATTGGCACTAGGCATGCAGTTTTGTCATAGTATTCTACACCAGCGCTTGGCAGTTCTCTCATGATGAACTTAGACTTTTTCATCCATCAACACAGCAACAATTATCAAATATGGAGCTTCCCTTTATATCCTCCACAAGGACAACAACTTTGATCAGCCCACATACATTCCATTATACAAGGTCTGTTGAGTATGCATAAGGACTATCATACAACTGTACATAGAAACTCAGTAGGTAAGTACACATCCTGATGGGGGTTAACACAATAGAAAAACACATGGTAAATATGCCATATTTATA
Organism: Amphiduros pacificus; assembly: GCA_949316495.1. Classification (NCBI taxonomy): domain Eukaryota; kingdom Metazoa; phylum Annelida; class Polychaeta; order Phyllodocida; family Hesionidae; genus Amphiduros; species Amphiduros pacificus. The sequence goes on from OX439003.1 coordinate 26,619,175, forward strand.
CAAGACTGCTCTTGTTTGTAAAAAGAGAGCAAACGGTATTAGGTGTGAATCACTGAGTCATTATCCCCTCCATGCCAGAAGATCTCAAAGCAGAACTGTCAATCAATACAACACAAAGTCATATGCCCATTGAATGGAATGTTCATCAAGTATTTGACCTCATTTTGTCAAATGTTACATCAGCATTGCCATAAAGCTTTACGATTGACACTGTTCTATATCGATGCATCAATTCCTGTCATCGTATCAGATTGTAAGTCTTTCATTATTCTTGACATATATACAGAATCAAGAGAACATATATTTATATACATATATATCTGCTAATCCTGATCACCATATGATTTCATAGATTTGTGTCAGCTCTTCACAACTCAGTGTCCATTTTGAAAGACATCAACATCCCACCATCTAATACTTCTATACTCCTCTGCCTTTTTTCATCACTGATATATAATGGTTTAATGTTCAACTCGAATGTTTTTGATCATTAGAGTTCAATTCCAATCATATAGAGAATGCGCTGGACACTCCAGTTCAAACATTTCCTCTTGACATGATTCAGATATCTGCGACTATACCAGGATGAGGCTGCCCCACGTCACATACAGATAGAATCATATTGCTGCCTTGATCATCTGTACACATCTGAAACACATGTACAAGGATTATAAGTCAAATAGTTGCAATAGTTTTCTATTTCATGATAATGATAGATTAGATTTGGTAAATATATTAAGCTTGAATTGGCTCAAGTGGAATAAGAAAGCTTAAATTAATGTTTATGATCTTTTGTATTTAAATATAGAAATGTGGATAGGGCAGGAATATGACTTTAATAAATATAGGGTCAATTTTAACATCAAAATCATACTTTATGTATCATCCATGAGTAAAATAGTTATGTTTATGTTTTCAAACAAAAGAATTACACTGAGAACTGCAGTCTGTATGTCAACTTAGAACTAATCAGTTGATATAAAATATATGAATAGTAAACAATTCAAGATATTGAAGAAAGTTAGTATCAATATAAATGTAGAATTTTTCATTCTAAGAAAAATGCAAAATCATTTCTTTCCTGATTTTAACTGGTTTATATATTTCTTCTTTTGAAGACCCCATTAATGGGATTCAAAGGTCCACATACTATTCATCTATAATTCAAAGTGATTTAACGAAACTTTCCAATTAGTATTTATGACTACATCAGAAGATTGGGGAAGTTTTATTGCACAAAAAGATGAACCTCACAATTACAGAGGAGTGTCCAAAGAAACAAAGATAGGGACCACTAACAAGCCAGATATAGCCAATTAATGGAAAAACTACAACTGTTTTGCGGAACTTTGCGTGTTTGAAAGTGAAAAATGTACTCCAATATAGACGCCTTTTTCCCACGAGAATCTTGGGAGACAAAGAATGGATAAACATCCCTGAATAGACAAACGTGAAAGTAATCGCGGAAGGAGGAGTTAGAAGTAGCAAAGGAAACAATTAAAACAGGGATTTTATGACTTGCGTTTCCACAGCTACTCTGTACAGTGCTCATTTGTTTCAAGGTTAAGAGTGTCCACAAAAGATTTCATTTGCCGATATATCAGATGAAAAAGCCGCAGCATTGTCAGATTTGTTCTGGAGAAACAATGGCTTAGCAGTATGGTTTGTGTAAGATAAATAATGGTCAGCAATGGCCAGTGATGGTCAGTGAGGGCGATGGCCAGGCAGCTTATACTTGGGTAATTGGGCAAGATATGAGAGCTCTATAGCCTCTCTGTACCGCTACATATTGCTCGCTTTCACAATGAAATTAATTACTCGTATTGGTTGACAAAGCTCACTTCCATTCATTAATCAAGTGTTTGCCATTGACATGCGACAACAAAGTTTATGTCGGGTTTTGTTTCAGTGCCAAACAATAAAGCTTTATGCATGGTTCCTCTCTCGTTTAATTTCCAAAATTAATTTCTAGTTTCAATTAAGCCAAATTTTATCACAAAATTTAATCTGAAAGGGTTGTAGTTCACAGACAATTGGATGCCCAACGAGGGATGAGAGTCGTCCGTTTCAGTTACCGTTGCTGGGGTAGTGTTTTGCGGCACTCATGAATGTGTCGTAGATGACAGATCTAACGCCATTGTATCGTCTCATTTCTGCAGGGATCTGTCCTGTGTATACTCTCATCCCAAAACGCCCACTCGTCCCATATTATCTGCACATTTCCATGAGTCCTGGTCCATTTCACCTGTCGGGTGGAGTAGCCCAGGTGCAAACTCAGACACCTGTACTATGTGCCGAGAAGGGGAACTGACACACCTGACACATCGCAAGGTCAAATATATTAAAACAGAAGGTCATCACAAACTCTTTTATTCAATGACCTTGAAACATCTCTGGCTTATCCTAGGAACTCAAAGGTCACTGCCTATGACCTTCATCACTGACTTGTAACTCATGCAGTATACAGGAAGTTGTCAATGATGTGGGTGCATTCTGGGAATGGTGATCTATTGTTAACTCAGTGTTAGAGAATCCTGAGCATCCCAAACCCACTCCATAGTATATCTGGAATATTCCAGGAATCTACCCGGCACAAGACTTCTCAAGTGCTCGGAATATCTGAGCAAGATGGCAAAAAGCCAGGGTACCACCTAACCAATTCAATGGTCAAAAGTTGTAGACAACCAAGTCTGGTCAAATCATAAAAAACAACTTAGATTAAAATTGTAACAATCAAAGAATAGCAAAACACCACGAAGGACTGGTTTGAAACATTTGAAGATTTGATAATTGGCACCTATTTTGTGTGCTTGATAAAAATGTTACTTTACTTTCTGAAAGTATAATATTTTTTTTGTCTGCAAAAGAAAGGGATGTTACTCTCAGAGCATTTATAAGGGGGATGTGCTAAGTGTATACCTGCTGGTCTATGCAGCACTCTCTATCCTGTCCTTGGTGGGAGAGTCCAGAGAATCGGAGGTCCTGCGGTTGCTGTCCAGAGAATCTGTCCTTTGGGGGGCGCCACATTCCTCCTCCTCTTCCTCCTCCTCATCCTCGGGGTCCTTGCGTAGCGCAATTTGGTAAGCTATCTCAAATGCTTCCCCCAATGTCAAGATGATCTCAGTTGCTAGTTCCTGAAAGGTATATAAAAATTCACATTGAGTTCATTAAGAAACAATGTTACTTTGCAGACTTTAACCAACATAAAATACTCTCAGACTCTGACAAACAACTCAAATAAATATATACCATAAAACTGGACTGAATTGACTGGACCTTAACATTTATATATGGATACGAGGCTGAAAAAAGGAATGTATTACTGATTGTCAAAACCGATAAATTTATACACTGACAATGACAGGTGATGAGTGTCTTCATTTGGGCATACAAATGTTCATAATTCAATTAGTGATTAATAACCTTATCTGACTATCTGATTTTCTTAATCAATTTTGATAAAGTACTCCCACAGTTGTATGATTAATAAAATACTCCCACAGATGTATGATTAAAAAGGTATTCCCACAGATGTATGAATAATAAAGTACTCCCACAGATGTATGAATAATAAAGTACTCCCACAGATGTATGATTAATAAAGTACTCCCACAGATGTATGATTAATAAAGTATTCCCACAGATGTATGATTAATAAAGTACTCCCACAGATGTATGATTAATAAAGTACTCCCACAGATGTATGATTAAAAAAGTATTCCCACAGATGTATGAATAATAAAGTACTCCCACAGATGTATGATTAATAAAGTACTCCCACAGATGTATGATTAAAAAAGTATTCCCACAGATGTATGATTAATAAAGTACTCCCACAGATGTATGATTAATAAAGTACTCCCACAGATGTATGATTAATAAAGTACTCCCACAGATGTATGAATAATAAAGTACTCCCACAGATGTATGATTAATAAAGTACTCCCACAGATGTATGATTAATAAAGTACTCCCACAGATGTATGATTAATAAAGTGCTCCCACAGATGTATTATCAAGTCAATTGGTAAAAGATACATATTTGAAAACTTTGTTTAGAAAATCGTTCATATGATTGATACAAAATCATAAGTAAAATTATGAAGAATCCATGTGTTTGATTATAAAATGAAATATCTATTTTTTTATACTGGCATCAAAACTTTGGTCTCTTAAAGTATAATATTGTCCATATTTGCAGCATTGAAACAACATTTATCTTTTTCATCTTAATACTTAAAATTAAATATTCTCAATTGTGACTGTTGGACTGATCTTCACAAATATTTGTTTGTAAGTCCTATGGTATTTATTTAAACATCTACAAGCTATATATACAAACCCCAGGCTTAAAATTTGCCTGATTGGCCAAATTATTATGATATAAAAAGATTAAATAAATAGAGACCATTTAAAACCATTTACATTGTACTATGTTTGATATAAATCTGACAAGTCTAATTTCATTATTTTTATCTCTGATATCAATGTGATCAGAATCATAAAAATCCCATAATCTGGAGACATATAATGGTCATGTATTTCTTTTATTGCACAAAAAATATTTATCTTGAGAAGGCCTAAGTTGTAATAAAACAAAGAAATGATCCAGGCCCCTGTTTCATTAACTGAAATGCCATTTATCTTTTAGGCAAGTGGAATGCGAAACCACAAATCAACATCAGGTTTGAAACACTTTTCCCTCAAAAGTCCCTGAGGTTTGCCTGAGGAATTCCCCCTGGGTATTGTGATTGAATCAGACTGCCCTGTACCCCCTGTCCGGGCTGGGCTGTCCTCCGATGAAGGCAAGCTGCTTTTACCCACCACCCATCTGCTGTCAGCACATCGGCTTAAATCAAATTAAATCAGCAAATCTCCTGTGTAAAGTTTTGTTTTATGTGAGCACATTATTATGAAGTGATGATGAAAGGTTATTTATTTAATATTATTGTCAATTTATCAATCTGCACTTGCCTTGAGAACAAAATGGCAAGTTTTCATTAACATTTGTTCAAACTTCTGCCGGCATAAATAATAATAATTTTGTTTCATGCTTGCAAGTGTGGGACACAATATTCTTGATGATAATTTTCTATCCAAATCAGAAAAAAATAACAAAATCTTTTATCTGTTGTGGCAATTCAGCAATATGATTGGATGAATGTCGTGAGGATGTAGTTTGTAAGAATAAGAGAGGTTACAAGGGTTTTCAACAACTGCTCGTACACAGCACTTCAGACATAAATGTCCACTCAAAAGCCGATCTCTGTCCAAACAACATCTCGGAAACGAGCAGAATTTGGTGAATATCTGTCAACAAGGTTAGAGCATGTAGGAGTATAAACTACACTTGAGATGGAGTGGTCTCTCTCAAGTGCGGATTCAGGTGTGTCAATCGGGTGAAAAGATATGCGGGTGGCTTGACCTCTGGCGAGCGTCGGTGACCTTGCAAGTTGGACATCACTCTTTGCCTTCAACCCAAACACATAGATCGTCCTTGGTGCATACTATTTCTCTTCGGAGTGGCTTCAAAATCGCATTAAATAGACATAAATTGTGTTGGTATTGTAGTGGGGCACTTGACGCTCTTTCAATCGGCTGTTTAATTCCTGCAGTAGGGCGGCCATTATTCATTCTCTCTCAATGTGCCTCATCATACCCCTCGATGAAAAGCAAATTTCTCGGACGTTACCTAGCAAAGCTCACTCTAGCTTTCCGCAGCACAAAACATTGCGTCCCTGGGCATGACAGGGTAATGTACTGACTGATGCGAGGGGGAGGGCTCCTGGCTTCTACCTCTCTATACTTAATTCTCAACACAGAAACCCATAGTTTTGTAGTAACTCTCCTGAAAATCCTCCTTGCTCAATCAACACAATTTTATCCAGGCAATACATTTTTTTAATTAAAGGTTTCATTCCGATTTCGCCTATATTTTCTCTTGTGATTCTCAAGCTAAAATAGATCTAAATAGAAATAGATCTGGAAAACTTTGATGCAAAATTACCAATTGATGGTCAAGACTGACTGAGGTTTATTTGTGGCATGGTGACAATTGGTAAGGTTTGATTGCTCCCGGTGGACTTTTCATTATAAAGTCCCACTCCCCCATCTTGTGTGGCCACATTGACAAATCCCCAACCAAAATAGCATCAATCACACCAAACACCATCAAAAACACCATCCAAATCTGGAATTGTGCAGATGAAGTGAAAGACGCTTTATAAAATGACACTTCTATGTTATGAAACTGACATTTGCGAGAGCAGATTGACAGGGAGAAATTGAATGGTGGCTGGGGACGGGGACGATCACTTCTCAACGGGTCATTATCAAACTCCTGAATACCACCAAACACTTAATGTTTGGTTCTACACAACATATCTGTGGTCTTATTTCTAAAACTTGTGATTTAAGTCAATCTGTCTGTCAGACCTTTTGACCTTTGTGAAGTTGTAATTATGGCCAATTGTTCTGCTAAGATCCTGACCCTCTGTGCGCTGTAAGAAATGCTGACACTTATTGTTCTCAATGCTTTCTTCACACCCGAAGACAAAAAAAAACTAAGACAAAAAAAATCTTCAATATTTTTTCCCTTATGAAAGTTTTGACATTTTGTTTATAATGAGAATAAAAATATAAACAGAAAATCTTATTGAGATAAAATCATCCAAAATAAAAAGTATGACAGTGTATATCACACATGAAACTGACCCATCTAAATTCATCTAGATCTTTTGGAAAGAAGAGTTTTAAGTCAAGAATCTATTGTTATGTAATCTGTGATGCCATATTTACACAGATGAAAGTAATTTTTGTCACTATTTGAATTCATTAGGTGTTTTTAGCAGGGATATTTATTCAAGTTACGAGCAGTGTATACCTGCAGGGAAAGGGGGCTGATGACTAAATCTCGGAGGTAGTCTTTTGTTTAATCACATTGCAGGATTGTTTATGTAGAGGTTCATGGATACAATACTGAAGAGGGATCGCCTGGTTAGACACGGAGTAAACAGGGCCGCTACCTTCAGCCCAATCTTTGCCGTCCCACCACACGCCGTTCACACAGGTCCACCACTGGGCCACCATTTTCATCAAGACACAATTACTCTCTCAAAACACTGCTGCATCCCGCGTTGATCTTGGCGTTTACAAAAATATTTGTTAATAACCTGGCTGTATTAAATTGTGTACGGTTGAGTGGAGAGTTTTGCATGTGGGGCTGACAAAATGTAATATATTTTGGTTGAATCTGCGGGAGGCTACCACATGCGGGTGACGAATATTGTCTTGCCGCCTGACAACTGAGGGCCGTTTTCGTCACACGTTTCGGCAGATCATTACTGATATTACCCTTCTGTTGTATCACCCGCTGACTCGGGTCAGAGGTCACCATATTGGTTCATAAAGAGCCTGGTGCATATCAGACATTTCTGTACGACCATGTGGACCGTCTATAATATCACCCGAGGGCTGTGAGAAAATGAAAGTCTTGATAATCAGTAGCATTTCTTCGCTTTTGTTGCTCTTTTTGTAGGTTTTGTCCTAGCTTTGAAGTTGCAAAAAAGCTTTTTAGAAGACACTCTCCCCATTTGACCTTAATTAGTGCAGGAAAATTTTCTTCATACTTTGTCATTAAAGCCTAGAATATGGTCCTGAGAAAGGCAGCATTTGTGCCGTTTAATCGTCTCCACCGAAAGCTTTCATCTCAGGCTGACCCAGCCTCATTTCCATTCTTGCCCCAGAATTCCTTGCGGCCCACTTGCATAATATTGTTCTTGCCTATTGTTTCACTTCTGTAAACTATTACTCGCCACATTACACTCAACAGCGGAGGCACAATCAGCGGGACTTAAAACTGCGTCCACCTCCAAAAGAAGATTTCAACACACAACAAACTGCCAGGAGACTCTCACGAGGAAACACACTTTCTGAACCTCAACATTTGGATCTCGAATTTAGGGCATGACTAAGCAATTTTGGCACTTGGGTATAGAATGTTGTTTGTGGCTTGTCTTGTGCCCTTGTACCCCTCTCTTCACCACATATCTCTAACCTCTCGTATACTTCATTTAAACTTCATAACTCCCGCTTTCCAGGCTTGCCAAGTGTTTTCTCATACTGGAGAAAACCTGAAGTCCAGAGCCTGTGAGGTAACTAGGTGCATCGGTAAAAGTAAAAGAGCGCCGCATGTCACAAAATATTAGGCTGGGATAGGCGAGTGAAGGCAAGCGCACATCACTGTTGCTCCACTCTGTTATTTCTTGCCATATTTCTGGGGTAGAATTTCCTCTGATAGATATTAACCAATGGCACAAGTCATTACAATCAAAACAAAAATATTCTCCTCTAATGCATTTTTCTCAACTTCAAACGGTCAAATTTAATGCACAAATGATTTGAGTAAAGAAGCTGGGGTAGATAATCATAAAAGAATAACAAATCTTAGACTATCTACACTCTCCATATTGGCCATATTTTTTCACACAACAAAAGGCATCTCTTTTACTTAAAGCGAAATACTGTTGCATCAAAGAAATGATATATTTGAAATACTATATGTTAAATCATACACTTGTTTTAGCAAATTTAAATGAAATGCAAACAGGAGGCAGAAGTGCAGAAGAAACATCTCCCCATGAAGAAGCACCTTGTTAAGCGACAAATTTCAAATCAAACTTTTGCTGTCCCTGGGAAAGTTTTCTTCTAAACACTTCACATGGACATTATTTCTCATATCGCCGACGGCGATGGGTGTCACAGACGATTTCTACCCAGAGGGGGGGCTGTGATTTCAGGACATTTGAGAAATTGTTGGGAATTCATTACCAAATCTAGGGTCCTTTTTAGCAATATGCCACCACCAGCCCCATTGAGGGGTTTGCCAATCTGTGGATGGCCTGATGACAAATCTCATTGCCACTGCCTCTTTGAATTGTTGCGATTCTGTATAAACACTATGACCCGCATTTTAAAGAAGTGCGGGGTATATAAAAGAAACAGTGTGGGCAATTAAGATTGCGGCAATAGTTAGTGTCAAGTTGTCAATGTAAGTTTGACAAACTCGGGGCCAGCCCCCTCACACCTGCGAGTCTCAGGCCTTGATGACAACGCCGCAAGATTGATGAGTGATATCATGCCGGGAATATTGTTAATCACCAGGTAAACGTCCAAGCCTGGGGTCTAATGGCCAATATAACCTTGGTCAGATATGTGGTGCAAACTTTGACCCTGGAGGATCCCCTGGCCTCTGTCCACCTGTGAGAAAATGTGGTCAGCTGTCAACACCTCATCAGCAAGTGGAGTGCCTCATAAATTTGAAAGAGATTTCAGGCTCAGAATGTTCCCTTTAATTCTGTGTGAGAAAAAAAACAAGGCAACAAAAACTCACATTTCACAATTTTTATGCCTTTCGATCATTTCAGACATGATGTTGGAGGAGGTAAAGTGTGCATATTTTGTATGTCTGGCGTTACCACTGGCTTTGCCAGCATGGTAGCTGGCTCGTATTTGCGACCATGAGATGCCATGTTAGCGGGGATTTTTCTGCTGTGGTTTTCTGCGTTATTTGATGCGGCGGGAGGCAGCCCAGCGGTCCAGGGCAGTCCCCATTATGGTGGTCACTGTTCACATATTGTCACCCGACACCTTTCACAAAACACCAAGATTGTCCATTACCTCTGGAAATTGTTGTTCTCAAGAGTCGCCGTGGGGACACCGCTTGCGGGGTATTAGTCATTTACCCCTGTCTCATGGTACTATATATCTACCCCACAATCTAAAGTCAGTCAGCGCGTAATCACCCTCATATAGCTATGTCTTAATCTATTACGCAGAGAACATTTAATGCGTTCCTAACTACCTCACACTATTGTCAAATCACCAATTACTATTCCCACCATGACTATTTGCACCAAAAAATGAAACAAGAAATCTCAAAGGCAGTTTCTGATTTTAATCACAGATTTGGCCACAGATGTTTTACCTTCTACCCCAGTGGCAATTAACTTGGGCCAGATACAGGTGCAATCCCTCGGGGCATGTTGTTAATAATTTAAAGACGACACTGTATCTTGTCCAAATTTCTTTGAGATTTCTCAGCGATTTCCTCCCCTCACTTTGCAGCACAATGCGATTTGTCACCTTTTATCTTCGTGGATACACCTACTTTTTTACACCCCATTGAGACAAAAACTCATCCTTAAGAATTTCACAACCTCCTCTATAGTTTCTACCATCATATTTTCTACAGCTTTCATCTAATTGGCTAGAAACTCTTGACAATTTCAGACACAAGAACTGTCCGGGCTTTATCCCCAAATCTTCCCTCACTGTTCCTGCACTTCCCGGTTAAATCGGCCATGAGCGGGAGGCATTGTTCCACTCAGCCTAGGCAGGGCACAAGTTATTCACATGAGCATATGCTCCTCGTAAAAGATGCCATACCAATCTCACATGATGTTAAGCAGTGAAATACTTGCCTAGAAACCTGCCAAAAATCCTGGCAAAGCTGACACCTGTAAATTGCAACTTCTAACACATGCCAAATATTTTCAAACATTTTCTGAATATCTTAGATATCTATTGTGGCAAGTTTTAGAGAGCATCAAAATTGATGGTTTATTCGTTCAGCAAGTGTTTGTTTATTTTGTGTCTTTTGATATCAAATATCAAACAGTATTTCAATAAAAGTTTGAAACAATTAGAAAGAGCTAAATTAATCTGACAGTTTATAATTTCTCACGGGTATGATAAATTGTCATTTTATGAAGAACGTTACCTCAACTTTATTCAAATTTAGGTCCCTTGAGAAATCAGAAATGAGTTCAAACACTATTAGTTTTGCGTTTATCAATCTAAATAGTTTTCACTCAAGCACTTGCGCTTCTCTCAGGACACCATCTTGTGTTTTCTAATTCGATTACAAATTGTGAACTGGGTAAATTCTTCAGCAGATTTTAAAATTTAATTGCAAGGGTAGAAATGCAAAACATCAAAGACGATTCTGAGAAATGGTGTGCCTTACAAATGCTAATAGTGTTAATATGAAGAGACATCAAACGTTTGTGACACCGCTGTCACTGGGGTGGTAGAGTCTGCTGGCGGGATGAAGCCCTAGTTACGTACGTCCCCTAAGTATCGCCATCGCTGCCCGCTTACTCACCATATGGGCTATGAAGAGGGTTTAGTGAAAATTGAGCCGGACTCAAGAAGCGGCTATTTCTTGTTCTAAAGACCAGATTAGGGTTTAGTCTCTGATAATAACAGGATTGAGTGACAAGAAAAGAGCGAGTTGGATATGTATTGTGTGCAATTATAGCGCTAACACTTCATCAGTCATGTGAGTAATATACTTGACAATCAAACCCACCGCCGCCCTAACACCCTCACACTTCCCCTGCACTTTAATACAACAATTTATATAAATCTTTCTGCCACTTTGGTGATATACTAAAACATACTACCTGTACTTTACTTTTTTATGCAACTCTACAACTGAGAGCAAATAATTAAATTAGTGCAGATTACAAGTATAAAGGGAATTGGTTGAACATGGTGATACTGTCTGTCTCATGATTTAATCTAATTGAGTGCATCATTTCTATTGATATCTAACAGGGTTGTGAACCAATTATGTATTTGCAAATATACTATCATGATCTAATTGTTCAGAAAACAGGCATTCTATGCAAATCAGAGTGCTACAATCATTAGCCTCCTTGACAGAAGCCAGATAACTTAGCGCCTGTCAAGAGGCAAGGCTGATACGATCGACAGTCTACATGTCAAGTGTAATTTAGAAGTTTGATCACATTTTAGGACGGCAGAGTGGGGAGTTAACGCGGCCCATCATCATTGGCTTGACGTCCAAATAGGCTGCAGAATTTTAAAAAGCGGGTGTTAATTCTATCAGTGACCACGAGACTTGTGCTAAAACACAGAGCTTCGATCGCGTTTCAATAAATGAAATTACATTTTCTGCTGCAGTGCCTCTGCACAAGTTCACACTGGCAGGGACTCGGAAATCGGAGCCTTCATAAATTTCACAGTCACCGACTTTCATTCAAAACAAGGCTGGCTATTTGGGTGTTGATAAAACTTACGACAGGCTGAGCCATTGTTGGTGGTGCACAGGAATTAATATAGCTCGCTGACAGGAAAGGAACTGGCGACTGCTTCGGCACCAACATGCGTCTGTCTATGATTGATGATGGCTTGTGTCGCAAAACAATGCAAAGTGAGGCAAATAAGGCACCGTACGCAGTCTTTATTCCTTTATTCAGACTTCCCCCACACATCAAGCAAAAACACCCTCCTATATCTGATATTCTGCTCATGTAATTGCCACTGACACCGCAATGAATTCCCAAATAAAAAGCTTCTTTAACTACGGCCGTGATAAAAGAGGAGTCAAGGTGAGGTGAGAATGAGGGTGGATCGTGAGACGAGCCTCGAGACCATCTATGCTACCTTTGAACTTTTTGCTGGGTCCCAGCAGGGGTGTCGCAGGTTTTTACCCCGATCCCAGCAGGGGTAACACACCTGAGTCAACAATATCATCTGTGACGATCTTTGACACACACCCTGAATGGCAGCTCTGATAAAATATGACTCTCAACCTTCAACATATGAGCGACCGCCTTTCACCGATCCCCCCTCCCCTCATCAAAGTCACATGGGGACCCTTTATTTCTGCCTGTTCAAAGTGCCAGCTACCCCGTCCCTGTTTCATTTTTCACCGCATCTGATAATGTGAGTGTCTTTCAGATCCCGGCATAGAATTAAGACACATGTAAATGATGTGCTTACTATAACAACACCTGTACAAACCAACCTCAATACATCAACCATTATAAGAATCACTCTCAATGAAATTCGACTTTTATGGTCTTTTACAATTGTGTGGCTTTTCATACAATATTCTACCTGTCTGAAAACATAGGAATGTTTGGTATAAACAGACAGGTCTCCATCTATTCCCTGTTATTAAAGTCAAATTTGGTTGTATTTGGTATTTGAGCAACCCATACACCCACATCTCGATATTTGAAGACAGGCCATAGGCATATGACATAATGTCCGGCCCAGAGACAGAATATGTCTCCAAACACACCTCCGTACTGACATAATACCATCCTACTCATCAGAACAATACTGAGATTGCTTTAAAATTGCAGCCTAAAACAAAATAATTAAACGACCTTGGTTAATAAATAGCACTATATGTAATATCTATAGGGACGCATGCTTATAAACTCATTTACCCAGACTTTTGTTTCAATGCTTTTTTCTTCATATTATATATCTCGGAACGAAAGGTGTATGGGGTGATTTGAGAGTTCAAATTGATAATTAAATTTGTTTTTGATAATAATTTCCTTCATAAATACTTGATGGCACTTTGTTTCAAAGATTGATAATGCACTATATCTTAACATTCTAAAATAATTATCTAATGAAATTTATGGAAATGTATTCATATTACACCAACATTTATATGAAGTTATTAATTACTTGAAAATGACAATCATACATTTCATGAAGCAATATAAACCCCAATTCCCAGGAATAAAATATTCTGAAATATGATAATAAGGTCAATGTCCCAACCAGACCACAACTGAAAAAGTTGGGTTGCGTGACTTAAAAATGTAGTTTACATCGATTTCATTTGGACAGAGGGGGCCTTATTTCCTTTCACTCTTTGTTATCAGGGGCCACTTTTTTCCTGTCCCATATTGTATTACCAATGTCAGGCTAGGTTTGCGAATTATCCCTTCATCTGGGAGGATAATTTGGGTCGTGACACGTACCTATATGAACTTCACCATTTCGAAGACACAAAGAGTTGCCATGCTGTGCATAGCTTTACAGATTTTAACATCAGAATTCTGAATCATACTTTTCAAAAGTTTGTTGACAATGTTTTTGTTTTTCACTGTTTTGGCTTACTTGCATGTCTATTAAATGCATAGCAGATAGTGATTTTAAACATGCAGACCCATTGTGGTAGGGCCCTCTCAGCATGTCAAAATTTCTCATCATATTTGGCTGTATATTAAATAGGTCCTTCTGCAGAGTTCAGGGAGGAGGATTTTAGGATAATCCTTCAACATTCATATTCTGTACTGAATTGTTTTGAATGATTTTGTTAGAATTAGATATATATATAAGTATATATGTATATATATATTAGTTTCCTTTCTCTTTGTCTACATGTAACTAAATATAACTCAAATTAGGAATTATCATCTTAATTTGACATGATTTCTATCAATCTAAAATTATTCCGGAAATTCTCCAAAATTCCACTTGTACATTTCGTAGTTTCCGTGCAGCCTGGGCAGGAGGCCCCATTTTTTTGGTGTCCATTTATACTAGATGACCTGTGTTATCGATTTGCAAACATTTTTGCACATTTCAACATGCAGGAAATGGCAACCTGCCAATCAGCAAACTTTGGAAGTTTATTTCCATGTTGAAGGTGTGGATGTGTTGTGGAAGGGAGGAATAACGCGGAGTACGGGGCCAGCTGTCTGCCAGATATGGCACAGATGAGGCACATTCTCAGCACATCCCTCTGCCACTGTGACAATAATCACACCTTGGGGCTGGTCAATTAAAGGACAAACAGTATAGCAAAGCTGTGGTTTGGAGAAGAAATCAAATTTTGGTAAATTAGGCAGTTTGTAGGGGAACTGAGTGTTGCAGCCATGCGTGCCTATCGCTGATCCCCACACTAGGCACCGGCTCAAGAGTGGGGCACTCTGGGATTAAAATTCCTCTTGTGAAATTGAATTTGACCATGTTCAATGGAAAATTAAAGACTCCTCGGGAAGTGTTCATGCACAAGTGCTTGGCATAACTGCTGCCGGATGACATCAAAAACACAGCCGCCCGACCCACTTCTGGACGTACTATGTGACCTCCAACTCCTGCCTCGCCTCGCCAAGGTCAACACACAAAGATGGAGCCAGGCTTTAAAGTTGCCGACCCACAAATAACGCAATGTGAAGCAATGGTGTTAACAAGCTGATAGTCAAGCCCAGGGATAAGCTGAAGCCTTCCCACCCAGCCACATTCCCTCCATATCTCCAGGTCACTCAGTAAAGTGGTCTGCATTTCCTCAAGACATTAGTTCCCAGAATTCCTTGTGTGATGTCTTAAAAATGATTGGCTGTCCATCTATCACATGACCTCTGGCAAGAATTGCTGCCTTCTGATTGGCTAAGGACAGATCAAAGTCACCATATCAAACTCAACCTCCTTGGATATCCTGCCAATCTGTCAGTCTAAAGAAGTGCCCCAAATCGTTAACAATGTTGGTAGTCAATCATAAGATGGACCCTTGGCCCTTAAGAGCTGCAGGTTTTTTTCTCAGTTCAATAATAACTGCTAGATCCCATACGACTTGATGCTTGGAGAAGATATAGGATGGCCTGATGCCAGACTAAGTGAGACCGAGTGGAGAAATTCTCACCAAACAGAATCTATCGGAGGTGGAAATGTCCTATATAGCCATACCTGCTACAAACAATTGCATCCAAAATGGGATTCACAAATTAATTGTGACTCAAGAGTTGCTAATTAAGATTAGTTCATAATCATGAAACTATTCAAATATATGAGCTCATGGACACATCCACAGGGGTCTAATGATTTACACTGAGAGGGTTGTTGATTGAAGGTTGTTAATGCAAATATATAACAATTAGTTTAAACATTTTCTTATCAGTCTTCTGAATGCCCAATGAGGCTTGGACTCTTGGTTTTTATCTGTTGGCAATGTCCTTAAATCTGATTCATTTATATAGATTCTTGAATAACAAGAAAAGACTGTTGAGAATTACTGGCATAAATGACAAACACACCGGATCTGAGAACACATATAAATCACCCATCAGGAATCACAAGAGACATGCATGACCACAGCAATCACTCACACAGTATCATTTCCATCAACTACCAAAGATGTTTTTCTTAATATCTAGTAATAGTGGTAAAAGTAAATAATATATATGTATAAAGGAATGTGTGTTGGTAGTTTGTACTCACAGTGCTTTTGACACAGAAGACGTGGCAGTAGTGTCGGTTGCTGTCTAGGTCCTTGGTGATGTAGGCAAAGTAGTTCATATGATCCCCGTCCTGACATGCACAGAATATGTTACCTATTTCATGCTCACAGATCACCTTCTGAAAACAGAAAATACATAAAATATGCCATTAGCTGTCCGTAACTTACCAAGGTTAAAATGTGGATTATCAAGAGAAAGATGCAGGTTAAATCCAAGGTTACTATTAATTAATCATGGCATGGCCCAATAGGACTGGATGAATATAAGGCAATAACCAATGTCACGTTAAATTGTTAAATGATTAACAATGCAGAAAGGCAGGCTGAATGTTTTACAATAAAGGAAGACTGAATGCCCTTCAACAAAGGAAGAATGAATGTCATGCAATAAAGGAAGACTGAATATCATCCAAAAAAGGAAAACTGAATGTCGCACAATAAAGGAAGACTAAATGTTATACAATAAAAGAAGACTGAATGAATTCAATGACTTGCTTGAGACAGGTTGCTGAGGCAAGATTTATGTCAGACATATAAATGTTCACCAATATGAATGTGGGTGTGAATTTGGAATAAAATGTAGCATCTACATTCAGATGTTGACTCAGTAAAAGTCATAAGATTCCCATTTGAACATATATCAACATGTTTATTTGTTTTTTATTCAAGAATGCCCAAATGGACTGGAATAAGTAAATGCTTGCACTTGCAAAAGATATGTACAATTATCATTCACAGAATAAGCGAAGTTCAAGAGGACTAGATCAAAAGATAATGTTACATGAGTAATGATATTTATCAAAAAAAGTATTTACTATTTCATTCTATGACAGCTCAAGTCTACAAGGGGAACTGTCAATTCTTTTATTATTATAATGGTTTTATGTTCAGGTTTATTGTGTAATGCTCAGTGTAAGACCACAAATCTACAAATTTATTTGGTCTTAAAAATATAACCAAATAATGTGTGACTTAAATTGGTCACACTTTGATTTTGCCAAACACATTTAATTCCAACGATCGAACTTATCATTTTTTGCTAGATATTTTTAACTATTCTTTTTTCTTTGATATTCATATTACCTTATGAAAAATATTCAAAGTAATAAAAGATAACAAAGACCTTCTGGTCAAGCATGTAACTTATGCCAGCGGTAGATAGGAAGTGACTTAGTATCCGTGCATACACCAGAGGGCTGACACTACGTCCCCAGTTCTGCTACACCCTGGGTCTGGGTGTCCATATTTAAAGCCAGTATTTGTTTGTGGAGGTTCAGTGTGGCAGAAAACACACATGGGAATGCAGCTTGTGGGATATCTTATGAGGACAATGGGATAATTGGCCTCATCTCACCACCTGGGCACAAATACGCAATTGTAACAACACCTAAATCCTAAACCCTGTAAATGTTCCCGTGCAGCCCTCGCAGGCATGCTCCGTGGGTCAGGTCCTTGACAATCACGGCACTGTCAGATCTAGGGACCTTGCTAACTCCATCCCCACTGTTACCACCGCCAAATCATATGTAGCATAAAAGCCACATTATCCACATATAGCACTCGTGCTTCACTGCCGGACATAAAAGAGCAAAAATCTGCCAAATGTAAATAACATATTTCTGAAGATTTCCACATATGGAATTCAATGTGTCCAGCATCAAAGCTTGTAAATAACGACAGAAACCGAGAAATCCATCTCATTTTGAAAACAAATTTGGTTTGCATTACCTTCACGCCTTCTGTGAGGTAGTCATGTGTTTCATACTTAAAAAAAGATTATGTGTTTGATGATAAAAACTCTTTTAAATTACCTTTGATTTGGCATCAATAAACTTGACGCCTTTGTAGGAGATTGACAGCAAAATAACCGGCGACTTCCCCACAGACTCTGCAGACTTCTGAAAAGACAAGCACAAGATATAATAACAAATTTAAATCTAGTCTGAATTGCAGATTTCCTAATCAAAGAATTGGGGAAAAAATAAGTAAACTACATCGTGAGGATGCTATTGTATTTTAAACTAAGAGATTGAAATGATTTAAATATTATTAATAACTACGATAACTTTGTTGAATTTAAGTACTCTTCTTCCATATCTCGGTGTCATCACGTGGCAACATGAATAAGTTTTATTTATCAGCGTGTTCGTGACACTTAATGAAGAATGTTACAATGTTTGCAGCTTGTTTCATCACTATCTACGCATCTATATTAGTGACCCCAGATTAATTAAGCTTCTAAATCAACTAATATAAAATATGGGATTTCATTTAGTGATAAATGACCACAATACAATATTCTCAGTGGTCACGTTTTGTCCAATTGACTGGTCAGCACCCTCATGTGTCCAAAATCCCTGCCATTGACTGGTCACCCCACTAAGCTCTCTCCCTCGATATCCCATAATTATAACTTAAATCTGCCTGAAATATCAAACTCAGACAAATCTGATATCACTGAAGGATGGTGTTTATCCATTGTTCCTTCATCTATATCTATCCCATAATTTCCGAATGTCCCTCAGTGAGAAACTAATCCCTATTGTGTCCATTGCCACAAAACATGGCATGGTCACTATGGTGATGGTCACTACGACGACAACTGCTATGGCAGTTCACCACCAGGGTAATCCCTGCTTAATTTTGTTCTGGCCTTCAAAGTGGACAAAATAAACACAGAATGGTCTTGCTTGACCAGGACTATTGTCACTACAAAAACATTCCACATCGCACATCTGTTGTTTCTTTTCCATAAAATCCCTTTCTTTGATTTTTTTACTGCGAATCGCCTCCGATTTCAAGAGATCATATCCGACACGAGTCTAGGATGACAAGCCATTGCTGAAGACCAGACAAGTTCATTAACTTATACACATGGCGAGGTTTTATTTTACGATCGCTCACAGGGCTTAGATTTGATTGCACTTTTCACTGCAGTAGATTGACTTCCTCTCTGGCTTGTCAGTCACCGGGACAGATCAACATTTTCCCGTACATTGAGCTCCACTGACTTCTACGATCAACATACTTCCTCTTGTCCTTTAGACCTAACTTGCCTTGAAATTAAATTTAACTCCTCATTACCAGGTTTTTGTGCAGGGCAAAGCTTGATTTCATTTTTGTTTGGTTGTTTAATTAACTGCAATCGTGTATATACAATGTGCGAGGACTTGGGCAAGATGCCACGGACCACAATGCGTGGTCATGCACAATTTTCCGAGTGAGGATCGCACCATTTCACCGATCTCCTGGTGCCCTATTGCTCCGTGCCTCATTCGTGTTCAATGAGAATAAGTCGGCACAATAGGGATGTGTCCTGCATTAACACATCTCTGCCTTACCACCAAATTAACTCACAAATAAAGCTAATCAGAGGGCTTTCAGGCAAGTGGGAGTGGCCGTGGCTACTTGGCCGGGTCTTCTCCCACACCTATTAACACTACGTCAATGCCGACCCATTTAGATCTATTTCAGCGTTGTATTTGGTTCACATTGTTGCAAATCATTAGCGTCCCACTTACACAAATGAAGGACTGCTCCAAATGTATTCCTGGGGGGCACAAACCAAGACAGGATTCCTTGTTATCTCATTATCCCTCGGTCTCCTTTTTTGACCCAGCCATATTAGAGTGCGGCACAGCCACACGAGTCAAGTAGACGGGAATATCATTAAATCTGTGCCATTGATCTCATAAGCCCGTCATACACCTCATTACTGGTAGAAAAACTAGCTGAGTCTCATTCACACAGCCCTAACTCGTGTCAATCAAATAGACAACAAAACTTTATTAATCAGCAGGACGGCATACAGTTTGCAGTATTTTACATGTGAAGAGTCTGATGCGTGGCCAAGCATAGCCGAAGTCTAAGGTTAAAATTGACAAACTAGATGAATTCAACAGTAATTCTAGCAATCTTGGAACATGAATGAAAAATGTTTGGTCAACCCTGTAAATTCTGTACTTAAACTTGCCCATTTCTATAAAGAGTTCACAAAGAATGTCTGTCTTGTTAATACAATGATTTATGAAACATTTTCCAATTTCATGCCGAAATATAGGGTTTTTATACTAATATGAATGTGCATAATTTTGAAATTCAATACATAATAGCATGCACTTATTCTAAAATTAATATAAATTGCCTTCGCAATGAAAAAAAGAATCAATATTGAGAATTTTGTCAAAACACAATATCTTTATTATAAATATTTTCCACTGCATTTGCCTCGGCCCCAGTTATCAAAAACCTGTCCCGTGTCATGAGTACACTTTATTGTCAACCTGGGGTAATTCACAGCAAACCTCAAACAATATCTCATAGATTTTCTCATAACTTGAGGGTAACTGTCGAATGTGAGGTATCAGTCCCAAACATTTGATAACTATTCATTGTTGATTTAATTTTTAGAAAAAGGTCTTCACAGGGGGTATGACAGAGTCAACATTTTGCGGCAATAATACGCTATTGCCAATGTTCTAATTTTCCCCGTATTTCCACATGGACGGGCCTGCAATAAGACAAAGGCAACAGTAGGTTAGTACTGAGGCCCATCAGCCAGGAGGATGTTTAATATTTGGCTATGAGCCGCACCCTGCTGTGAGAACCCACTCATATTAGTCCAGCTCTGTCACAGAAAATTATGTCCCTCCAAATCCAGTCAAACCTGACATTGTGAAATAATTGATTAGAGCTATAAACCATCATATATTATCACCCAATCAGGGTCACAAGCATAGATTTCTGAGCCACCCAAATATGAGAGAATATATCCCAGGCTATCTTGTCATGGAATAGAAGCTAGGAATCTGACGGCTGCTACGTCGTCACCTGGTCTTCCGATCCACTGATTGCGTTGACACTTTTTATGAAATCATCTTTTGGGGCTGTTTATTGATTCAATGTGGCATTTGGGACTACAATGGGCAAGTTTGGTGCAAATCTGAGCGCTGATAAAACTCTGCGAGGTAGCTCTGTGCCGATTCATCTGCTGCTCCATAGCTACAACAATGAATCTCAGAAACGAGCAACTAACGCCAACAACTCTGATAACCTACTCATGTGGAAAAATCATCTTTGGAGTTCAATCATGGCGAAGAATTGCACGTCGCACTTGGGGATGGTTTGTGTGGCGATGCTATGATAGACTAGGAGCGGTGGTTGAGAGCTGACAATGGCGCAATCGCTCGTGATAATGAAATAAAAAATCAAACTCATTGATGTGGAGAACTAATCAGGCGTGACAAGGCACCCGTCAAATGGCGAGCATTTATCCCCTACATTTGTAAAGCCCCATACGATGATCATCCCCACATTTGCATAAATCCATCAACCTGTATTTAGGATAAGATTTCTGGTCTTTACATGGAGATAATCCCCTAGGATATAAGGCATGTGTAGCATGAAGTTATGGGCTTGCTCTTATCTTGCGGTATGTTGCTGGCCTGGCTGATTGATATTCCAGGCTCAGTCCTCATACTGCCCGCTTCCTGCATGATAATGTGACGGACTTGTGCGCTCAGATTCACTACATGACCACACTTTGACCTGTGTCATTTCTCACATTTTCTCTCTAATGACGGTTGACATATGTTGCTCTACATGCTCCCCTTGCCTTGACCAATCAGAATGCAGGATCTCATTATCTGCAACATTCGTCTGCCCTGATAGTCGTGTTTCACACCTGTGGTGAACATCCAAACATCGAAACACTCCGACAAGCCCTTTAACAAACCAGATGCAATTGCCTTGCTCAAATATCACAAGTAATCAGAGGCGTCCACCAGAAAAATCTGTTCAGTGCCCATCACCTCCTTCAAAAGGTAGCCACTCGAAAAATGTTGGATCTTGATGCCCGAGAACAAAGCAGGCAATCACAGCTAGGAATTGGTGCCCCCTGTAAAATTACAAGTCATCTCACTTGATGGAACCAAATTACGCCCTTCTTGACTTCTCAGGTAGAAAATCCAAACACCGGCCAATCAAAGTTGAGAGGCAAAGCTTTCTGCGAGATCATCTTTTGGCGGGAAACATCAGCCACAATTGGGCGGGCCAAATTGCATTTTCTGCCGATTTTCAGAATTTGACGCCACATGAACTCTGGCTGGCCTTGTGACCAGTCAATTCAGAGACAATATTGCCCAATGATGGGTAGCATCTTATCGCTGAGGGCCAGTGAGCAGATTGTCTTATCTTGGTCTAAACTTGCCCACATTCTGTATGAATGCTTGCACAGCTAATCCAGCAGAAAATACACAACTCATTCCTAAAAAATGCAGACTTCAAAATATAGTCTTCCTATTAACCTATGGGCCTCTTTATGATTTTATCATGGATATAAGATTCTTGGAGGCATATTTAAAAAATTCCCAATGTCACAACAGTGATTAATTATCTATTCATAGAGTAGACGTATTCAAAACTAACAAATATTTAAGAAAAAAATAAAACTATTTGTGTATTCCTTAATAAAAATAAATTTTCCACAAATATCAGGCCACACTTACATAATTCTATTACAAATATCTGCTAAAGAGATAATTCCTAACTAGGGGAGATGAATTATGGCTTTTACTAGAATTCTGATTCAACAATTTTGGAGGGGTTACACGTGGGGGTTACATCAAGTCCACAATAGAGTTACCCTCGCTGACCACCCAAGGTTGGGCCACCCTACCAGGGACAACCAACTTGCTTGGCCAATAATAACGGAGCTTTCTTAGTGGGGTGTTTACAACAGGGGCGCGGCTGGCCAATTCATGGGGGTGGGGAGGGTCGAGTGATAACTGCAAATATCCCGCATAGAACACCTATCTTACTCAACAAGTTGTGTTTTTGTTTTGTGGATATTTGGGGGTTGAGGTATGATCACCGTGGGGTGGGTATCGAGGTGTGAGGGGGTCTTGCCATTACGAGTGTCAGGGGTGTGGTACTGGGGACACCATCGACACCCTCACATGACACTGAACATCGGATTGATTCACTTGGCCTCTGATTTTCTGACTGATCGCCTGCTCACTGACTCCATTGTAACACATATATGTTGTTCATCAATGCTCCCATACAAATTCCGCAGCCGTTCCTCAGAACAATGGTGGCCAACAGTTGGCTATCACCTGACGAGAGCTCACCGTGAACCTGAGCGATCATCTGCCAATAGAAAGCGAATACATCATCGCCGTCCTTGTGACATTCGGCAAGGTGTGAAGGCTGGCAAGTGTGAACGGCCAAAGATAAACGACCCCACAAAACAAAACATGTGCTCTCGTTTGTTTAACTCTGTATAGCTACGAAAGGATGATCCACTAAGGCATGATGGGAGACTGTGAGGCCTTAGCAACTCTCCACGGCGATGCAATCAGGGACAAAACGCTCCCTTTCAAACTCATCTCAGGTGCTGAATCTTGCCAAAATGACCAGAAAATTAGCAATTACCTGATCAAAATCCACGTCAAATCGGGAGAAAAATGACCCTAGTGCTATGGCTTGTGGACAGATGGTAGGAGAGTCTGATGTATTTGTCTTTTACAATCAGACTTACGGCCGTTTTAGCAATTGTAACTGTTGAGCACCTCGCCAGCCGTCGCCGTTCACATGCTCACATCATGCTCAAAAACTGTGAAATTTTATAGTTAGATGCTAATATGCAAAATGGATTCACGACACATCCTTAATGGAGCAAAAATTATTTCACATTTTGTTGAAATTGACACAAGCTGTTGTCAACATACTTAGCTAGCATGACTGGGTGCGTAGAAATTAACGCTGAAATGTACCATCCACAAATACACTAACATTGCCAAATTGGCCGCAGCCAAGGCCAAACTGTGACTAAATCAAACAAATTCAGCATGGGAAATTGCTCATGACTGGTATTCACATAGATAATTGTCGTCCTTTGTGATCTATGGTTCCTACTCATCTTCTTGTCTCGTCTTTCTGCCTTAACTGATTACAACTCATGTGAATCTTGTTGAAATAAATAAGATACTACCTCTCTGTATGAACTTGTCATCACAGCGCAGAGATTTATTGTTGGGAAACTATAACCGCTTCAATTCTGGTTCCTTATGAGTGCCTATGCTATCTTGTTTGGTTCCTTATCTCATCATTTAATACATCATTATAGAAGTTGACCAGTATTCTCAGAAAAACAATTCTTTCCATGTTGAACAGGATCTTGGTTTTAAGTCTATGGGAATAATCATACAATATTGTTTTGCTTTGAGGTTTTCTAATTTTCTATGACTTGACAAAGATTAGTATTTTCAATGTCAATATATGAACATTTATAATGGATTTCTTAAAGTTGATTGAAATATACCAATAAACATATCAACAAAATTATCCTGGTGTTCCACATTCCAATACTTTTTGAATGAATATCTAATCCTGGAGTCTCTCAGTGACATGACTGGTCATACTGCTGGGCCATGACATTCTAATGGGACTATCAAGACTATCAACTCATATCTCTGACGAGTTCGGTCCTCACCGTGGCCCAGGAGGCAGGAGATGCATTCTCTCAGGCTCCTATCTCTGACCAGTTCGGTCCTCACCGTGGCCCAGGAGATGCATTCTCTCAGGCTCCTATCTCTGACCAGTTTGGTCCTCATTGTGGCCCAGGAGGCAGGAGATGCATTCTCTCAGGCTCCTATCTCTGACCAGTTCGGTCCTCACCGTGACCCAGGAGGCAGGAGATGCATTCTCTCAGGCTCCTATCTCTGACGAGTTCGGTCCTCAACGTGGCCCAGGAGGCAGGATATGCATTCTCTCAGGCTCCTATCTCTGACCAGTTTGGTCCTCACTGTGGCCCAGGAGGCAGGAGATGCATTCTCTCAGGCTCCTATCTCTGACGAGTTCGGTCCTCAACGTGGCCCAGGAGGCAGGAGATGCATTCTCTCAGGCTCCTATCTCTGACCAGTTTGGTCCTCACCGTGGCTCAGGAGGCAGGAGATGCATTCTCTCAGGCTCCTATCTCTGACCAGTTCGGTCCTCACCGTGGCTCGGGAGGCAGGAGATTCATTCTCTCAGGCTCCTATCTCTGACCAGTTCGGTCCTCATCGTGGCCCAGGAGATGCATTCTCTCAGGCTCCTATCTCTGATCAGTTCGGTCCTCACCGTGGCCCAGGAGGCAGGATGCATTTTCTCATTAAATCTGAATATTTGTTCTTAACATTTAATCCCACATCAGAACCTGTTCCTCTCTTATCATTTTAGCCTCCTCTTTTATCTCTATATATTTATATTCCTAATTCTATCAACAACCCCTTTTGTCCTTTTTTCATTCCCAAAGAGTATATCCCATTGTACTTATGTCTCATTAAGCTGAGAAAGTGACTTCAATCCATAATGGATGTTTGGAGGTGTGTTAGAAGGAACACGATTAACACACTGAATGGAGAAAAAGTTAATGACAGAGATGCATATAAACAGTACTGATTAGTACCATTTAGTAATCTTAGTCAGAATGTCGTTTGCCATTGGGGCAAAATGCCCTATTCTTTTTTTAAAAGTGACTGGGGATCATTCTTTTGCATTAATGCATAGGCATGGTAATAAACACAATCCAAGGCTCTTGATGACCAGTACTGTGACATGGGTTTCAGGAAGAAGCCATAAGAAGATGTCCATTATTCTCAACCATGCAACAAAGTCCTCAATAAAAAACGGTCAGCAAAATGAGAGACTGACATGTACGGTAACCACTGAGCCACATCCCAGCCCATTAGGAGGGAGGTAAGAATGGATATATCTGTATAAACATGACAAAAACAGTACAGGAAGGATAAAAGACTAGACGGGGGGTTTCCGAGAGGCAGGATTCAGGTAAGTAATAGGTTGCTGACGTAGCTTCAGCCACCTCCTTCTATGTATGGACCTTAACAGCACAGAAAGGATCATAAGGGATGGTAAGAGAGAGGCTGGAGATTGGCACTGAGGTGTGTTCCTGGTGGGGACTGCGGTCTCCTGCTCTCATTTCCCTTCCTTATCAAACCTTGCAAGATTCTCCATCAGTAACCATCCAATGACCGATATATTCTCTTTCTTTGAAATGCTTTGAAAATCTCACCACACCAAGGTCACTAATTAAAGTATTCAATTTATGATTCTGAATAATTTTTTCACACGTTTTGAATCAAGTAAAAGCTTTCTTCTGGACAAATCACAGCAAGATAATATAGGGCACTTACAGCTGTGGTAGATACAAATTAGGGGGGACATTAAGAACTGGGGGAGGGTTGACTCAGCCAAGTCTGTCGCAAGATGTGATTACAGCGTTGTGCAGTAGCGAGATTAAACCTCATGGACACCACAACAAAACTTCATCAACAAACACATCAGTGTCCTTGATATGCCAAGAGTTGGACAATTCATGTTAACCCAATATTCTCTGAGTAATGAAATCACATCGTATATCGTGACCATTGTGACATGGCACAACCAATGACACCATCAAACCATCACAAAGCCTGGATTTATGGTAGTTTTCTATGACACTTCCAGGGGGAGCTGTCAGGATGAGATTTGGCTAACAGGATTAAGAGAAGTGAACTTTGCCCTGGGGACAAAGACAATCTCTCAAGGTCCTTGTCTCATTTTCTGCCCTTATCCTTGGATTTAACCCCAGCTATGTGCCTGCCCCCTGGTGTTAACCTCTCACGATGACTATCATGTCAGCGACTAATCTGGCCTTGACCAAAACATAAGTTCAATCTGGAGAAGTGGAGGTGGGGGTGTTAGGCAGCAGACGTGAGTGGACAGTGGTCAGCCTGGCACTGACCACCCAGTGTGATGACAATGAAGGTCAGTACAGTGACAGGAATCTCAACTCTCCCCATTCAAAAGCATGCACTGGGAACAAAAACCAAACCAATATAAATTAAACACACCTTTAAAACCTGAATTAATCTATTCTTAAAGGAATCACAAAATCTATAAAATTTCAGTCATTACAATATCCCCATGAACCTCACAAGAATTCTTTTTGGCCTATTATGATTAGAACTCCTTCATCATTCTGAAAGTTACTGTGATAACTTTTTAACTGTCAATTTACATTTGATCCTTTATACTTTCCCTGACATTTCATGGTGACTGACCCTTCTCATATTGATCTCAGAAAGTCAATCCAACTTCATGAATGAAACTTGGAAAACAAACTTTTTAATAAGATAGAGACTGACAAGTGAACAAAATGAAGAAAATTTAAATTTTTTGAAATTTGCACGGCTGTTTGTCTCAGTGACAGTGAGCATAATCTGATGATGGATACCCCAGAAATGAAACACAACATTAATTGTCCGACCAATCACATCTTTTTTGCAGGTTAACACCGTCCGAGCTTGATTAGTTCCTTAATTGATTAATTAAACAAATGATAGATGAGGTGATTGGTATAAGAAGCCGTCTCTATGGCGACATGGGCATTGTTTTGCAGCCATTGTGTTTGTCCAGTGGCGGTCGACACCTGACACATGATTGATGGTGACTTTACTGCTGACACCTGGTGACCAAACTTGAAACTAGTTAAAGAAATAACGCAAATTGTGAGTGGTTCAGTATTTTTTTCAAAGTGGATCTTAAACTTTGGTTTGGGAATCAAAAACTCACCAAGGACAACACTTCTAACTTAAGTCATCTTATTTATAACTTGTATGCATGAAATGATACAATTTTGACACATAAAAAATAGTATCAAGAATGTTTGCCTGTACTTTTTTTTAAAGAAACGATTCTGATTTCTGATATCATATTCCATAAATGTTAACCTTGCTCATATAAAAAATATTATCTTTTTTTATTTTTTATTTTTTTTTGGTTCCTGACCAAATATAAATAATGTATATTCATTCTATTATTGCAACATTTGTGTCAAAATATTTCTTGAGTCTGTTTTGTGTCCTGACAAGATGTTGAAGCCAAACCTTATATGGTGTGAAGACCTGTGCCTATGATCTGATATGTGGGACCAGGGCATACTAAAGTAGTGCATGATACATGGAACTGCCTTCACCCCCTTGATGATAATGAGATGCACATCAGAGGAGACATCAAATCTTGGGCTAACTAATAGTCAAATAATAGTCTGTTTCGGCAATGTTATAAAGAAATTAATGCAATTAATTGAAGGGACTATATTTCATTCTTTGCTGCCAGAGGCTGATTCCTTGTTATATTCTTTGTTTTCAAGATAGGTGGCACTTTAACTGACACTGGCGAAAAATTTCTATGGTCAAACTTAGCTTTCAGACTGATAAATATTTTTGCTTTTTTTGATAAAAAGTGTTACAACTACCCAAGGTCGTTTTTTTCTGAATTTTTGCAGGTAAGACATTTGCAATGGTTTTCAATGGGGCATTGTAATGGTGGTCTGAGGTTGATATGAGTGGTGTGAATTAGCAGAGTGACATCTGGTGTTAATGCATCTTCTTTCCACCAGGTTTCTCTAAGTGTAGTGTACCAACCTTGAGCTTGTTGATGGATTCTTTAGTTGACTCTGTTCCCTGCAGGTGGCGCACCATGGTGGAGCCCAGGTACTGAGCAGAGTAATTGCAGCAGCCTCGGATGAGAACTTCTGGTCGGTGGCGCCACTGTTTGATTGGACTTTCTGAGTGTGCCAGATGAGGTGGCCGAATGCTTAATTGGGGATCCCTCTGTGAAAATGATAAAAAATATAGTCAAAATTTCCCTTTGCTGTTGGTATGAAGAAGTTTTCTGAAGTGCAGAAGAAATTGTGAGACAGGTGTCTTTTAAGACCCATTTTTTTGGTTAAAACTATAAGATTGCTAGAATGTAGTTGAATCTCAGGATTTTAGAAAATAAAAATGTAAAGAGCCCACATGGGGCATACTCCCACATGCATAGCAGGTTGGGGAGTCTGCCTATTAGACCTGAGTCTACTATTTGATATGTGGGACCAGGGCATACGAAAGTAGTGCTTGATAATTTCCTACTCCCCCTTATTATACATGATAATAACGAGATGCAGATCACATTAGACATAAAATGAATCGTGATATTTAATAGCACAATAATGGCTTGTTTTGTCAAAGTTATTAGAAAAATAATGAGAATAATTGAAGGGACTATATATTGATCTTTGCTATCAGGGGCTCATTTTTATATTGCCATGTTCTGTTCTTTGTTTTCAAGATAGGTGGCGCTTTAACAGATCCTAGCAAAAAATTTCAATGGTCAACCTAACTTCATACTCTGCTTTTAGAAAGATAAATATTTTTGCCATCTTATAAGTATTTTTCAAAATACCCTAGGTCGATACGAATATTTTCTATGAATTTTTGAAGGTGAGGCATTTACTATGGTTTTCAATGGGACATTGTAATAGTGGTCCGAGGCCCTATTATCTCTGCTCAAGTCTGACACCTGGTGTCAATATCTAAACTTTGCTTTGTCAAGTGTCCTCTGGTGGATTAATGTCTCAAAATAGGTTGTGAATAAAAAGCATAAATTTAGGTTTACGTAACACCAACTATCTATACATTTTTTTCTGTTTGACACTATTATTCATATACAACAGCACCACAGTTTCAAATCATCAATAATTTTTTTGATATTGTGCCATCTTGAACTTTCAAATAATTTATCCACAAAAGCTCAAGATAAAGGCAATGCAGTACATGGTGACCTATTCTTTGCAGATTGAACATGCTAAATATCATCAGTTTGTATGCACATGGCAGTCTAATTTTGAATTTATTTCGTTGTGTTAAATAATTTTCCTACTTTTTATGAAAAGTCTACTGTACAAGAGTGTAAACCATTTTATTTTAACAGCACAGCATTCTTTCCCTTTTCAGAAGTATTTCTTATTAAACAAAATCCCATAATATTTCACAGACCGAGTCTAGATGCAGTTGTCCATTGGCATCTAGAGTGAGGTCTTGGTCATTGTATCTGGGTATCTTGCTGCCTCGGTGGAGTGAGCGGAGACCGGTGTAGTCTCGGAAGAGGTTGATGTCAAAATTTGGCGAGGTAGTCGTGTCATCATCCTTTATACCGTCATTATCCAGCGGACTTGGGTTCCAGTTCTGTGCAAAGTAAACCAGTATTGCTTTGTCATATAATTCATTTCAAAAAATATACCGGTAAATACCCAGGGTGGCCACACTCTGATGAGAAAAAAATTCCCTGACATTTCCCTGACTCAAAAAATAATTCCAGGTATTGCGGCCTCCATTCTCCCCTACAGCCGCCCATTCCACCCTTCATATGTTCATGATTTGGAAAATATATATGTAAAGCCTGGGAGGCCACAATATTGGAATGATATCTACTGACTAGAACAAAAAAAAAAATAAGTAAGACATGTAACAACATCATGGATATTTGAGCTTCAACTTGGAAACTTTAATTCTTGCAATTATAGTATTAAAGCCAAAGGAGCTCATTTTGTTCCCTCAGTTATTCTTCATCGTGAATGTTTGTTTTAAACCCATCAATGATCTAAAAGTACTCAATGATTATGAAAATGAACAAAATTCCCTGACTTTTCCCTGACATTTCTGTCAATCAGAAATTTCCCTGACACTTTTTAAAATTCCCTGACATTTCCCTGACCTTGAAAAAAAAAGGTTTTTCCCTGACTTTTCCAGGTGCGTGGCCACCCTGATACCAGACGAATCTTACCTCGGAAAAGTTTTGAATGAGATTCTTTTAAAAGAAAAGTTTTGAATGAGAATTTTTTTAAATGGTGATTTATCAATGGAAAGTAATTATGACTTACAATAGCACCAACAATGTCAACAATATCGCTTCCAGTCCCTTGGCTCCAGTTGTCGTCATCCGGAAGTCTCCGTAACGATGCCAGAACGCGCTTCCGGTGCCCTAATGTTGAGATGTCTAACACCTGCATCATAATTAACATGTATTTAAAAGTTTTGTGTTGAAAATCATAAGAAAGTAATTTCAGTGTAAAATTTAAAGAGTATACATACAGTATTGAGTTCTAGTTCCCAGATGTTTTTCACTCGGTTCATAGTTGTGAATCCATTGGAGTGGAACACATCCAGATACTCCGAGAGTCGAAGGGAACGCAACCAGGATTCCACACTGTCTGGCATTCCAGTCTCACCTGGAATATATACATCAAAATTATATCAATAAACTCTCCAATGAAAAAATCAGGCAGGAGTGTTAATGTCTTTAGTTTCAAACTATATTTCACTCAAGTTGAGCCGACAGTTTGGTCCAGAATAATAAGTTTTCTTCCATTCTTCGTTGAAAGTTATAAAAAGAATTAGAGTTTTTCAACATCTTTGTATCAAACATATAAAATGTCTTCATATCTATGTTGAAACATAACACACATAGCCTGTCAAAATATGATCATGTTATAATTATTTAACATGATCCATCTAAGGAAAATAGAAAAACATTCTTGCATACATGTGGTTTAATTTATCAATAAGCTTGTGTGCTGAAATTGTATACCAGGTGGCACCACATGCATAATAGACCAACAGAGGGCACTAGTTGATTGTAAGACATTGAATACATGGCTTTGAAAGATGTTGCACTTACATATAGACTTGATGAGGGGAAGATGCCTGGCACCTTGCAGGATACGCTCCCGATGATGACAGTCCAACACGCCTAGCTCTATCAGGTCAGAATCATCCAAAACATTGGAACTCTGAAAAACATTTGTTCAGAAATATTTTTGAGAATCATTCATAAATCAAACATATAAATCTTTTTGGCTAATATCTACAAGAGGGAGTTTTATCTAAAATTTTGCATCCATGTCTAATTTCAAATCCGACAACTTCAATTTTAATTCTTTTGGTGACTGAAACCATCATAATAATGTTTAACAGAATGAGTTGTTGAATTTAAAGCTACTGACCATAAAATCCATGTCATCAAAGCCATTGGCAACGAGAGTGTTCTCATACTGTGGCAGACCTAGGCTCTCCAGCCAATCCCCAACACTCTGCATCTGACGACCACCTACAGCAAACATACACACGTTTGACACACAGAGGGCGACACTTCAACTTACTGACGGTGTCATACATATCTTACTGAGCCTTTTTTTGGTTTTAACTTAATTACAATACTAGTCCATTAGATGCACATCTTACATGAGTTAACACATAATCTTTAATGCTTGAATATTTTCAGGGGCATGCCATAACATTGTCTAGATATATACATATTTGTGTTTAGAGATATATCAGTTCTCGTACATTATTTGGAGGCTCACTACAAAGCATGGAGGTGCATATATATGTTTGTATGGGTTGTGTGAAGCAAATACATGCAGCATTTTTTGATAAGGATAAACATAATAAAATGGGTTTTTATTATCAAAGAAACCAAGAATGGCAACAAAACTATCAATGTGAGTGAGATACCTGAGAGTAACTTAGCGAGTTGTTGTTCACAATCTTGCAGATAGAGGGAACCACGCGAGATGCCGCCACCAAAGGAAGCCATAATATCTGCGATCTAGCCAATCACATTCAAGTTTACATCGGTGATTAGCCAATCACAACCAAGGACACATCCAGCAGCAGCAACAAGAGAGCCAAGATGATTGTTAGAAAAAAGTGTATGATTTGTGAGTCAAACAGCCAACTACAATTGTAAGGAAGAAATGAAATCTCAGCACACCAGCACCAAACCGCAGACACTGTTGCTATGGCAACAGAAATCAGTTAATCAACTCACTCAAAAGATTAGTGATTAGTAACTGTAACATATAAAAGTGACTGAAAGCAAATCCTTGGCAATTAGTTGCAGTGACAAGAGAAACATTGGCATTATGATCATGTTGCAATTGTAACCCAAAACTAATCAATCTA
The DNA here is from genome assembly GCA_949316495.1 of Amphiduros pacificus. Taxonomy (NCBI): domain Eukaryota; kingdom Metazoa; phylum Annelida; class Polychaeta; order Phyllodocida; family Hesionidae; genus Amphiduros; species Amphiduros pacificus. The sequence goes on from OX439003.1 coordinate 26,652,079, forward strand.
TAAAAAACAAAACAAGAATTCATATTGCCCATGCTTCATTGTCATACTTCTAATCTGGAAATACCCAATCACCTTCATTCCATTTACATATTTTATTCAATGATATTTTGAAATTATGTACTTTTCGGTGACTGAATATTTCTCAGCAATATCTAATGCAAGCGAACATTCAACCAACAGATTTTTATTTGTATCTTTATATTTTTTAAGAAAAAGGATATTCTCTTAATATCAAAATTTCAGAATTGAAAATGTCAATATGCAAAATAAAAATCTTTCTGATGGAATGTCACTTGAAAATTATAAATACTTTATCAACACCAAATACCAAATCAGATGCAGACACATATATATTTACATATATATATATGGAACAAGCCAAACAGCAAACATGTGATCACCAAAGACATCACATGAATGTCATGTGACACACACTCTGCATACAAGTCATGTGACTCAGGTTGTACCTGGCTCAGTGTGGAATATCTGTCTTAATCTCTTCTCAAAGTATCCAGTTTCTGTGAACTCAGTTGTGCTCATGCGACCTCCGCAGCTGGAGAGAATGTCTGCAATCTACAAGTGTCACAGCATACATTAACCATCAAGCACATCTCACTTCTGTCAGCCATTTTTCATGCAAGTATTGTGGGCCATTCACTGAGTGTTGTCCCTGGATCTCACTGTTTTGTATCTGTTCACAGCGTTGTAGGTATCATCTGGGTAACTTCCTCTTGTGTTAGTCCCTAGACTCAAAACAAAAGGCCTCACAAGGGCAAAGTATCTTGGCATTCACTTCCAGTTCAAGATGGCTAATGACTTATGATCAATATACAAGTGATTTATTAACTGAATTGGGAAAGTTGAAGAAATGATAACAAAATGGTCTGCCATTATTCTACTTTTATTCTTAATTTGGTACTTAACAACATTTGCATCAATATTTGTCAATCAAAATTTAGTTCGCATCAGTGTTTGTCAATCAAAATTTAGAATACATTTTGTGAAAAAAATTCAAATTGTATCGGAAGATCTTAAAATGGCAATCACTTTAAAAAAAAGTAGTTCCTCTTTGAAAAATGTAGAATGGTTGTCTTTTAAAAATCACTGAAAGTTTATTTTAAAAATATCATCATTTCCAGATCTTGACAATGACCGGTATTCAATACATGTATCCCTGAGCCAAATTGTCCTCAATTTATGACAAAGTTAATTATCATACATCACTGTTTGCTTATGGGAAACAGTGGTGAATCCTCATATAGCTCCTAGAGATATGATACCAAGAGTAGAACAGGACCACTCCGAAAACCAGTTGACAAGCAGCCTTTGCTAATATTTAAAATCAATATCATACTATAAAACACTCCGAAAACCAGTTGACAAGCAGCCTTTGCTAATATTTAAAATCAATATCATACTATAAAACAGGAGGGTAATTATGGTGTTCCACTACTGGTGCCATACCTCTAGCAATGGTAAATGGCAACCATGTGATCAGAGGACATATGCATGGCAGTTGCATTTGACAACAATATTTTATTGATTAATGGTCAGAGATTACCCAGGGTAAAGGAAACTCTCCCCAGAGGGCACCACTGATCTCATATTGTTCCCAGGTCTGCCATGGGTTTCATCATGGATCCCAAGGGACCACTGCAGTCATTATCATACCCTGACCTTCGAACCAGTCAACAATATTATCTCCAGACTTACCAAATACAGTCTTAGTAGTGTTCTGAGAGCATAATATGTTAATCTTTGTACTGTTCCCTTTTTGTGTGATGAATAAGTATATAATTTTTGATATACAAACTTTCTCTATTCACAATAACATGAATTTGTCTTTAAACGAGATTAAAATATGTTCTCCTACATATATGGCCTAATTCAATCAAATAATTTGTGATATTTATATTCTTTGATTCTTTATAACAGAATTGATGTATTATGCAAAATCATGTGAGTTCCATTTAATTTGATGCATGTTTTATCAAAAGTGTGTCTACGGCACACAACCCCCACACTCACTAAATGTCGACACATTATGCTGGATGTCATGACCACTTAATACCAGCCATGCAAATACAATATTATATAAGCTCATGAAGGAATGATCATTTTTGAAATTTAATTTAGATAATCCATAAGTCAGATGTATATATATGAAGTTAGATATGATGGCAATTAAATGTTATTTAAGATTCAATCAATATCTCTTCAATATTAACTCATGTGTATTAATTTGCATGTCTGAGTTAAATCACTCACAGTGACTCTGAATTATTAAGTCATCTAATCAAATCAATCCAGTTAAAATGCCATATAAATATGGTAATTAGTCTTGCCATTTGTCTGGTCAGTGTCTCATGCATATTGACCTCACAGATGAAGTACTGACTAATTATGAAGGGACAATATGCCTGCAACAGTTGACCAAGTCAAATAACCCGGGAACAATACAATAACAATTAGATTAATGACAGTCAATCAATCAATCAATAAGAGATCATAACACCATTTCAAAATAATTATATTTACCCTAACCAATTCATTATCAAGCCCATTGTAAATGTTTACTACAAATTACACCACAATAGCACAATGACACACAAGGCATGAAGACAATTCTGGACAATTTCAAGCACGGAGAATTTGTTGCATAATTGTGCAGAATATGACTCATTTAATTACACAAGCACAACATTTGCTTGTGAATGTCATCTGTCAAAATTAGCGGCATTACCAGGCAGACTTGTAAACTGATCCCAGTAGAAACACAATAATCCTTTGTGCAACTTGTAAATGCTTTTAAAAACACTTTTCTAATTTGCAAAAATGAACACAAAAATGCTAACAGATGGTAATTTCCAAATGGAATCAGTTGCCATTTACTTCTGAAAATAATCAATGTCAAAAACTGGTGGAAATACATAATAATTAATATTTTACCAACAAAGGACATTAAATCTGAAATGTTTAAATATATCTCATCATCAAATGTCAAATGATTTTTTTCCTTTATGACATACTGAGAGTATAAAATCATTTAAGGAGACTAATTTATTGCCTACCTTTGCCCATTCCTCATTTTCATCAATGAGTGGACTTGAAGACGTGTCCTCAGATTTGGAAGAACTCTCCCCGTTTGTCACTCCTTTCTTGGTATCCATTTTTCTCTCAGACGTCGAGCCAGTGGCCGTGACTGTTTCACCACACTCCAATCTCTTACTTATCTCCTCCATTACATCTTTCACAAGAGACTCCTCTTTCCCTTCCTCCTTTTCATCAAGAGGGTCAAATCCAAAAGGACCCGGTGCAGAGATGCGTTTTTGTTTGTATTTTGATGAAGCCCCGATGACTAGGTTATCATAAATCTGCGACTTGACCCGTCTCTGACCGATTGGTATTGATCCCTTGGTCAAACCTGCAAGCAGAAAGATGACCACTGGTGATTCTATTGTCATGGCAACAATACACAGTCACTATAAGATTGGGATGAAGATCTTGGACATGATCGCCTTATTACATTGTCATGCAGGTCAGACCCGGCCTATTATGCAGTGGAGGTCGATATCAACATGAATGTCTCGCCAGAATATGATTTACAGACGGGTCCCCTCTCTCTCTAGACTGCAGCTCAATCCTGTTCATCATTTTAGTTATAAACCCTGTCTGCAGCCCAGGATTAAAGGAGGTTTTGCGATATTGAATTAACACAGGATTAGCATATGTTGAGTCTAAATTACTATTGATTGCTGCAAAACCCATCAAAGACATCAATCTCGGCAACTAAGATTTGATTGATCAGTGGAGTGTGCATAATTGCCTAAATAGGATATTGTCTCAGTGATCAGGCCACGGCTGATTGAGCGAGACACTTTGGTCTAATGTGTAGACATGCTGGAGACAAAGTGGACAAGCTCTATAACATGGCATCTTATTTTGGCCCAACTTCTCTAAAATATTCCAATATCCATGAATCAGCATCACCTTAGTGCATTAGCAGTGATCCTATAGTGTACAGGATCCTTGCCTCCAATTTATGTTCATCATTTTACTCTGCATAAATGTATAAAATCAAAAACCTGTTGGAGTCATCTTGCTTGTGATTCAAACTCTACATGTATTTGTGGGACTCTTTTAAGTGATGTTCTTGTAACTTGACAGATTTTTGTGGTCAATATGAAATATTTGTAAAGATCATTTTCCTCCTATGATGCACCCAAAAACAATATACATTCTAAACAAAGCATCAAAAGTATTTCTCTCAAAAATAATCTAATGCAAACATTTTGAAATTGATATACTCTCTCATAACAAACGATGTGCCTCTTTGTCGCACGGTCAATTTTTTGTGAAATAGATAGAATTTCAGTGCCTATTGAATCTTGTTAGCTGTTTGTAGTGACTAATTGTGAGTGGTTCTGCAGCAGACTATTGCAGACTGGCCGCAGTATTGATCTGTCCTGGATGCGGTGTTACGTAGAAATATTGACATACACTGTATGCGAAACTAAATACTGAACTCAACCCTGGTCCTTCAAAATGCAGCGTTAAACTAAACAATCTATAGAATGCTAGCTCTGTTGTCATTATTGACCAATCAATGCATACAGGAAGAGCAAGCTGGACCCTTTGAGAACTACAAAAACATATACATACTGGTCAGGTGATTGCAATAGATGTACTTGTTACTGTATAAATAGTTAGGTATCAATATGCCAAATGAATATATGTACACATATGTACATAACCTGAGGGTATGCTATTATACCACGGTTTCTGTCACTTACATATTGAGACAATCCTACCTCAGGATTAAAAGCTATATTCCTGCTGACCTAATTAACCTGCGGCTTGCTCATACTTAATGGCCATTCCCTGGAAAAATGAGCATTTAGTACATGTGATGACACATTATTGACACAAATGTGCAGACCATTTCAAAATATTTGCATCACCCACCTGTGCCATCATTGTCTGTTTTATGCAGCCTATATATTTGGTACTATGAGAATCCTGCTATCCTGGCACTCTCATGTGCAGATCAAATACGTCTCGTATTCATGAGAGAAGGGCAAACACAACACCCAGCGCACTGAGTTAAGTGCAATAATTCGCTTTGCGTGACACCTTGGGGCAACCTGTCATCTGTTGCCAAGGACCTGCTGTGGTCGCTACGGTGACCAGATGTCCCGCACACAATCACACCTGCATTATGATTGGTCCTCACCATAACAAATCATTGAGATGACATTCTGCAGCTGATCACGAAACAATACTCTGTATTAAAATGTGCACACTGATTTAACAATCAGACCAACCGTCACCTCCTTGTAGATATGATAGAGACTGTAAGAGGTGGAAACCTGAGGCTCGGTACTCACTCCCACCCAGCTCATTCAGGTCATTGTCCCTCATCTGGGTCCACCAATGTCCACCAGCTCATATTACAACCTGGGGCACCTGCAGGATTAACAACTGACCTACTTCTGCACAACTTCCAACAATCCATCATCATTTCCTACTCATCATTAACCTTTGGAAATGTTTTCATCTCAAGAAAACATTTCTCTGTCTCACTCATTAAATGATGGTCAATAAGTCTAAAAGTAAATATATTTGTTTCAAATAAAAAAGCTATTTTTGCAGGGATGTGAAATTCTATACACTGATAATTTTATGCATTTCCAGTCAAAGGGTTAAGGAGATCATGGTTAAGCACATTATCATGAACATCCATTGAGCTTAATTAGGATTAATTAGCAGAGATCTTGTGACAATGATTTGAATAACACTCTGGTAACTAAATCTGATCTCCCTCACAGGCTTATGGGAATTTTGCACTCATGGCATGTGATCTAGTTGCAATTATTTATGACCTTTGTAATTCTGAATCTGACATAAAACAATGGTATATTCATCACATGTTTATTTCTCAACAGAATGGAAATAAATAGATACAAAACAAAATCTAAATCATCTCCATCTCTTTTGTTTCTGACAAGCATAATCCATGCTTCTTGTTATTGATGGCTATGCTGTAGCACCGCTCTTGTTATTGATGGCTATCCTGTAGCACCGCTCTTGTTATTGATGGCTATTTTGTAGCATAGCTCTTGCTATTTATGGCTATTCTATAGAATAGCTCTTGATGGCTATTCTGCAGCACAGCTCTTGTTATTGATGGCTATTCTGTAGCATAGCTCTTGCTATTTATGGCTATTCTATAGCATAGCTCTTGATGGCTATTCTGCAGCACAGCTCTTGTTATTGATGGCTATTCTGTAGCATAGCTCTTGTTATTGATGGCTATTCTGTTGTGTGTGTCTCTTGTTATTGATGGCTATTCTGTAGCACAGCTCTTGTTATTGACGGCTATTCTATAGCATAGCTCTTGATGGCTATTCTGCAGCATTGCTCTTGTTATTGATGGCAATTCTTCCAGTATAGCTCTTGCTATTCATGGCTATTCTGTAGCACAGCTCTTGCTATTGATGGCTATTCTGTAGCATAGCTCTTGCTATTTATGGCTATTCTATAGCATAGCTCTTGTTATTGATGGCTATTTTATAGCATAGCTCTTGTTATTGATGGCTATTCTGTAACATAGCTCTTGTTATTGATGACTATTTGATAGGCTGGGTCCTTGATCCTGATTCTGTGGGAGCAGGCAGATGTTAGAATGTGTTAGCCTGGCATCATGACTTGACAGGTAGGGTATTTTCACACCTGCACATATCATACCCTGCTATCACGCCCTTCCTCTCTACACTCAAAGATAAATAATCTCAAACCCCAATCATGCTCTTTTCTCATATAAACACAAAACAGCAATTTAGGCCAAAATGTTTTATATCAGTCAGTGTCAATTAAGAGCATGAAAAGTTGGTTCAATTTTATGATCAAGCCAAGCAGAACAGAATCAATTTGTAAGCAGATAAGGCCTGGTATTGCCATGTATGTAGTGTGCCCATCGGGCCTCCCTCATCACAGATGCCAGGCCTGGGCAGGATTACATTCTCACACCAGGCCCTGCCCCCATACAACATTCCCCTTCACTTTGTGTGATAGAAACCAAAGCTCAAACTCTCACCAATAAAACATGCTTCCCACAAAATGCCCTCATATATTTCCTACCACACTGGCAAGCTATCAAACTGCAGCGTTTGAGAGATCTTTTATAGCTTTGGTTATATTGCATGTTACCCATTACAGGATTTGGGGTGTTTTTTAAGTGAAAATATACTTATTTTTAATACCTCATGCACAAAATTGTTAAAATTGAGCAATAAAATGCCAAATGCCCTAATAGATTTCTACCTAATAGTTGTGGAAAGAAATCCCTACATCTATTGCTGTGTATTAAAAAAGTCAGTATATGTTTCACCGACCATAACCATTCCTACAAGTACTGGCAGAGTGGAACAAAGACCCACATGTCCTACCACACTTGAGCCATTGTCTACATGTAATCCCTGCCCAGCAAGATGCATGTACATGGTTCACATTGAGGCCAGATATACAAATATATAAACCATTTTTCCAATTTTCAATGTGAACACCATAAAGCATGTAAAAATGCGAGCAAGACATTAATAGCTAAAAGTCAGTTTCATATATGTTAGAGTATGTCAGCTAGTCCACCTTTCCTTTCCATTTTACTTCAATTTTGATTGAACTTCCAGCCTTGTTTCAGGCTTTTAGGACCTCAGAGAAAGAGCCGTATGTACTGTTTGAAATCATTCCTCATAAATATAAACATGTCTTATGCAAATATATATATATATAGACCCTGCCTCCAACCTTGGCCATTAATTATGCACTCAACTAAAGAAAAGACAATATGCCACAATGACTGCTATATACATTAGAGATTCTGCAATATAATACAAAGATTCTCCAATGTACTACAGTCCCAGCTTTCTGCGATCAAACCACTGGCCTATCTGTGCAGGGTGATTCTGTGCAGGGTGATTTTTGTACACTCAGCCAATAACATGCAAGCAGTATTGCTAGTATGTGCCAGTGGTTGCCAGTGGTTCACTACACAGACCTCCTGGTATAGATCCTGGATCGGGTGCCTGAATACCTGCTTCATTTAACTTGACATCAGATCAGAATAGGAATCCAGTCCTGTCTCCATGATGAATTCTCACAGCTTTAAGAAATGCTTGTAATGACAGAGAGTAATACTCTTAAGATTGTGATGAAGCTGACAAAAGACTGGGATTATAAATAACATGACTGGATCTGAGGTCCTCCCAGTATTGTGTGAAGATTCTCACTTTGCCGTTAGCACCACCTGGTGGACATCTGCTGACCACTGTTTGTTTATGTGTCCAGCTCGCCAAGTCACAACAAATCATGTAAACAACATAGTAAACTCTGACCTTGGTCAAGTTTAAAGCTGACAGATGTGGCAAGGAAGCCAGGAATTCTTATTGACACAATAATATTCTCTTGCATAAAATTGATCACCTGCAGATGCTTAACTACAACTGATACAATTTCAAAATAATTTGTGCAGGACCAAAATTTGAAAATTTGCACTCTTGTCCATCAAGTTGATGGATCATACCAAAAAAGCTCCATTATAAATAAAGAGTGATGGCGGCCATCTGTACATTGTATGATAAATTATATTTCAGGTTTACATCATATGGATTCCACACAGTTAGAAGTTTATGGAAAATAGGAAATATACTGACCAGTGGTCATCTGAGGCATGCACCAGGCTTAAGATGATTCTCACGTATCTGTCATACTTGTGATATGAGTTTCACATAAGTTCTGCGGATCTGTTGACTGCCCATAACCTGGCAGTGATCTTGTCAGCAATGACTTCTCCCTTGCATGTATACATGTCAAGGCTGATTATATCTTGTCAACAATACATTCTACACATGTCAATACCACTGATAGACTCTGTCCATTCCCTCGCCCAGACTCAAGTCCAAGGCAAACATGTAAACAGGATTATCTATGATACATACAAGAGGTGCGAGATTACATAGGATTATCTGCATATTACCCTGTGTGTATCATGTGTGTATAGATACAGACAGAACACCCCTCAACATGTGGTATGCACATACCTGCTCCACACACAAGAATTCGCCTGACCACTCTACCATTTTACTATGTAAACAATAACAAGTACAAGGTTGCTAATTCTAATCAAGGCTTACTCAAGCCATGGAGATTGTCTTAAAGTTTTTCTGTGTTTATGGGGAGAATTTCGCTTTATATTGAACTTGTAGTATATGTCAGCTGCTGTTCCTCCATTGCTTCCTATTTACACTTTGATCAACCTTTCACAACAAAAATCCATAAAATGATGTAATATTTGAGCTGGATGTTTCCGATACATTACAAATTTGTATTTTTAATTGCAAATGAATGTTGTTATCATTCCACCTACCTTTTTAATGGTTGCTTTTTAAATTGCTCTCTGTGAATAGGTGTTCAGATATATAGAGTTAGGCCATGAATAGTCACACAGACTGCATACAGCCTGGTATATCTCCTGCAGTGCCACCTCAATACCACACTAACTGAATAAAAATACCGTGAAAAAGGCCAAGGTGTGGAAATGATCTACCACTAAGAAAAATCAAGGAAGCCTGGAAAAACAACCTGCCAGACACGACAGAGGAGAAAAGCATTCTGTAAGTGCGCTCGCTGGGGGTCATGTGGTAATTATGATTGCTAAATTATATATCAAGTGCAGATAGCTGTGACCTGTTTTACCTTCATGCTACATCAAACTTGCATTTGATTTTATTTATGACCCTCAAACATGGCATAAAAAATCATGTATGACAAAAAATGATATCAGTGGCTGGACTGGGAGATGTATGTCTGGTGATAGGGTAGAAAGAGAAAGAAACAGATGTGATATTTATTTGAAATGGATAGATGTAGAGGAGAAAGTGGAGTGTGTGGGCTAACTAAGGGGGAGGGGGGCAGATGTGGGCAGGTTTGGAGGAGTGGAGGATGTGGGCATGTTTGGAGGAGTGGAGGACGTGGGCATGTTTAAAGGAGTGGAGGACGAGGGCAGGTTTGGAGGAGTGATGGATGTGGGCAGGTTTGAAGGAGTGGAGGATGTGGGCAGGTTTGGAGGAGTGGAGGATGTGGGTAGGTTTGGAGGAGTGAAGGATGAGGGCAGGTTTGGAGGAGTAGAGGACGTGGGCAGGTTTGGAGAGTGGAGGATGAGGGCAGGTTTGGAGGAGTGATGGATGTGGGCAGGTTTAGAGGAGTGGAGGATGTGGGCAGGTTTAGAGGAGTGGAATATGTGGGCGGGTTTTGGAGGTGTGGAGGACGTGGGCAGGTTTGGAGGAGTGGATGATGAGGGCAGGATTAGAGGACTGGAATATGTGGGCAGGATTGGAGTGGAGGATGTGGGCAGGTTTGGAGGATGTGATGTGGGCAGGATTGGAGGAGTTGAGGATGTGGGCAGGTTTGGAGGAGTGGATGATGAGGGCAGGATTAGAGGAGTGGAATATGTGGGCAGGATTGAAGGAGTGGAGGATGTGGGCAGGTATAGAGGAGTGGAGGATGTGGATAGATTTAGAGGAGTGGCAGATGTGGGCAGGTTTGGAGGAGTGAAGGATGTGGGCAGGTTTAGAGGAGTGGAGGATGTGGATAGATTTAGAGGAGTGGCAGACGTGGGCAGGTTTGGAGGAGTGGAGGATGTGGATAGATTTAGAGGAGTGGAGGATGTGAGCAGGTTTGAAGGATGTGATGTGGGCAGATATGAGGAGTTCAGGTTTTAAGCCCTTTTCCCATCACCCTTCTCTGTATTAATTCAGGAGGAGGAGGGAGCATTCCATTCCCCTTTTGTACCCCTCATGTCTACTTAACACTACATTTCATTGGCGCACACATATTTTACAGGGTCCAGTGCAATATTTCTGTCTACATATATTAGTTCATGTGCTTGGAATATTAATGCCAGTAAACAGAGCCTCCTAATGCTCATACATCATAGGTGTGACAACATCCATCCGTCACACATCTATTTTACTCCATTAAATCACTATAAATAGAGTCATTTTTATTAAGGTACGGCCTTCTTCTCATTTGCTTTCATATTTATGCCATGTTAAGTTAATTTCAATGATTCATGTATTCTCGCCCCCTTTATTAAAAATATAATCTGAATGTCATTTAAATTTTTTTTGTATTAAACATGCATTTCTAGCATGCTTGTTTCTCTGGTTATGAAAGCGGCAGATACACCTACCTCTTCAATGAGGGCCTATGGTTCACTATTCTATAGCCACATACATGTCTGCAGGGTCATCAGACACCTGTTACATGTCCACTAAATGGTTCACCCTGCTATATCAGGTCCCATATCAAGTGAATGGTTACTTCTAACCTAACACTATTGTCAAAGGTCAAACAAAGGTCCTAGTAAACATATGTCACAAAGGTCAACTTCAGCGTAAATATAAGCACATGAAACCAGCTCACTGTGTGCTTAAGAGATGCCGAGAACTGTTATTGTTTGAAGTTGTTAATTACTATTTGCAAGTAAATATTGTCCTGGTAACATGGTTCTACAGACATACTACAGCTGTCTGCTTATAAATGATATAATGTGAAGTAAACTTTGTACAGATATATCCATTCACCATGTTTTTTTTCTGATTTCCTAGGTGCCAATAAAAGTGCTTAAAAAACTGTTGACACTGAAAATCCCTCAGGCTCCAATATAAATAATAAGGTGGCAATATGACAGATGAGCAAAAAAAAATTAAGACAAAGTAAGATTTATTCCTCAGTGGTAGGTTATGGGCAACACCATAACATACGTAGGTCCATGTATAGGATAGATACCATGTATGATTTCAATAGATTAGCACATAAGATTTGAGAATTGTGGTATTTCTTTCTGAGGTCATTTAAGGATAATGGGTCTGTTAAAATGATGAGTATAGATGTGACAAAGAAACATGGAAAAACAGACAAACAAGAACACATATGCAAAAGGCTGAAAAAAACCTCTCTGACTGAAAATAATTTTTTTTATGATTAACTGACTACCAGGAAAAATTTCCCATAAGCAATATTTCATTCTTTCTATAAAAAATTTCAACATTTTCTGTGTGAAATATGGTGAGCCAATGAGAGTCTAGAATTCACATGCCCCAAGAAATTCTTATCAAATTTGTGATGTGGTCTGAACAACAACTGTCCTGACTTTATATCATGTGATTACAATGCCACCTAGTGGCAAATATCATCCAGACTTGTAAGCACTTACAGCAAATTAAGCTTCCACTTACGACTGCACTGATGAATGAACACAACTTTGAGGGTGAGGTCTAGTCTGCCATTCCACTGTAAACGCCTGCCTTAATGCACTAGCACTGAGCACCAATCCTCACTGCACACTTGACAAATCCACTCTGCTAGAAATCAAACATTCCAGTGACTTCTCATTATCTTATATGAGTGCTATTCCTTTGCGTAGAATATATTTGGGTATATATTTTGTGAATGTGTTTTGATCCTGTTTCGTGTCCAGCATGTGTTCTCAGCATGGCTGAGAGGTTTTTCTTGTGGGTATTAGGTTGGTATCTGTATTCCTGCTATGTCACCTATTGACAGTATGAACACAGAGCCGCTGTTAGTGGTGGTGAGATCTGGTCACATCATATCATAGCAGACCACTCTCCCGGGACTCAGCTGCCGCACTCCCCCTCTATTTGCCATGCATTACTCAGCTACCAGCCTGCATCGCTAAATGAGCTTGTCTTCTGTGTAGTCGCCTCTGCAGCACTGACACTCTCTGGCAAGTAGGTTCTGTAAGCTTTGTGTCCTGAAGGGTGGAAAGGGGTGGGATGTAGGAAGAGCAGTTGTGTGTATTCTCTGTGGCTGGATGGAATGTCTGGAGTGTGAGGGATGCTACAGCCTGATGGACTGTGTAAATGACATATCTATCAAATCTGCTCCTCAAAGGAAAAGTGGGAAGTAAGAAAGAAAGGAAAAGTGTCAGGGAGAAGGGCAGAGTGAGGGAGAAGGGCTTAGGGAGGGAGAGGGGCAGAGTGAGAAAGAGGAGACGAGGGCAGGGATAGGAGAAAGAGGCAAAGTAAAGGAGAGGGGAGAAGTAAAGGAGAGGGCAGCAGTAAGGGAGAGGGCTGAGTAAGGGAAAGGGAGAGTAAGGGAGAGGGGCAGAGTGAGGGAGAAGAGGGGAGTAAGGGAGAGGGCAGGAGTGAGGGAGAGGGCTGAGTGAGGGAGAGGGGCAGAGTAAGGGACAGGGTAGAGTGAGGGAGAGGGCTGAGTAAGGGAAAGGGGAGAGTAAGGGAGAGGGCAGGAGTAAGGGAGAGGGCAGGAGTGAGGGAGAGGGCTGAGTGAGGGAGAGGGGCAGAGTAAGGGACAGGGCAGGAGCAAGGGAGAGGGCTGAGTAAGGGAGAGGGCAGGAGCAAGGGAGAGGGGAGAAGTAAAGGAGAGGGCAGCAGTAAGGGAGAGGGCTGAGTGAGGGAGAGGGCTGAGTGAGGGGGAGGGGCAGAGTAAGGGACAGGGTAGAGTAAGGGAGAGGGCAGAGTAAGGGACAGGGCAGGACTGAGGGAGAGTAAGGGAGAGGGCAGAGTAAGGGAGAGGACATGTACAGGACTGAGGGAGAGTAAGGAAGAGGCTGAGTGATGGCAGTGCAATTTAAGGGCTCACTAACCCTTGCTTTGCCCTCCTCTCACTTCCTGCTTGTGTATCAGAGAGGAAGGTGCAGGGAAGAATAAGATGAAAGAGTTCTGGAAAAGATGAAGACGGGTAACCAAAAAGGGTGGGAAGTGGAAGTAGGATAATGGAGAAAGAAGGAGGGCGAGGCAGCTGGAGTGTATTATAACAATAAAACAAGCCATGGGGAAGAAAGAGGCAATAACAGTAAAAAAATGATTTAGAAAGGTACCATCATTATGCTGCCAAGATAATTGATGGGCATGTCAATTATTATGAGAATCTGTGCTTCTCATTTGACAGCTACTTAATGGTTTGACTTATTTTGCAATTAAATCCTACTTAATTTTGGAATAGACAGAAAAAGGGAATAATTTCAGAATTCTGTGCAAATCATAACCATTCCCCAATATTTGCTGCAGAGTGCATGCTCAAGTTTTGGTCTGAGAGTGTGCGCTTGTGTCTGTGCATTAAGGCTGGGAATGGTCCTGGTGCTTCAAAAAAGATGGGCAGAACAAGTTTGAACTATTACGTGTCAGTGACTGCTCTCCCAGAGGCCTGGAACCTCCATTGTCTCTTACATCACAATCACAAAATCAAACATGTTTCAATTAGGAAAATCATTATCTCTCCAGCTCATCTTTCTCAAAATCAATAACAAATTAACTTTTTTCGTTCTGAAAAAATGTTAAACTTTCCAGACTCTTGTCTTGGGTATAATAAATGAAGAGAATCCAAATAACAGTATGCCAAATTTATACAGAACTATTTTGCTAAATGTACATGCTATCCTCATTCTTTATCTGGCAGTTTAGATAATTTTTTATGAATAATATGTAACTTGTAAAAAAATCAACATCCTCCTGTGGGTAAGATTTACATGTGCCAGTATTACTCTTGTAAAAAAAGAATGAAAAAAAAAATGAAAAAAAAAATGTGAAAATGTAATTTAATTCTATTTTCCATCCCCATCCAATATTTCTAGCCACACCATTGATTTCCTGTTAGAAAGTAATATAACTTAATACTGTGTCACTTCAAGACATAATTCTCAGTAACATGGACCAGTGTCTTATGAGTCATTGAGTCATCATCATTACATAAATGGACATTAATGCGGGGATGCAGACTCCTCGGCTCCGGAGGCAGGGCGCGGGGCTGCCTGTGGGCAACTCTCTCATTTGTCTTGACACAAGACTGCTGCCATATTACGTGCTACTGGCAACCAATCAAAGTGCAATTGTCTGGTTATATCTGTTACATAGTATCAATACCTCATATGAGGTATTGATAGTATGCAGAATATATACATACATAGAATATTTCAGTAATAATTTCTGTGTAAGAGTCACTCAGCAAAATTCACTAAGCATGCTAGGAGACCTATGATTTTGTTATTCTTTGTCTCAGAATGGGGATCAGCAGTTGCAAGCTTGGTTGGTCTGGTTCTGCAACTGGTGCCATATCTTCATAATGCTTAGACTATGCACTATATAATGCACCACAACTGGTGCCACGTCTTCGTATTGTTTAGACAATGCGCCATATACTGTACCACAACTGGTGCCACATCTTTGCGTTATTTAGTCTATGCACTGTATAATGCATCACAACTGGTGCCACATCTTTGTGCTATTTAGTCTATGCCCTATATAATGTTCCACAACTGGTGCCATATCTCTGTGTTATTTAGGATATGCACTATATAATGTACCACAACTGGTGCCATGTCTCTGTATTGCTTAGACTATGTGCCATATACTGTCCTACAACTGGTGCCACATCTCTGTGCTATTTAATCTATGCACTATATACTGTTCCACAACTGGTGCCACATCTCTACTCTGTCATAGCAATCATCGTTCTCTGTGAATGATTGTCTGAGATGTGTCAGAAGCACACATGTTCAGAATCCCTTACATGTGAGTTTAAACCAACCCGTGCACTTTTCAACCTAGTCTCTGTATCCACATGGCGCCATTGTGGGGCTGATACGCAGGCCTGGGTCCCATAAGGCAGCAATGCAGGCTAATATAGTATTAAAATAACTGTCCAATAGGAGCCCATAATCACTCTGCACCGACATGTCTAGTTAATGATCTTCTCATTGCAGCACATGTGGCGCCATCTGAGTCGTTCTGGGATCGTATGATAGTGGCACACATCTACTGTCTATATGCCCATAATGGAGATTACTATCAACATTGGACTTGTGATTTTATGAAAGGACCATTGACCTAATTGTCAGCAATAACAAAACATATTTGAACAAAAAACAAGCATTACGATGCGACTGCAACCACTTGTGGGGTTTAAATCCTCACAGTTAGGCCTAACACGCTTCTCTGTTATACATATTTTTTTCTTTCTGCAATGGAATAATGTTTATGTACAACCACATAAAGTTTGATCTTCAAACAGTTTCAATTTCCCAGCTTTTATTCGAGTGTCATACCATTCCCAAGCAACATTCAAAATGTGTAACCCAGTCTGAGGACTGACTTGCCAAAAAATTCCTTACAACTTTTTTCCTTTATACTTTGCTATCTCAAAATAACGTTGATAAGAGACCTTTGTTTCAACATTATTGAATATGCAGCAAAATAGAAGACAAGAAATTTAAACTTGTTGCTTTCTTTAATCCCCCAGACTTTATGTCACAATTGATAAATTGTCAAATGATAACATGAAAAATCTGCTTGTTTGAGAACATTGGGTCAGAAAAATAGGACAGATAAAAATAGGAAGAAATACTAGCTGAAGTTTAACTGAAAAGAGTATCAATCTGTCTATGCAGTATCAGAGATCTTCTCAGCATCTACAGGCCTCACCTTGCTGAGGTTACTGGGTGGGGGAGGGAGGATAAATGGGGTGGGGTAACCCTCCATACTCCCCTGCCTGCCCACCTGGTGGGTCATGTAGCACTCTACTGCTCTCACCTCAACTTAAACCATCAAGTCTGTCCAGACAAATTAGCAAATCATACCCCCTAGCATTATACATGCCGGATCATATCTCTCAGCTTTTGCTCTATTTTCTGTTATTCTATACAATATATATTTTCAGATGTACTATACATACATCTTCAGATCACAATTGAATAGTTCAAGACTCTATTCAATTTTTATATATAACAAGAAAGTTTTCTTTTAAAAAAACATAAATGTGCTGTGAATGTTGTAAAATAGTATATTATAGTCTTGGAATATTCAATTTTGATTTCAAAATAGGTCATGTGCATATATCAGATATTTGATATTAGAAAGGTTTCACAATGTTGACATAATTATCAGAAGTAAGTGTCAGGAGCACACAAAGTGATGACACTTTTATAACCAAGTGGGACGTCTTCAAGACAGTCCATACCAAGGCATACTGTGCTGTATACACCACCCTTTTAAAACAATATATTCCGGTTAGATCAAGTTCGCACAATATAAAAGCATGACTGATTAATGAGGTTTGAATGAAAATGCAGAAATCAAAGAAATTTTTCGCATTACTGAACTGCATATTTTACTCAATCTTTTTCATGGTTCTTTTCCTAATGAACATATTCCCTGATCTGTTCCTAACATTGTGAACAAATCCCTGATCTGTTCCTAATATTGTGAACAAATTCCTGATCTGTTCCTAACATTGTGAACAAATCCCTGATCTGTTCCTAACATTGTGAACAAATCCCTGATCTGTTCCTAACATAGTGAACAAATCCCTGATCTGCTCCTAACATTGTGTACAAATCCCTGATCTGTTCCTAACATTGTGAACAAATCCCTGATCTGTTCCTAACATTGTGAACAAATCCCTGATCTGTTCCTAACATTGTTCCGAAAATTCTGAACATATTTAACATCTATCAATTCATGCCTTTGAGGTAGATGAACTTCTTTCGATGTGAGCAGTTTTTACCCAGTTTTAAAAGGTTTTGTGAAAATCGGGAGTGTAACACATGAAAATATCCGGATTTGGCTGCCGGTCACTGTACTTGGCAATATGAAAATACAAATTATGATATGTACCAAGTTGTAATTCAGCTGTTTACAGTTTTGTTTAAGAATCCGATAGAATACATGAAAGGTGTATCTCACTGATAATATATAAAATTATTTCCATCATGGTATCCATCATAAATAGAAGGTTTTCCTTGATAGGTTTTGATCATTAAATAATTAGACCAAGATTGAATATATCATTCCAAAATCACTAGTAATCATTTCAATGTGGAAGCATAACCCTAGAAAAAACCCTTAATTTTATTTACCTATTACAAGTTGCTAAGTACATACATTTGAAAATGGGGGTCAAACTCAAAGCCTATAAACTTACTTATAGTATAGTTTATGATTTCCCTTCTTGTAACACTTGGTCACCAGTCAAATCCTAACTATTAAGTAAGTATCTGTCAGGCCCAATCCCCTCTGACTACAGTTGGCTGTCAGTAATGATGTCATATATCACTGTAGACGCAGGTTCTCGGCCTGGTTGGGTGTCTCTACCTGTCAGTGCCTTCCCTCTCTGTCATCAATGCCTGTATTCAAACTGTGCACTGGATGTGAATCGTATGTACCACAAATAACATGCATTTACAGTGCATTTGTATTGATATGTTTTGTTATATGGATCATATTCTGTTATCATCCCATTATAATCTTTACCTACATCCATAGGCAGCCATTTCCAGGCTATTTGATATTGATGTCCAGATCATGACCCCTGACCTCTGCTGTGACCCTAACATTCTGCAAGTCAGGATTGACCCCGGGCATTATTCCTGCAATCAGTCAGCATCAAGATAAGCTGGCTAAGAACACTGCCAAAATCTACCTTCTCCTGTCCCCATGTATATCCTCCCCTATTCCTCGGTCTACCCTCCCCAGAATCCCTTTCTATCATCTATTCCTCTGTCTACCCTCCCCAGAATCCCTTTCTATCATCTATTCCTCTGTCTACCCTCCCCAGAATCTCTTTCTATCATCTATTTCTCTGTCTACACTCCCCAGAATCCCTTTCTATCATCTATTCCTCTGCCTACCCTCCCCAGAATCCCTTTCTATCATCTATTCCTCTGACTACACTCCCCAGAATCCCTTTCTATCATCTATTCCTCTGTCTATCCTCATCAGAATCCCTTTCTATAATCTATTCCTCTGTCTATCCTCCCCAGAATCTCTTTCTATCATCTATTCCTCTGACTACACTCCCCAGAATCCCTTTCTATCATCTATTCCTCTGTCTACCCTCCCCAGAATCCCTTTCTATCATCTATTCCTCTGTCTATCCTCCCCAGAATCCCTTTCTATCATCTATTCCTCTGTCTATCCTCACCAGAATCCCTTTCTATCATCTATTCCTCTGTCTATCCTCCCCAGAATCTCTTTCTATCATCTATTCCTCTGTCTACCCTCCCCCATATTCCTACCTATTCCTGATTAATTTCCCCTATATTCCTGTCCACCCTCCCTGGATCCCTGTCCACCCTCCCTGGATTCCTGTCCACCCTCCCTGGATCCCTGTCCACCCTCCCTGGATCCCTGTCCACCCTCCCTGGATCCCTGTCCACCCTCCCTGGATCCCTGTCCACCCTCCCTGGATTCCTGACCACCCACCCTGGATTCCTGTTCACCCTCCCTGGATTCCTGTTCACCCCCCCTGTCCTCCCTCTCCTAGTTTACTCTCTTGCATTTACCTGTTTATGTCATTACGCTCATGTTAAAAACAATGTGTCAATGAATACAAAATTTTCTTGAAAGTTACCAATCTATTAAAGGATATGATGAATATTATCACTCACACCGGTATCCTGTCAGTTTCAATTCATAATGGCTTAGTATCTTAAGAAGATAACCAAAATGGTCTGGTCTCTTTACAAAGCAATCAAATCATTTCTTTGTTGGATCATTCACACCTGGCCAGTGATGCTGTTGAGGTGTGAAAGTGATGTTTTCCAGGTGTGACAGGCCCCTCCCACTCTCCCAACCTTCATAATCACCCCATGCACTGACATTACTCTTCTTGGATAATAAAGTCTGTACCAAAAAGTGCTGCAGTGTTCTTCCTTAGCTTTAACCTTCTGATATTCAAACCTCTGAACAAGGTTACCAACAATTTTAATATAAACAAATAAAGAAATATTCTAATTGTTTAAGATTTTATCTGCACATGAAAGTGTTTAAGGCCTGCTGGTATTGAAAATCAAAAGCCTAGCTTACACAAACAATTCCTTAATTCTAACAATATCTCAGGAACCAACCATAAGATTTTCCTAAATTTGACCCTTTGCACACTCATTCATACACCTCAATTCACTATTCACACTTTCAAGTTGTATTCTAAAGCATCCTCTGCAGTGTTAAACCTTAATGAAAGGGAAGGATGTCAACATCCAACACAGGACGTCAATGTCTCCATTGTTCTGGCTTAATGATGTCATTTTGTAACATTCTGTAAGGGTGCAACTTATTACAATGTATTCGTGGTAATGATGTTTGATCTCTTTGATCATGAACTTTTGACCTTAGTACTTCATTGAGCATATTAAATAATAATGGATATAAATCATATTAATCTACTGTGCAGGTTCATTAGTCAAACAAAAATTGGTTCATCCTGCCAACCAACAAAATTAAAATAGGTTAGTCTTTTAGGCTTTAGGGTTAAAGATTGAATTACATTTCACAATACTTTCAAACATGGCCAATATGGAATGCTGTGACACTACTTTGACTTACAGACTATTCAGTTTAAACTCAGTCTGAAAGGCAAACACAGTAATCACAACAAAAATTATCACATGAGAGCACATCTGTTTGGTATATATACTGAAGCATTCAATCCTACACAACTAAACATTTCCTCACATCAGTGTTCAATATACAAACATTTACAGGCAGTAAATGTCGACAAACCTTTGATCCCAATCCCACAAGGCAATTCTGAATATATCCCACAAGGCAATTCTACATATATCCCACAATCCTTAGCATACTCATTTCCTGATCCGGGGGAATGATGGGAAGCTTAGATATCTTTCCCAGGATGCTGAGCAAATCTAAACATCAATTGCCAGTGACCTTTGTTTATCATTTCTACTCAATACACCGAGTAAACATCTGATATGGAAATTACACTTTCTTGTGTGTGATTTATCAAAATCCTGAAATTATGTATATTTAACTGACTCTAAAAAAGAGCACACTTCTAGAGCACACTTCAGAGAGCCAATTCAGTAAAGGTTCTGGCTACAGCCTCTTACTTTTCACACTTCTTTGTGGCCAGACTATTCCTATTCACATGTGCCTTCTAATGCAGACTTAAGGTCAATTTAGTTTGTGATACACATATTTGCCTGAGTTCAAGTCAAAATGGTGAGATGTGCTCAACCACTGTCATGAATACATTTTTTTTGACCTTCTAGTGTCCCCAATAAATCAAAGTTCAATTCAACACCTAAACATTGATCAAAGCCTAAGAGCTGTGCTGGTCATTGCTTTTTTGTAATGTTTATGAATGTTTCCTGGAAATAATTGTAAGTTTTGATGATCACATTAATTTTAAGTATTGATGATCACATTAACAGTCAGAGAAGGAAAAGTAATGAAAAGTATTATACCCAAGATTCCGGGCTGACTCCATCACATTGAATTTCGTTTTCAGTCTATATTTAGGTTAGGAGAATGAGGCACACTGATGGGTCTATGTCTTCATTCAGAAAGTGGAAGTACATGTAGTTCAAAGTTCTTAATAAATTGTTTTCTTTATTGATGATCACATTAATTTTATCCAGTGTGAATAGTGTGAAATATAAGTGTTTCCTGTGGAGGTGCATTGTGGGATAACTTGCTGATTGTACTTTGTTTACAGTAGCAATTCCACAATTTGTTCTGCGATATGTGACCTGGCAGCAACCAGATAAATGTGCTAATTTGCATACCCTGACAGCCAATCAAACGAGGGCTTATCTCGGCCATCTCCATCTCAATCCCTGGTCAGAAATTACAATATTCATTCACACAATCCCAGAGGTTAATGGAGAATCTTCTTGTTGAGATGTGTATTTCTATTCATGAATGACACCCCATTTATTCTATTAGTTCAAGATACTGAGAATTTTGGTGATAAAAGTAAATGGGTTTCATGTGTCCATGACAAATTTATAGCAATAACATGAACTGATTTTCAATATCTGTTTTTCAAATGTTCACATAGAAGTTCAGCATTTAAAAAAAGAATTATAATGGGGGAAGAAGCTTCCATCTATTGAATAAAATGCCTGTGCATGCTTACATAGGGTAGATCATTTCAAATGTCTCTGAGCCAAAACTTTGAAGACTCTTTGAAAACTCATTGAGGACTCTTTGTGCATTCTTTGAGGACTCTTATAAGTTTAAGGACTCTTCTCAGCTGTTCTTCCTAAACAAGTCTGGGTTTGTCAAATAATTCACCAACAATACTAGCTAAAAGCATTATCATATCACCACAGAAACTTGGCCCGAGACCAGTGCCACCTTGTGGAGGTTTTACTGCACATAATTGTGTACATTGTGATAATTTTGAAGAGTGTCTTTTTGTTGATAATAATTTTCTCTTCAGAAATATCTTGCGTGTGAATAAAACTTGTTTCACAGATATCCAGTTTCTGTCAAAATTCATCAGACAGAAGAAGCAGTCACATGATTAAGGTCTGATTTCCTGGCTACTTTCACTGAGTAAATAAACATCATCATTTGATGTTCTCAACAACAAATTTCTCAAGTTTTACTTACTATGATGATGGTGATGTGCCCAGCTACTAGGCCTCCTCTACATCTATAAGTTTACTCGGCAAAACCAATTGGCATCCTCTACCTGATTATTGGCCTTCTGCCAATCTACATTCATACTGACCACTCGATCATTATTATTCATTCATTAGGCATGAGAGTCTTGCATGCCTTAACAAAAGTTAACTTCATTATCGTGATGTCATTTAAGCCACACCAGACTGTAAAATAGCCCTATGAGAGTCACTTCATACTGCATGTCATTTTTATGTCAGTTCGAGTAGACTGACATCATGTATATCTCCCAATATGACATATAAGCCATGCCCTGTCTACAAAGAAGAAGTGGAAAAGTTGATACAATCTCACCAACGTAATCACATAACTGGAGAGGGTGTTAGAATAGTGAGCCTGACGCAGAGAAGAGGTATACTTATTGTGGTCACCAAAAGATCCTGTTAAGACTATAAAAAAGATTTCCTCTTTTAAATGTAATAACCAACCTTCCTCACCTTTGGAAAAGATGTCCTTCCAATGCACAATACCCGCAATATAGATTATTTCTTAAACTAACTACGCATTCCTTGTTGTCCAGAATTAATTTATCAAAATGATTTAGTAACCAGCACATCTACAATACAGACATCCTGTATCACTCAAGTTTAAATTTAATCTGCTATAAATCCTGGCCTATATCTTGATATAATTAACTAATCTTCTCATTAAGTTCAGTATAAAATAAATAATAATTGGGACATTATGATCCTGATTAACTTTCAAATTGTTTGGGAAAAGCATTTTACTTTTCAATCTTGAATTTTTAGTTCTCATATTTTAAATCTAAACCATTAGGCTTCAAGTCAAGCATGTTTAGTTTTGTGAAATTTGGCCACAGTATGCTATTTACACCATCTGTTACATTTTTTCAATCTTCCAATGCCATATTCAATTCCATGATACCGCTATCGTAAAAGGGAAGCTCAATTAACATGTTAAATCTGCCTGGGACAAGTATTATGTAATTTGTGCGACAAAATGTCAAGGATACCGTACACATCCTTATCATGCAGGGGTTGACATCTGAGAATGCTACTTTATAAAAACAAGTTTCCACCTAAACAAGAATATCTCTCTGAGATGTGGAGTAGATACATATTTTACCTTCAAGTTGCTTTTCTTCATGTTCTTAGACTTGTGGAATACTATTTTATAGTTTACACATTTAAAATATATTTGTATTTGTATGTAATGGTAGATATTCAGATGTAGTAATGTGATATGATAATTATAATATCTTAACACCCCAATAAACAAGGAAGTGAGGCTTGAGTATGAATCATAAAAACATTCTTATCTTTAATTTTTTCAAACCCTTAAATCTTTCAAGCCTGTGTCATCATCCTAAGATCATCATTTTAACAACATTTGTTTTTACAAAACCTGTTTTCTACGAATCCAGTTGAAGTACTGGATATCTTGTTAAATATTTTAAATACTATAGTTCTACAAACAGTTGCTAGACTGGAAAATACGGACCATTAAAAACTAATAATTTTTGACAGTAAAAAACAAATCAGGAAACTTACATGATCTGCAGTCGTCTGCTGAGCCAAACATGAAGTGAGTCAAGGTTAGTATATTTATACCGCACAAAAATTAGTAAAAACAATTGCAGTGTTTTTTCCATGCAGAGGAAAGTATAAAAAATAAAATTGACATTATGCAGTTTATACTGTATCAACATTCAAGACTCTTTTTAAAAATATCCTTAACAAACAGGAAGTAATATATCTTGTTATATATGGCTTCAAATAAAGTTAGAGCTTAATAAAGTATCACAAATCCTGAGTAAAATACTTTGACATGCACATATGTGCAGTGTCTGTATATCAGTATACATGTATTTTATAACATGCCTTTAATATAGAAGACATTTTTATGCTTCAAAATTCTAAAATTAAACAAGATGCCACAAACAGCACATCATCAGAACAATACCCAATCAACATATCTGCCAGTCCATCAATCTACTAATCAACTTATAAATCAAACAGTCAACTGAGAAGGTTGTCCAAAGGATTGATATAATTCTATTTATGATTTTCTTAAGATTTTTGCCATGTGCTTTCATTTTTAGTCAATTGGTCGATAAGAATATTCTGCTCAACTGTCAATCAATCATTCAAATCATTGCACAGAAAACAACTGTAATCAATCAAAGTCAATTTACTGACAAGACCTAAATAAACTGGTTATATTTATATATACAACATAACTATATACAACTCAGTCACAGAAATACCATGATATAAATCCTCTTATGACAGAGAGCTAAAACTATGGGCTGTCTAACATAACATATACAGCACCACAGGAAGTACATCAGCACAATACATGACTTCAAACAGCAAATAACTTTTTTAAAACAGAAGATTTGTCCATGTTTTACTATCACAAGATTTCCGATATGGGCTTTCATTAAAATTAAATTTCCATCTTTTATAAAACGTTATGAGGCCATGATTTATAAAAGGCCATTTATTTTCACTAAATATTTCTTTTACACAACAGTATATACAGAAACAAATAATCAAAATGCATAAACATTGCTATACAAGATGCTGACATTTTTTATTGGAAAAAAAGAAGCGTTTACTGACCTAAAAAGGGGTCTGTGCCATTGGTGATGACCTCTACTGCAGTTCCAACTGTCACACCTTTCCCTCCACTCGCTGACGGTTTGATGGCGACATCTGGTGTGTGGCATGGAGAACTCTCACTGCTGCCCCCTAGTGTCTCAGTGACTGCATCACACAGGGTTCGGATGGGAGTACTGGTAGCTGAGTGGGACGGAGTGCTTGTCCCGGAATAGGCTTCTTCCAGAGCCAGGAACTCCCGCTCCGTTATTGTCTCCATATCACGTGATCTTCTCTTCTCCTGCAATCCATCCAATCCCTTATAATTTTTATTTTTCCCCATAAAAATGATATTATATAAAAAAAATATTCACATATTTTAAAGAAAAACTACAAAGTAAAGAGATAGAAACTTTGAGATAAGAATAAAGAATGCATTTTGTGGAGTAATTATTCATAAACTTACATTGGGGTTGATTTTTTCCTGTATACCGAGCAGGGCCGTCATCGGTGAGGGTGGGGGATGGTCCGGGGTCGGCGGCTGCTCGTATCCGGTTGGACTCAGAGGCGGAGGTTCTATCCGACTATTTCTCTTGCTACCAAACTCTAATGATGGCGGCCGTGAACTTGATGTGGATTTTTCACTCACAGAATTCCTCTCTTTATTAGAGTCTATTTTGAATGTCATCGTGTTGATCAATTCTTGTAAATCACTTGTATCTAT
This sequence comes from Amphiduros pacificus, assembly GCA_949316495.1. Classification (NCBI taxonomy): domain Eukaryota; kingdom Metazoa; phylum Annelida; class Polychaeta; order Phyllodocida; family Hesionidae; genus Amphiduros; species Amphiduros pacificus. The sequence continues at coordinate 26,677,887 of OX439003.1, forward strand.
TTTGCTATGAGTCAGATCTGGATCATCTAAAAATGTTGATCTAAGATTTAATAATATGCAAAATAATCATATATTTACAACAGTAAGGGGATACAGATTTCTATGCAAAAACAAATCATTTGAAGTTTTATCTCATAAAAACATTTTAAATAATGAATCATATTATGTGCTGTAGCACAAGGTGGCAAACATTTCACACTGTCCAGTAGGTGGCACCCTAGGTGTGTGTGACATGCTCAAATCGGTCGCATTATGAACATTTCCACCACAAACTGCCACTTTCATTTCAAAATCTCTTGAGTCTGAACGGAAAAAGTTTTCATTGTTGATGACTTTGGCCTAGTCTCTATTGATGACTGCTTCTGATATTTGAAGTGATTTTGGAAAAGTTGCAGTTTCTTGCACTTGATTGACACATCCCAGGACTAATATCAATCTTTGGTTCTCACCTTCTGATTTATCCATAAACTCCTTCTCATCATCCTTTTTCTCAGGATCTTTTTTCTCTTCAGACTCACTGACGCGGCGATTCTTGGCACTTTGTAATTCTTTGAGCGATGACGTCTCCTCCATGAACCTGTTGTCCACCAGTGCATCGAAGCTGCCGCTCTTGCGGTCCTCGCTGGTGATGCTTCGACTGAGTGACTCCTTCGACCCCCACGACATCCTCTCATTGTCTCTCTTCTTGTTACTGTCCTCCTCCATTCTGCGGAGAGCCTCTTTTTTCCTCCTCGGTGGTTTCTTGGGGGTATCCTGTGTTCACAACATCATCATTACTTTCACATCCTATATATTTTGTATTGCATATCTTTTGCAAATTTCCTTTTATTCAATTTGTTTAGACCATATGTGTTCTAGTCTGATTGAACACAAAATTTATAAATATATTTTTTGAAGAAATCTTTTAGCTCACTCATGATATATCAAAATAAATGTTTTGTGGCCCAGGCACAGATGTCCGGTTCAGATTTGCATATTTTTTTGTGATTTTACTTGATATCATCTTAATCAAAATCTCTTAATTAAAATCAATATCACAGGTAAAGGAGCTATATGAGAGATTTTGATATTACATAATTGCCTCTCATTAGAAATTGGTAGGACATAAACTCACCGGTGATATATTAACAGCTGGTGATTTGAGAGTGGGACTGTTTCGAGGTGACCCTTTTGGTGAGGGTCTGTTCATAATGGCCGCAGCGATAGGACTGCACCCCGGTATGCTGGGGCTGGGACTGAACGGTCCAGAGCTTGAACTGTAGGCTCCGGGACTGGGACTATATGCTCCAGTGTTGGGACTATAGGCCCCTGTGGAGGAGTTGATGCTGGCAGTGCTGGGGCTGGCGGGCGTGGCCGGAGTGGCCGCAGTCGATGACGTGTAGGATGCAGAACTCGGACTACTGCTTCCTGGGGTCGCGACTGAAATACGCATAAAAAAATATATTTCATCTATTCTATGTGTTAGATTTGTCTTATTTTGCATCTATGAATTTACTTTAATTTTGATGAATATTTAGTTTTTGGTAATATTAATAATAAATTATTTATAATGCCATATATCATCTAAATAGCAAATAATAGTTAAACCTATCAAATGGTCAGGCATAACTTACTAATTGGCACAGGGATAGGTGGCGCTGGTGTATCGTAGATGGGTTCAGTTTCCTCTATGGGCGCAGATTGTCTTCGCGGTGAATCGTAGATTGCTTCACCTGTTTCACAACCAGCACTAAAGTAAAACAAACAAAAGATAAGTCAAATCTTTTAACATCATGCCAACCTTTTAACATCATGCATTCTAACAATAAATTTGTACTTGAAATTCATTTAAATCTTTCACTTTTTTGTGAATCAGTAATGTTATGCCACTCTGCACTGCAACACAAAATTCACCAAAATATTTGTACTTTTGATGGTTGTGTCCTGCAGAATATTTAGAGAAGGAAAACTCACTTCAGTGATGTTCCACTTGAAATTATATCTTTAAAGTTTCATCCAATTTTGAAAAAAAAGCCTGAGTTTTCTCCATTTTCTCCATTTCGAGAACAATGAGAAGTTGATTTGTTTCAGTCCCAAGCATCCATTTACATTCAAAATAATGATAATGGGTTCTTCGTGACAAATGGTATACACACTCAACAAATATGGACACAAGCAGCTGCTTCATATATATACAGAAAAATGTATCCATATAGATCCATTCTATTTAAGGGGAAGATAATTTACCCGAAATAATTAATTTCTTTTCTTAGACATCAATAGCTTTTTAAAGAAACACTATTTGAAAGAAACTGCTTTTAAAAGAAACATTTTACAATTTAGATACTCTATTCTTGGATTCTGTCCAACAAATTATGCTTATTGGCTATTTCTCTTTTTGTATTCATATAACAGTAAATATTATTAAATGATGAATATTTTGTTCAATGACTCCAGAACATGTGTGCCCTTGGTTGTATAAAGTTGGACTGCCCACATGACCATTATCAACATTATATATATATACATTCCCAAACTACCTGATAATTCATCTGCCAATTTCTGCCTTACTCCTGCCCACCCCATCTGTGTGGCTAAATTATGGTATAGCAACAAAAAATAGACATAAACTTGTCCAAGTATAGGAGAAATATATGCCCACACTGCGGGCTGCAGTAAAATCTGTGATAAACTCTGCTCCTATTTATTCATAAATGCACACACAGCTGTTGACTGCTGATCAAATTTAAACCTCCAATTTGCCATAAACAATAACTTCACTGTGCTGACAAGATAACTCCTTAATGATGTTTTTATTCAATTTTATGATTTGACATCGAGTGTTGCCCATTACTTGAATACAATTTCAAATGTTTACATCAATCAGCAAAGGACTTTTTGTATATAATATCAAAAAGTCAAAGGATATATTTAAACAAATATTCATGGAAACATATGTAGGTTTATTTATTTTTTATATTCTATAATATATTTGCTGGATAATATAAACTACAAACACTGTCACATTTCCAATGTTTCTCAGATTTGCATCTCAGTCATTATCACTCACTGAAGTTATTGCCCATTAAATTTGTTTCACTTTCATGCTTGACAGCTTAATATTCCACGAATATTGTCCAAATTGTAATATTTTAAAATTTTATCGTGTTAGCACAGATGTCAAGTTGCACATATCAATTATATAATACTAAAGTTTGACCTTCATGACATAATACAAATTACATATACCATATAATGACAAATGTGTAGTGTGTGTCTTGCTTAAATACAACTTTCCTTAGACTAGAAGCTATCACAGTGCCTGGCACAAGCAAAACTTATGCAAGATATTTGAGCAAAGTCTGTTCATTAAAAGCTTGTATAATACTGGTTGACATCAAAGAGTTATTTTACCTGAAAATTGAGACAATGAACAAAGTATAATTGATAAGAAATAAAAATAAAATAAACATACATGTCAACAACTCCCAGGAATATCAAGAGACAAAAGTAATTGGTGGGAAAATGTATTGTAATTCAATATGCAGAATTAATCAACAGCATGAGAAAGAACAAAAATTGATCGCATAAAGAAACCGTTCTCAGTCATTAGAGACATAGAGGGCAATTATCATGATGATTACACAACATTAAAAGCCATTGATTTTGTAATGACCATACAGCTATAACAACGAACTACAGTTTAATCAAAGTTTGTATTTAGTTGCTCATATTAGCTATTATAACAAATAAAGACAGAATCATGAACTGCAGCATACCACAATTCTCCTTTTGTGAAAATGTGGCTAAAAATACTAAAATTGGAAAAAGATCAAGCAGGAAGATCTTCCAAAAGAATGACACTTCAAAAGAAAGAAAAAAAGAACTCAACAGCACTCAAATAATGATGGTATGTTAATAAACAAAAGAAATAATAACAAAAACGAAGCAAATATTAGAACCGCTTGATAGAAAACCATCAAAATGTAGTCTATTTAATAAACTAAAATTGTGCATAGGAAAATATAGCAGAGAAAGAAATATGTGCAGAATAAAATATTGCGACACACCAACAACAACAAAACAACAGCGACAACATCAGCATGCTCTTGCAGATGTTGACTTACGATTTGGAAGTGGATGGCACTATAACAGAAGACCAGAAATCATCGGACATAAGACCTTCTGCCCAAGACTTGAGCTCGACGGGGTTCCTTTCCTTCTTTCCCCCATGTTGTGTCGATAGGTGCTTGCTTCTCACAATCTGTTGCCTCTCGACAGGCTCAACGATCTCATCTGTAGGCTCTAGCGGGCATGATACTGTGCGCTTTGCAGGAACTGGGGGCGGTGTCTTACCACCATTCCGTAGTCGGATTTCTTGTGAAATAACCCTGATATAAAATGCATATTTTCAGTCTCAAAAATTATCAGTTAAGTACACAAATGGCAGTTTCTCAAGAAGAAAAAGATGTTAGATATTAAAACTTTTTAAATCCTGATTCAATGTAGCTGTGCAGATAACTTACAATATGAATTGTCATCATATATCTGAACTTAGCTGATAAAAATCCTCAATAAGATGAGAGATTTGAAAAAAGCGGAAGATAAGTCTCTTTCTCTGTATATGTTGTACAAAGCCAAACTGCTCAAACAATGAAGAATAGTAACCACAGAATCCTTCTAAATATAGTATTAGTATTTTTGTTAGCCTGATAAGTTCAAGGAGAGAGCCTCCATCGCTGGCCTTATACCAAGGTGTGCCTGGTGGCCATGACGGGCCTCAATGCCATTTGAAGTGACATGTCATAAATACATTACATACTTCAAAGTATCATGAAAGAATGGCAGGATCTGCTGGTGTTCTAGTGGAAGTGACAAGCCCGGTAGATAACACACACATTAATGTCTCACCTGAGGCTGCTTCAGCCACCAGCATCAGCAGCCACCGCCTCATTTATACCAGTCCCTAACTTCCTCAAATATCACTCAGCGCTACTCATTCTTAATCTGAAGCAAATCTCACTCAGAAAGGTGGAAATCAACTGAGTTCAATACAATCGGTGTCCTTTGTCTGATTTTGCAAGGGCAGTCACTTTTATTATTTGATAAACTAAAGGGGAGACTATTTATCTTTGTACAAAATGGGCAGGGCAATTTTCCCCAGGACAATATGTTTGACCTCACACCACTTTTATTGACCTAAAAAGATTTTATTCAATTCAACATAAAAACAACAACATTTACACTTGAAAAAATATGATGATTTTCCTTATTAAAGTTCATATCAGTGTACATGGCAAAGACCCATGATTGCTGAATAATTTGATGGCTTGGTCCTTTCATCATTCAGTGCCACATGCTATGACCTATAATCTGGTGGAATCTCCTCATAATGAAGCCTATATTATCTCATTATACCAGATTACCTCACAATCGCAGCTTAAATATTCTGGTTAATCTATCTAATCCAGAGGTATTCACACCTACTATCTGTAAAATTCAGCTAATCCTAAAACAATGAAATATCCAATTAGGAATAAATCATATCCTCTTTCAAGGTTTTCAGAGTTAATCTTAAATGATTTTGTCAAAATGTTGTTTTCTTCAAATGCAAATCACACCATGTGCAATACAATATTCCAGTGTATCCTTACATTGCTGGACTAACATAAGCCTTATCTCTTCTTTTTCAAATGTATTTTCACCATTCATTATTTTAAAATATCTATTTGATATTATAAAATGAATTTCATTGCACCTTTCTGTATAAAATGTCTCAAACTTTTCATCAAAATAAATTTTTAACTGATTTTTATTCAAATTACAATGATATGTACCAAAATACATCATATTGCAGCTCTTTTCCTACCACATACACAGACAGCAATACTTTGTGTATCTTTGTGGTATTAGTCTTGTAACTATGAATAGTATCTCACCTTTCTCGGTCCTCTAGTGACTTGCGGTGTTTGTCTTTGCGTTCCGGTTTCTGTGGTCTTACTGGCGGGTGGGTGACCGGAGTATGGGATACCGGTGACCTTGACACAGGCGGATATGATAATGAGGTATCTGACTGAACTAAACTGGAACTACTTGACGTATGTGATCGTACTGGTTTTGGCGGAGGGACATCATCATAAACTGCAGAACTCACACTTTGTCTGGCGGATGAAGATGCACTAGAACTACTTGCAAATGAGGTTCTTTTTGATGGATTTTTTCTACCTTCTAAATAATCTGAAAAGAAACCACAAGGAAATCACTTGATTGAAAGAAGAAATTGGATGCCACCGGTCATTGTGTCAACCAAATATAATAAAGAAAATATCAGGATGTACATTGTTAGATATGACAAAGAGCATTAATCTGGGCATATTTATATGGTTACCTGCTATAATTGTTCCTATGTCTAATGAGATGGCAGACTTGTGGTCACTTATCACTTCTACCACTGTCCGATTGACACTGTCCGTTATATTGGGATCTATACCTGCAAACAAAATCAAAATAAAATGCACTTTTAATGATATGAAATATCATTTGGTAATAATTGAAATTTTGCTTGTTATACAAAATTCCACAGAAAAAAAAGAAGGAAATTTGTAATACTCTCATTCTCATTTTATTGATCCATTTTAAGATGATCATTCCTCATTAGTGCTGTGAAAGTAATTCAACAAGAACTCATGTCAACATCTCATTACAAACTATAAGAAATCACAGGTCTTGTTGCAAAACCTTACCGTAATCTAGTAATAATCGCACTATATCCTGTTTACCAAACAGCGAGGCTTCATGTAATGCACTACCAGTTTCAGTCTGAAATGACAGAAAAATTACATGAAAATATCATTGATGAAAATACTTAATATGTAGTATTGGCACCATGTATGTTCCTATGATGTTTGATGAGGTAGCATCCCTGTATCTGGCACTGGGAGGGAATCTATAACAAACAATACCCCCCACCAGGCACACGCTGCTAACTTGGCGCTGACTTGGCAGGCAAAACTTTTACGAGATGTAGAAGTAGAAAGTACAGGAAAACACACGATCAACTGATATAAAACTCCACCATCACATGAAAGACTTTCTCCTCAACATACCTACTAGGCAAGAAATGGAGAAGACTGAGCAATAAGTGCACAAGGTATAATGATGATGTCACCTGAGGGAGACAGAGATAGCACACATCAGGCACTGAGCATTAAGTGCACATGGTATAATGATGATGTCACCTGAGGGAGACAGAGAAGATAGCACACATCATTCACTGAGCATTAAGTGCACATGGTATAATGATGATGTCACCTGAGGGAGACAGAGAAGATAGCACACATCAGACACTGTGCATTAAGTGCACATGGTTTAATGATGATGTCACCTGAGGGAGACAGAGAAGATAACACACATCAGGCACTGAGCATTAAGTACACATGGTATAATGATGATGTCACCTGAGGGAGACAGAGAAGATAGCACATATCAGGCGCTGAGCATTAAGTGCACAAGGTATAATGATGATGTCACCTGAGGGAGACAGAGAAGATAGCACATATCAGGCACTGAGCATTAAGTGCACAAGGTATAATGATGATGTCACCTGAGGGAGACAGAGAGAGAAGATAGCACATATCAGGCGCTGAGCATTAAGTGCACAAGGTATAATGATGATGTCACCTGAGGGAGACAGAGATAGCACACATCAGGCACTGAGCATTAAGTGCACATGGTATAATGATGATGTAACCCGAGGGAGACAGAGATAGCACACATCAGGCACTGAGCATTAAGTAGACATGGTATAATGATGATGTCACCTGAGGGAGATAGAGAAGATAGCACACATCAGGCACTGAGCATTAAGTGCACATGGTATAATGATGATGTAACCTAAGGGAGACAGAGAAGATAGCACACATCAGACACTGTGCATTAAGTGCACATGGTATAATGATGATGTCACCTGAGGGAGACAGAGAAGATAGCACACATCAGACATTGTGCATTAAGTGCACATGGTATAATGATGATGTCACCTGAGGGAGATAGAGAAGATAGCACACATCAGGCACTGAGCATTAAGGGCACATGGTATAATGATGATGTAACCCGAGGGAGACAGAGAAGATAGCACACATCAGACACTGTGCATTAAGTGCACATGGTATAATGATGATGTCACCTGAGGGAGACAGAGAAGATAGCACACATCAGGCACTGAGCATTAAGTGCACATGGTATAATGATGATGTCACCTGAGGGAGACAGAGAAGATAGCACACATCAGGCACTGAACATTAAGTGTACAAGGTATAATTATTGAAGGAGAAAGAGAAGATGGCACACATTAGGTACTGAGCACATTCTTTTGTGTGATTGCACGTACATTCATTTCAAATATTGTGCATCATAAATGACTCAAAGGTAGACAAGATGCACATGTGTCCCACATGTCCCAATTTGCAAACATTGTCTCACACTTTTTTGTGAGGTCCGGTGTATTACAGGACTCTATATTTTGTCATAAATTAAATCTTTGCTTGGTAAAAAATACCTGTTTAACTGTTCAGTTTGCTCTTTGTGCTTGATGGAGGCTACCATATTGGATTACCATGTGTACAAATTTCTCAAATTCTGATTGGCTAATGATCACTCCTGGTGCACATATGAAAAAAGCTGCAAAATAATTTCACAAATGTTTTGCATTTAACGATGATATTACCACTATGCAGAGTATTCATTTGTTGATGCCATTATTGTATGTCATAATGGCGGATGAGAAACAAGTGGTGGGTCTGAGCAAGAAATATGCAAACCCCATATGATTTGAAAACCCAGCAACATTTTGATCACAAATTATCCCTGATGATATAAGCTGAGGCTGAGAGAGAAGATGGTTCACGTCAGACACCAAGCATTATATGCACTTGGGATAATGGTGATGTAAGCTGTAGGGAGAGATGCCAAGATCATTGTGGCCTTGAGAATATATCAAGGTCATCTGATCAGCTCTATACAGAGCTCATCTGAGCTCCTTATAGGACAATCATATATGCCAGGTTATATTGATACTGCTGTATTTTTACTGGAAAGAGAGTAAAGTGCCCCTATGTTTGCCACGACCTTGACCTTGATCCAAGGTCACAAAAAACTTATTCATAAAAACTTCTCAGTTGTAGATATTATCCTAATATATTGTGTAGTCATAGGATCAAAGCACAAAGTGATGAGAGAGAATACAAAGTGTGGTGTTAGTGGAAACAGCACAACAGGATGTAGTCAGCATGTGCCAGCTCAATTATATGAAAGAGATGCATTATTCTTGCAAAGTATTCCAAATCAATCAAATTCAGCAAAACATGTCAGAAACATGTTAGAAATGGAAATCTTATCAAGCATTTGTCTTTCTGATTAAATGGAACTTGCTAAAATGATAAACCCACCTGAAAAATTGTCTTATTAAATTATAATAAACCCGGGGTCAACAAATCAATATCTCAAATTTCAAACTTTTAAACAATAGGTGTAATTAGCAATATTATCAAGACGTTAGCTGTTGAATGAATATTTTATGCAGCTCAGCAAGAATCCTGTAGAATTTGTTTAAAAGAAAATTTGCACTGATAAAAAATGTGAACAAGCTGACTGGGTGATTACCTGCTTTGCTCACTTTATGGGTGTGCCCCAGATTGCCTGCACAGAGCATGACTCATCGCAATCCCCCATCTGTACCTCCATAAATTATAACCCGATAGTACAGCCTAATAATCTAACATCCTGCACTATGACAACTTCTCAGTTACACATGATCTATTAGTTCTGCTTTTTCCTGTTTTTAAACCATTTTATGGCTGTTCATAATACAGACCAATCAGGCGTGATTAGGGAATGTCTGATGACATCTCTGTCAATACAGTACACAAGCCCCTTTTATGCCCGGTAACTAGGCGCCCTTTAATCCAAATATCCGAATGATCTTGTGTATTTGTACATTTGCATATGATCATGCAAGGATAGGTTAGAAACCCAGAAACCTAGAGGATAAAGAACTGTCTTCCTGGTATGATTGTTGTATAAAATAAAATTTATAGGTTTATCTCTGATCTGTTTTTTCTTCATTGAAAGAAGAAATATAATAATTTCATGTGATACAATATGAAAACAATGTAATAAAAATATTTTAAAGTAAAAAAACTTCAAAATTGTCTTTTGAAAAAAGGTGACCTTGAGATAGATTAACTAATAAGTGGAGAGCAATTAGTAAAAAAATAAGTAGAAAACAATAAGATAGTCAAACAAGCTGACCTTAGTGTTGATATCAAAACCCTCCTCCAGCAGCAGAAAGACGACCGGTTTGTGTCCGTTCCTGGAGGCGAGGTGCAGTGGAGAGTGTGAGTCACAGTTATCACAGAGAAGGTTGGGATGTGTCTTTAGGAGAAGTTGCACCGTCTCCAGGCGGCCATATTGACAGGCAAGATCCAGCGGTGTTTCCTCTCGGAAGTTTCGTATTGAGGCATCAGCATGGAACTGGAAGGGGAAATAAAACGTAAATACATAAAAGTGCCTAATGTCAGCAGTTTTATAACATTGAGGTTCCACTTATCTGATATACTTCATTGAGAAAAGGAAAAGGTATTTAGCTTGAAGCGAAGCTTCAGTCATGTCGCCTCAATAATCTTCCTACCTACATCGGAAGCTCACAATTTTTAAACTCATAGTAGTTCCTGCCTCATGACAAAAGAAATATCAAAAGAAGAATGTTCTGTCTGTTGATAAGATAACAATTTTGGGTGGTATTTAGTGTGACGACATGGGGCTCTGTAAATGATTAATTTGTCAAAATGTTGGACCTGCAACAAGATGGATATAAAGAAGAGAAAATTTCTGTATTTACATTCTGAGATCTGAGTGATTGTAGTCAGTTTTCTGGTACAGCAAATAGAAATGGTTTTATTGTCAAGACAACATTTACTCTCTGATAAATTACTCTCTGATAAAAGTGTGGCATGGTTTTGTTTGTTTGGGGTTTTACATCACATTCAACATTATTTCAGTCATTTCATGATGAGACCTACTTGTAGCAGATATAGTGCTGCCTCACTGAATTGTCATGTCACAGGTCCTTGACATGACAACCCACCCGGTAACAGATTTACAAGGACAACGGAATAACCCTTTAGGCATGGGCCTCAGCTCATGTGGGAAATTGTATCATGAGTTCAATCATGAGATGATGAATGGTACAGTGTTCAATAACATTCAAGCTATGTTGGGTACCATTTCAGTTAATGAAAAGGCTTATCATTTATATTGTGATTGCTAGTAGTGATGCTGCCACCTGGAGTAAAATAGGGAACTAAGAATACAGATTCACACATACATGTACAATGGCTGATTCTAACATATTTTACAAATTCACAAAGCAAATGGCAAAACTTCAAAGCTATCTGTGACTCAAGCTTTTAACTCATGATATTTGTACATACCACTTCACAGCTCTTGTCAATTTTCTACTGACTTTCTTGGTTTTATATATAGAATGGCTTGATCTATATTGATAATTTTGCAAGAAATCTAAATATTAAAACAATTCTTTTCTCTTCTGACAAGCTATGTGAGGCAGGATTGACAGGTGACATTTGCAGAATATAAAGTAAAACAGAGTTTACATTCATTCCATGTACTATTTTCAGAATGCCTGTCAATGCTTCATGTTCCACAAAGGCGCCTTAGTCTTTAATATGACCATGACCAAATTGTGTTTACATCTAACATTGACCTAAAAAGGATATCATGGTGCAGAGAAACCTTTATAGGTTGGAGAAACATAAAGTTTTCTTGTGATTCATTTGAAAGCCATAGTATATCCTGTTATGCTGAAATAAACCAGATTCTGTGGCAAATGGCTCAATGGTCAATGAAAAGGACTTGATTCCATTACCTAAGAAATGTCATGATATGATTTTACTACATAGACATACAACTTGTTGTTAGAAATATAAAGAGCTGCACTGCAAGCAACTTTTGTGCTTCAGCATTCCACCACTGAAGCCAGCGTGTCAAAGGTGGAAGAACCCTGCACATGAAATGCCCTTTGTCTGGCTGTCGTGCATCTATTCACACTAATAGAACTTGTCAGAAAAGTGTTCCTAACCAAACTAACTATTGGTTGAAGAAGTTGTGATGAGATGATAAAGAATGTAATTTAGTGAAGATGATGATGCAGATGATTAAAACGATGATGATAATGATGATTTAGATGATTCAGGTGATGATGATTTAGATGATGATGACGATGTTAATGATGCAGATGATGATGATTCAGATGATGATGTCAATGATGCAGATGATGATGATGATTTAGATGATTCAGATGATGATGATGATAATGATGCAGAGGATGTCAATGGTGCAGAGGATGGGAAGGAGGATGAAAATTGCCTGCATGCTACATTTGTAATGGTCACTCTCATTGACAAGGCCAATCATATATCATTCTTGGCAGAAATGGGAAATTATAAGAATTGATGGACCTCCAATTCAATAATGTCTGACCATGGGGGGAGTGGTTCAGACCAGTGTATAAGAGGTCAGGCTTGCCCAGATGCAGGCGCCTCTGAATATTGAGTTGTCCCACCAACCATCTTAGAATTACTGTCACTTAAGTAAAAGGCGAATATGAATATTTAAAATTTATTGCTTTTCTTTCGTGTTGGAATGGTGTGAAATGTGCTGCTGTGGAGAGAGGTGCTGGATGAGCAATGGGAAGAGCAACTCAGTGGCATCACACGAGCAAAATGCAATATTTCACCTACTGTGTTTGGTCATTATCCTCATCAATCTCAAACATAAAGCCACTCCCTTTGTTATATGGCACACTATGATCTATAATTCCTATATGGAGATATCTTTGTCGTCTAAATGGAGCAAAATGTACACAGCCCACACAATACAAACAAATATCTATATATGGATTTAAAGATCACACCCTTCTTTGCAATACATCTCCCATCCAGGTAACCATAACATAACTTTGTCCATAACTACAAGCACTACCAAGATATATTTCTGCTCATAATGATATAAATGTGATTATTGCAATTTTTTTCTTGTCTTCAAGAGATATTGGGTATTCTGAAGATGTCATTATCTTCGTATTAATATTCAGATCACAGTGCAGAAATCTAGCTCATTAGTGATGCATTTCATCTTCATTACTAACCTCAGCACTACTTCATAATCAAACCAGCCTACAGCCATGATGCAATATTGATTATACTATGCTTTTTTCAGACCAACATAAAAACATAGGCATCAGAGATGCATCAACCCTCAGCCCTTGTAACTCATTGCACAACATTCGCTCCATACAATATTTGTGAACAAAACGTCACTGCACCAAGGCAAATTGATGCAGGGGTAAAAAAAACCCATAAAATCTACTTCCTTTGATAGCTTAGGTGTGTCAAGTATCATGAAACTGTCATCATTTACTCTAGAATTATTGAGATGATGGGCCGGTGACCTTGAAAAGCAGGTTAAGGTCACCGTCCATCAAACTCATCTGGGGTCTTCACCAGATGCTTATGTGTGTCAATTCTCATGAAGCTGCCATTATTTGTTCTTGAGTTATTGCAATGTCGTGGATTTGACATAATTGTCCCTGTGACCTTGAAAAGTAGGTGAAGGTAACCATTCATCAAACTCTTTTGGGGTCTTTACTAGATGCTTATTTGTGTCAAATCTCATAAAGCTGCCATCATTTGTTCTCGAGTTATCGCAATGATGGGGATTTCATGGTACAATTGTCCCTGTGACCTTGAAAAGTAGGTGAAGGTCATGTTCGTTCAAAGGAAGTCTGAGATCTTCACCAGATGCTTATGTGTGTCAAGTCTCATAAAGCTGCCATCATTTGTTCTTGAGTTACTGCGATGACAAGGATGATTTCACATAATTGTCCCTGTGACCTTGAAAAGTAGGTGAAGGTCATGTTTCATAAGAATTCTGAGGTTTTCACCAGATGCTTATGTGTGTCAAATCTCATAAAGCTGCCATCATTCGTTCTTGAGTTATTGTGATTCTTGGGATTTCACATAATTGTCCCTGTAACCTTGAAAAATAGGTCAAGGTCACCGTCCATCAAACTCATCCGAGGTTTTCACCAGATGCTTATGTGTGGTAAGTTTCATGAAGCTACCATCATTTGTTCTCGAGTTATCGCGATGACAAGGATGATTTCAAATAATTGTCCCTGTGACCTTGAAAAGTAGGTGAAGGTCATGGTCCATCAAAGGAAATCGGAGGTCTTCACCAGATGCTTATGTGTGTCAAGTCTCATAAAGCTGCCATAATTTGTTCTTGAGTTTTTGCGATGACAAGGATGATTTCACATAATTGTCCCTGTGACCTTGAAAAATAGGTCAAGGTCGCCGTCCATCAAACTCCTCCAAGGTTTTCACCAGATGCTCATGTGTCAAGTTTCATGAAGCTGCCATCATTTGTTCTCAAGTTATCGCGATGACAAGCATGATTTCACATAATTGTCCCTGTGACGTTGAAAAGTAGGTGAAGGTCATGTTTCATAGAAAAAATTCTGAGGTCTTCACCAGATGCTTATGTGTGTCAAATCTCATAAAGCTGCCATCATTTGTCCTTGAGTTATTCCGATTCTTGGGATTTCACATAATTGTCCCTGTGACCTTGAAAAATAGGTCAAGGTCGCTGTCCATCGAACTCGTCCGAGGTTTTCACCAGATGCTTATGTGTGTCAAGTTTCATGAAGCTGCCATCATTTGTTCTCGAGTTATCGCGATGACAAGGATGTTCGCTACAGACATACATACATACATACATACATACCCACGCCAGGAGTACTGCAATACCCTCAGCCTGATTACATCAGGGGCTGAGGGTAAAAAGACATTAAAAATGTCACACATTGAATTCAGAAGTCCTGGATGAATTTTCAGCCACTATGTTTCAATTCATATTGGGGATGCTGGGTTAAATAGGAAGTGCCCATCAATATAAGCAAGTCAAGATATTCAGACAGGACGCCCATGCAGTGCCATTGTGCATATCATTATGCCACAGACCTGGGAGCATGTTATCTCCTGTTTCTCAGGACACCTGCTAACACAGCTTGCAAAATACACACAAATAGCTTTGTTTCAGAGAAGGCCAATCTTTACCAATATGAGTTATGATCATAAGCCATATACAAAGTTATATATGATCATGAAATGAGTTATGAACAAAAGGCATATATATATATATATATATATATATATATATATATATATATATATATATATATATATATATATATATATATATATATATATATATATATATATATATATATATATATATATATATATATATATATATATATATATACACAAACACACATACATACATACATTCATATCATATTGCAAGGTCATATATTGTATTTAAGGTTTTGAAGCTCACACTGAGTAACTGCTAAAACAGAGCAACTTTGATTTTTTTCTCAGCGAGGCCCCTATATTTACATTAGTGAGTGTCAGTGGGAAAAGGCTGTTGAGTTGGTGACTGTTGCTAAGAAAGAGAAAAGTTGGATGTCACAATTTCTTTGATAAATAGGTGCCACTTTAGTGCTTCCCCAGTACATGTAATAGAGTGCACAAATATTACACCAAAACAAACTAGATAAGTCATATATTTTTGTTCAGAGGGGATTGAAATTTCTTTTTTGCACGGCAACAAGGTAGAGAGATCATTAACGACTAATTCATCAGCCAGTAGCTCCCGTACCGGACTTAATCACTGTCTAGTGATAATGAAATTGCACTCACAACTAGAAATATATTTCATATTTCTCAAAACTTCCAACAATTTTGAGGAGAAAAATCAACAAATGTTAAGTGACAATTCTTTTAAAAAATTATTGCAAATATTGTTTTATTTACTTCAGGCAGAGAGACTTTCAAATATTCCGTCTACTCAGGAATGTGTGTGTGTGCCAAAATTTATCATAAGATGACAAAATTTAAAGGTATTTCAAATGTTTTTGTTGTTAAAAAAACTAGATAGTTTGTGAGTGGCACAAAACTGAAATCAGCAGAGTATTTAATGCATACAAGGTCATGCACTATCAAACTCACAAATGTCAATATCTTAAAAAGGCAGTCAAAGTAATCTAGTTACATGAATTATTCTCCAAATCATGAACATATTGTACAGGATACATGTATTTACATATATTTACATAATATGATGATCTATTCTTCTCTGATTTGTAAAGGATTAGATTCACAATATTTTGCAAGTTGTGACCTATATGGCCCATAAGTCGGTCATTGTCAGATATTGTGTAAGATAAATATAGTAAGAATACTTACTATTTGTAGTGTTTTGCAAAATATCACAAATAGCCAATTTGGAAAATCGGCTCCTGTGACCTTGGAAATAGCCCAAGGTCACCCAAAATCAAACTTATCCAAGCCCCTCATAGGTTGATAAGATCTACCAAGTCATATCAATATTGCTGTATTTTGTAAGAAAATAAAGCATTCACAAGCAAAGTTGCTCCTGTGCTGGCCATGACCTTGACCTTGACTCAAGGTCAGAGAAAGTTCAGCCCAAAAAGTTTCCCAGGCCTACCAATTTCCATGTTATAGTATCTAGTCCTTATGTCCAAGCGTAAAGGTTTGATGAAGAAAACAAAGCGCAGACGAGGAGGACGCGGTGGACGCGTTGGAAACGGAGCAAGGTCAGCTTGTACTGACTTAATAACTTTACTTAAGCTCTGTCTGCCTGAGAAAATAAATAAAGTTTTTCTGTAAATATGTCTGTCCCATTTACGGTTATTGATATTGTGGTTATTCCCATAATCTTCTTGTAAGAGAAGAATATACTTAAAAGAACATATGCATAGAAACTCAGTTTTTACCTTACTAATTGGCAATTTCAAATGAAAAAAATAATGCCTCATATCTTAGGTTTATGAATATTTTAGTATGAAAACAGACTTTTAGAAGACACTGTCCCTTTCTTGTTAAGTCCACAACAGCAACCAAATATTTTTTTAAAAATAGTTCATATGGTTGATTAACAGATCTCAAAATGGGTATAAATATTTTTGTGTTATTTTGGGGGTACTTTCATTGTTTAATGGTAAACAAAATAAAAGTGTTCTGAGTTTGGATTATGTTCAGTGCTTGCCACACCAGGGAAGAGTATTAGCATTTGACCTGATAGGTGTGAATAACAGTGACAATTCAGCTTTCAGTCGGTAATGAGAATAAATGGTGTCTGTATTTATGGCTGAGAACTTCAGATGTGGACAAGGCATGCAACACATTAGCCAAGGAACACGTCCCTACGGTCCCCAACCCTGTGGCCTCATTGCTTGGTTTATTCCAACTCCATGTTTATTCATGAATAACCTCTTTATCTTACCAAATATCTGTTTGTTTTACTTTTAATCATTTCCCTGGCGACATATTAGAACTCGACTGCTGCTCTTATTTAGAGCAGACAAGCTCAGCAGTGAAAAGCCACTCGATGCTCATTGGTCTAATTACAGCCCATGTGCTGGTGGTCTGGATTGTGTGCAGGACTGCTGTCATATGACCCATGAACTTTCAATCCACAAATAGTGACCAAAATTGCAGCATGGGGCACTGCATAAATCTAAAGAAAAAGATTTATCTAAAAGATTTCATCATCTACCTTGAAAGTGAACAAATTTGTTGGTGCAGTAAAGATGAAAAAAGCACCCTGAGAATGTCTACATCATGATCTTTAGTCCGCCTGCTTTTTTATGGATAGAACACAATATCAACTGAGTTTCTTTGATATTTTGCGTCCCTTGAGAGTACCAAGTTGACAACTGCCTGAAGAAGTTTGACATTTGCCACAGTGTTTACGTAGCACAAAGCGGCGAATCACTCCCCCTGTATCCTGCCACTCACTATGTATTAATGAACAATGCTCATATCTTGGCTTCTGCGGATCATTTTTCTGTTGCTATGACAACAAAGTGACACTAGGCCTTTGTCACATCAATATCCTAATTGTTATGCCCTCTGTGTAAAGCATTTGTTAAGGACTTACTTGGAAGCAAACAAGAAAGATAATCATGCACAATTATATATATGTTCCTTGAGCCATATTGTTAGCCTAGTACATGGTTCATTCTAATTAGCATTCAGTAATTTCAAGTGGTTATGATAACGAGGGAGATCAAAAAATATTTACCATTCCAAATCATGTGTTAGAAAATTATGTACATATTCTACAAATAAGGAATGTTTTGACATTTTCCTGGCAATGTTTATTTGCAATTTATCAATTATTAAGCTAGCTTCTCTAAAATGGGTATTGCATTTGTTAAATATATATGTTTTTCAACCAATTATAGCAACTATAATGTCTATGTCATCTTATACTGCAACACCACCTGGTGGGTGTTCTTACAAGGCCTTAGTCTCTGCTCCATCTTGCAAGAACACAGACCATTATACCCTAACTCAGGAAATGATTTGCCGTCTTATCAGATGCTATCAATGACCTCAGCTGGTCTCTGTGGCCCTTTCTATTTTCCGACTCATGACCTATTTATGAGCACACACATATTCCACTTTCTGCCGCCCACTGCCCCCTTTCAGACGAGAGATCGGAGTGAGACAAGGCGAGCAGATGTGAGCCATTGTGTCGCCAATATCACCATTGCAGACTAATTTATATCCGATTGGATGTCTGATGTGGTCACCGTTGACAACCATTGTGAGTGGTTGCCATGGAAAAGGTGACAATGGCCACTGCTTGCAGTAAAGCTAGGCTCACTTCACAAAGGCACTACAAGCAACAGAGGTGCAAGGAACCCAGCTTGAGTTCCCTATCTGAAGCCCTCACGTAGTTAGCAGATCTAAACCATGCAGACATTACAACCACTTCCACAATAATGTGACAAACTTAAAGTTATGACACAGCTTAATAGTATATATTCACCCGTTTTAAGGTTAAATATATATCTGTAGAGATGCTAATGTTCTCCTCATCTAAATGCATCAATAGTAATAATCATATCGCTGTTTGACCAACAAAATATGCGATCATATTGGCATGCAAATCGAGAGATGTCTGTAGATAGCCGGCATTGTATCTGCCCATACAAAGTTCTATGGGAGATAATGAGTGAGTGGACAATAACAAGGTAGACCCGTGCAGACCCTTATTATGTGGCGGTCATATTTCCCTGTCCTGCTGTGGCACGAGGGAGACATCGGCGGCAGATGGATATGCCTCACAGGTACCTGTGGGTTCTGGGGTCCTCCTTGTGTCATTCATCCTCAATGCTCACAGCATAATGAATTGTCCTGCTCTCTCTCACATCCTGCCCAGTCCACTCACTCTCTCTCTTTAAGATGCCGTGTTTTCTCTTGGACAAGGTTTCAAAAGAGTATACACTTTCTTTCCATAAAAGTAATATTCTTTTGACATATACATCTAATAGAGTGGTGTCCTTAACTGCCTCAGAGATATATATAGAGTCAAGAAAAACTAAGCATTGATAACAGGATTAGATCCCAGGGGTCGATCATCTTGAACACATTTTTACCTGCATAGGCAGATAAACACTGCCTGATTTATGCAGGGATATATTAAGATTAGACTCCTCTGTGTAAAAGTATCTCCCATACAATTTGTGGTGTTTAAACAGGCCTTCTGTGCTCATGTATATTACAACATTTACAACACTCCACCAAGCATGAATCCTTCACCTGCTTTGATAAGTCATACTATTGTATAATATCTTATCTATCTGAATAATTTAGCAGAGCCAAGGTCAAATTCAATGCAATTGGCTTATGAAAGATACAAAACATACAAAGCATACAACAATCAGGACTAGCTATAAGAAAACTGAGATTAGTCCAGAGCTCATTTTTGTGCTGAAACTGAACATTTAATTATTAAAACAAATCTTGGTATCATGAAAATCTTAATCACAAGACAGTAAATATAAAAAGGACCTAGCATTTGCTGAAATGATAAAGATATAATGACTTACTTCTACTAGCACAGAGACAGTCTCGAGGTGTCCATACTGGGAGGCACAATGCAACGCGGCCTCTCCATCATTGTTCTGCAAATATACAAGGAAAATCATACATATTAGTTTCACGTCACATCAAAGACATACAAATATATGACTACAGAAGAGTGCTAGTTAGAAGATGGATGGGAAAATAGGATGTTGATAAAACACACGCTATGGAAATCCGGCTTATATTTGAACATATCCAACATGAAACGGCACAAAATCTGCCAAGAACACCGCCTTTGCTGCACTGTACCTCAGATATAATTATCTAATTGAAAATTGACACCAGATGCAATCAAGGCTTTCTATGTCACTGGTACATTAGGATGTCTATCTAGCTCTCTGCACATACATACTCAGCTTAGGCCAAAAACTGCCTTATAAATAACAAAAACACTGTCAGGCCAATAGCGTAAAACATCTTTTTCTCATTCTTTTCCAAATACTAAGATGAAAAGGAAATTTGCATAATGTTAACACATGTTCATGCATTCTTTCATCAAAACATTTTGAATATTCAAGCAAATATAGTTCTTGGTCATTTCATGCATTTAGGAACAAGCTTTTTAATGTAACCCTGGTAAACTCTGGAATATTTTCTGGATTTTTTTCATGAAGCCTGGGTTATGGATAAGAAAGCAACAATGTTTCTAGATTTTCTAAAATACAATTTTATCTGTTTCCCTGGGGATTTAGGCAGAATGGGGAAGTTTACATAAACTGGTGCCATACCTCTACTCAAACCATGTCGCAATTGTGTATAGACAGTGGAGGCTGTGTTTATGACGTTCTTCCCTTCACGCCGACCACATTTTATGGCCTTTATTCTTATACCCAATACAGTAGCTGGAGACAATTCTATCAGAAGTCTAGACCTGTGGAAATGCCCCAATCACATGTCATAACCTCCTCCACTCAGTCACACAATACAACAAACTGTCTCTCATGATCTGATAAGACCCGGTCTCTCCTAACTGCCTGCCAACACTGGTATTTCCCCCTTGATCGCCCTGTGCCTCTGTCTCTCCATATCCCTGATGTCCTACCCCTTAATTACCTCATGCCTCTGTCTCTGCGATGTCCCACACATTAGTTATCCTGTATCTCTGTCTTATATACCACAGGTGCCTCTATGCTCTGTCTCCCAAAGTCAATGATGTTCAACCCCTTCTTTGCCTAAGTGATGTCCTTGCCATTAGTTGCATTCTGTCTCTTTCTCCATGATGTACCATCCATTTATCTGCATCCCTGTGTCCCTCCCTTTACTTTTCCTCTGTTGGCATCCCTGCGTCCCTCCCTTTACTTTTCCTCTGTTGGCATCCACGTGTTCCTCCCTTTAGTTTTCCTGTGTCGGCATCTATATGTCCCTCTCTTTATTTGCCCTGTGTCTGCATCCCAATGTCCCTCCCTTTATTTACCCTGTGTCTGCATCCCCATGTCCCTCCCTTTATTTGCCCTGTGTCTGTATCCCCATGCCCCTCCCTTATATGCCCTGTGTCTGCATCCCCATGTCCCTCCCTTTATTTGCCCTGTGTCTGTATCACCATGTCCCTCCCTTTATTTGCCCTGTGTCTGTATCACCATGTCCCTCCCTGTATTTGCCCTGTGTCTGCATCCCCATGTCCCTCCCTTTATTTGCCCTGTGTCTGTATCACCATGTCCCTCCCTTTATTTGCCCTGTGTCTGTATCACCATGTCCCTCCCTGTATTTGCCCTGTGTCTGCATCCCCATGTCCCTCCGTTTATTTGCCCTGTGTCTGTATCACCATGTCCATCCCTGTATTTTCCCTGTGTCTGTATCACCATGTCCCTCCCTTTATTTGCCCTGTGTCTGTATCACCATGTCCCTCCCTTTATTTGCCCTGTATCTGCATCCCCATGTCCCTCCCTTATTTGCCCTGTGTTTGCATCCCTGATGTTCCATCCCTCAATTACCTCAATCCCAAGCGTCACACCAAATCTCCTTCTATTATAATGCTGTCTCATAGAGTATGCTGTATTCTTGACCCCTTGATTGTGTTTATGAGTCACAGTTGTCTATAGCTTTTACTATCTATGATACCCCATGGATTAATATATGTTAATAATTATATTTATCATAGTTGTATTTTAGGAAAATACCAAACATGTAAAGAGGACCAAGCTTAATATCCTTGCAGTAATTGTTTTAAAACCTTTGGGGTTTAACAGATATTATCAAAGATTGTGGTAACAACAACTTGTATTTCAATAGACTTTTGGCACCAATGACAGTATTACAGCTAGCTGCCTGTGGGACTGAGTCGCTCACATTTGGACCAGCTTTGCACGTCTTTCTGGCTCCCCACGATGTCTTTATGGCTGTAAAAGTTCAGTAAGGCCTTAGTCTAAATCTGGCCACCCGTCTGCCACCGTCTGTCATGTCCATGGCTAAATCACACTGTGGAAAATTGCTATTGATTCATCAGTATATTATGGGATAAGGAGTGGTTTATTATGGGATGTGGTACAGTGCATTCTGGGATGGTCATGTCACAGGTGCATATTCAGAATCCTTGGAACTGAATCTCACAGCTTAATCAAGAGTGTAACATTGTACTTTATCTTAAAGCTTTCCAACAATGTTGGATAAGATAGATTACCAACTTGAAGCCCAAGTGAAAATTGTCTTGTTGTTAATTCTACATCTGCTTGATGTTGTCAAAGATCTACATAAATAGCACTCACTCCAAAAGCAGAAACACAGTAATCGTTGGTGACCAACTTTGCACCTTATCTTGAGGATTGTGATTGGCCACCTGCATCCTGCTTATCAAGAACACAATCTTCCTGGTGAAAGTAAGCAATAAACAGTAGTTTAGGCTGATGGTCCAATATGGCTGGCAAGAGACACATATTTGGGTTAGAGGAGATTCCTAAATTTCAACAGTCTGCCTTCAACTGCTGCATGGAGAAAGTTGGCCAATGATATCATGAAAGACTAAATTGACATTCCTTAGGAGAGAGAATGGTCTAAGCTTTTGTCTCCATGCTTTCATTTTTAAATGCCTATTCCTATCACAATCTCCTATCAGAGCATGAGAAGTGGTGGCTCGAAGTTTATTAGGATAATAGGATGTATGATACAATAAAGAACATTGTACATAAGGTTGTATAGTGTCTGAGTGGGGGATGCTTGTCCCAATCAAATATTGATCGTGATATGATATCTGTCAAGCATTAGAATAATAAAATCAAGATAATTTGGGCCACTAAAAGACCAAAAATATGGTTGCCCAACTGGGCCACTACAACAGAGCATTCACTGGCCCGAACAGTGGATCACCGGGCCAGTGCGTATGTCAAGCCCTGTACCAACCTAAAATCAATTGCCTTGATTACATGGTCATATTGATAAGTATAAAAATAAATAATGTAAATAAAACAGGATTAATTCCAACTTTTTGATTATTCACAGGGTTGACTCTGCTATTATTTGAGCTATCATGTTGTCAGCCAATAAGGATAATTTTGTTATGCTATTTAAGCCAACCAGAATGCTATCAGCACCAGTTATATCATGCTACTCTCTTATACAGGAAAGTACTAAAGTTCCATTTACAGGATGTCCACACCACTTTACATGGCCATCTACCTCACTAGAATAAGACCGATCACCTATCCCATAATGCAGCTGTGGCTTTCTACCCATAATGCATTTTGGGTATAAACCTCACCATTTAATTGTTCAATCAAGCAACCAATTCACATTGTGTTAAGAAGTGTAAATAAATTTGCTGTTTAACTGCCTAAAACCTGCTAATTTAAAGCTTCTGGAGTTTTGCTCCAATCCATTTGACCAGCAATGTTGCAAATGGCATTGGTTCTTTGCCTTTTCTCTATGAGAACAACTGACCCTTGAAGGTCACCATATGACTTCAAAGGAGGTCACATGGATTACGGTGGGCAAAGAGGATGAGCTGATGAAAGGTGTGAATACCCACAGAGAGATGGATGTCCATTTAGTGTCCTGCATCTTTGATGTTTATGTTGTGCCATGGTGGTAAGGACCTTAAAGGGGAATCAATGATGAGCCCATTACTGCACTTAAGTGCCAACACAACATGAAATCTATCAAGCTTTGCTTCATAAGTTGACTCCTGTCAATTTAGGTCATAATTTTTGGTTCCGAATATTTTGATTACCTTTTCATATTAACAATTTTCATTAGAGTAAATTAAACAAATGCAGAAGGTCTTTGTATTCACAACTAAAAAGGTATTTTTTTTATTTCTACATATTTTTTCCATTTGTTAAAATCAAAAGATTATGCTCTAAATTTATTGGGCCTTAGCAAAGACGAGACAAATCGCCTTGTTCTTGTGCTTGAGAATTGCAGTTGGGTTATTACAGTTGGGCTGTCACATACAATTGTATGTTCCTAAGATTTTGTCATGTCCTAATTGTGTTATCTCACAGAGGTCTCTACCCTGTGGCCTTCCTCAAGCAACTGCTATCTGGCAATGGTCAGTGAATGCATCCCCGAAAACATTTCTGTCATTATTGTCACAGACCAAGTTTCAGAGAAAGAAACAAAGTGAAACATAAAAGTTGCCACTATAAATATTGATGAAATTCAAAGAAGTGGAGTGGGAGATATTATGTATGTCAAATACTTGAGGTATTGATGACACAGGGTTTTGAAAGGTCACAGAGAGCTAGGTCATTATGATGTTACATGCAAAAATCTAGGGCATAGGGTGTTGCAAGATTTGAATAAATGACCTTAAAAGACTGAGGAAAGATGTGACCTGGCTTTAGTTGTTGCAACAGGTCTGTAAGGACTAAGGTAAGATGTGACCTGGCTTAAGTTATTGCAGCAGGTCTGCAAGGACTAGGGTAAGATGTGACCTGGCTTAAGTTGTTGGGAAAGGCCTGCAAGCAGGTCAATGGACAACCATGTTTCATTTCTCTTCTGATTGGTCAATCTTCAGCTCATGGAAATACAAAGTTTGAACCTCACAATCAATAACTAACTACTGTCAGCAAATGAGCACATTTAGACCAATCAGGGGACCCCTTTGCCATTTGGTGTGGTCCTGCCCTACTACTCTGCCATGTCCCAGAGGAGTAAGGTTTAGTTGGGATTTAACCACATGGAGAGCTGGGTCCAGTTCTCTGGTCTTTGTCAGTTACACTATGTGTCTGCTGTCCATTTTCACCAAATGGCCTAGCAGCCCACCACTTTTCTCTGCTTGAAGGTCCTAATTCAATCACTGACCTTGATTGCCTAACCAAACTGCCATGGCCTTCCCGACAAATCAACCAAGATCTACTTGGCAGAAGATTATGAAATTTGATGACCACAGTAATGCACACAACAGTGAAAGAAGCCCTGGTCTAAACACAACAATCCGGAGCCTGCTATGGCACCCAAGATTACCTCTGCCAAAATATCATCTCTTGTGAATAAAACCCTCAACCCATCTTGATTTGTGTGAGTAAATGGCAGGAAAAACAACCTGGGAATTTGTGCTCATTTTGTGATCGAGCTTCCGACAGATTTGAAGCAGAAAATTGGTCTAATAGTTATATATGGGGCACTAACGGTTGCAGCTGTGGTGACCAAGTATAGGTCAGGATGTTATAGGATCTGCTGGTTGGTAGCACTGGATAATTGTGTAAGAATAACCTCTGCCATGATGTATATATAACATACATGAATTTTGTTTCATTGCATAAACTATAAATCATAAACATATCTAAATATGCTGCAGGTTGTTTTTGGTATAACCACATCTTTATACATATAAAAGCAACCATCTTGCAAGAACTGTCACAGTAGCAGTGCAAAAATAACAAATTCTGTATCTTTAATAACACATATTGTCATAGTCAAGTAACCTTGACTGATATCTTTACATTGCATTCTGTAAAGGCATGCGTAAGAACTAATCATATACACAACCTATTTAGTCCTCATGTGAAAAACAATCCTTTTTATGCCCAGCTGAACACTGTCAGTAAACGTGTTTCTGAATACAAAGCAGTGATAAGGATACATGCTATTCAATAATTAACATTCACAAATTTGACATCCGGTATTTTGAGTGTATTTCAGGATACGTGGCCCTGGATGACCTACAAAAATCTTACATCTTGAATATCCAGGCATCAATCCTTCACACGATCAAAGTCCTCAAATTGATGAGCTCTTGCACAACACACAGTATGTCCATATATGGGGTGAGAACAATACAGAAATCTTCAAGAGCGGAAAAAAATCACATATATATATTTGTAAATTTTGATATTGGCAAAAATCAACATTTTCCCTAGTCTGTTTCTATTGAAGATCAAGTTAACAGAATAACTGAAACAAGACATGATTTATAGAGTAGCTTTATCATACCATTATCATTTTCTCTCAGAAGTCTTTCAAGAATATCAGCAGTAGCTCCATACTTCAGTAGATGTATTTATATAAAAATGTACATGACAACTTATGAGAAGAGAAGAGTCAATGTTAACCCCATGCATGTAGATGCAGTGTAAGTGTAATAACCCTTCACATGCGTCCTTCATCTGTCTCTATGCACAGTGTGCAGCTTCTCCACATCAAAGCCATGCCACAACCCATGGGGGCTTTCATAACCTTTATACATACATCAAGAATGGCTTATCATTCCACTCATTGCGCAAAGCACCCAAGTTTCACTCCCAACATCCTGGCATTTCTATCCACACTACACTATTTAACGCCCAACATGTTTATCTAGTTTATTCCAAAGAAACCTTTTTGGCAAAAATAATTCCATAAAAAATTTTGTGCAGAAGCATCCTGAATGTTTTGTGACATTAAATCTATTGATTCATAATTATAGAAGTCAGTCATGCACAAGAGCAAAGCATTCTGACATATACAGACTGCAGTGGTAGTTGGCTGGGGTGGCATGTTGGCACCAGTTCTGTCTCTGGAGACCTTCTATAGAGAAATGCCAGGCTTCGGTGGGACTACATAGACAGGGGTAAGGGCACAACATTGGGGAACAGGATAAAAGTGATCTGTGAGTTTGAGAATATATCAAATACTTTGACAAGAAAAGGTCACTTTAAGAAAAGAAAAGACACAAATTGTCTGCTAGATAGCAGTGAGTGAAATGAAAGATAAAATAAATTCATCTAAAACAAATAATTATGCACAGAGAAAAAGAATATCATATCAATCAAACCTATTTCA
Source organism: Amphiduros pacificus (assembly GCA_949316495.1). Lineage (NCBI taxonomy): Eukaryota > Metazoa > Annelida > Polychaeta > Phyllodocida > Hesionidae > Amphiduros > Amphiduros pacificus. Next base: position 26,705,162 of record OX439003.1, read on the forward strand.
ACAATCGTGCCTATGTTCGAGGAAAACTTTTTTAATGAGAATTTCTAATATTTTAAACAGTAGAACTCTTTCCAGAGGCCAATCACTACTTTTAACTTGTTTAAAATATGATTTGATAAACTAGAGTCAAAACAAGATTGTATTCAATTGTAGTCAAATATGACATGAAAAGTGATCTTTTGTAAAATGAACTCCTGTTGGTTAATCAGTCATGACATTGTACAGAATATATCATGTATGATTTTAACTAACTAATAATCACTATTTGTTCATATATATAGCTCTCAAATGCATCTTCTGAACAAATTCTATTCTGTTTGCAATATTTTGGCATTGGTAGATTTTGAGAAATGGTGAATTATCTCTGTCCATAGTCTGCATTCTTAGATCTGAATCCCTCACAGACAATTTACTGGGACATTGCAGACTTGTTCTATGCCAGGATGACATCTTTGCCACCCTCTCTCCCCAGCAGTGATACCGTCAGGACCCAGAGTGCCCCCTGGTGTCACATCAGGGTGGCATCTGCTCACTTTCTTTGCTATGTCTCCATCAGGTCTGCTCCGACTATCTGACCACCCCATAGGTCATAAGGCTGAGCACAGATATGTCTCGCGAAAACAAGTAATAATGGTTTCTGTCTCAGCCAGAAAAGAACAAATTTCATTTGTGAAGACAATACAGATTGTTGCTTTGTACCATATCCTTGTTGTTATTGTTTTTTATTTCATTACTTTTTGACATTAGAAACTCAAGATAATGTTATCTGGGCATATTTGCCGTTCCCCTGATCTCAGCATTTGCCGTTTGGCCATAAATTGCTGATTGTCTGTCAGCGATGCAAGGCACTTACAAATATAGAGTAGTTATAGAGCACCCGCTCCATGGACACGATCAGCTGACAATCGCCCCACTCCACAAAACCTGATTACATGTGAGAGACAAATCCACAGTTGGCGACCAGTCATTGATCTCCACACCCATATTTGGTGCCCTGGTACCATATCTGCACCTCCATCTGACATCCACAGGAGACACTGGATGGGTTACCAGACTAAATTGGGCTTCAGCTCAACTTAAATCTGTTTTTGACAATTGGCTTGCCTGTGTAAATCTCTTACCAAAGAACACCACTAATGCAACTGAACAAATAAAAAAATTACCTTAAGTTTTTTTAATGTTTTGCAAAGTACAAACTGGACACTGATAAGAATTACAAGTAATCATTGTGTTGTCTTTGAGTGACTGCCTCTGTCTTTCTTCTTGGAAATTGTTACCAATGACAATTTTCATAACTTTTATGCCTAAAATATAGCTTTACAAGAAACTATAATTTTTATTTTAGTTAAAGATTTGTATGATTCAGTATTTACAGGTATCATCTTTCCATTAAGAGGGACAAATAGGGAACATGGCAAAATTCATTTCAAGCTTCTTTTCAATTAAAAATGAAACTTGTTATTTGTTTTAACATACTTTTCAGCACCATCAGTTAAGATTTAAGCCTGTCACCTGGACTCAATACCCTACTCTTTTCGAATAATGAGTTGGGATTTTTCTTTGGCAATATCACATAAACATGGCCTTTGATATCCAGTGTTGGAGCACTGGTTGGAATGGGAAACAACTCAGTTGCGATAACCACCTTTCTTGACCATGCAGCATGTACTTGTCCCAACTGGGATTCAAACCCTAGACCTTTAGCATGGGAGATGAACATCTTTCCAACTGAGCCACCCCTCTAAAAATACACGAGCAGGAAATAAACTTATAATGCATATATTAAAAATGTATATTCCACAAATAGAGATATAGTGGACATTTATTCCAATCAATGTGAGCTCACCATTGAGCAGTCCTTGTAATATCACTTGCATGTTGCTTAGCCAGAGCTGGTTTGCCATTGCCCTACATGTGCACCCATTACTGTGACATAACTGCCTTATTATGAAGGAGAACAGGCTCTGACAGCCCACAAAATGACCAAAATGTATTTACACTCAGAAATGGCCATTTTATTAGAGACAGAATAATAAGCAGTTACCATTCTGCCATAAAACCGTGACAATTTATGACTCAGAACTCTTACATCCAACAGGGGACACAGTATTGTACCACAAGCTTAATGGTTATTTATAGAAATGCCCGGACATTAAACTGTGGTGTGTTTGCTGTGAGCCTCTATATTCACACCTAGTGGGTTCACAAACACATTCATAACTTTATTGTTACGATAAGAGGTCCTCTTGAACTTGGCTCTCCTGACAATATACTATAGTGCACAAACCAAATAAATACTCATGAAATTATGGGGAAAATCTACACAATGTGCTTTCATGTCACATTTATCACATTAAATGTAAAATATAGTTATCACAAATCAAATTTAAACAATGCTAGATTTTAAAGGGCTAACATTTCTATGTGCCCACAAGTAAAAGCTTTTGTATCCAAACTGCAATTTATGTTGCGATCTAAACATGCTGCACAAAAATCTAAACAAGCTTCACAGAAATCCAAAATGGCAAGTCAGTAAAATATTCAAATTCAAAGATCTTTGTACACAATTCAATTATTCCAGATACCAAAAGATACTCTGCAACAAATACATAATCAGATGCGCAAAGTGAATATGATGAAATGCAACAATTTGTCCCAGTAAGAAGCTGAGGAAGGGTCCTTGTCTCTGGTAAGTTAATACTGTATTAATCTAGCCATTTTGATACTTTTTGTCGGCCAAGTCGATGGCATCACTATAATGTCTTCATTCTATTCAGACATGTCATAATACCTACATATATCTATCTATCAATTGATACTAAATTTTCATCATAATCTGCAATTTATTCCACCCACCCCCGAAATAAAGCTGTCTCATGGGTGCTGGCCATTAAGAAATCGGAACACGTTGGGGCCAGCGATATGTCACGCCATCAATCATAAACCACATTAGTAAATCGTGAGAGCGGCATCATAAAATCATAGTTTCTCCAATAAATAAGAAACTGGTTGTCCCCGGCTCGGTCATAACCTATGACGGGTCATCTCCCACACAAATTGGGGATAGCAATTAATTGTCTCAGCAAATCAAGACATTTTCTACAACGTTTCCCAACCAATTTACATCTAAAATCCAACAATACTTTTCCATCATTGCTACCACGATTGTGAACAGCTTCACACAAAGGCAAGAACAGGATGAATGAGACAGGATTATATTATGATAAGACGCAATGAACAAAATAGATCATGTAAAAAGAAGTATCATCACTTTTATGTAACTAATATATTAAACCCACTCAATGATTGGAATGATTTTTTACATCAAATGCCCAGTGCTTGTATAAAACATATTGACAAGCTGCACAAAATGACATTTCTAAGTCAAATAATTTTGAATAGGAGTTCTGTATCTGGATCTATTCCACTGATTTACTCAGGCCTGTCTGGTTCCTCATCTGGTGTTGTGTGAATATTGGTAACAGACTAATTAATGTCCATACCAGAAACCTGATTAATTAATGGTCTGTTTGAGTCATTACAATCACTTTGCTTTCATTTCAACTTTTTGATTAATTAAGGTTTCTCACAGTCAGGAGCATTTGACTGATGTAATCTTCCTTGGGTTAGGATTTCACAAAGAGAAACCATGGCCATCCTGATTTGATATGACTTGATAGAATTATCTGCTTCTGTTGACATTAATAGCTCTGAACACCAGAGAAGACAAAGAAATGAAAGAGGCTGAGTAATTTTGCAGAGAAAGCCTTAGAAGTGGACCATCGCAATGACACCTGAGACTCTAATAAGGGGCTAGAGATAGGGCACCAGTGGCAGATCACAACCAGTCAGTAGAACACCATTCATTACCACTCTCATGCCACACTTTCTAAAAGAAAATAAATCTAATTATGATATAAAAATCAAATTGGAATTGTTGGCAAAAATAACTAACATAGTTTTCCCAAAGTAAGTGTGAGGTTGTGATTAGTGGATGCTGCTATTGTTGTCCATGCCTCGTGGCACTAAGATGACATTAATTAGTTATCCTCCAGCTTTATCTTGCTGATCATCTGATGACCATATGAACTCCTAATGCTAACAATATGCTCAAGGTTACCAGGTTTTACCAAGAGATTTGCCATGTTCACATTTCATTCAAATTCTATTTTCCATTCCATTTAAAAATTTAAAAGGGGCTTACACAATGCAATATTTTTTCTTGTGGAAATAGCATAATAACCTCGGCAAAATATGATCAGTTATTGAACATGGCAACACCTAATACTTTGCAATCAAATGATTTCAATTCATGCTGCATCATATTTCAACCTTTTTTTTAAGTATTATTGACCTCAGCATGAAATTGGGTAAAATGTTTGTTAATTGCATTCTCAAGTTATTACTTTATTTTTTAATTCCATTAAAACTATTTGATTCTTATTTCCACCATTGTTAAGGGTTTTCATAGCTTTAGTTTGAATTTCATGTCTTGTATTTCTTACCCCCAATTATGTGAGAAGACACATCAATTCTTCCACACAAAGCCTCATTTCAGTTCTGTTCTCTTGTTTAACCAAATATTTGTAATGCACCCTATCCTGATTTTAAGCCATGATTGTTGGTGCCTGTATGAGGTACCAGACTGATTTTTTGTATCTCTTACCCTATCCTAATCTACAATCATGATCATCAGTGGCAACATCGGGCACCAGACCAATCTCTGCTTGTGCCTTCCTGTCCTGCTCATACCCACAAAGTAGCATAAAATAGTGGTATCAAATCCCTTACTGTTAGTGATCTTGACGGCTGCTGAGAACGCAAGTTGATGGAAGTTAGAAATAAGCAGAAGAGATCAGACTCCCTGTCCTCATGGGCTTAATTAACCATAAACCTACATTACTGGCTCAATCAATATCTGTCCCCCTTTTTTGCTTCCTTTTGACTACTGATCAGAGAAGATAGAAACAGTTAAAAAAAGATTATTCCTATTCAATCAAATAGTTTGATTTTATTTCTCCCATTGATCGTTTGAAAAAAATAAATGATAAGATTGATTTATTGCACACTGCTGTGTTATCTAGCCATGTATTGGATAGAAAGATGGCTCTCTCCATACAGGGGGAACAAAACATACATGCAATTCCAAAATATTACAATGCTATATAATTTCACAATATATAAAGTACCTCTCAGAAACATAGCTCAATGGCCTGAGAGCTATGCTGATTATTGTTTTGTTCTTTTTTGTAATGTTTGTGAACATTTTCTGAAAATTGCTTCAAAAAGATTATTCAAATCTTTTCCCAGAGCAGACTTTGGTAAATGATAGTTTTGACCAATCAAAATATGTGTTATATATTGAATTTGGCCCTGACTTGTTATCTCGATTCTCATTGACTAACATTTATCATATAAAATGGCAGCCAACTTGATGACTCAGTGATAATATTGGATTTCTGCAAAAAAAATAAAAAATAAAAAATGGAAAAAAATCTGAGCCCAATGTAAAATAGATAGAATTGGTGCCCTGAAAATACAACAGTTTGCCTACTAATAGCAAACTGAGACCAATAATTTCAGAAGAGAAGATCAAAGTTGAGAGACAGAATGACAGAATATTTCTGCCCCATCTCTGCAAAAGCTATGCTATGTATAGCTAAAATTATAAGCATTTAGATGCTCATCATGAGAGGAGCATTTGAACTTGGGTTTAGAGCCAAGGATTCATACACTCTTGCACAATATAAACACCAAGTCGATTTGGGTTCTCAGTCATTTTGTACTGCTCATCATGCCCTACTTCATGTGGGTCAGCTGTTATCTCCACCCTCAAGTGGGACACCATGGCGACAGCCTCACTCTGAGTGGCCAATAAGATGTCAGATGTGCCATCACACTTGTGCTAATCCCATTCCCATGGTGCACCAGTAATGCCAGGATGCGTGTGACTCTGTCCCCCTTTCCATCACTCTCATCAACACACATTCTTGCCTAAGTGAGACCTCCATATAGCCCAGCTGGTTTCTAGAATCTCAAATAGGTCTTTATTTTCATTTGGTGTGACCGCATAAGGTCACGTCTTAACAGTGTGCGAGTACATTGGGATTCCCTCCTGTTTCATACCAATTTTTGTATCCTTCTAAGCTACAAATACATATATGATCATCCTAGTATATACTGTGACCCTATGAAGTCACGTTCCCTCTTTGTGTTCTTTTACAGCTGTGACTAGACACATGCTGTGACCACATAAGGTCATGTCCTAATAGTGAGAGTGCCTAGTGATTTCTCCACCTTGCATTCCAAGGGTAGTATCCTGCAGCCACATACTGATACAAACTGTCAACCTTTATTGGATCCTAGTTTGCTGTGACCACAAACACACTGAGACAATATTAGGTCATATTCCCTTGTGTGTGGCCTTAAAAGTTGTGACATGCTCAGTTTTCAACAAATTCCCATCAAAACTAAGATGAGTAACAACATTATCTGTTTTATGTTAGCATGCAGAACTCTAATTAAAATACTTGCTGAAACAAAATATTACATAATAAATCATGCTATGATATAGAAATGGAAAAGGACATGATTTAGAGACTTTCATTACATGTTAGTTAACATCAGATGCCTGTATTTAAGTTTATTTCACCACATAACACAAGTACAGCAGATATTTACATGATATTAGAAAGTACACCACAAAAGATAGCTTTACACAGAAAGGATAACAAAAGCCTGATGAAGAATCGCAATAACATCACAACATCACAGCCCTGTCTACAATGCAGCCCATTTCTGACACATGCCGTGGGACAATAAAATCAAATCCTCCCAGAATGCAATGCAAACGGGAGCTGTTCATCTTCAGCACAGCATTCATCACTCTAATAATCTGGAGTAACAAAACATGCTTACTGTAGAAAACATGGCTTCTGTTGTGACAGAGGAGACAGAGGATCACACGATGAAACAGAACGCATAGTGTGGTGAACAATGGGGCCCCGCTAAGCTCATCAGTCCAAGCCCTCACCATGCCAGCGTTTAACATGAGTTTTACTGAGAGAATGCTGCCAAGCTTTCTCCTCCTCCTCCATAATCAAAGTCACTATATGGGTGTATTTGCCAATTTATTTCAACTTACTTAAAGTCTAAAAGTAGTGTATAACTTCACATGTGATCACTGATTTAATCATGTAACACTTTCTAAAAATAAGCATTAATTCTCAAAAAAATAAGCATTTATTCTCCAAAGACTAGCTTTAATTTTCCATGATGCTATAATGGTAGGTAATATATGATATAGGGGGGGTTTGTTCAGAACGGAATTGGCAGCTAAAAGTCTGCAAAATTTTGGAACTCAAATATTTTGTTTGTACAAGAGTTAATTATTACCTCCCTGACCACCCATTTGCTTCCCTCAGGAACTGGGGCTTGCCTACTGCGCACATCCCGCCCATCTCCCGGGCTTCCCTCAGTCTCCATATAAGGGTTCCTGCTTATGTCAACATCCTGTACATATTGGATGCCTACCCCAAAATGTAGATGGCGAATATTCATATAAATTTGTAAACCACAAATATTGACTCGGACATTTTCCTTTTAATTCCGGCATATTTTCAATTAGGCCTTTAATCTGGAGGCTATGAATGGCATAATAATAAAGCGCATGTAATGTTGAAGATGGGAACCATTTCCTACTTCAATGCTATAGGTTTGAATTACAGCATTTACTACTCGGGTTTTAAATTATCTATGACAGTTCATTTAGCCCAGCGTGTTAGCAGCATTATTCGAGCTGGGGCACATTGCATTAGCATAGCTTGATTGCATCTTTGCAGAAATCTTCTTGCGTGGAGGCAGAAACGGAGTGTGATGGTGGCTGTATGTGACAAGTGTGAATTCTGGTGGGACAGAGAGACGCCACAGTCTCGGCGGACAACCCGCCCAGACTCCCTACAAAATGCTGCAAAGTCACAACTGCATCCTTCCTTATAGAACACATGCAAACCCTTAGTTGCCATCTTTAAAAAAAAACACAGATTTTTACACAGATTTTGGAAAAATGGGCACCATTGATCAGAGACATTTAAAACATGTGTTTAAATATCTCTGCATTGATTTAATCTTGTGACCTTGATCAAAATAATGTGCTTTTGAAAATAAACCTAAAAGATTTGACCATGTTTAACTCTACTCAGAACATATCATTTCTGTTCTTCTGATTTTATGCTGAAGATACTAGTCCTTGTAAATTAACAAAATGTCTTTTTATCTGTGGTTTGGAAATTTGTAAAATGTTGCTTACAAAAATGAAACATGTTTAGCCTATTTAATATCTTTGCCTGCCACACTCTCTTTTTGGGCCTCTCTTTTCCTACATATATATGTGACATTGGTATGGAGCCAGAGTCGATCAGCAAACATCAAGGGAACAATCAGGCAGAAGCAAACATGCGTAAACCGGTGATGACTTGTCCCTGCGGAGGTGGCCGGGGAGGTTGGCATCACACTACCACCCAGGCTGGGCGTAATCTGATGTGATCAAACCTTGCCAAATACAAACACACACTCACCATACCTTCCACAGCACTGTAAAACAGCACATGCTTTATTTTCTCACCTTTATTTGTCTTAATAATCCTATCAAATTACTATGAGATTTCCTTGTCTTGCATACATATATTCCTCTCATGTATTTAGTTAGACAAGACATGCTATTATAATTATTGTTCCAATTTGCAAAACTTGCATTTAATTAGTACTTTTAATGCATTTTAGCATAAGGGACAAACTATTATAAATTCTTTGAATTCCTATATCTTAACAAAGGCTGTTAGCAACTCTCAACTAGAAATCTAGAGATTTAGATAGAAGCCATCTTGGATTGAATATGATGTATTATATTGTTTATACCATATGCATTAATTATGTATGTTTAACATCACTTGCAGGCTTCATAAAGCATCTTAGCTCTGTCACTTCCCTGTTAAACATAAGGAGCGTCCATCACTGGTCATTGCTGCTGACCCAGTGTCAGACCTTCTCCAGTTTTTTTCTTCAAAATATGTGTCCAGCTCCAAGCATTCCCTTGACACTAACACAGAAAAATGGAGAGGAAAAAACTGACCATAATCAAATTTTTCAGAAGACCACCAGAGGGCAGCAAAAGTGTGCAAGAAAAGCACAAATGGTTCCACAGGGACGAGTAATTCTCGTTAGTGTGGCGTAAATTAATTACCAAACTGCTCCATGTCTGGGCGGGAGGACTTAATCAGAAGTGTCAAATCTACAATGAAAATGCTTGTGACAAAACTGATATAGGCTGCACTGCGTGGAGACACAATAACCGCAACAGAAAGGTGTTGGCTAATGCCACTGCTACACACGCCTAATTGATGCCAAATTAGACGGTTTTCTGCCTTCAAAGTCCAGTCTCCGCAGCAATTACTGACTGTCCACATTGGGCACACCACCGTCTTGTCTGGACACTCAATTACACTCAATGTGATAATCAGTTGTAAAATAAGCTCCATTCCCAGACACTAGGACCTGATTTTCAAGAGAGATTTTCTGACTTGATTTCTGTTAAGAGTTGCGGTTTGTGGGTTTATTATTCTGCCTGTTAATTTTGTAGCAAAATAAGTTATACAAATATATATCTTATTTTCCATCAGTTTTCTTCTGTCCATTATCCATATCATGGATAGAAAGACTTATCGACTATATTTATGTTAATATTGAAAAAAATACAATCATTTGCATAAATAGATTGAGACAAATTCTTCCTTGAAATGACAATAGCTGCATATTCACAGATCCACCATAGTTTTTATGTCTCACTAATATGTCTCATGGCTTTACAAATCTGTGAGTATCACGTTCCTGAGATGGAATGATATAGACTGTGGGGTATGCGAGTATATAATGGTGTTTTGATAAATGCAAGGCACACAATGTGCGGATCCATTCTGCACACATATTAATAGCACTAATACAAAGCGCACCACAAGCTGTACATGCTGAATGCTGAAAGCTGCTCATAGAAATTTGACAAGACCTTATTGTGTCAAATGTATTGTGTCAACTTGTCCGCTTCCTGAGCTCAAGTCCAGGGTGAGCTGAGGTTGGCATAAAGCCCCGGCATAGAGGTCCGGGATAAAGCCCTTCCATATTTGACCTTAGACCTCCCACCATGAAGCTTTCAAGGTCATTGTTCGAATCTCTCCTTGTAGCAGTAAAGGAGAGTGTTTGGTGACTTCTGCTTTGGGACCGTGCAGCCTCTCTGAGGCCTGCCATCCAGGTAAAGGTCTGCCAGGACATCACAACAAGCCATGTGATTGACTGACCCGTACTTTTTATGTGAAAGCATTCAGGTCCTTCAATCCATCAGAAAGGCGATGGTGCAGTCTAAAATGGCTGACTCATATCGTAAATTCTCTCGATCAGCCAGAGCTTTCACTTTTGGCAATGATTTCATCAATTTTAATTCAGGAGTCATGAAGTGTGACACATGAGTGGTTGACAGCAGGCACGATCCTCTTGTGGAACAACTTGACATCCAATCTCGATTTTCTCATTACACTGACAAATATCGCCCCCTAGTGGCAAGATATTCTCATTTGCATACAAATACCTTTACTGAAGTAGCTGGCATTAATTAAATATCTCCCCAAGTGTGACCTCAGGAGTTGTCATTTGTACACCACTGAGTTGTTAAACCTTTAATTCCTCTCCAAAGCCACAAACAGATTGCAACAAAGTGCACTTTAATGATAAGTCCAGATATTTATGAAAATATCTCCCATATCTGCCTCTCCTGAGGCCCACTCCATGATTAGCATAAATCTGGGTCATTAACAACAACAAGAGAACAAAGGAAACTGTGTCATCCTTCATATCAAGTGCCCCTACTTCATAAATGTTGTACTTAAAGAGTGATGTTGTGGAATACTTGTTACTAATTTTCATCAGATGTGGATTTTGAAGGATTCTAAAGTGCCAAACTCTGGTAATATTTCAAATTTAACTGTAAAGTTGTATTTTTCATTACAAGTCTATTCTATATTCATTAGGCACAAATCCCTCATATTTTATCCCAAATCCCACTTAAAAAGAAAAAATCACACCACTAAATCCTGCCCCAGACTCATTCTGAACTCCTTGCCATGGCAACCACAGCAGGTGTCAAAAGAAGGTGATCCCATCTAAATTCCTTCACTGAGTGGAAACAATAATTCCTGGCCAGCCCAATGAATGATGCATTGTGCATTCCCAAAATGCAATATTGGCTGCCTGCTTCCACAATGAGCAAATCTGAAATGTGCACAACTATTAATCAGCCAACCATAAAGATTAATTAACCATGAATAAACCTATGTCACTGTCAGTCATCCATAACCTGTCATCACCTGTCTAAAATCCTTCTGAGCATATAAATATGTTCTTATCTAATATCAATGCAAAAAAATATTTTAATGAGCAAACCAATCATGCAAAAGTATGAAGTAAGAGAGCATAGGCATGTACTTAACTTAAATAACTATGCTCCAAACATAATTTATATTCACTAACCACAGACATGTTTGTGTCAACCATGAACTGCGTGCCAATTATGAAAATTATGAATTTGAGGATAACAGAAGAATAATCCATATGAAAAAATGATGAACTAAATCATAAAAAAACTATTGAGGATCAAAATACATGTATTCTATTAAACTTATCTTGAAGACAAAGCAAAAAACAATCTCATTTTTAAAAATTCATTCCAATACAAAATAATGCTTAGAATATTGATGGAGGCTACTTGGTTAGAACGCATCATTTTATAGACAGTCCTGATGCTGCAGACTTGGAGGCCGGCATCAGTGGCACAATCCTGCTTCATGGCACCTCACGACACTGTGTTCCCTTTTATAATCAATCTAGCTGCTCCATATTACCTGTAGATATCTGCACACTCCGGCAGAAGGTTTGAGATAGAAGAGCAGATTTATACAGGGAAATTTTGTGTCTCGCACATTTCCACTTGCTTTCTTGTGTGCATACTATAAAACTAACGTGCTGTAACTTTAGACTTCTTTTCTTGTATTAACAGCATTTTTAGCACAATTGACACTCTATCAGGCCATACTGAAACCTGCCACCAGGACTTAATGCCTTCTATCTTCTAAGAATGAAGAGAGATCAATCTTTTTACTTATCATTTTGGCATAAAATGCATATATACATAGCCTCTGGTTACCAGTGTGGACTAGTTAGAGTGAGAAAAGACTCATTAACAGAGTTCACTTTCAGCACAGATTTTGAGGGCTCTAGCTCATATTAGCATGGGTGTCTAAGTATTGGTAACTGTAGAGTCACAGTCAACAGTTTGTCAAAGGTATCTAATAAATAACACTAATTTGAAGACAGGTGGGGAAATGTTTTTTGTGATTCTCAAAGTATATGTTTTCAGAAGCTGTTACTCCCCAGATAAAACACAGAAGAAATAAAATAAGAATACACAAGGAGAAAAGCGATCGCTCACATATAAAAAATGTATGTGAAATTGAACTAAATTCAAATTACAGAAACAAATTGAAATGTAATTTGTTGTACACCTGTTCCTTTTATATATATTTTAAACTGTCATGTGACAAAATAATCCAAAACTATTTATTTTTATCAAACATATTCAGGCAACAAATCTAGTATATACCAAATTGTTTTTTTGCATGATGCTGGTTTGCTGCCACTGAAGCAAATCTTTCAACAAAGACATGTACATCAAAACATCAAGATATGTTAAAAGATATAAATGTGAATCTAATCTCTACTGCTACTCTAGCATCATTTTACTCCTGACTGCCCCAGCACTCAACTATTTCCCCCCAGCACTCAGCTGTTACCTCCAGCACCACTTCTTACTCCCAGCATTCACCTGTTACACCTAACACTCACCTATTTCCCCTGGCACTCACCTGTTAGCCCTAGCACTCACCTTCAGCACTCACCTGTTACCTCCAGCACTCACCTCTTACCTCCAGCACTCACCTCTTACCTTCAGCACTCACATGTTACCTCCAGCACTCACCTCCTACCTTCAGCACTCACCTGCTACCTTCAGCACTCACCTGTTACACCTAGCACTCACCTGTTACCCCCTGGAACTCACCTGTTACCCCTAGCACTCACCTGCTACCTTCAGCACTCACCTGTTACCCCTAGCACTCGCCTGCTACCTTCAGCACTCACCTGCAACCTTCAGCACTCACCTGCAACCTTCAGCACTCACATGTTACCTTCAGCACTCACCTGTTATTTAACTCCAGTGTTTACTGCCTTTAAGAACTGACTTGTGATGCTGTATCTGCCAAATCAGGGCTGGACACTTTCATAAGTACTGGGCAATCCCACGAGGTTGTCACATACCCTTACAATGGCATGTTTACAAAGACTGCAATCCAAGTTGATGCAGTCATCTAATGCCTACTGATCCATCAATGTTTTCAATTTGTGTTCAGCTAGGTACATCCTCTGCAACTCCTGACCCTGGCAAGGGTCAATAATCCCTTACTAGTGAAGCTACCCAAAGTCCTAATGTCACAAATACCTATATGTTGCTGGGTCTGAAGTCAGTGTGTATATGACAACCATGTGAAACTGACGGCTGGGTCTTGGCGCCAACCCCAATTCTGACCAATCTGCAGGCGCGCTGCTTTGTATTTGCAAGCCGCAGAGAGATAGTGAGGCTGGGTGCCACAGGGAGTGAGTCGCACTCGGAGCCAGGGAACGAGTCAGCCTGCAGCCATGGCTCACATCCATTATCTAGTCGTGAGCTCTGCTGCGTCTTGGCTCACAGCCCCTCCCATCTCTAGAGACGTTATCTTCTATTTTCATCAAGTCATTGTCCTAATTCCACAGTGCCCACTCCCTTCTCCTGCAGTGGTCACTCCTCCAACTTGTAACTAACTACCACAGGCTAAGTTCTACCACAGGCTCAGTTCTAAGTGAACCCCTCCTCTAAAAATGAATCTCCCCATCAACTACATACCCAAAGTCCTTCTTGACATAACACCTTCTATTGAACTCTGTGAACAACACATCCTAAACGCCTGTTTCAGGATTGACCATTATCTAATACCTGCATATGTCACAAATACACGTAACTTGAATGCTTTGAGTAAAATCCTGGTGCTTTTAATCAGAATAATATGATAATCCTTATTCAGATACTTCTCTGAGAGACTTTCGGTCACTTGGTAATAAAGAGGGTTTTCTGCACACAATTACATTTCTTATCTGCATAAATAGAATAAAAGCAAATCATGCAGGAAACTGATAGTGTCAGGTCAATGGGATGACCAGCTTTGAGCATTGCCAGGAAGCAGGCTTACCATACAACCTTAATGACCTAAACATTAACCCATCAGTCGCAGACAGGAATATGACATTCACCTCATATTCAGGAAAGATCCTCACTCAAAAATCTTTATTTTACTCATCATAATAATAAAACATCAAATGCAGCACATGTATTTATAATTTGTTCCTTTTTCTATTTTTAATCCTTAAGCTCTATTCAGTACAATTTTCTGGAAACTCAATGTACATGTATATCAACCAATGCTGATCAAGGTGGGGTCATACACTCTCTTTTGCCGAAAATGGTTTTTAAAAAATTTCTGAATCAAATGAAAGTAAAGAAAAACAACATAAAAAAGCGTTGTGAACATTATGATTGAGCTTGTTTGATTCAGTACACAACTGATGCTATCATAATGTCTCATCTCACTGGCCCTTGCAAACTTTTACTCATAAATGGCCAATATGTCAATACCAATAACATTTTGAGATAACCACAGAACACTTTGCTAGACCCTGTTAATATTTGTCTTAAATTCTGTTTATATGGAAGGTTTGAAGTGAAAAGCGACACTCAGCCAAACATAAAAGATCCTTGGGTTTCTTCTGGACCAACCATCTAGTTTTATTGATGTTTAAAACATGAGAGAACATGGGTGAGAACACTACTTCACTACTTGTTTGTTAAAAAGAAATCAATATTTGTTTTTTTTTCCAATATGGATATGCCACTTCACATCATCTCATTAGTAGTTGGAAACATACAAGTGCCTGGTTGGAACAAACAAGATTCTCCCATCAGATACAATACCATTTGATGCCTGTAGACTAGTAGGAATATTATGAGAATATCATAAATTACTCTCACGATTTCCAATGTTTCTCTTGGTAACCATGGAAGATAGGTGGTAACAAGCATCCAGTTCCTCGGATGAATGCACAGACAAATACTCAGATAGCATTTCTATGTCCCCACCAACAGCGACGACTGAAAACAAAAAGATGGCTTCCTCCTTGATAACGCCTGATTAATGATCCAGTTTTGAAAAAACTGCAACTTCACTCTTTTTGACAGAGATGAAAAAATAAACATTTTCTCAAAATATTGACTTTTGAAAAGTGAAAAAAGTGAAAAAATAGAATTTAAAGTTTTCTCAAGGGAGATATTGATAAGAATAGTTTTCCCAGGGTGAACTTGTGTATAGTAATTCTGGCATCAGCACTTTGGTGCCCTGAGGGAAAATCTATGTCTCCATTGATTCACACCAAACCACCACATTTCTATCTCTCAGTCTACTTGTCTGTCTAACAGATTTTTCATCAAAATCTATGTGGGGCTGGTATGAAAAAATGTTAGACTGCCAATTTTTTCAATTTCCTTTGCTCGAAATTTGCTTGTCCAAAACAAATTTAGAAAATTCCAATACTCTATGTTGTAATGTTTGCAACATTCCATTTAGAAAATTAATTGGTCTTCAAACTATGTTTGAAAAGGCTTGGTGCGTAATATTCCCAGTCCATATTAGCTCCAAATGATGTGTGCCTTTAATTAGATAAATCATTTTTATCACTTTGTCCAAATTTCAGCGAAAATGAAAATCGGGGCTTTCCCATGTTAAAATACATTATAATATAAGGCTAACAAAGAGTGTGGTCTGAGTGCCCCCCTCCCCTTCTCCTAAAACAAGATGTCAGAGGCCTTGTGATCTGCTAGTGGGACTAAATGGATCAGACGGCTGCATGTGGGAACCGAGGGATATGACAGGCAGAAAGACGCAGAGAAGTCAGCAGAGACAGTGTCCCCGGGCCCAAGCACTGCCGACATCCTGGAGCCTCACTATTGACCACCCCACTGCTACCACTCCACGCATTTGCTCATTTCTGATACTAACCATGCTAACCCATAAGATGCAATGGAAATGTGTGCACTTAATGTATGACTGTGATGCACCAAATGTGATAACTTTGCTAATGATAGAATACAATGTAACTGCACTGCTTAACTGACCGTGATATTACAGAATAACTTTTGCACTGACTGTGGTGATGTGAATGTAGTTTATAAGCTCTGACTTTCAGAGTGTAAGATTAATGCGGTGTCCCATCATTGACCCTTTGAATGCAATGATGCTGAAGCAGGAGGCAGTTCTGAGACACTATTTGTACAGAACAGAGCCCTTGTAGTTGTAGATACAACAAGGCATTTTATAAATAAAAAATATAAATAAAATGGACATTTAAGGTAGTGAGTGACCAAATTGTCAATGAAAAATGATTAATATCAAAACACAACAAAATCATGTCACATAAAGGTTGTTAGAAGTTTGTAAAAATCTAAGGTGGTGACCAACACTGACAATGGCCACCTGCATCAAATAAGTTACCTATGGCCTTAGATGAACCAAGCAGATTTTGAGCCCCATCCAGGATGCTCAATGTTGGCTACCAAGATTTTCTAAATACCAAACTAAGCTGTATTCCATATTCTCAAAAAACAACTGATGAGTCCAAATCTGATGAATCCAGCATCGGCCTTGCTGCAGATGAATATGTGTTCCTCCACTTCTTGTTTATTTTCACTGAGATGAAATACAATTACATTTTTTATCCATGAATGAAATATCAAAGCGGTTTTCTTGTAATGTCCTTTTGATTGCAAAATAACCTATTTCTAATCCTGTTTAAATCACAAACTAACGAGTCCTGAGGCAACATAATTATCAATATTACAAAATGAAAGGGTTTTAGCATCCTTTCAGAGATGCAATGCCATCAGTGCCCTCTAGTGGATATTTTTAGTTCAAAACCTCTTATTGGAAGAATTGGTCAGAAGATCATGCATTTGGCCCTTCTTACTCTTACATTATGTTTAATGTACTTTACTAAATGAGAGTGGTATTATGACTTAATGTCATAAAACAAATTCATGATGTGAAAAAAGAAATATATTCATCACATTTTGTTGCCTGAAATCTGTGTATTAAAAATATTTGAGCCATGTTTTAATACCTGGGTGAAAACATTAGCTGTTATTCCCCGGATATTGTGACCCAACATTGATATTTTGTGACATCATATTCAGCCAGTCCAAACTGAGCTATATTTGGTGCCTTTGTGATATTTTTATATGTTTATAACCATTTAACCAATGCCAAAACCTAAAATGGATCAAAACTTAAAATAGTATGTGATAAACTTGCAGGATTATTTTGTTAGCTCCCAAATCTCAAACCAAAATCTGTTTGTTTTGAATTTAAGTAGTAAACACCTATGATAACAGATTATGTCTCTGGGTCCATGAGTGGCCAGCCAAACCCCACAGTGTGTATAAAGTATGGAGCCACTAAAAATATCTTGAAATTAGGAAGAGGTATCCTGGAGGTAATGTATCTAATATTTCAGTGTCCAAAATAATTCTTTCAGATAGAAGCGGGACAAAAAATTATTCACTCAGAATGAACAGTTAAATTTTTACACCCATGCGCCTGAACTGGTTAAATTTAGCCACTAGAGGGGGGTGCTACCAATAACTGAATATAGCTATATTTGTGTATCCTATCCAATGTTTGTCACCAGAGGGGGTAAGATAGAGTGCGGGAAGTGGTGCTTCCTCCCATAGAAAGTTATGCTGCTGACTAATGTTTTTTTTTAAAACAGAGTACATTTTTAAAGCATAGGTAAATTAGACCTTATGGACCTAACATCAGTGCAAACATCTTTACATCTGAATAATTGTAATCTGTGTTCACAACAGGAGTTTTGAGCTTTAAAATGAGGGACAATGTTTATCATAGACCTAGAGATTCAATAATTTAGGAATTTGTCACATTCTCAGACACTCATGGTGATATATTGCACAAGACATTTCAATATTTTGATGCCAGTAAGCATTTCCTTGTTTGTTTATGTTATGTCTCAGAGCTTAATGGCTCTCCATTATAGCCCTGAGGTTGTATCATATTATATAATATCAAGCATCTTTAATGGCACCTCTCGACTGTGTCTATACAACTGTGTCTATACATGTCTGTTTACCAACTTTGACCAATTACAAAAGCTGGATTTTAAAGTATTATCCAGAGTGTTTCAAGAAATACAAATAAATTGAGGGATTTTGGTTTGTCAGCATAAGAGCCAAAATACTACAATGTGGATCAAACAGGTTCCTGAATAAGTAACTGTTAGCCATTTTTCACAAAGCTAATAATAGAATCATCATGTCTCACTGTATGTACATCAGTGACCATCAATGAAGTCACTAAGCTGTCAACACAATATCTGAGACTACATCCATGACATTCCCATGTCATATCATTCCTTTTCTGATCTTTTCCTATTGATCCAAAATACTTATCAGACTCAATGCTGATAATGTGACACCTTTGCACTCTTACCTAATGCCTTCAAATGGGCATCAAAGGAAATACATCCTAACACACACACACACACACACACACACACACACACACACACACACACACACACAAACACACACACTCACTAAACTAATTACAAGGTGCTCGCAATAGGTAACGTGTCAAAATTGACACACAACCCTTGGGACACATCCCAAGAATTGGACATGCAACCAACTTATAAGCAATTCACATAGATTTTGGGAATATTTCAGAGATTAAAATGCGTGGGGAAGAAAACACCATAAAGAAATGCACTATGACCATACAGGACTATTTGGTGAGTTCATTTAAGCCTCTGATAGGCAAGACTCTGTCAGGGACATACATGGGTACATGGACTGTGCCAGCTACAGGAACACAAAGAGAAATGCTCGATGTTAAAGACAAAGAAACAAGTGCACTTATTCGGAAAACAAGAGCTGCAATAAATAAAATTCACATGCACACTGGGGTAAAGGTATGGAAAGGCTGGACTGACGGAGACGATTATTATAGAAAAGACTGGGGTGTGAGAATATTCACACAAGCTTTGGACTGGCCTGGCTATTATTGCCACGCTCTTTATACCATCACTAATATTAGAGTTTACCTCATGAATGGACCATACAGATATGGGGTGGAGTTCTCACTTCAAAGCAATTCTCACATGGACTCACAAAAAGTAAAAAAGAGTTGTGATGAGGATGATAGCAATGTAAATTATTATGATTATGATGATTATGATGATTATAATGATTATTATGATTATGATGATGGGGATGATGATTGTGATAGTAATGATTCCAAAGATAAAGAAAAAGTAAAGGAAGAGGTTGATGAAGGTAAAGATGATGCAGAAAGTGAAAGTGAAGATGAATATTGTGAAGACAGTGATGATGATACAAAAGGAGAAAGAAATGAGAAAAAAAGATTTCATGATGGAGGTGGCAATGATACAGAAGTAGAGATGAAAGACGAAGAAGATACAGGAGAAAAGGAAGAGGATGAAGATGATGAAGAGGAAGAGAGAGAAGATGAAGATGTCACAGAAGAGGAAGAAGATGAAGAGGAAGAGGGAGAAGATGAAGATGTCATAGGAGAAGAGGAAGAAGATGTAGAGGAAGAGGGAGAAGATGAAGATGTCATAGGAGAAGAAGAAGAAGATGTAGAGGAAGAGGGAGAAGATGAAGATGTCATAGGAGAAGAGGAAGAAGATGTAGAGGAAGAGGGAGAAGATGAAGATGTCATAGGAGAAGAAGAAGAAGATGTAGAGGAAGAGGGAGAAGATGAAGATGTCATAGGAGAAGAAGAAGAAGATGTAGAGGAAGAGGGAGAAGATGAAGATGTCATAGGAGAAGAAGAAGAAGATGAAGAGGAAGAGGGAGAAGATGAAGATGTCATAGGAGAAGAGGAAGAAGATGTAGAGGAAGAGGGAGAAGATGAAGATGTCATAGGAGAAGAAGAAGAAGATGTAGAGGAAGAGGGAGAAGATGAAGATGTCATAGGAGAAGAAGAAGAAGATGTAGAGGAAGAGGGAGAAGATGAAGATGTCATAGGAGAAGAAGAAGAAGATGTAGAGGAAGAGGGAGAAGATGAAGATGTCATAGGAGAAGAAGAAGAAGATGAAGAGGAAGAGGGAGAAGATGAAGATGTCATAGGAGAAGAGGAAGAAGATGTAGAGGAAGAGGGAGAAGATGAAGATGTCATAGGAGAAGAAGAAGAAGATGAAGAGGAAGAGGGAGAAGATGAAGATGTCATAGGAGAAGAGGAAGAAGATGAAGAGGAAGAGGGAGAAGATGAAGATGAAGATGTCATAGGAGAAGAGGAAGAAGATGAAGAGGAAGAGGGAGAAGATGAAGATGAAGATGTCACAGGAGAAGAGGAAGATGAAGAAGATGATAGAGGAGAAGAGGAAGAGCATGGAGAAGAAGAGGTAAAAGTGAAAGAGGATGAAGAGGATGAATCAGAAAAGGGAGAGGAGGTAGGTTTTTATTAATAACTTTGATCTTTTGGTGTATTTAACCTTGTTGTTTTTGTGTTATTTTTGTTATCATAAAATGGACTGATATCATGATCTTAATTCATTATCACATAAAATATTCATCTAAAATCTACAACATGAGGGAACTACATTTTTCAGATATTGGAACTAGCACAACGACCTGTCAAGGCAGAATGGAGGAGCATGAAACGAAAAACAGAGGAATACATCTTCCATAAACTAAAATATGGCAAATATCGGAAAATAGTCCAACATTAATTACGATCTTAGGGTGCATCAAGATATTTAGTTAAATGAATTATTTTTACAGTTTTTAAAACCCCTAATGGACTAGCTTATTCAAATTTTCATGATTGGCGAGGCGATTTTTTTCTGGACTAATGTATCTAAATACTCAATTAATAAAATTCATAACCATGGTTATTCAATATGCTCAATGAAGTACTGGGGTCAAATGTTATGATTCACACAGTCTGACATCATCACCGTGATTACATTGTAACAAGTTGCAACCCTAGCGAATGCTACAAAATGACATATTATAGATAGAACAATAGGGACATTAATGTTTGGAGCCAGTGGTTGATGTTGATATGTCCTTCCTGTCAGCTAGGGGATAAAATGTTTTTTGTTTTTTTTATTGTGACACGATCACAAAATATTCTGCATAGTTATCAATATCCCTAACTTGTGAGTACTTGAGTGAGTGGAAATATGACATGATATGAATTTTATTTCTAATTTTTCATTATTTACTTTTACATGAAATAACCATTTAAAATAAATAACACAATTATGAAATATCAGATATTTATCAGAAAGGATGAATATCAAGCTGGTTACTTGTACAATGATTGGTTCACATACATAAAGAAAAATAAGAAAATTAATAATAATTTTTGTGCATAAATAAGGTTTGTTAATATTGTCATATTTCAGATATCTGAGGTATGGCAATGTGATCTGAATAATACAAATAGATGTAAATATTTTATAGAGACATAATTATTTATCTATAAAATTAATTTGCAGCTGTTTTAGTAAGCATTTAATTGAGTTGCATTGTAAAATATCATCATTAATGTTATTGTACATTTTAGCACCTGTAAACATGAATGTGTTTAAGCAAATATTTAGTTAACATTATGATATTTAGTTAATTTAAGTATCTTGTGTTGATATCAGGTATTTCATTTCTTAATGAAAAGCAGTTATTAAATATATTTGGTGTCATGTTATATCTTTGCTTTTATACTATTTTTGCAATAGCAATGTTACAAATGTCTTAAACAAGTAATAAGTTAAGATCTTTATATGAAAGTTAGATTGGCTTAAGCCATTCTATGTTAAAAAGAATTTCAGCACCCTACAATATCAAAAGTCTTTGTCTTAAAGCCATACCTAAATCTCCATAATATACTGATTAAGTCCAATTTTAATCATATGCATCCCAATCCATAAGAGATACCTCTTTATAAAAGGTACACAAGCATATTATGTGCTTTCAATGATCTCTTGAAGATTTTGAATGTGATTAGGAAAAATAATCAGTTGTGTGCAGTAAAAAAAAGCTCTTAACTGTTCACAAACTTATAATATTAATTAAATATGAGATAATATCTGATGAACACAATGATAATTTGGATCATACGTATCTTAACCTATCTATATATGTCATTTAAAAACTCACACCTTTACCGAGCTGGTAATCATCCTTTCACAATAATCATATATGTAATACAAGGATATCATTTTACACCCAGGACCCTTTCTCAAATCACGACCCAACTGACATGAAATAAAATATTCAAATATATATGTAATTTTAGGAATTTGAGCAGTGTGTCTTGCCAAGAGCACTGGGGTTAGGTTCAACCATTAATATCAGCTATACAGGGGATGTGGAGGGTAATTCCAGAACTAGTCCTTTCTGGCAAACTTTGAAAGAGGTACTGAGAGGAGAGGCTGATTCCAGAACTAGACCTTTCTGCCAAACTTTGAAAGAGGTACAGAGAGGAGTTAAGTTAGAAGCTGATGATAATAATTACATGAAATTTCACAAACAGTAATGAAATTCTTAAAAATCTCAAGAGGGATTATGAAACAAGAAATTATTAAGTTACCACATTTGACTTAATACAATGGCCACCAGCACCAAGATGAAACTAGATACCTTGTGACGAATGTCACTATCGGTACTGTAATAATCTGTTGTGTCAACAATAATAGTATACATGGCTAAAGCCAGATTCCTTAATATTAAATATATTGCACTGGTTGATATCTGATTTGATGACTTTTTTGGTTTGACTTGGTTTTTTCCTCTGTGCGAGAGGCTGCTTAAATGTGCGCTTACACTCTGCTCTCTAATCTAATTCCTAGATCCTGTTATATATCAAAACCCCTGCCCCAGAGTGCCTTGTGTTGCACCAATGGTGAGGATGGCATCTGGCCACTGCCCTACTTGCTCACTGTTTCCTAGCAACCAAAGATCAAAGGATCACTAACAATTAAGGGTATGGGAACTCCCAGATGTGCAGATGGAAGTAACCAGCTTTAAACCAATAAAATATAATACCTAAACCTCTTTAAATTTGAGATTAGCTTGATGTGATAAGCACTATTCTGAGACTAGAGGGAGACTGATTCATATCATCCTCGTACACTGCACATTAGTGAGGTAACCCTAAACAGTAAAAGTTTGGTTCAAAGTATGGAAAGGATGGACTGACGGAGAGGACTATGATAATGCTGACTGGGGTGTGAGAATATTCACTAAAGATTTTGAGTGGCCTTGGTTGTTAAATAGTCAATATTAATATACCATAACTGATATACAAGTATACCCTATGAATGGACCATGCAGATATGGAGTAGATATTTGTGTGCTCTATGAATGGACAATGAGAGATCACATTCGAGCTGAGTATCAAGGTAAAAATTTCACAAACCATTTCTTGGCTGGCATGAGGCAGATGTGTCAAGAATCAGCGCTATATAAATATTATATTAACCTTTCATCTTTTTACATACCAGTAACTTTTCAATATTAGTGTTTATAATTTTCTAGCCAATATGAGGTATAACACATATACTGTACAGATGTTACTACAGAAAGGTATAAACCAGATATGAAAATATTAAACACAATGAGATGGGGAAATAATGTTGGCGTACCTGGGAATGGGAAACATGGCACATGCGTGATTAATAACATGGGCCACTGCGGGCTTATCAGAATAATCCTAGCCAAAATAAAGATCTTACTTATCAGAAAATACTGACACACCTAATTACTGCTTGCATGGCCTGTAAAGGTAGAATTGGACATCGGTACAAGGCCAATCTCCCTCATTATGTATTTGTAGATAATGTCATATGTACTATTATAGTTGGGAAGCAAATTTATTGTTAATAAATTACATATGTGAAAATTACTGATTTGCTCATTTTACAGTGATAGAGTAATTATATGGGTTCAGAACTTTAATTTCAATATGACCCAGAGTTTACTCTCATGATCACTTTTTTTTGCTAAATAAAGACCAACACGTGCAGTGTAAGAAAACGTGTTGTGGTCCTCAAACACAAAAATAGCATAAGTAGATAGTTCACAATTTGCTGATAAAATGAAGCATGAGGAAATATGAACAAATCACAAGAATGCTTGCATCAGATTATTCCGGGGAATTTATATATAAACTAAACAAAAATTATGATGATATAGAAAAGTAGTACTTCTTATCCCACTATGCCACATGTATTGTACGAAAAACAGAATTCTTACTGAAAATGAGATGACCAGTTAAATTCTGGCTCGTTTATTTCTTGTAAGCATTTAGTACGAGATTTGTTTATTAGTAAAACATAAGAATGAATTTATTTTCAATTCTAACAAAATTGATGAAATCACTTGGCATTCTCATTTAATGAAAGTTTTGAACTGCACTAGAAAACTAGCTGCATGGCAGTGAGGAAGTAAATTATGAAGAAAACATTTCTTTATGAAGAAAACATCTTTCAAGGGTCACCCTTGTGGTTGATAATATGTTATCAGAGTAAGGCTGTGATTTACCTGTTCATTGACCTTGGCTATGGAGGGCCCCTGTGTGAGCAGTGTTCGGCAGATGTCTGTGTTGCCATTCCAGGCCGCTAGGTGGAGTGGGTAGCAGCCCTTACTCTCCATGATGTTGGTGGAGGCTTCATACCGCAGCAACATCTGAACAACCGTGCTGAAAACCACAACAATATTTACTCTTATTAAAATATTTACTCAAATGTTAAGGTTATATTTGTATCTGGATAACAATATTGACCCTACCTATATGACCACCTTGCTAAGTACATGAATGTCTATTACATATCAAAACTACCATCATTCCTCTTGCATAGCATTGAAGTATATTTTAAATTTGATCAGAAAGATGTCAAATATTAAAAGATTAGAATATTAAATATTCCATCTATAAAATGTGTTGAATAAAAAACGTTTCTTAAAATGCATTCTTATTTTCACAAATTCAATCACAATAAATTTGATATTAAAGATAAGATAAAGATTTTCTTTGGATCATTTGAGCAAGAAACATTAGCCAGTTATTTTTTATTTCCTTACTATTACAAATATCATGCTACTGAATAATTCAAATTAAATCTTTAAAATAGTGTGTTCTTCAAACACTAAAATTAAAAGAGATTTATTTCTTCTGACAATTCAAGTTTTGGAAACACACTTTCAGGTTACACAGAGTTAGATTTTACTTTGGCAGACCATTTAGATGCACAGTTTACTCTATTCAGTTCATGAATCCAATCTGTACAACATGATCCAGGAGAAGAAATTGCCTTTAGGAAATACAAGCAAAAATACAGAATTCTTCTTGATCTCGCCTGGAGCTAGAAGAGATCAATGTCTCTACTCTGAACCATGATAACATGTAAATTCTGACTAAATATATGCCACAAGCTAGTACAGCTCGTGGCAAGTTGTCTACTTAGATCATGGCCATAATCAAACATTCTTCAAGCGAAAAAACCAAAAAACTCCATATCATCACCAAGGTGAAGCAAAACAAGTTTCAGTAAAGATTTCGGTGGTTCCAGACCTGGTGGACCAGATAGTGGTGCTATCTAGTGTCCATATTTCGAGCAGCTCATGAGTGACCTCTAGTGGCAAACATAAAGTCTACAGAACCCTGGATATTGCAATCATTAACCCTTTCCTTTTGGATCATCAGTCCTAATAGCATGGTTTAAAAAGGACAATGCAGAATAATGCATGTGGATATTCTGGATGATTTACTTAAATAAGGGAGTCCCAGATTGTCTGAACCCATTAACATGTTCCATATGTAATCTGACAGACTTCAAAATCCAGTGAGAATGAAAATGAGTGCTATTCAATTTGTATGTTATGTTTCAGTTCTAATGGATGAAGAAGTTAATAATGCTCCAAAAGATTTTCTTTCTTCTTTGTTGGGGTTTGACCTAACTAATCAGAGTTTGTGCTCAACCTTCCTGGTATTGTATTACTTCCATAGTTACCTGCATCTATAGAAGTAATTGGCCCACAGAGTAACACAATTGTATTGGTAGAGAAAGGCCATAATATTATGATGCACTTATTCAAAAAAGGGAAGTAAATTTAGTGCATTGTATGATTTATAGGTGATAATGATAATGATCACAACACATTATCTCTCACAAGAAAAACGACAACAATATAAACCAATATAATATTGACAAGTACTAATATAGCCCAGTCTCAGTATTACCCACCATTCAATGTGACAATTCAAATCACAGCAAATATTCTTCTGCACTAGCTTCACCTGGACAACACTAGACAAAGCTATAGTTGGTCACTGACAACTATTTATGAATGTTATAAATGAATGTATCAATTGTCATACCTTCGAGTAAATCACACCTAGCTATTTGGTGACTCTATTTGTTCACACATATCTATTATGATATGATCACCCTCTGACCATTTTCAGTGATTATTTTGCTGGAGCCAAATGGAGGTTTGGCTGCAGCATAGACACCATTGCTTTACCTGCTTGCTCCAGTTTTGTGGGTCAGTCAAGGCAGAATCAAGTATATTAGACTCAAGAGAAGGCTATAGTATTGAGCCATGGCTCATAATCATATCAGGCACATACCAGATCAGGGCCTCACACATAGAGATAACGAAGGCTGTTCCAGTGACTTCCCTAGAGATTGTGGTCTCTGTGACAGACTCTACTATATGAATATATATGACAATATGGCCCAGGTTACCAACCTCCTTCTATCCCCTCAGACATCTTGATATACCACACCCACATTACTTTCCAGAGAATCATGGGAACCAATAATATCTAAGAGTAAAATATCATAGTATAAGTTTGCTGACAAGTTATATGCATAATGGAAATGTACAACAACTCAGATTGATTGACTCATATGTGAGTCATTGGTCTAATTCATACATGTCTGTCCTATCATGATTAAATGAGTGGCTCTACATAAACAGAGTCACACAAACCTATAAAATCTAAACAAGAATGTTACATGACAAGTTGACAACATTTGGTTATGGGGAGTTATCATGTCAATTTAAGTTAATCAACAGTGAATTTGGTAATCATAGTATGGTCTGCAGCACAAATTGGGGTCTGCTGCCAACTTCACAGTTCTACCTCAGAGACCGGATATGGCAGTCAGACAAAAATATACTCCAGTAATTCAATGACCAAAAAAATATGTTTCCTTATGTACTTTGACTTGAATCTTCCTTACATCATAATTTATATTGTCTCCACAAACTTTGTGACTCCATACCTCCCACATGATTTGTTGAATCCAGTTCAAAGCAATCAAGACTCTGGTAATACAATCTTATCAGTCCTCACTGATAATCAAGAACCCCACTTTCAGCATATTAAGCATTTTGGTAGAATAACTGGCATTTATAAATTTACATCAATTAAATACAATTATATCTACAATTTGATTATGATAATAAAATATTAAACATTGTTATTTAAGAACATCATCAAACTGGAACAATATATTGGCATTTGATCTGTGTACTGTTCTTGGAGCCCCTTATTCAAAACTTCAACATTTCCACTATCCACTAATCATAAACTGTACATTATATACGTCACCTTCTCCTAATTGTACATGCAGAGAACATTTAACATTCTGCTCAATTTAATGGCAACAGTTTCTTTTTTTGAATCATTTGATATGTACTATTTCTTTTTTGGATGCTATCATAGGACAAGTTTAATTGGACTTACAGCGGAGTGGTGATGCATTATATTTGACCACTTGGAGGTTATGTGCAGCCTTCCTCTGAGGATCATGGGTAACTCAAGATTATGAGTAACTGAGGATTATGGGTAAATTAGGATCATAGGTAACTGAGGATCATAGGTAACTGAGGATCATAGGTAACTGAGGATCATAGGTAACTTAGGATCATAGGTAACTGAGGATCATAGGCAGCTGAGGTTTATAGGTAACTGAGGATCATGGGTAATAAAGGATCATGGGTAAATAAGTATCATGGGTAACTCCATCATATTTGTAAATCATGTAAAAATATCAAGGATTTGTCAGGATTAATTGATTTGCTTTTTTTGCTATTTGATAGATTTGCTTTTTTAAGGTCTGAGCCATCACAGATTTTCTATTCCAAACACGCATTTTGATAATGTAGGACACTTTTCTGTGTCAGATCACTGGGATTTTTTTCTGAATGAGTTATGATATCATGATTGCTGACAATCAGGATAACAAATAATAATTATAAGAACTCTTATAAATCAGATTAAAGAGGTGACAATCCATATCCACAATGATATTCTGTGGCTGTGAAATATTTGAGCTTTTACTTTATAGAAAGCCATTTATATTCTGTGATTGTGGGTATGGGTTCCCAGCATATTCTCTTATAATCAAATGAACAGTTTCCAGCCATAGATGTCAATGTGTTCAATCTGATCTTCCTGTGTGGAGAGTTCCAAGACAGAATGGTGGAATGTGCCAAGACTGCTCTCAATGCTGACTCCAATTTTCGTGAGCTGATCTCGGAAGGAAGATTAAATTATCATTCCATAGCTGGAATGTGGTTTTTATTTGAACATGACACAGCAGTGAGAAAGTGTAATAAATATTTCACTCATCATTACTCCTGGCTCCATCTGGGTCCAGAAAACATCTAACCTTTGGCTCCCTTAAGGAAGTGCAATCTACCAAATGCTAATTTTAGTTATGTGTATTGCGTATATAAACTTATTTATTGATGAATTTGAACATGATCATAGTCTGAAATAGTGCTTTAAATGAATGAATTATATTATTATCATTATTATTATTATTATTATTATTATTATCATCATCATTATTATTATCATTATCATTATTATTACATCGCATGTTGACTGAAGTACGTAAAAGCTCAAATGAAGGATCAAAGTATTCCATTTCAATACAATGTATTCCTTGGGGATCCTTATCTTTATGCTTGTAAAGCTGCAACACAATGAACTCACAATTCATAGAAGAAAATGTAAATATTTCATGTGAAGATTTCTACTGAAACTCAAATCATTTTTTTTTCTCATTCTTGCAAACCAAATCAGTGACTTGGCAGAGATAAGACTGTCTGGGTCTGTGGCGTCCAGACACTATGATTGTTATTGCAGTAATAAAGCTCTATCAACTTTACTTTCAGCCCATCTATTTCTTATATGTGTCTTACTATAGTATCAAAACCAAAGACAAACATAAAACCAAGATGAAATCAATATAATATTTTTATCTGTGATACAAATTTTCTTTTGGGGAGGGCGACACAGAATAGGGAAGGTGACATATAATAGGGAAGGTGACACAGATTAGGGAAGGGGAAATAGATTAGGGAAGGTGACACAGATTAGGGAAGGTGACACAGATTAGGGAAGGTGACACAGATTAGGGAAGGTGACACAGATTAGGGAAGGTGAAATAGCTTAGGGAAGGTGACACAGATTAGGGAAGGTGACACAGATTAGGGAAGGTGACACAGATTAGGGAAGGTGACACAGATTAGGGAAGGTGACACAGATTAGGGAAAGTGACACAGATTAGGGAAGGTGACACAGATTAGGGAAGGTGACACAGATTAGGAATGGTGACACAGATTAGGGAAGGTGACACAGATTAGGGAAGGTGACACAGATTAGGGAATGATACAAAGATTAATGCCTTACAAAGACACATATATATTTTAATCTGATTCAAATGATTGCCATAGTAACCACAAAATGTGTCATGGTGCTATTGCAATCAGCAATTTGAGCAATACCCCTTGCTTGGCACATATACTGAGAGCAACTATTATTTGGTGACTCTGATTGGCACCTTTACTCCAGCAGAATAAGCAATCTGTGCTCATTAATAAGCCTACTATTATTGGCTGACACTGGCTCGGTTGGCTGTGACAATTATAACATTGTAGTCCTTGATTGTCTGCAATGAAAACAGAACACATCACAGACAATGGAACACTTTGTAGACATTGCCATGGCAATTTGCCCATAGCAACACGCTAAGTATCACCTACCCACTGTGAGATCAGCTGCAAAGAATGCTTTGAACAGTTCCGAAATAAAACAATGAAATATTTATGTGACTCTGCACAGATCACACTGGCATTCTAAATGTCCTGTATTATACCTAATACCAAAGAACAGAAATGTTTTTAGTGATCTGCGTCTATGAGGAAACCTATGGTGGAACTCTAGCAAAATGTAAGCCAGTTGCATTGTACCCACCCTGCTGTCAGTCACTTGGCCCGAGTCCATACAAATCTGCCCCAGACTTATACACTGACAGATTTCTTCTATAAAACACATCTCCCCTTTTTGCTGGAAAAAATATTCAGGCTTCAAGACCTTTCAAAAAGAATGTCTGCTTGCTTGAGTTGTAGTGCGGCAAGGCATTATATGAGATGGTCCAGCAATATTTCCAATATGCTACACCAATTATAACCCTCTTTCCAATGGTTAAGCATTTATCTTGATTCCTTGTGGTAACTTCAGTGGAAATAAATGAAGTATGTGCTGGTGAAATACCTCCATGGTGGGAATAAACTGACGGCAACAGTAATAACATTGATTACTGAAAAAACATTCTTGGCAAATACAATATAAACATTTTTTTACAGAGTTGAATAAATCAGTTTATATGAGTATTGACTGAGACAAAACTCCGACAACAATATTGATGTAGGCTGCTCAACAATTTCTTCATTGCAAATTAAGAGCAAATATATCCTCATCTACCCTGTGCCCTTAAAAAATGTATATATATTTTTGTTTCAAATCCTGCTTGCCCTTTGTTATGAAATGAAAAATAGTTTTTAAGCATGACATTTTAACATATCAGTATTCCAAATTGTGGCAGTGGCTTTTATATGACCCCAACACAAGTAAAGCAAATGGTTTAGAAATCAATGACTTTTGATCAGCGGAATCAAAACACAGATTACCATCATTACCCAAACAAACTAAACCACCCATTCTAATCCGGCCCTATAACATGACAGGTTCATTGATCTGTAAACGCTGATGATAGCAAAGTTTCCCTACCTCCTGACTCTAGAGAGTGCCAGTCTGGTGGCAGACATGCAACATTCCATGATGTGTAAATGTACAGAGGTGTGAAACCCAGAAACCATATTTACATTCTACCACTCCTATAAAGTGTTCCTGTAATATGTGTGTGCATACAGGTGTGAGTAACAGTAATTGTATCCACTTACAGATTTCATAACCATACCTGAGAAATGGTTCCAGCAGTTTATACCTCAGTGATGCGCGTATTTATGCGATTTCGAATGAATACGCGCATGCCGATTATTTGTAAAATATTGATTAGTTTGCGTCGGCCATCTTTAGACTGGTCCCCCATCGAGTGTCAAGAACATCGTGTATATACACAGATGTGGCAACCAGTCTATGGCTGTACGCGCCATTTTCGGGTCACGTGACGGGGTCAAATGAGGTGCGCTTTGTTTACAAATGTTTGTAACGATAAATATCTTGTTTCATGTATCATTTTTAAAAAAAACAGTAGTTGTCTGAGGTATAAAAACAAAACATACACTCGTCGGTCAGCTGTGTGAGCGGATTCAGTTCGTTGGTGATGGCGGACGGATACCCTTCGCCTTCGGCTCAGGGTATCCGTCCGCAATCACCAACTCACTGAATCCGCTCACCCAGCTTCCCGACTCGGTATGTTTTGTTATAGGATCTGACCCAGTTGTTCAAATAATTTAACTGCTCATCATTTCTTTGGAGCAATAATTTGAAGAAATGACCAAACAGTGGTTTTGTGATGTTTATTATTCTTGCACAAGACCAGTCCTAATCCATAACTGGTACCATATCTCTAATGATCATGACCATAATCATCATCATCATCATCATCATCATCATCATCATCATCATCATCATCGCTAGCATCATATCAACTGATAAAGAAATAAGGAGAAATAATACTCGTTTAGTTAAATTTGTATCTGTCCATTATATTATCTATCAAGGCCATGATACTAAGGAATGAAATTATTTGGAGAACACTAACTCTAAGACTGACTGTATACCACTCCCCTCATTCCATATTTAGGCTGCCAATGAACATAAAGGTGTGAGAGAGTTACACCTGTATCTGAACATGTTGTTACAAGTACATTTGCTACTTGTACTGGATTATCCTGAATTTACAGGGGTGGGTATGTTGAGGCAAGTACATTTGCATTTTGTACTGGATTATCCTGAATCTACAGGGGTGGGTATGTTGAGGCAAGTACATTTGTTGTACTGGATTATCCTGAATCTACAGGGGTGGGTATGTTGAGGCAAGTACATTTGCATTTTGTACTGGATTATCCTGAATCTACAGGGGTGGGTATGTTGAGGCAAGTACATTTGTTGTACTGGATTATCCTGAATCTACAGGGGTGGGTA
Source organism: Amphiduros pacificus (assembly GCA_949316495.1). Taxonomy (NCBI): domain Eukaryota; kingdom Metazoa; phylum Annelida; class Polychaeta; order Phyllodocida; family Hesionidae; genus Amphiduros; species Amphiduros pacificus. Next base: position 26,737,915 of record OX439003.1, read on the forward strand.
TGTTGAGGCAAGTACATTTGCATCTTGTATTTGCTCCTCCTGTATTTACAAGGTATATTTGCTTCTTGGACTCTGTAATTACAGGGTAGGAATGTTTAAGACCAGTGAATTTGCTTCAGCTAAACCTTCAGTGGAGATACTGCCTGAATCACATTAAATGCATTCAAATCTATAATTAAAAAAAAAACATCAAGATTTTGCTTGTCAAATAGGGATAGACAGAATAGAAATTTCAATGTTACAGAAGTTGCCAATGTTTACCCCTGATATTTATGCATTTCTTGGTTGTTTGAATGTGTTATATTTCACAAATCAATCAAGCCATCAGAGTGACCTACTTTCATCTCACATCAAAGGTGGCCTTGACCTCACAAGGTACACTTTTCATGTCACCAGCAATGAGTAGTCCAAACGCTTCAGTATGCCACACAGCACTGGTACCAAGTATAATTATGATTCCATTTATCGCAACTATACTGAACAAGCTGAGCCCCAAAAAGTAGATATCTATTCTCAATTATTCAGATAATATGGTGTCTAGGGAGCTTTAGGAGTGCAAATCGCTTCTCTTGGCAGACCTCATTCTGAAATTGTTGCTTCACATACACATAATCAAGTGATATGGGTGGAAACTTGTAAATGATCCTAACAACCAAACACAATTTACAAAAAGACATGACTTTTTATTATCAAATTGGTTGCTTTTGGAACTGTATATATTTTCTTTGGATGGCTTGTTAGATCAGTTTCTCATATTATTTGATCACACATACACAGGTTGGACACAATCAAGGTCTGAATGTACATTTGACAGTGTTACAATGCAATGAAATATTTTTTGACATCACCAAACATTCAAGATGCCACTACTTATGATAACAAGCTGAATGATACCTTTTAAATAAAAAAAAGAAATCACGAATCGGTGCATTACTTCCAGCACAGTGAATATTTTAACGTCCAAAATTTATGAAAAATCAACTGTTACGAATGTTCATTATGTGTTGTACCTTTCTGTCAAGGTAAATTTCACAATTAATTTAAAAGTTACATTGCAAAAATAAGTCATATTTTGACTAATTATTTCTCTAGTTTTTTTATAGATTGTCTGGTGTATGGTATCACCGCAAATTGCATATTCCACGATACCTCTGGAAAATATGTGTTTTGTTACGGAATTTCTGGTTTAAAACCCCAATAATAAAACACTGTCTACATTTCTAATACTAATAACACAAATGGATTAATAAATACCTTCATTTGACAATATCATATGAAGGAATAAACAAATAAATATTTTAAGTAAGTCAAATCATTGTTATGTGAATATTATGCCATATCATGTTTTGAGGAGAATTTCAACAAAAATGCGTAGAGTACGTACCCCCATGTGAATTGGTAGTTCCAGAAAAGACAACTAATTCATATTATACAGTCATATTGAGCTACTGTTGAGTATTATTAGTGAGATAATTATTACCCCCTTGTAGAGTACGTACCCCCTTGTTCACAGAGGTGTTAGTGTTGGTCTTGATTGACTTTAAAATCATTTATATTGTTTGTAAAGTGATGAGATGTCAAGTGGACATCTCTGTAAAACAAAACAACAGTTTTAGAAATTGTTTAATAATTATGTGTTTGCTCTCTACACAAAATTTCTTACAATAATTTTGGTAATATTTGACTTTCTACCAAATTCATTAGCCAGACCACGTGAAACTTTGAAGTTAATTTTGAATAAGTATATCAAAAGTAAATACAAATGGTTTGATAATTATTTCATTGTAAAATGAGTATCATAATAGTCTGTATAGTCTACTCCATGAACTTACTAAAATGTAATTGCTTCTGGGGTACGTACACTACAACATTTGAGTAATATTTACCAAATACTGATCACCCTTGGACTAGGTGGCTCATAACAATTTATGAACTAAATAGAGCAAGGAATCCATCAAGTACAAAAGTTTGTGGACTTCTTATTCAAAGAACATAGCCAAAATGAGTAAATTAAAGAAGAATACAATTAAAAATATGGAGGCAACGTCATGTTTCATATCTTAGGCAAAACATAATTATCAAACCTGGTTTTTTAACAGAGTTGTCCACTTGACATTTCATCACTTTACAAACAACATAAATGATTTAAAATTCTATCAAGACCAACACTAACATCTCTGTGTACAACGGGGTACATATGCTATGATGGGGGTACGTACACTACAAACAGACAAGACATCTCATTTTCAACCAACAATTATTTCACTTACAATACTCAACATTGGTCAAATATATTTTTGTACCTATATTGTACGTTTATAAACAACTATAAAAATATAATCAATTAATCATTATTAGAAATGTTGAATTTTTTATTTCAGGGGTTAAAACCAGAAATTCCTTTAAAAAAACACACATTTTTTTCTGGTATTGTGGAATATCCAGGTTTGCCATGATGTCATACATGAGACAATCCTAAACAAACTAAATGAATAATAATTAGTCAAAATATACCTTGTTTGTGCAATGTATCCTTTATATTAGTTGTTAACTTTAACTTGACAAAAAGGTACAGCACACAATGCACATTCATAACAGTTTATTTTTAATAAGTATAGGACATCAAAATATTTATTGTTTTGGAAATAGTACACTGATTCATGGTTTATTTTTTTATCTAAAAGGTATTATTCAGTTTGTTATCATAAGCAACATCTTAAATGTTTGGTGACATCAAAAAATATTTTATTACATTGTAATACTGCCGAGTGTACCTTGATGAAGCCCATCCCAATACTGTAACAGAATTATTTGATGCTCAAGAAGATATCTAAGTATTAAAAATGTATGGAATGTCAATTGCAAGTCAATTCAAAATAAAAATCAGTTTTGTAAACATTTCAATTTCATTTTTGTTGTGAAAATCAGTGTTGTTTCTGTGTTATTTTATGTGTAGAGTATGTACCCCAGGTAATGTATCAATTTTTTCAAAACAATAAGAAGTGAAATACTTAGGCAGTTGCATATTATATCTTTCAAAAATATTCTTTCTTTATCTGCAGTTGATAAGCATTATGAGTTAAGATTCATTTGAAGTTAATTTGTTGTCATAATCTTTGCTTGGTGCAGTACTGAAAATATCAAAATGTTATTTCCCCGTCTCAACATTTTTTCTCTATATATTTAAAATTTTGGTTGTCCAAATTTAGTTTTAACTATGTTAGAACATTATATACACTATATTAAATTATTTACTTTATATTTGTTTCATTAATATAACTAATTTGGATAAGATTTCTTAATTATCCAAAATCAGTGTATACAGTTTGTAGAGTACGTACCCCCAGCAACATGTGTATGTTAAGCAGCCATAAAATTTTAATGGTATGTCCTTGTGCAAAAATATTTTGGATTTAGGACAAGTAGACCTTGCATTTTGATAAAACATAAGTTAGAAATGCAGGTCACAAGTTTGATTTTTCATGTTAAGTGACTGCCTCTAGTGACCTTGATTGTGTCCAACCCGACACCATGCTTCACCAAATATAATCATGCACTTTTGTGACCTCTTGTGGTCATGCCCATGATATTTCAGACAATTTAAAAATGTGTTTTAATATATAACTCAATGAAACGGCTTCTCCTATCAAGATAATACCTTCTAAATATTTTCCTATTCCTCACCACTGTAAGAAATCTTATCAATCTGAGGAGCTCACTTTACTTATCAATAAGTGGTAAATACCCACAATATACAGGAAGTATGAGGCACATTATGAACCACTAAATGGCAACTCTATATTGCTCAATAACGTCCATGAGGAAATTGTGCAGAAACTCATGATCACCTTACAGCCTGCAAGGTTTGTACAATAAAATCCAATTACATTAATCATCAAATCAGAAATGCCAGGATGTTGAAATATGGGACCAATCAGAGAACAAAACTAGTATTAAATACGTTATAGAGTATATCAGGGGATGTTTAAAATATTTTTGAAAAGATTCAAATTAACGGTGCTCTCTTCAGCCAAATTTTAGTTCAACATTTTGTGTTTAAAACAATAATAGTCACTTTGATATTTTGGTACATGTCACATGCTAGTAGTAACATTCTACTTCTGGTCCATTACTGGTCACATGCTGTTACTGGTAACAATTTACTACTAGGCCAATATTGTTAATGGTTATATTCTATTACTGGCTGGTTCCATGTTGCTATTGGTAACATTCTACTACTGGTCCGATGCTAAGCTGTTACTGTAGCATTCTACTTCTTGTCCTTTGTTGCCAATGGTAACATTCTACTACTACTTGTCTCGGTTGTTTCTGGTAATATTCTACTACTTGTCCTATGTTTTTATTGGTGTCTTAACAAGAATTATTTTCTCCTGTAAAATAGATATTATTACAGCATAGACATTATTACAGCATATTCACACCTCTTGGCAAAATTAGCAATAAGATTAAAATGTTTACTATTGTATTCAGACTACTGAAATTCTATCACAATTGGAATCATTGCTTTCAGTCTATGCTGCAGTTTGGCAATAAATCCAATGTCACCATAAAATACTCCCAAATGCATGCCTTCTCACAAAACATCCCACCACATTCTTGATCATGAAAACATAATCCACTGTTCCGAGCTGAACAAAATATCCAGGGGGAAAATAAAACTGCTACACATCCATATGTACCCCTGTGGTGATATTTATTTTCACAGAGGGAGAATATTTGGCACTGGTCTGGGGACATCATACATTATGGAGATAGCAGAGGCATCTCGACCTGTTAGAGAAGTTGCTTCGGCCATACTTGTGAGTAATGCTCTCTTGTATTACTCTCAGATCTGCTCTTTGCAAAACACATATATATCATCAGGAGCTGATAAAAACATCACGGCTGAGACTTGGGGTAAAATAAAAACAGAGATAAGCTTTACATAGTGATATACACAGAATTACTTCATAAAAGACCACAGAATCTATGGAAGCAACAAGAGTGTTCAAATGTAGACTTATTTATGAACAATGTTCTGAAACCAAGTGTTTAATATTCTGTAACACTGGGCTTAAACAAAGAGCTTAACATAGAGATCTGAGAAATTTTCTATCCTGTAGAGCAACCAAGTAACACTGCGATCTATCCTGTAGAGAAACACTGTGGTCTATCCTGTAGAGAAACACTGTGGTCTATTCTGTAGAGAAACACTGTGGTCTATCATGTAGGGACACACTGTGGTCTATCCTGTAGAGAAACACTGTAGTCTATCCTGTAGAGAAACACTGTAGTCTATCCTGTAGAGAAACACTGTGGTCTATCCTGTAGGGACACGCTGTGGTCTATCCTGTAGAGAAACACTGTGGTCTATCCTATAGAGAAACACTGTGGTCTATCCTGTAGAGAAACACTGTGGTCTGTCCTGTACAGAAACACTGTGGTCTATCCTGTACAGAAACACTGTGGTCTATCCTGTAGAGAAACACTGCGGTCTATCCTGTAGAGAAACACTGTGGTCTATCCTGTAGAGAAACACTGCGGTCTATCCTGTAGAGAAACACTGTGGTCTATCCTGTAGGGACACCAAGTAACACTGTGGTCTAACCTACAGAGAAACACTGTGGTCTATTCTGTAGAGAAACACTGTGGTCTATCCTGTAGGGACACCAAGTAACACTGTGGTCTAACCTACAGAGAAACACTGTGGTCTATCCTGTAGAGAAACACTGTGGTCTATTCTGTAGAGAAACACTGTGGTCTATCATGTAGGGACACACTGTGGTCTATCCTGTAGAGAAACACTGTAGTCTATCCTGTAGAGAAACACTGTAGTCTATCCTGTAGAGAAACACTGTGGTCTATCCTGTAGGGACACGCTGTGGTCTATCCTGTAGAGAAACACTGTGGTCTATCCTATAGAGAAACACTGTGGTCTATCCTGTAGAGAAACACTGTGGTCTATCCTGTAGGGACACGCTGTGGTCTATCCTGTAGGGACACACTGTGGTCTATCCTATAGAGAAACACTGTGGTCTATCCTGTAGAGAAACACTGTGGTCTATCCTGTAGGGACACGCTGTGGTCTATCCTGTAGAGAAACACTGTGGTCTATCCTATAGAGAAACACTGTGGTCTATCCTGTAGAGAAACACTGTGGTCTATCCTGTACAGAAACGCTGTGGTCTATCCTGTACAGAAACACTGTGGTCTATCCTGTAGAGAAACACTGTGGTCTATCCTGTAGGGACACCAAGTAACACTGTGGTCTAACCTACAGAGAAACACTGTGGTCTATCCTGTAGAGAAACACTGTGGTCTATTCTGTAGAGAAACACTGTGGTCTATCCTGTAGGGACACGCTGTGGTCTATCCTGTAGAGACACCAAGTAACACTGTGGTCTAACCTACAGAGAAACAATGCGCTCGATCCAATATGAATAATAAGGATCATTGCATTCTATCATTTTAGAGAAACCAAGTCACAATACAGTCTGTCCAATAGAGAAACCAAGGAACATTGTGGTCTATCATACAGAGAAACCAAGATACTGTGGTCTATCCTATAGAGAAACACTGTGGTCTATCCTATAGAGAAACAATGTGGTCTATCCTGTACAGAAACGCAGTGGTCTATCCTTTAGAGAAACACTGTGGTCTATCTCATAAGGAAACACTGGTCTATCCTATAGAGAAACACTGGTCTACCCTATAGAGAAACACTGTGGTCTATCTCATAAGGAAACACTGGTCTATCCTATAAAGAAACACTGGTCTACCCTATAGAGAAACACTGTGGTCTATCCTATAGAGAAACCAAATAACACTTCCGTCCAAACATAGAGCTTAACATAGAGTCATGAACAATGTCTGACTATATAAAGAAACAAAGAGCACTGAGTATAGAGATATGAGCAATGAGATATAAGCAATGTCTGTACAGAGAACATTGAGGAATGAAGTGTACACCAAATAAAGAGCAACAAACAATGTATTTCCTGTGGAGACTACTCAATTCCATTATATGTATGTGATGTATATATGCATAAAGCATTAAGCTTGTATGTACCAGAGAGGCGGATGTATGTACCAGAGAGGCGGATGTATGATGTTGTGAACCATGGTTTGAGCTGAGAGGTTATGATGTGACTGAGCTGGTAGGAGGTGAGCAGTGAGACACGCAGGCAACGTTTGTAGCTTTGCAGCCAGGCTGGACGTTGGCCAGATCTATGGCCTTCCCGCACGGCAGGCTTATGTTTGTGGTGAACTAACATGACCTGACGGTGGAATAAATGCTATGTTCTACACCATGTTGCCATCAACCATCACAACAGATGCATTTCAAAATTGCAACTTTCACAATCTCCAAATGTGTAGCTCAAATTTGTGCTTAGATAAACCAAATCAAATAACAAAACACATGACAAACTAGTTGATATATCATCTTATTAAATAATAGCTGATTTCAATGATAAAACAAAATTTATGGAAGAACTGCAACATCAAACTTGAAATTGTAATGTCCAGGAACAAATGTGATAAATGTCTGGTTATTATTAGTAAAAGCAAATGTCAGCCTTAACAACACTATTTCTTTGTCGGGAATATCTTGGTAAACATTTGTGTAAAACAAATCAACAACGCCTGTGACCCACCTACATTAGAGACGTTTATTTTGTTTTTGTCCATGCAAAAATGAAGAATATGTAGAGCTTTATTTTATAAAGCCTAATAAGGATCAGATGATGTTGATCACTAGGGGAAGCCCTGCCTGTATCTGATCCCTGCCTGCAAAATCACAATGCTGAAGTAGTGTGACAGTTACCACAGCATAGTCTGCAGCATGATGTGCCTGCATGTTGCTCTGCAGAATCTTCTGTGTCTGTCACAACTTACTAGGTCAGGTCATGGAACGATCATCTGACCTTGTTGTGCTATGGCGATGATTCAAATAAAATTGAGCAGAGTGGATTTTTGGAAATTTGAGAGGCCTGCATGCAATGAAACTGTGATGACAAAGCATGCAATATCAGAACCGTGCCGAGTAAAATGGTTATGAATAACCATAATGGAACTACTGCATTGAATGATTTCATGTATTACATTCAAGTATAAGAATAAAAAAATGTCTGATAAATACAACACAGAACGGGAAACATGAATAGACACAGTCATGTCTCTATAAAAGCAAAAACATGTAAATATGAAATTGATACAGCAACTACATGCCAGTATGGATTGGTAACATGTTAATGTAAGTAGTTTAACTTGATTATCAAGAGAGAATTTGATGATCACGCAAAAATAATAAGTTGAATATTGCCCAAAAAGGTCAAGTTAAAAATCACACAAAAAGGTTGAATGGTCCAGCTAAACTTGCCGACATTTCGCAAATATTCTGCCAAAAAATATAATTTGGGAGAATTTACCAGAATATATATTTTATCAACTTTAAATTAACATGCATTTTTGTACAAAAAACTAAGTTTTAAAAAGTTACTGTGAACAAATGCATTAATATAAAAAGCACTAAAGCCATTCCACAATAGACAGGAATATGCGAACAGGTCTGTAGTTGTGCAAAACGAAACAGCAGTTATTTAATGACATGGAAATTAACATAAATATGACAGAGTTGGAAAGGTTATTACCAACAAATTCAAACCAATTAACTTGTAATGATAGGCATGTGTATTTAAGTGCAAACCACTTAACATTTAGTATATATGTCTATATATAAATCACTACAGAATGTTCATCAAATAACACTGGATCCTCATAACAGATGAATAGCATGCATGTATACAGCATGGATATCAGGCAATCATTCTGCTCATATAATAACATTACTATTGTGTCATTTACAATTTCCCACCCATTAAACCTTTGATATAACCTCCAGGAGTAAAACATCATTCAAATACTCTTTATAGAAACACATCTGCTGGAGTGTTAATAGTAGGTTAAAAAGATCATTATGTTTCTTTATGACTTTAGATGTTATGAGAAACATTATTTGATGCATGATATATTTATAGATAAATACATGTTTATCATCAAATAATAAAAACGGTTACATTTTATCATAAAATAGTAAGAAGGATGCATTAATTATTTGTCTTGGACTGAGCCTAGTGTTATATAATTCAGTACAGGAAAAATGGCTGCCAGATTTTATATCAAAAATATTTCCTGACAGTCTTTCCCAACAAACATAGGGCAAGTATAGTGCAGGCATAACCCAGGTTCTGCCTAGGTAATGTATATCTATGGAGCAGGGGACAGAGATGAGTATCCACACATTGATATAGTGCAATATGTATCCTTTCTAATTTGAAATTAAGGGAATATCTCTGAGAAGTAATGCAGGAGCCAATATCACCAATATATCACCATGACTAACTACATGCATATATACAGAAAATATAGGTGATATTTCCAAACTACTATGAAATATTTTACTTGACATATTTCTACAAACATCTTTTCACACATTTTGGCTTAACAAAGCCATCAAAATTTCCCAAAAGTCTAATTGATTGCTCCCAGGATTACAGAAATAAATGCATGAGGAAGGATTGTCTAAACTTTTATTTGCCATTATACATGTACTGCCAAAAATAGGGGTCTAAATATAAAAAAATCAAGTCTGAAAATTGGGGAAATTTGGTCAACCGGCACTTATTAAATAACAAAAACATATCAACAGCATAACTTTAAAATATTGGTTTTCCTTAATATATAACATCTAATTACGTTTCCAGAAATCATTTGAATATGGTTGTTTAGTTTTCCCCTGAGCAATACTCATTGATTGTGGTGACTCCTAGCTAATACAGATCAAATCCAAACTAAATCCATTGGTAGAAACTACAGCCCTGAGGCATGAAATCTGAAATCTCGAAACCTCTGTCCTCAACATATATGCCCACAAATAAAATAAATCAAGGATCATATCAAAAGTGCCATAAACTAGAAATATGTATCACCCTCTGCATATCTCTCTCATCAAAAATTGGCCTCATCTCATTGATTCCTTACAAAAACATATTATATTCCTCGAGATCGTTTGCGTCATCCCCTGCTCTGAGTTCCACATCACATGTGCAGTGTTCCTCATGCCAAACTACTCGTTATTGAAATAAGACTCATCTATATTTAATAATGGACTGTCTGAACTATGGAGAAACAAATTGACTTCTTGCATTGAAAACAAAATAGGACTAGCTAAAAGATCTCAATCAGACACAGAAGGATTTTCAATTGATTTTAGATATAAAAGACGCGTCCACAATTTGTACATGGAAAAGGTTACTCAGTTCATGCACTAACAAATCCTAAGGACATTCTGAGTTCTATTACACCATCAATTTTGATACAATCAGACAGAATCATTGATACTGATCAAATTAGGGCAAATTCAGTGAAAAAAGCTCTGGCATAACAATCAAACCTGCCAGATATGCCTTGGTCTTGTAGGTGGAATTGATTCTGACAGATCATCATGCAAAATATGAATACACAATATTAACCAGTGGGTACCACTTGGCCATCTCATTGCTAATCTAATCTTTGCATCCCAGACAAAACGAATCAATAAGCTTGCACAATGTTGTGGAGTTGTTATGCCTCACTTGACTTGTTTTGCCCGATTTCATTATGCCATTAATTCCATTCCATGTCAAGCCTTGAGAGGTTTCTCATGATATTCTGATGTGACCTACATTTGCAGCATTAACCCAGCTCACGTAACACATTTCATTTTCATATTGCCAGTTCATTCAATACATCAAACCATTGATCATTTTCCCTCTTTTTTCATTCAAAAATGAAACTGTCACAATTGTTTGCATGCATCTGTCAAAGTAAAGATAAATATATTTCTCATGGACCCACCAACATTCTGACAGGAACCTTTTTTTAAAGTTTTGAGGAATATCACGCTTATCAAGATATCTATAAATTTTGTTATATATTTCAAAACTGTCATATTAACAAGAAGCATTGTTTGTGGTCAGTGACGTATTAATCTATCTTATGGTATATTTCAATGATTCAACAGGCAGTCAATTTTAAATTTAAAAAAAAAAAAAATGACTGGTTTTTTGGTTTTATAATTATGATACAAACAAAAAACACATTTGTTGCTCAAAGTTCACAGAAAATTGGAACATATTGTGTAATATTCTGTAATTTTGATAATTCTCCAAACACATTTATCATGACTGCAATAAATATTGATGATGAGTATAACACAAGGTGGATAAGGTATATCTAATCATTTGAAGAGGCTACAGCACTTGGTAAATTCTCTTGATCATGAGTTTACCCTCAGCATCAGCATATTTTTTGTGGTGGAATGCGAAGACCGACAAAAAATGAAAAAAAAAGCAATTTTGACCCTAAGTTTTGAAATAATTATGTTAATTCAAAATATACAAGCTAAAAATCAACCTGTATTCACCTGGTAAAAATACAAATTTATTCAAAGACATAACATTTCTAATATTTCTAAAATAAAGTTTCATCTGAAAATACTGATGATTTATAAAGTGCAGTATCATTTATAAAGTGCAGAGCATTTGGAATGCGCTGATTTAAGTTCATTCTTTCTGATACTCCATACATTAGCTTCACCTTTCTTGCAAGGCCATTACTGCCATGTGAAATAACACTGACTTTACACGGGAAAAAAACCTGAAATCTCACTCTCCCACATATGGTTCAAATTACAGGCCTCTCTTGACAACCATATATCATATAACCATCTGACAATGCTCACCTAAGCACTCATCACTCAATCATTTCAATTATCTCTCAATAATCAATGATATCTATTTTCTCCTTCTCCAATATGTTTATTTTTTTCCGTCGTGGAAGCAAGGAGGCCGGGATGTGGAGTGATGGGAGAGAGGCTGCGAGGAGAGCGATGGCTGACAGCTCACAGAGCAGGAGAGCTCGGCTCAATGCAGTGCTGGGAGATAGGGGAGCATCAGGATAGCCAGCCTGAAAAAGTACTAATCCCATGTGTCAACACAACACACATATACATATTACAGTGCACCATCCCTAACACCGTAAAATGCCTCTCAAATTAAATCCAAATGGAGCAAGCATTTAGTTGATTTTATAATCTATAACTCACTTGTCCATATTAAATGATTTCCACTCTAACTCAATATTGGTTGATTTCAAGATGTAATAATTGTTGGCTTCATAATATATCCATGGAACTCATTATCACTCATTTTTTGGAGCATTTTCTTGTAATATTTAACAATATGATTTTACATTTACATTTATCACACTCAAACTATCAAACTTATCAAACTAAATACCCCTCCAAACCATTGAGTTAATATAGAAACATATGTACCTTTAGTTTTAGAATATAGTGTTTATATATAACAAGAAAAAACAACAACTTCACACTAGAAATGGAATTTACAATAGTCTTCCCGATAGTCACCAGACCTTCAACGGACCGAAAACATTTTTACCGGACCGAAAAAAAGAAGAAAGAATATCAGCGTGAAAAGTAAGCAAGCCAGATACAAGCTTCCCAAACGGCGATATAATTAAAATCTTTGTTTTATTTTACACACAGAAATATTCTGACAAGTGTCAGCAATAGTCCGCCTTCATTTAATAAGTTTAAAGTATGCACAAGTCAGAGAAAATGCAAGTTTAATAATGCTTAAATATGCGTGTAAGACACGAGGTCGTCATTACGAAAACCGGAAGTGACGGGGACAGGCTCTTATTTTTGGCGCGAAAATGATCAGTCGCTATTCATTCGTATTGAAAATATTAATTTATTGCGCAAAGATGGATCCCTGACACTTCGTATTTACATTTTACGTTAAAAATGACTGCCGATCATATCGAGGGATAAGTTTTGAGAAAAGTTAGAATTTTCACAAAATACATGTCGGACATGAGGTCCGACTACGGCGGAAAATATGCCAGACCGTGGCAAAAACTATCAGTCAGGACCGGCGGTCCGGCGGTTATCGGGAAGACTGCAATATCTACTTTTTCACATTATCAAACCTAGATGATTTCACCACTGCCATTATAATAATGGATCTTGTTGCATGATAATTAAATCAACCCATTAAGAAATTATACAACAGCCAAGGCAGCATTCCAAATCATGTGCCATATTGAAGAGTACAACTCCTTGACTAAATGACAGGCTTGTTTCTTACCCCCTAAATATACAAATATTTAATATCATGATCATAGCATATTTGGAATCCATTGATTCGTGTTCCCACATCCACACTTCCATGCCAGAACATAACTTGCACTCCACATGATCATGATGATAAGATGTGATATCAATATTTACTAGGATACAAACCAGAATAACATATCATTTCTAGGAATAGTGTCACCTTCTGGAAATAATGCCAGGCTGATTTCTACCTTACTACTGATCCTGTTTCTCTCACACTGGTTAAATGAGCAGTTGGGACCAAGCTTCTATCTGATGATTGATATTAGTGATTAATGGAGCCACATTCCAGCTTTACTTAACCATAATTCCATGGATATTGTGGATAAATGGCTAAACCTGATATTTTTTGGAAAATATATTATACTAAGTTAACAATGATCCTGACATTTAATTGAAAAGATTATAAATTGTATGTAGCTGTAGTATCTTTAAATATTACTACAGTTATTGTATGCCATGTATAATACTTGTCAGACACATAAAACACACTTGCTACACTTGGGCATGAGAAGCATCATAACCTTTTCAAGGCATATATACAAAGCCCTGTATAAAGTGACCTCTACTTGATCCCCAGGCCACTGTGACCATGGTGGTATTGCCAACTGCATCCTTGTCATTATTCACCGGTGTTTAACCGTCTGCAGGCCACACTTTCCAACAATAATCAACGTAACCTATTCCTAGGTTTAATTGGCATAATTTGTATCAATTCAACACAACTAAACTATCAGCAAAAAATGGCAATTTACTTTGTTTTTCTTACTCTACCATTTTGTCTGACAATTAACTTTACCTTTTTGAATGACACTTACTCACGCTGCTATTTTGGTGAGTAAATATGATAAAAATCTAATTGTTCATTATCGTATTGACTAGATCAATAGATAATTAATATGATAGGAATGTAAGATGTTTTAAGACTTCTTTTCTGTAAAAAAACCACAAGTTGTATTCATTTTTGTTTATCCTGCTCCCATATCCTGAATCCCATATTTCCCATGATGCCATTAAGCTGCTATCCCACAATCCCTGTGGTGATCCAGGTCTGCCATGACCCACGCTACTCTCCGCCCTTGTTCTCTTGTCTGGTCACCACATCGCACTGGGACCCCATCTTCCTGCTGGGTGTCATCCGTTTGTTCAGAGAAATTGTACCCTTCTCTTCTCTACTCATTGAAATGTCAATTTCCTAAGTGATTTATTGAGCCTCATAAGACTTTGAAATGTCTCAGATGACCTTGGTATGTTGGCCTTGACCTTAGACAAGTAGTAAGCATGTGCAAAGTTCATAAAGCTCCACAGCATTGCTCATATTTATTGTGTTGGGATTAGCCCAACATCTGTGTCAGTCTGCATTAGCACTAAGTACGTGTCTGTCTCATCAAGAGCCAGTTATATAATCATTGCCATTATACTGAAGCAGTTATATTTGTCCAATCAAAAAAATATTATATCAATAATAACAATGTTGATATATATGATTTCTCATTATATAGCCAGAAAATCTGATAGGGTTGAGTTATAAACAATTACGTGGAATCCCTAAAATGCTACAATGAGAAAGGTTGATAGATTCAAAATGATGCCGAAAAGACTATATACCTCTATTTCCTGTCCCAATCGTAGTGGATTATTTGAGCAATATCTGTTTCTTTGTTAAATAAATGGATAAAGAAATAATGTGATACAATAAGGATTTCTTATTGTTAACTAATGTAAAATTCTGCTTTACCCCAAGACAAGAAAAAACCCTTGAATCATGGAGTGGGTTTTTATAATATAAATCACATCTTATCAAGACTCTTTCTATGTTTAGACATTACTCAGGTAGAAGCTTATGTCACAAAGTGAATCCCTGGGAAACTTGAGAAAAATCCATCTTACTTTGGCTGAAAGCCTTTGGAGATTTCTTATCAAAATATATGACTCCATGATTTATATACTATGGGATATTTGTTCATGAGGAGAGAGTTGGTGATTAATTGCTAGCCAGATACTGAAGAAATTAATCTCTGTTTGTTCAGTTATGTTTTTATGCAGGTCATTGCAGAAAAAAACAAAGCAAACAAAACATAAATAAGACAATAAAAAACAAATACAACCATGGTTTATTGCAATGTATTCTTATGTTATTCTCATGTGGAAGATTTGAAGTAAACAGAGGCCAATGGCTTTAGATCTATGCTGATCACTGCTTTTTTAATGGAAATTTTCTCATAAATGATCATTCAAATCCTTTTCCAGGGCAGACTTGAGCAGATAATAACTTTGACCAATCAGAATGCATGTTAAATATTGAATTTCTGATAAATTGTAACAAAATGGCCAAAATTCTGGCCTAAATGGAAAAAAGATAGAATTGGTTCCCTGAAAATACAACATCTTTCCTACTAATTGCTAAGACCAGTTTAAGTTCAGAAAAGATCAAACTTGACAGACAGATCCCCCTCCCGCCATCACTGCAGAAGCTATGCAGTCTATGTCATGATTTTTCACATTTGTGCCTCACCTCATAATTTTGAAAGGTTGTTATGATTTATCACATTTATCAAGACATGACCTATTCGTCTTATTTCCAGATGAAATCTTGCTTGCTGTAATATATTTGAACAATTTATACAAACATAATTATCTGTATTTCATCATTCATGATACACCACACAATGCAAAACTCTCACAAAATTAATGCTCAAGGTCATCTATTGATGGGAATGATTTCTGAGGTCAGAGGCATTCAGAGTGCTATACAATGACCTCATGTGTCACAGTCTAACCAATGTGGTTGCTTGACATGACAGACAAATTGCCTTCCAGTTCCCTAATGGCATTGACACCCTGTCTTTCAGCTGACAACCTTTCCTGATAAAAGACCATTTGTGACCAGAGATATAGAAACACAACCTTGGCAGAAGCAGGAATAACTTGAGATGCCATTTTATGCATTCAAGGACAATATTATTCACATGATATACTGTGAATCTATGTATATTGCAAAATGATAACATTTTGCTTCAGGGCATTTAGATCATGATATTGACAAGCTTGTCAAACGTATAACCATAGTGACCATAGTAACTGTACATTCTATCGCTATATTTCACAACAAGGCAAACAATCTTGTATGCTATGCTCTATTAATTTGTTCTACTTCCCAGACTTATCAGTTTGAAAACAAACATTAGAGAATCATGTCCCACAGGATCAAGATGGCACCCTATCTGGTCATGCAGGATTGTTGTGTGACTCTTTGGTCATGTATAAGGTGTGGCTCAAATAAGCTGACTTTGTGGGCTCGTGTGACCCTGGGTCTGTGAGCTCATTTGCTAACACTGCTGTGTTATCCAATGGTTGTATTGTCTCAAATGTTAATAGGATGAAATCATCAGAAGAATAGGAGTACAGGCCTGAATCCAAGCTACGAGGACTGGCCCAGCCAGTTGGCCTGTGTTATACCACATATCTGGTGCTGTGTGGTGGGCGGGTCTGACTCTGAGCTACTAGGACTGGCCCAGCCAGTTGGCCTGTGTTATACCACATATCTGGTGCTGTGTGGTGGGTGGGTCTGACTCTGAGCTACTAGGACTGGCCCAGCCAGTTGGCCCGTGTTATACTACATATCTGGTGCTGTGTGGTGGGTGGGTCTGACTCCAAGCTACTAGGACTGGCCCAGCCAGTTGGCCCGTGTTATACCACATATCTGGTGCTGTGTGCCTGTCGCTTTGCAATCATCCCTGCCCCATGTATAGCAACCTCATATCACATGAGTTTGTTTGTTTGTTTGTTTGGGGTTTTACATCACTTTCAACATTATTTCAATCATTTCATGATGAGACCTACTTGTAGCAGATATAGTGCTGCCTCACTGAATTGTCATGTCATGTCGCAAGTCCTTGACATGACAACCCACCTGGTCACAGATTTACAAGGACAATGGGTTAACCCTTTAGGCACGGGCCTCAGCTCATATGGGAAATTGTATCATGAGTTCAATCTCGGCAAGGCCGGGGTTTGAATCCACGACCTTTGGATCACCACAGAGGAACTGGTGCTAATAAGCTGGCACTCTAACCAACTGGCCTCATATCACATGAGATCGGTCACCAAGGTATGAATATCTATAACGCGACATTTATATAAAAATGTATTTTCAAGCTATTGTCTCTGAGCAACAATATAGATCCATCAAAGTGGGTAAATACTTGACCAATGTGAGCCAGTTCCAGTTTGCTTTGTATTCATGTGTACTCTACCAGGATAATTGTATACAGTGACCGGCAGTCAAATCCAGACATTTACATGTTTTTCACTCCCGATTTTCACAATACCTTTCAAAACTGTGTAAAAACTGCTCACATCGAAAGAAGATCTTCGACTTTAACGGTCTGTGGAATTTTAATGATAACAGTTCAATATTAACAGAAATAGCGTGATTTTCACGCATTCAGTAAAACTGCAGATTGTCCGAGTTTCCATTGAGTTATACGGTGATCTTGGTCACGTCACCACTTCTGACGTCATTTGACAGTGACAACATCACTCGTCCCGTGAAAACAAATAAACACTTCTAGCGTTTTGAAAGGCACAGGAATTAAAAGGTGACGTGTGAGACACAATATTCAGCTCAATTGCAATTAGTACAACACAGTTTTACTCGATATTTGACCGAATTAAAAATGTCCGAGTTACTGAGATCTGCCGGTTTCGGACAGTTGCCGGTCACTGTACAGCAAGAGCACATGGTGACCTTTAATGAACTGGCAGTTGACCCAATCAATATATTGAGAGCAATGAAACTGTTGACCAAACTGGAATTGGAGCTCTCTGAATTCATAAGATATTTATCTGAACAAATAGTCAAAATAATTATTATCATACATTCTGTTGATTCAAAAAAAGAATGTAAATATCTCATATTTTTAATCTAGCTTGATTGACCTTGAGGTCCTTGTCCTGCTAATATATTACTTGATTATTTCTAGCATTACTACCACTTTGTCCTATAGGGTCAACAGCAATCTGAGATTTCTCACTTCTGTCAAGGCACTGAATGGGAAAGGCTTGCTCTCATATTACGCCACAGGGTGCTGCACCATGAAGCCACTTATGTAATCAGACCTACACATGCATTTAGGCACTTGCTAATAATTCTACAAGCTCTTGAAATCTCCAAGAAGGCCATTTGACCCTTAAGATATTTACCTGACCCTAAATTGACCATCTTTTTTTTTTTGCGTTTGTGCTCTGTGTGGCACCATGGCTCTGTGGTGCTGCGCAATGTGGCGTAAAAAGGGAGTAAGTTGGGGGGAAACACTGTTTCAGTTTGATGACTACAGGCAACCCAACAAAGCTTGAAAATGCTATGCCACTGTTGTAATTTCATATTTCTGTCATATTCTAAGATAATAACTTCCCCTTGAGAACATGATCACTGTTGATATCTCTTCCTCAAGAGGCCATAACATTTTATTTTAACAGCTTCATTTGATATTATAGGTTGACATTTTAAATTCTGCTTATGAAAAATAAGGAAACGTTTCAAAATATTCCACTATGAGTAGCAGTGACACATCTGTCTGGTCCATCATAAAGGGGACGAGTGGATCGAGCAGAACTGTTCACATTCTTAACATAAAACTGTATAACAATAACAGGTGTGCATGACCATATAGTCATGCAACAACTACCTGTGAAATCATATCTCAACTTTGCGTGACCAAATATATGTTTTGAACTCACTGATAATGAAATTTTTTAAAAATACAGAATAAACCATAATAGTTTTGCTTCCTGCATGAAAAATAATTTTGCTTCCTGCATGAAAAATTTCCTTTAAAATGAATGCCAAATGAAGGCAATTTGAGAAGTGATAAGAAGGCTGTTTACCTGTGTCCGTTGAGGGCAGCATGGTGGAGGGGGGTGTATCCATTGCTGTCTTGGCAGTTGGGATTGGCACTGCGGCGTAAACTAAAAGTAGACAAAATATTTGCTTAAGACCACATATTTTATAGTCAAAATTCATTTGAAATTGCTGTTCTCCTTTCCTGAAACATGGCAACTGATCAAAATACACTCATTTTTTCTAATTTTCTTTATTGATTTTCCTTTCTGCTCAAAAATACATAAAACATCATTTATCATCAGCAGTTATGATAGCATTATGTCTTTCTATAATTTGTCTGTACTTTTCCTCTCGGAGCAGAGAAAGTGTGTCCTCTGTGAGGTTATAAGACAGAACTTGGAGGCGTACGGCACTTTGATGCTGAGACGAGCAGACACTTACTTGCCTTCCTGGCCATCTGAGACAATAATGTCTGCATATCATACATGCAGTATCAGTCACGCAATAAAAAATACCTTTCAGAATGCATCAGCATCACATAAATTTGATTCTATCAACATCAAATACATTTGAGTGTATTTTTTACACTCTTTAAATTATAGAAACCATTCAAAATTAAGAGTAAAAAAATTATTTTATTTTACAAAGATTTATTCATTAATCATGTTCAATTTGGAGAGCAAATGGTGAGTAAGAGTCATGTAGGTGTGGCCATACAGCTATATATACGAGAGAGAGAAGCCGCCTGATGAGGCACCAGTCTGAGTGATCCCACGTCTTCCAAGGCAGGCACCGCCATATGTTGTGTCTGCTATTTCTGTCTTTAACAGTGTGCCACTATTGATGTTTGCATTTAACCAAATAGCAGCTCAACAGCACAAATGTCCACCTCTGTTCGCTTAACTACGACTAAACATTTGATTTTATTTTCGGCTATCCTGGGTATTAACCACTTAGTCTCTGTTTTAAACACATTTTATCCGAGGCTGATCTCCCCGGGTCATTGCCAACACCTTTCCTTGGCCATTTGTTTTATTGGGTGATGGAATTGATGAGAGGCAGGTATTAAATAAGACCCAGCCCCCGTGTGATGCTGAACACTGTGGGGAGAGAAGTGCTGGTCCATTAATGGCACCCTGGACCCTATCAAAGCTTCCATTAAACACTGCCCACACTATATCTGAGAAGAAAGATTTATCCACCAGTTTAGTTACACCCAAACTTATCAATATCACCACTGAAATTCTTTTAAAAAATGGCCGAAATAGCTCAATTGGTAAAGTACTTGCCTTAAGACCCAGGGATTCTCCGTTTGAATCCTGGCCAGTTAATATCTAGCACTATGAGCGGACATTGTCTGGATTCAGCACTTTATAAACGTTAAATTTACCTTTTTACACTCTCCTTAAAACTGAACTTTTGAAGAATTGCACCTAAAAAAATAACACACTTATGATATATCATTTTGATATGACATAATGTGTATTGATGAAAAGGACTTTTTATCTTGTGTATTTCTTATTTGCGTATCATACCTGTACTCCCTTCTGTTTAAAGCAAATAGTGTGGTCAGTGAAATTACATTCCTATTGTTACCATTACCATATTTGGTGTTTGTGTCTTGCAACAGAGCCACTGAGCTGACTACCAAATATTCTCTTAATGTAAATCAGACTTATGCAGATTAGATGAGTGGTCACTGCGTGGTCATCATGCATATTCCCACTGACCTTCACAGGGCTTTCTCTCCTGTATTCATGACAAATGCTAATCTTATTATGATGAAAATCATCAACCCTTGCATAACCACTTTTATATCTTTTCTTCAAAGTCTAAATACTTTAAATTAAATGGATTATTTATACACATTGAAACAGGCTCAGGTCAACCAGTGTGATGCTAACCACTGTGATGCAGGCTAAACACTGTGATGCAGGCCAACCATTATGATATAGGCTAACCATTATGATATAGGCTAACCACTGTGATGCAGGCTTACCATTATGATATAGGCTAACCACCTTGATGCAGGCTAACCATTATGATATAGGCTAACTACTGTGATGCAGGCTAACCACTGTGATGCAGGCTAACCACCGTGATGCAGGCTAACCACTGTGATGCAGGCTAACCATTATGATATAGGCTAACCACCTTGATGCAGGCTAACCATTATGATATAGGCTAACCACTGTGATGCAGGCTAACCACTGTGATGCAGGCTAACCACCGTGATGCAGGCTAACCATTATGATATAGGCTAACTACTGTGATGCAGGCTAACCACTGTGATGCAGGCCAACCATTATGATATAGGCTAACCATTATGATATAGGCTAACCACTGTGATGCAGGCCAACCATTATGATATAGGCTAACTACTGTGATGCAGGCTAACCACTGTGATGCAGGCCAACCATTATGATATAGGCTAACTACTGTGATGCAGGCTAACCACTGTGATGCAGGCTAACCACCATGATGCAGGCTAACCATTATGATATAGGCTAACTACTGTGATGCAGGCTAACCACTGTGATGCAGGCTAACCACTGTGATGCAGGCAGGCTAACCACCGTGATGCAGGCTAACCACTGTGATGCAGGCAGGCTAACCACCGTGATGCAGGCTAACCATTATGATATAGGCTAACCACCGTGATGCAGGCTAACCATTATGATATAGGCTAACTACTGTGATGCAGGCTAACCATTATGATATAGGCTAACTACTGTGATGCAGGCTAACCACTGTGATGCAGGCAGGCTAACCACCGTGATGCAGGCTAACCATTATGATATAGGCTAACCACCGTGATGCAGGCTAACCATTATGATATAGGCTAACTACTGTGATGCAGGCTAACCACTGTGATGCAGGCAGGCTAACCACCGTGATGCAGGCTAACCATTATGATATAGGCTAACCACTGTGATATAGGCTAACCACTGTGATGCAGGCAGGCTAACCACCATGATGCAGGCTAACCATTATGATATAGGCTAACTACTGTGATGCAGGCAGGCTAACCACTGTGATGCAGGCAGGCTAACCACTGTGATGCAGGCAGGCTAACCACTGTGATGCAGGCAGGCTAACCACCATGATGCAGGCTAACCACCATGATGCAGGCTAACCACCGTGATGCAGGCTAACCACTGTGATGCAGGCTAACCACCGTGATGCAGGCCAACCATTATGATATAGGCTAACTACTGTGATGCAGGCTAACCACCGTGATGCAGGCTAACCACCGTGATGCAGGCTTACCATAATGATATAGGCTAACCATCGTCATGCAGGCTAACCACTGTGATGCAGGCTAACCACCGTGATGCAGGCTAACCACCGCGATGCAGGCCAACCATTATGATATAGGCTAACTACTGTGATGCAGGCTAACCACCGTGATGCAGGCTAACCACCGTGATGCAGGCCAACCATTATGATATAGGCTAACTACTGTGATGCAGGCTAACCACTGTGATGCAGGCTAACCACCGTGATGCAGGCTGACCATTGTGATGCAGGCTAACCACCAGTATGCAGGCTTACCATTATGATATAGGCTAACTACTGTGATATAGGCTAACCACCGTGATGCAGGCTAACCACTGTGATGCAAGCTAACCACTGTGATGCAGGCTAACCACTGTGATGCAGGCCAACCATTATGATATAGGCTAACTACTGTGATGCAGGCTTACCATTATGATATAGGCTAACTACTGTGATGCAGGCTAACCACTGTGATGCAGGCTAACCACTGTGATGCAAGCTAACCACTGTGATGCAGGCTAACCACTGTGATGCAGGCTAACCATTATGATATAGGCTAACTACTGTGATGCAGGCTTACCATTATGATATAGGCTAACCACTGTGATGCAGGCTTACCACCGTGATGCAGGCTAACCACTGTGATGCAGGCTAACCACCGTGATGCAGGCTAACCACCATGATGCAGGCTAACCACCATGATGCAGGCTAACCACCGTGATGCAGGCCAACCATTATGATATAGGCTAACTACTGTGATGCAGGCTAACCACCGTGATGCAGGCTAACCACTGTGATGCAGGCTAACCACCGTGATGCAGGCTAACCACCATGATGCAGGCTAACCACCGTGATGCAGGCCAACCATTATGATATAGGCTAACTACTGTGATGCAGGCTAACCACCGTGATGCAGGCTAACCACTGTGATGCAGGCTAACCACTTTGATGCAAGCTAACCACTGTGATGCAGGCTAACCACTGTGATGCAGGCTAACCATTAAAATGTTGGCTAACCATTATGATGTTGGCTAACCATTATGATGTTGGCTAACCATTATGATGTTGGCTAACTATTATGATGTTGGCTAACCATTATGATGTTGGCTAACAACTGTGATATAGGCTAACCATTAAAATGTTGGCTAACCATTATGATGTTGGCTAACCACTGTGATGTTGGCTGACCACTGTGATGCAGGCTAACCATTGTATGCAGGCTAACCATTGTATGCAGGCTAACCACCGTGATGCAGGCTAACCACCGTGATGCAGGCTAACCACCGTGATGCAGGCTAACAACTGTGATGCAGGCTAACCACTGTGATATAGGCTAACCATTAAAATGTTGGCTAACCATTAAAATGTTGGCTGACCATTATGATGTTGGCTGACCACTGTGATGCAGGCTGACCACTGTGATGCAGGCTGACCATTGTATGCAGGCTAACCCCTATCATGCAGGCCAGTAACTGGCATGCAGGTTAACCATCATGATGCAGGCTGGAAAGCTGTCTAACAATTTACAAACCACCACAGTTACTGGCTGTTATTGAACATATTGTAATATGGAGCGAGAAATTATTTTGATATTGATTTCTTAATACATGGCCCTCAACAACAGTAGCAGTCATCCTAGGTGTGATTAACAGCATTAACTTCGACAGTGCAGTGTTATATAATAGTGAGTATCTGATGCAGCAGTCCTTAATAGTATGGCCCATACTGTGGGTGTCATAAGAGGCATTGTAATACTTACAAGAGAGGGCATGAAAACCAGACAAAACATCTTCCAACAGACTTGAACTCATTCAATCTCAACCCATTAAATCTGCCCCTCCTCCACACCTACAGTTCAAAAATAGTCCCCTAACTTTGTCACAAACTAAAAATGAGGTAGTGCTTAGTTATTAGTTAAGCATTAACATAATGTGATATAAGTCATAGTGTGGCCAGATGATTAAATACCCACAGAGACCTTGAATAGCGAGGGGGCCTTACATAATCTTATTGGATACAAATAGCAATGACCAATATGACCTCATGGGTTGTATCTCATCTATGATGACCTTTTCATGACCTCTATACCCATCTTAGGACAGGGGTGATTATTTGTAGCATTCCCAATAATTAGCTCATTTTGAGTGGGGCAACTAATTTGTTTGAGACAACTCAATTCCACCTTAAATTAAGTCATGAATCTGCAAATATTCATTATCAAATCCTCAAACCATTATATTACTTCAAATTTATAACCAGGTTTATGATTTTCAGGTGCAATATTGGCCGCAGCCAGATACTATTTTTCCTCCCATCTATAATGTTACTGGTTTCTTTCACATAGGAAACATATAATTGCTTTGGAGTGCTATCAGTAGTCGTTGATGGTCCAGGGAAAAGTACGGCTCACCAACAAATCCCTCATTTGGTT
This sequence comes from Amphiduros pacificus, assembly GCA_949316495.1. Taxonomy (NCBI): domain Eukaryota; kingdom Metazoa; phylum Annelida; class Polychaeta; order Phyllodocida; family Hesionidae; genus Amphiduros; species Amphiduros pacificus. Next base: position 26,762,710 of record OX439003.1, read on the forward strand.
GGTGTGTTGGTGTTCTGATACCCCAAATCCAACACTCTGCTCAACATATGCCAGGATTCTGTAGGAGAATCTGATAGACAAGACATGGTGCAGGCAATACGAACCAAGAAGAACGCAAACAAATCTCCTTTAACATTATTTAGGGACAATCTGCATGCAAACCACACAATGTTCCACACAGTGAAATACATAAAAGATGATATGTATGCATTGCAAAGTTCTTTTCTGTTTTGTGATGTCCGATAACTTCCATATATGAATTGTTGTGGTGTCTATTGCAAAGCAAAGAGAAAAAGTATGACAGCAGCAGCTTCTGTGGTCTGGAAATAAGTCTACAGCTGAGCTGCAGAGACTCTGTGGTACAAAAATATCTGCCATATAAGAGGCCCTTGGGCCATGTGATCACCACTTGATTCTCAAACGCAACGCTATGCTGTGCCATTTCTCCACCAGTAAATGGGGAAGGTCTTTTACTGAATTTATTGACCATCATACAAAGTTGCTGTGTACCACCAGTTTACAGTATACAGGATCATTTTAATGAAATTGTTTTAAGACCATATTATGTTGTTTATCCCAAGTTAAATGTAATTTTGTTAAGAATAACATTTGATCATTGATTGATTAATATATTCTTCAGTTAAATTAGAAATCATTTAATGCATTTCACCGTATTATTGGCATAAGATATTTCCCGGATTCCATTAGTTGCATGAACTAATATGTAAAGACAGTTAAACTGACACCACAGACAGTGTTACTGACATTACTGACATACATATCTCATACAGTGGCCACCTATCACCAGTATACATGGTACCCTTACTATGCTATGGGATAGGTACTGGCATTACTGATAGTGCACACATCATATCACCAGTATACATGGTATACTAACTATGGTACGGGATAGTTACTGACATTACTGACAATACACATCTCATACAGTGGCCACCTACCACCAGTATACATGGTATACTAACTATGGTACGGGATAGTTACTGACATTACTGACAATACACATCTCATACAGTGGCCACCTACCACCAGTATACATGGTATACTAACTATGGTACGGGATAGTTACTGGCATTACTGACATACACATCTCATACAGTAGCCACCTATCACCAGTATACATGGTATACTAACTATGGTACGGGATAGTTACTGACATTACTGACAATACACATCTCATACAGTGGCCACCTACCACCAGTATACATGGTATACTAACTATGGTACGGGATAGTTACTGACATTACTGACAATACACATCTCATACAGTGGCCACCTATCACCAGTATACATGGTATACTAACTATGGTATGGGATAGGTACTGGCATTACTGACATACACATCTCATACAGTAGCCACCTATCACCAGTATACATGGTATACTAACTATGGTATGGGATAGTTACTGACATTACTGACAATACACATCTCATACAGTGGCCACCTACCACCAGTATACATGGTATACTAACTATGGTACGGGATAGTTACTGACATTACTGACAATACACATCTCATACAGTGTCCACCTATCACCAGTATACATGGTATACTAACTATGGTATGGGATAGGTACTGGCATTACTGACATACACATCTCATACAGTGGCCACCTATCACCAGTATACATGGTACCCTTACTATGCTATGGGATAGGTACTGGCATTACTGACATACACATCTCATACAGTGGCCACCTATCACCAGTATACATGGTACCCTTACTATGCTATGGGATAGGTACTGGCATTACTGACATACACATCTCATACAGTGTCCACCTATCACCAGTATACATGGTACCCTTACTATGCTATGGGATAGGTACTGGCATTACTGACATACACATCTCATACAGTGGCCACCTATCACCAGTATACATGGTACCCTTACTATGCTATGGGATAGGTACTGGCATTACTGACATACACATCTCATACAGTGGCCACCTATCACCAGTATACATGGTACCCTTACTATGCTATGGGATAGGTACTGGCATTACTGACATACACATCTCATACAGTGTCCACCTATCACCAGTATACATGGTACCCTTACTATGCTATGGGATAGGTACTGGCATTACTGACATACACATCTCATACAGTGTCCACCTATCACCAGTATACATGGTACCCTTACTATGCTATGGGATAGGTACTGGCATTACTGACATACACATCTCATACAGTGGCCACCTATCACCAGTATACATGGTACCCTTACTATGCTATGGGATAGGTACTGGCATTACTGACATACACATCTCATACAGTGGCCACCTATCACCAGTATACATGGTACCCTTACTATGCTATGGGATAGGTACTGGCATTACTGACATACACATCTCATACAGTGTCCACCTATCACCAGTATACATGGTACCCTTACTATGCTATGGGATAGGTACTGGCATTACTGACATACACATCTCATACAGTGGCCACCTATCACCAGTATACATGGTACCCTTACTATGCTATGGGATAGGTACTGGCATTACTGACATACACATCTCATACAGTGGCCACCTATCACCAGTATACATGGTACCCTTACTATGCTATGGGATAGGTACTGGCATTACTGACATACACATCTCATACAGTGTCCACCTATCACCAGTATACATGGTACCCTTACTATGCTATGGGATAGGTACTGGCATTACTGACATACACATCTCATACAGTGGCCACCTATCACCAGTATACATGGTACCCTTACTATGCTATGGGATAGGTACTGGCATTACTGACATACACATCTCATACAGTGGCCACCTATCACCAGTATACATGGTACCCTTACTATGCTATGGGATAGGTACTGGCATTACTGACATACACATCTCATACAGTGGCCACCTATCACCAGTATACATGGTACCCTTACTATGCTATGGGATAGGTACTGGCATTACTGACATACACATCTCATACAGTGTCCACCTATCACCAGTATACATGGTACCCTTACTATGCTATGGGATAGGTACTGGCATTACTGACATACACATCTCATACAGTGGCCACCTATCACCAGTATACATGGTATACTAACTATGGTATGGGACAGTTACTGACATTACTGACATACACATCTCATACAGTGGCCACCTATCACCAGTATACATGGTACCCTTACTATGGTATGGGATAGGTACTGGCATTACTGACATACACATCTCATACAGTGGCCACCTATCACCAGTATACATGGTATACTAACTATGGTATGGGACAGTTACTGACATTACTGACAATACACATCTCATACAGTGGCCACCTACCACCAGTATACATGGTACCCTTACTATGCTATGGGATAGGTACTGGCATTACTGACATACACATCTCATACAGTGGCCACCTATCACCAGTATACATGGTACCCTTACTATGCTATGGGATATGTACTGGCATTACTGACATACACATCTCATACAGTGTCCACCTATCACCAGTATACATGGTATACTAACTATGGTATGGGACAGTTACTGACATTACTGACATACACATCTCATACAGTGGCCACCTACCACCAGTATACATGGTATACTAACTATGGTATGGGACAGTTACTGACATTACTGACATACACATCTCATACAGTGGCCACCTACCACCAGTATACATGGTATACTAACTATGGTATGGGACAGTTACTGACATTACTGACATACACATCTCATACAGTGGCCACCTACCACCAGTATACATGGTATACTAACTATGGTATGGGACAGTTACTGACATTACTGACATACACATCTCATACAGTGGCCACCTATCACCAGTATACATGGTACCCTTACTATGGTATGGGATAGGTACTGGCATTACTGACATACACATCTCATACAGTGGCCACCTATCACCAGTATACATGGTATACTAACTATGGTATGGGACAGTTACTGACATTACTGACATACACATCTCATACAGTGGCCACCTATCACCAGTATACATGGTATACTAACTATGGTATGGGATAGTTACTGACATTACTGACAGTGCACATCTCATACAGTGGCCACCTATCACCAGTATACATGGTATACTAACTATGGTATGGGATAGTTACTGACATTACTGACAGTGCACATCTCATACAGTGGCCACATGGTATACTAACTATGGTACGGGATAGGTACTGGCATTACTGACAGTGCACATCTCATACAGTGGCCACCTATCACCAGTATACATGGTATACTAACTATGGTACGGGATAGTTACTGACATTAATGACAGTGTACATCTCATATCACCAGTATACACGGTATACTAACTATGGTATGGGATAGTTACTGACATTACTGACAGTGCTTATCTCATACAGTGGCCACCTATCACCAGTATACATGGTATACTAACTATGGTACGGGATAGTTACTGACATTACTGACAATACACATCTCATACAGTGGTTACCTAACACCTGTTTACCCACAACTTAATGATATCAATCATATCTTTCAAATGCAATGACCACATCCCATCAGTACAGAAGAATAAAACATATATCTGGAAGATATATCAAATAAATAAGACAATTCTATTAAATAATTGACCAGTAAGATAGACATATTCATCTCTTCTATATTATAGAATAGTTTGAAATACATTTCTCCTATAATACACATGGCAAATATTTTGGTTGGGTGGAGGTTAAGATGAGCCTATCAAGTGGAAAATGAAATTGGAAGGTTTATCTGTATCCGCAAAACAGTATTGAATCACACTTTGACAGCAACTGGGCATTTATTTGAATGAACAGACCAGCCTGTTTTGTGTGGGCAGCTTTATGGCCAGACTTTGTATACTACTTTTGTAAAAGAACGGCTGTGCTGAGCAATAAAACTGGCACATCTGACTTTTGCAGGCAGATGTTCTGAATTTCTAGCACTTTAAGGGAAGTTTTCAATTATGAACAACAGATATTTGATACTCTGTTCTCCCTGTGTTTTTGCAATATTTGGAAATACATTTTGTTGAAATGATTTGTTCCCTGATATTATAATATATAATTCTCAAAGAAATTAGATTTATTTGACCGTTATTGCATGCAACAAAGAAGAGATTCTGGAATGTTAGGCACCTGTCTCTCCATTTCTTTCCGTCATAATCATTTTCCACTACAATCGCGACTCAAACTTCCTGTTTGGCTGTCTATTGTATCTTCTCTACAACCAGGACTCAAACTTCCTGTCTTGCTGTCTATTGTGTCTTCTCTACAACCAGGACTCAAACTTCCTGTCTTGCTGTCTATTGTATCTTCTCTACAACCAGGACTCAAACATCCTGTCTTGTTGTCTATTGTATCTTCTCTACAACCAGGACTCATACTTCCTGTCTTGCTGTCTATTGTATCTTCTCTACAACCAGGACTCAAACTTCCTGTCTTGCTGTCTATTGTATCTTCTCTACAATCATGACTCAAACATCCTGTCTTGCTGTCTATTGTATCTTCTCTACAACCAGGACTCAAACTTCCTGTCTTGCTGTCTATTGTATTTTCTCTACAACCAGGACTCAAACATCCTGTCTTGCTGTCTATTGTATCTTCTCTACAATCATGACTCAAACTTCCTGTCTTGCTGTCTATTGTATCTTCTCTACCACCAGGACTCAAACTTCCTGTCTTGCTGTCTATTGTATTTTCTCTACAACCAGGACTCAAACATCCTGTCTTGCTGTCTATTGTATCTTCTCTACAACCAGGACTCAAACTTCCTGTCTTGCTGTCTATTGTATCTTCTCTACAACCAGGACTCAAACTTCCTGTCTTGCTGTCTATTGTATCTTCTCTACAACCAGGACTCAAACATCCTGTCTTGTTGTCTATTGTATGTTCTCTACAACCAGGACTCAAACTTCCTGTCTTGCTGTCTATCGTATCTTCTCTCCAATCATGACTCAAATTTCCTGTCTGGCTGTCTACTGTATCTTCTCTCCAATCATGACTCACACTTCCTGTTTGACTGTCTATTGTATCTTCTCTCCAATCATGACTCAAACTTCCTGTCTGGCTGTCTACTGTATCTTCTCTCCAATCATGACTCAAATTTCCTGTCTGGCTGTCTACTGTATCTTCTCTACAACCAGGACTCAAACATCCTGTCTTGCTGTCTACTGTATCTTCTCTCCAATCATGACTCAAATTTCCTGTTTGGCTGTCTACTGTATCTTCTCTCCAATCATGACTCAAACTTCCTGTTTGACTGTCTACTGTATCTTCTCTCCAATCATGACTCAAACTTCCTTTCTGGCTGTCTACTGTATCTTCTCTCCAATCATGACTCAAACATCCTGTCTGGCTGTCTACTGTATCTTATCTCCAATCATGACTCAAACTTCCTTTCTGGCTGTCTACTGTATCTTCTCTACAACCAGGACTCAAACTTCCTTTCTGGCTGTCTACTGTATCTTCTCTCCAATCATGACTCAAACATCCTGTCTGGCTGTCTACTGTATCTTCTCTCCAATCATGACTCAAACTTCCTGTCTGGCTGTCTACTGTATCTTATCTCCAATCATGACTCAAACTTCCTTTCTGGCTGTCTACTGTATCTTCTCTCCAATCATGACTCAAACATCCTGTCTGGCTGTCTACTGTATCTTATCTCCAATCATGACTCAAATTTCCTGTCTGGCTGTATACTGTATCTTCTCTCCAATCCTGACTCAAACTTCCTGTCTTGTTGTCTATTGTATCTTCTCTCCAATCATGACTCAAACTTCCTGTTTGGCTGTCTACTGTATCTTCTCTACAATCATGACTAAAACGTCCCGTCTGGCTGTCTACTGTATCTTCTCTGCAAATACTTTCCAGATGCCAAATGCAAATATAATTTATCAATGAGATATGGATCTCATCCATTAAAACAATTATTTTAATATGGTTCTCATATATTAAAACAATTATTTTAAAGAAAGTTAAAAAAGGGTTTTAAGCTAGCTCAACAATGAGAATTGTCAAATATCTATCTATATCTATCAAAGTACACCACAAAGGTTTGAGTCAATACATATTTAGCATGAATCTGTGTCCAATCAAAGTTGGATATTACTTATTCCCATGTTATAATAAAACATTGATGTGTTGGCCATGTGCTGAGAGCCTTCAGCATGTTTGCCTGCTTTGTTGTCTTACAGAAATTCAGGGGGAACAATCTCTCCAGGGACACCACAAACTTAAGGGGAATTTCTCCTGAGACACATATCATACTCTCCCATGATGTCCCTTTAAAACAGTATCTATTCCCATTAGCCAAAACTTCTGTTGACAGGAAATTTTAACAATGTGTCACTTGAAACATCAACTTCTATCACAACATGTCAATGATCATACAACTTTATTACTCACCATTAATATACACATTTTCACAGTTATATATTTTTTATGTTAATCCAATATGTTTTGTAGATGGCCATATACAACTTCACATCAAATATAAAGATATATATACATCATATTGAGGATGGGAACTAGTAAACCATATTTGTATGCAGATAAACAGGATAAACATTTTTAGTTTCGTTAAAAAAATATCTGATTCTGGATTTGTAGATTTTGGTTGAGAAGAGTTAACATAGTTGACATGTTAAGCATGGAATGTTGATGAGTGCTTGTTGCTGATGCAGGGAGCTGCAGCAGGAGGTGATGTCATGTGGGCAGATGGCATTCTGGTGCCCTGTTTGTGGCTCATCATCCCCCTCTCCCATCTCCCATGCTTCATACGCTGCTTCATCATACCCTTGACAATACTGCATGCTCCCCACACAGCATCACCCGCACACACCATCTGCTACACTGCTCCCGGAGCATCACACTCAGCTGATGAGTGGCCTCTCTTGTTGGCGGTCATACTCCATCTTTTCACTCTTCATGCAGTGCTAATGTAACATTAATTATAGAACTTATCATGATGTGTGGAACTGAGTGAGAACACAACCTGAGGTCTAATGGCAACAGTGGTCATCTGTGTTACACAGGGCATGTTGGTATAATATTTTAGGGTCTAATGGCTGCAATGGTCATATATGCTACATGGAACATGCTAGGATCTAAAGTCTGATGGCTGCAATGGTCATCTGTGCTACATGGAGCATGCTGAGGTCACCTACCTTGGGCTACATACTTGGGTTTTATTGGTACACTGGTCATATGTGCTACGTGGAGCATGTTGGTTAAATATATTGGTATTATACACAAGGGTCTGGTGGGTGTAGTGGCCATGTGGGCTGCATGAAGCATGTCATGATGACACTAACTAGCATGGCTCCTGAGACTTACTTGTGCAGCATGGAACATGATGTCCAGACAACTAATTTGAGTAACAAGGTCATGTGAAGGTCAATTTAATGCAATAAACCTACATGAACTCTTTGGGTCATACATAAGCATGGCAAAATAGATGTTTGGATCCCTAAATCATGGAATAAAAATCACTCAAAAGGTTCAATTCTATAACAGAAAATATCTATCTCCAATTGATATTGAAACTGAATATTGCATTAAATGAGTTATTCATTGATGCTAACAGTACAAACAAATGTTTTCCTATTCTTCACTGTACACATCACACTGAACCCTTCCAGTCCACTGTGAGACTATTCAATATTTACCAAGGATGAATTGTGTCAACATAAAAAAAACATATATTTATCCAACATACCAGCCAGAAATGGGAACGGAAATGTACATGGTGTAAGTTTCACTACACTTCACAATGCTGGTCTCATTTTCTCTTTCTATACAAATCTATCATCGAGGATCTACAGATATCATATATACATTTGTCAGGGTTTAACCACCATAACAGGAAAGATTCTCTCTCAATTCCTGCTGTTAAGGATAGATGAATATTCATTCAGATTCCATTTTGTACTGACAGCTGTACTGATTGGTCAGTGTTTTGGTCAGACACTTGGTCAGACACTTGATGTTGTATGACATCCTGATTGGATGATGCTTTGGTGGATAAGATGGGTATTTATGATATCAAATATGGGGCAATGAAGGTAGAGGTAGTGAGAAGATTGAATGACTTGCAACACCACTGATGCAATGCATAGTAACAATGCGAAACATGGGATTATCAAGGAATCAATAAGGCATTTTGTCATTATACTTTTCATTGATTTCATTGCATCAAAGATTGCAAAAACAGATTTAACTGTGTTCTTGAATTACTACTATAAGCATTCAGGATAGTTTGTTGCTTAGCCTTTCTTGCAATATTAAAAAAAAGATGTTTGATTATAATTTTTATTCTAGTATTTTGTAATGTAGTACTTGCTGTGCATATATATGCCAGGTACAATTTGTGCAAATTAGCAATAAACACATGTGTTTATCTGATAAAATTTCGATTATATATCTCTTATCACGTATTTAATAATGATGAAAATATTGTTTGTTGACAAATTTTGACCCATTTTGGTATGCCAAAGATAAATGCTGATAATAACTGGACTGAAATATATGTGGGGTATGTATCATCACTATCATGATTAGCAGTGTAATTATCCCAACACTTTGGCTTCCACTCAACAAATGGCCAATGTGTCATGTGTATTCAAGTGCAACACTATCAATATAAAAGTAGAGACATAAATTCCCTATGACAAATGGGAAATTAATATCAAATTTGACTGCATTTTCTTTAAAAATTCAAATGCATTTTCTTCAAAAAATACTAAATTTGCACAAAATAGTATCTGCCCATAATACCTCCAACCCATGTGAGATATTTCATGATAGAATGAGGATAGATTGATTAATAGAGAGTCAGCCGGGTATACATGTCAAGTTTGACCATGCACAGCCTACTGGGGATTTTACTGATACCACAGCAAACCAAAGGTATCTTGTTGATTAAATGAATGAGGAGCTCAAGTATCAAAAATACTTTAAAAACACTCGGCTCATATTTTTTCCTCAAGAGCAGTAATCTGACTTATCAACAAATATAATAGCTGTCTGAACATAATCTTATTCAGTTTCCTTTCAAATTACATTTCCATTTAATTAATCAAACAATGAAAAAAAAATGGTCTCATAGTTTTGTTTCCAGAAATCTGTTATTACATCTGTCATTTGATAAGTTATTTATTAACTTTGGTGATCACTTTATCCATTCACAAATCTCAATTTTATTCATATCTATGCAGTCTCCAAAGTTTCAGTAATTTACTAGCTCTGCATGTCAAATTAATAGTCAAATACATAAATGACATCAATAATTTATAGTAAACATCTAAAATGCAAGGTCGCATAAATGCTCCATCTGTCAACTTTGAAAAGTAATACAAATCAATTTATCAAAGTTTGTGCTGTAGATCTCAATACAAATCACAACACATTACATTGTTACGAAATTAATTTCATAATTCTGAATCATTGTGAGTATTTTATTTACTATTCTAAGAGAAATCAAATTGATAAATATTTTTCTTAGAATAATAAAAATATGTGGTGGTTGAGAAAGTAAAGTGCAGACATTTTAATTGTCTGTGTTGTGCAGGCGTCTGACCAGTGACCACACCGAGGGTGCAATTAGCAGTAAGGCAGGCGGGGTGAAGTAGGTGCCACAAGTGGGTGGGTCTCAGGACGGTCAGGCTGACCCACAAGACACATGGTCACTGACCATTACACTTTATTTATAACCCCTATATGTATTCATACATGTGCAGTAAAGCGTGACATGTAAACAAACCAATCTGGTCAATTTGACAGTTCAGTGCTGTGTTACGTCATCTACATAATAATATTACAATAATTCAATTCACAGTAAACAAATGAGAGAGGAGGCAGGGGTCGTGCTGCTATGGCTAAACATTACAGGGAAAAAGTCAGATATATCTATGTTTGACCTGATCCTATCAAGAAAACATTTTTTTCTGGAGGTTTTTGGCAGCTGCCTCTTGTAGTCTGAGAGGTGCCTTATAGTTTTGCACTGCATCTGACATGGTTGGGTGCCTTTTTTTCACACTGGTACTGATATAGTTTCTATTAATGGTTTGTATCTGCAGCCTTCAATAATATAATGATAACATATGAGATGTATTGGCCACTGTTGGTGGGTCTAGCATGTGGAGATGGGGCATGACTACATCTGACAGCAGCCAATAACATCAACAATTGCTTGAAATGAGCATGTCATTTTACCTTGCTAGTGGAGCTAGTGGGCCTGATCTTCGAGCACGTACACTCAGTATTTTGTCCACTACCGTAATATTTCCTGTCCTGGCCGCTTCAAGCAGATCGTGCTCTTTCCCCATGTTCACCGTATCCAAAATATTCCACCTATTACTACTATTATTCCTATTTTTTATCGCGGAAGAATTGAGACATTTCCCTTGTCAGCCATAATGAAACAGCTACTGCCACCTGCTGGATCGCACCTGTTAACATTACCATATAACGACAAATCTGATTGGTCCAAACTCCCAAATAGACCAACACATGGCCAATGAGAAACAAGGGTATATTTGGTAATGTATTAAATTTGGAAACAAGTTGGCATTCTTGAAAAACTATGAGAAAGGAATTTTCTTTCTTTTACACAAATTTAAGTTCAAAAGCAAAGATCTTCTCTACAACAGAAAAAAATCATCCAGCAATTATAATTATCGAAAAAAAAACAAAAAAAACACACACAAAAAAAAACATAAAAATTGAAAAGATTCACATTGGATTCATCATTTTAATAACCAGACAACATGAAATTCTTTTTTCATCATTACCGTAATTGTTGTAAATTAAAAGATAGGTTTTCCCAAATTTCTCAATTTATATTCAATTTAAATCTGTTATATGTGTGATTTCCAGTTCATGTGTCCTAAGCTGTGTCTTTTTACCATTTTATCAAGTGGTCTATATATTCCTTTACCAATATATTAAAGACTGATATTTCGGATTAAGGTACAGTGGTAATCATCTACCACATTCAGAGCATGAAGTTTATAATTATTCAAGATTTCTTGGCTCTTAGAGTTCTTTTTAAAGGTATTAAACATCAATTTTACAATTTGGTGTATTGAAAAACTTAGCCACATATGAACATCATGAAAAAATTAAATTATAATAGAGTAATAATATAAGTTAATATAAGACATAAGAGTTGCACTCTCAGCATAGGTCTGTCTGAGCCAAAAGCTGCATGTGACGGGTAAACACGGGTAGCGTGAACATTGTTTGACCTCAATCGAGGCTCAAAGTAGGGTAGCAATGTTTGACGTCATTCTGGTACTATTCAAAGGACAATACCGTTGATGACGTCATAAGCATATTGTCATACTCTTATGACGTCATTTTACCTTTCAGTGCCTCTATGATCACACTCCACATAAAAATGATGCCAAGAAAGAAATGTGCTTTCATAAAGGGGCAATAGATTAGGGTCTTGGTAAAATTGGATTAACAGGTAAACATGGTGATGCATCAATAAAATAGAAAATAGACATCAAAGGCAATTACATTTATCACCAATATGTGAATTTTAAAGGTTTTTTTTTTACAAAATCGGTGCTTAATCCCTTTAAATAATCTGTGCATAATAGTTCCAGTTCTTTTATTTATTTACCTACGTTTTGAACATTAGTATCATATTCAAACAAGGGGCTGATTTGACAATAAAACATTATAAATACTAATTATAATGATGGTTGAAGCTGTCCCACCCTGTGACCTTCTTTAACAATTGGTTAATAGGAAAAAAATTCATTGAAAGCTTTTATGAAAAATGGACATTTGTTTTCCTTAGTTGAACATGTTCTATTTGGAAAAAAGTAAGTATAAGTATTTATATTTAGACATATTTGTTTAATTTCCTCATTATTAGAAATGAACTTTAGGTTTTCCCCTTTTCTGCTAAACTCCAGAACTTTTGTTTTGGTCATATTGACATAATATGATTTTATTTTTACAAAAAAAATGTTTGTGAAAATTTAATAATCCATATTGTCTCAGATATTTAGAAAAGATTGTCAGAAATCTATTGACTGATACTACATTCAGAATAATTATTCTTGTAAATTACAATTGGACTGAGCATTCCCCTTGCAAATTCTTGAGGTTAAAATGCATTCCAGCATAAGAAAATATACAATAATTTCATGTAATCATGGAAAAAATATATGATAATCAAAATAAATGAAAACAATTTTTAAGCCATTTAAGTTGGAATCTAAATAGGAAAATGACTTGATTTGAAGAATCTGAAACCAGATTAAAAAGTTGTCATTATTTAGACATAGAGAAAGGAAGGCATAATATGACAATAACTCCACACGCCGTGGATGCTACTGTAATCTTTCTGTTATTATCTGCCAACACAGAAGGCCAGTCTGACTTTTCAAATACTGAATTGGGTAAACTATACATAAGAAACAAGTTGTTCAGGGACATAAATTTAGGATTTCATCCTTGACTACACCAATATAGGCGGCTTTGACATTTTTGAGTTTATCTAAATGATTTCCTCTTCTGGTATAAAGAAATTACATATATCCTCTGATAGTTCATGTTATATAATTATGGGTCCTTTTTTAACTATATATTTTTTAATGTAGGGACATAGTTATACTTAGATAATATTACTAATATGTGGTTGAGATTTTTCCTCTTGTCTCCCATTACAAACTTAAATGTTTCTTAATAACAATGAGAAGAAATAGAATGTCATATATAAACAACTGCTACTTTTTCCTCACTTACTAAATAGAATAAAAAGCAATGATACATATACATCTTATACCAGATTGAGTTGTTTAAAATTACAACATATAATAATCCCAAGTGGGAATTTGATCAAAATTAAAGCCATTTTTAAATGGTTAACAGAGACATCTGGTGGATGCAAAGAGTATGCCTGAATAAAGTGGGAGTCATTTTCTGCAACTCTGAATAGAGATCCTGAAAGTATCACAAATGATACGAGAAGCTAACCTGTCTGCTTTAGATTTCAGATATATCTTTGGGGGAAAAAAAACAAAAACAAAACAAACAAAAAATAGTGAAAGTGGAGAAGTTTGTTAATCAAAACTCTCATCTTTTTCAGAAGATTAAATAAAAAATACAAAAATTGGTGGCATTTCATGTGAAATATCAATATCTGTATTTTTGAAACTCTTGCAAGGTAGAAAATCCTACTGTAATCCTTGAGAGCTACTATTTCAAAATTGACATAATACGTTTAACTATGTTCTGTATGTGTAAAAGTATTCTACTGAAGCATTAATTAGATATCAATATAGCAAAAAAAAATATTTTTAGGAAGATTACATATACGTCCATTATGACTTTATGAAAGATAATTTGCACATATTTGACTGTTTGCATTGAATTTTTATTTTTCATTAATAGAGTTCAAGGTAACAGCATTGTAATATCCCTTGAGTAAAACTGTGAGGTTACAAATTGCTTGCTTTAAGCAATAACATTGACACCAGTATATCTCCATGGCAACTTAAATGACCCCATAGTAACCAATGAATGAATGAAAATATCACACACAATGTATCCACTGAAAACCACACTTTCATATCATTTATACTTCAATGCAGTGCTAATGGTTAACTTCAACATGAATTTTGCAGTTGCTTGTTGTTTAACCATAGACCTCATATCTAACAAGTTAAAATTCTTGAACATCATATTTTCAAATCTCACACTTTGTGTTGAGCATAAAATTGGTAAACTTCTATTTACATTCAATCATGGTGAAGCAATCTGCCACCTGGTGGCATGAATTCAAACTCAATGTATGTACATAATTCTATTTTTTACAGTAACATTTGCATAACGTGAACAAAAAAGTTCATTTTGTACATAATCAAACAATTACAGAAAATTATGCAATAATAAAATCATATAAATGCAAAGTGAAAAAGCACTCAAATGTGACTACACTCAATCCTTTTCTTTTTCTTCAGAAAATGTATAAGATGTTAACTGGCAAGGGAGGGAGTAGGTAACATTTTCTGATGTGGGATAATGATTCTGGGTGGAAATACAGATTTCAGGAATTGTGTCATGTACTGTCCATACTTGAACATGTTTTCATCAGAAGATAATCTGACAAGAAATGTATATTCAACAATATTTCATTTTCCCTTTGCAAACATCACTAGAATATAATTTTCAATGCAGTTGCACAATTCATTTTGCATATTTCACTATGATCCAGAAGTAAAAGATTCATTGCTGGAATTGATTAGTGGCAAAATTACATTCTTTAATTATTCAATTTTAAGACAGAAGCTTAACTTTCAGAACATAATTTATTCCTTTATTCTGCATTAGTTGTCTATGCTAATTTTTTCTATGCTTCTCCAAAAATATAGATTTAAAATGAAAATATAAAACAGATCAACATCATCCAGTTTGTAAAACAGTTTGATGAATTTTTCCATTTTAATTTTTTCTTCCAATAATAATAATTATTTGCCACTGTAAAGTATATATCTCAATAATCTGTGCGATAATGGACTAGAAATCGCTCTCCCAGCGACAAGAGAGGTCAAAATTACACTGTCATTTTGCCATCATATATTTTTGCATAAATTGTACTACTCTACATAGATGATTACTCAGGCCAATACCGGAGGCAAAATCTTAGATTTAATAACAGAATTCAAAATAGGTATCAGAATAATGATTTATGCCCTGACATCATCATAATCATGATGTAATAAATCTCCTCGATATAACATTTAATTGTCAACATTCCAATAGCTTTTTTAATCCATTAAGGGAATTATCAAAAGGTCAATTTTAATCTAATTTCCACATATGGAGTAGTGTACCAATTGAAAATACTCACATATGACCCATGCTTATACATGTATACCCTTTGGCAAGGCCAGGGCATGAGTAATAGGCAAGAGTTTGGGAAATAAGGTCTATATTCAATGAGTAAGCATGGAACTTAAATCACTGAACATCATTTTGAAGAAGCACCCACTTTAAGGCTTTTATTGCCCATTGTGAAATGCTTCATTTGGGAATGTGATAAAGTAAGGCACTTATATAACATACATCATTATACACAACAACATCTCACCAATATCACTGCATTCATTGTATGCCAGACCATTTCATTTAGATCGAAAAAGAGTCTCTTTTTTCCGTCAATATTCAGTTTTCTTCCACACTGTTAAAAAAATATATGGCACTCCGATTTTCTTGACAAATATATCATTTTTCTTTATGTAATGATTTTAACTTTTAATAAACGGATTCATAAACAAAGGAATCCTCCTCCTTAATGTTTATGAGATGAGAATAATCTCTAGAAGATACCTATTGCATTTCCCCGAGATGGTCACAAAATTATCATTAATACCATTTTTATTATTGCTCTTTGCAAATGTAAGTTTATATCCAACAACAGGAAGCAATTGTTGTTCTGGCATATGGATATATAAGTAGCTTGTAGTAAATATTATTAGATTTCTTCATTTAGTGAGCATATTGGTTCACACACATCCTCACCCTCAAAGCGCTAACATATTCCTTGTAAGTTATATGCCATATATGAGCAATCTGGTTACATATCTTTACACATGCATGTTATGATGACCTTGACAAAATGCAAATAGACAATTAGGATCACATTTAATATGTGATACTGTGGATAGAAATGAGATATTTAGTGAAGTAGATGATCTTTATATTCAATAAATGTCATCAGCTACAATGCCAAATGCAAAAATTGGATGAAGTTAGGTGAACATAATATATTTATTCAGAACTGATCTGGGGTTTGCTGAAGAGATTCTAAAAAATCCACATTTTCTACAACACATTTGTTATTATTAGGCAATTTGATCCTTCAAGTAATGGCAATTCTAACCCTGAGAATCTATCCATAAGCACCTCATAATGATGACTGACTAAGACCATTTTTCATTTTGCTAGAAGCAGAAACTCACTTGCTTCTCTTGTTCTCAATGGTTAAGATGTCATTAAAATAACTTTCTGTGAAGTAGTATCACTTTTCAACAGGACATCATTCTAAAAAAGTATTTAGGAATATCTAAAAAAGTATTCTCTTTTATTTGATGGTCAAATTACCTTATTGTATTCAGAAAGATAAATCTGAAGCATTTCCTTAACCCTTTCTTTTGTCACACAAGCATCAATTTGTGATTAAATAACCATTCCAAGATTAAAAATAACAGAGTAATTAGAGCATTTTAATCATAAAAATTAATTGCAAGTTTAAGGCTTCAATACATTAATACTGATAACGGTTTAAAAAAACTGGAAAAAAAAAAAAAAAGCATCAGTCAAAACATATTATAACCTATGAGATTTCTATAACACGGTAGCCAATATAAAAATAAGTATAGATGAATTGCAATGAAATATAATCTTTTGTGGCCAGAAGTTATTAAAATTTGACAGAAATGTGTATTTACAACAACAAAAAAACATCTGGCATAATACAAAAAGGAATGGTATATTATCCAAATTTGGCTTTTCGTCTATGGTTGTTAATATTGTGACCGGGAGGTTTGTTGTAGGCATTACTGTGGAGATGAGGGTTGACTAGTAGGGTCTTGCAGCGGATGTACCGGAGTGAGGCACGAGCAGGCGCTAATGTTGACTGCAGGCCTAAGGTGGACTCGTAGAACTGTGCCGCTTGACTCCACTCTTTCTATCAGACAAAATACAAATGAAGGCATCAGAAACGGCAAACTGACATCATGTTTCTCATCTTAAAGAAATTTACAGCTGGCTGTTGACAGATACATACCGGTAAATGTGCCAAAAGTGTTAAAGAGTGTGATAAACTTTTACATAAACCGAAACGTAGCTTTATTGTTGTCTTCAGCTCTGTTGTAGGTCATTTAAATTATATTTCAATTGTTTTCAAATTTGCAACAATATTGATCAAATATTAGAGTGTTTCAAGTGAAGTTTCTATTTACTCACCCGGGCAGCAAATATATTTGCCAAGGTAAAATGAGCAGCAACAACAGTGGGGTCAGCTTCTAGCGCCATGTTAGTCACAATTAAGGCCTCGTCTAGACGACCAGACTTGTGTAGGATATTAGACAGGCTCAGCAGTGCCACATTCTGATGATGAGAAAAAAATGAGAACAAGATTCAATTATTTATCTTTGCAAAGATAATCATTTCCCTAATTATTTCCATATATACTTCAAATCTCCAAATTATAATACTGTTGATTTCTGTAAAAGATCAGAAAACAGGTTACATAATGTTTGATTGATATATAATGCAATTTTGAGTTTATGAAGGTTTGCAATATCATGAAAATAGTCAAATATCCAAATGGTTGCATTATATTTGTATTTTCTTTTTTTAACAATGAAAGCATTAATAATTGAAGTATATTCCTATTTCATTATCTATGGATAATTGAGGGGCATGAAGATCCCTGGAGGACAATAAGCTGCACCTACCCGGGCCTCTTTTGGAGAGTGCTGGTATGCCACTTTGATACAGGTGATGGCATTGGTGGCATCCCCCTTCACTCGCCAATAGAGGGCAGCAAGATTGGCTGCTACCCACGATGACCCGTCCTGAAACACAGGCAACAATCATAAAGGATAAAATCATTAACCCTCTCACATTACTGCTCATGCCATTCTGCTGGAAATGTAAAAATACTCCAACATACTCCAGTATGTTTTACTTATTCAGGTTACGGTTGTTTATAATTCATACTGTAATTGCTTTGTAATATTGATAGCGGAAGTTAATAGTTCTCTATGTGTAGCATGGTAAAATATGCATTTCACATAAACACACATTTCAAATAATGCTGTTCAACTTACACATATTTTAGCATAAAATCTTTAAAGTGCTATATTCTTATAATTCTTAGAATTTCACAATTATGCAAGCTTTAATTGATTTATTGTGGCAAGATGCTGACATAGGCAATGTTATTTATTACCTGTTGTAGAGCCTTAGCCAGTCTGTCTCCTACCAAGCCTATGTCCTCAGACTTCCCTCCAAGCTTCTGTAATGTCTGTTAACGGTAGATAATAACACACTATAAAATAAGTTATCTAACACTTCAAAAGCTACAGTACTACAAAAAATGGTTGTCACAATTCCAAATTTATTTTAAAAGCATAGTTAAATGTCTCTGTAAAGTTTGAAAGCAATGAAGGAAAAACAATGTGAAATATCTGAACATTAATGTGGAGACAATTTGAGCCAAGCATGCTGTGGTCTCTTTTGATCCCTAAGTTATAAGTTAGCCTGCCTGAGGCTGTGAGACTCACATCTACTAAGCCATCCTCTGTTGCGTATCTGAGATGCTCAGACCGGGCGACAGAGTCCAGCATATTGACAGCCTTGGCATCACGGCCCTGCTTCTCATCACACACAGGTTCCCTGAGGGGCATCTGCGGGTCAGAAGTGAAATCTATGTGATCTGATAACCTGCAATATATCAGAAACAGCTGTCACTGTGAATCTCCACTGCACTGGGTATGCAAGAATCAATCCCTATGGAATCAATATACGGTAGTAAATATAATCATCACTGGTAAGAATTCTCTCAATATGAACTTTTAATTTGGTTCATAATTCTGTCAGATTGAAATATCAAATCAATCATTCCAGGTCATCAAATGTTTTAAAGAGAATTCCTTCTAAGAAAATCTTTTATTTTAGAAAGAAAGAAATTTTTTTTGGAAGAAATCAGGATAAATTAACACTTTGCATGGCCACCATTCCTTTTTCACTGATACAAAATTCCATTTGTGTGGCAGGTTCCTGACAGGCCTCAATTTCCAAATCTCATAGGCACAACAAAGTGGAGCAAAAATACCTAGAAATTGTAAACTTACTGAATGCCCTTTGTGGTGACTGACACCCAGGTACTGGTGAACTTTGAACTCTATATGGATGACTAGAAATTGTAGACTTACTGAATGCCCTTGGTGGTGACTGACACCCAGGTACTGGTGAACTTTGAGAAGTCTATAGGCTTGTGGTTCTGCAGACAGTCCTTGTACATTGGATGCTCTATAGGGGTCAGAATGGGGATGTGCCGTCGTGGGTCTAAAATCACCAACATTGGGATATAAAAAACAACTTTTTAATTATTTAAGTCAACCAAATTTGTGTCTAGATTAAACAATTTCATTTATAAGTTGACACTGTCACCAAGTCACATATAAATATCAATGAATTTTAAGAAGTGCAGTTTTGAAGTAAAATATTGAATAGAGTATTATATACCTGGATTATATTTAATAATGTCCTCATCACTGTACTGCTGTTTTCGGGGTTGAAATGAGACACGGGTAGAATGTGTTTGCATATGTAGTTTTTTGAGAATCTCCTCTTCTAGTTTTAAAGCATCAAGTTCTTGAGAAATGTCTTCTTTTTCAGTTGTTTTTATCTCTTCACACTTCTTATGAGCCTTGGATACACACTGAGTGGGTGCACTTGAATCTGATGATGATGATGGTGATGATGACGACGATGGTGATGATGACGACGACGACGAAGAAGATGATGATGACGAAGACGACGACGATGAAGAAGATGATGATGATGATGATTCCTTTGAGACAGTCTGTTGGTCATGTTGGTTGCCATGGTGATCATTTGGTAATAACTCATGCGAATGAAGATCATTTGGTGCATACTGGGATAATTTCTCTAAAATCTGTAAATCAAACACATAAATACTTATCGGGTTATGAAAATAATATCTTCTTTGTCAAAATTCTCAATAGAAGAAAACTAATTCTTTATAATACATCAAGATGATATTTAACAGTTATAATATATTCTATCAGTTTTCTGAACTGCTACCTTCTCAATTTAACATTGTGGCCATTAAAGCTTACAAATCCTTTCAATGTTTCACAGACAATTCAAATCCTGAGGATATAGAACAATTGGCCCATAACAATCAAGCCTGGTGTTTGATTAGTATTAATCACATATCAATCGTTCTGTCGCAAATTCAAACAAAGGAATTTACATAGATTGATATAACTTCAACTTTGTATTTTTCTGATTCTATTTTTTAGAAATGTTAGCTTAAATCACAAATCTCAGTTATGATCCTTAATCGAGTAGATAATGTTAAAAAATGAGTTTTATTTAGAATTTCTAACTGAGTTCCTACAACAAGTAGTTTGAGAAAGACAACCAGGTATAATTAAGTCTATTCAATAAGAAACAAATATATGGATATACTGATAAGTGCCCGATAAAGACAGAAATGTGCCCATTTTATACTTTATAAATTTTCCCATTTCACAGGTTTGGGGATAAAGTTAAAACTATATAGAGAATGTTGAAAATAAAAGATGGATTTTTTATAACTAAGGATTTTTTTTGGTAAATAAGATTCTAAATGACAAGGGGAGATATAAAAAATGAAGTAAATGGCAGTCTCAGATTGGTGAAATTTTCAATCAAGCCATAGGCAGTCTAATGTCTCTCGTTCATGGT
Organism: Amphiduros pacificus; assembly: GCA_949316495.1. Lineage (NCBI taxonomy): Eukaryota > Metazoa > Annelida > Polychaeta > Phyllodocida > Hesionidae > Amphiduros > Amphiduros pacificus. Next base: position 26,784,212 of record OX439003.1, read on the forward strand.
CTTAGTATCCAAGTACAAAATATGGTTTCAAAGTTATTTGCCCTTGGCCTGTTTTGATCAGTCAAATAATGAAAAAAACCCAGTAGAAATAACCTTGCTTAGGACATTAATGCAAACCCAAATTTCGAACATTGTCTAAATATACAGTATGTAATTTCAATCTGAATAAATTCTTTTAACTATTGAAATTATTTTTACAAACTTGTAATCTTGCATCTACAATCCAGTGGAATAAAATTACTTATTTGTGTTTCTATATAAAGTATGAATCTCTAGAATCAAATTTTTGAATAGCTTTCCAAATAAATTCAGGTTTGTAAACGACACCACATAAATCTGTTTCCATAGTTGGATACACGCCACATCAATGATGCGATGGTGGCAAAACTTACTCTCAGTCTTCATAATTAAATTAGTCAAATACACGGCATGTCATGTGTACTAAAACGGAATAAGGAATATTGCATTTCTCCTTCTCCAGCTCACATTTATGCTAACATGTCATGTGACATCTCGTGAGAGTACAATGTCCCAACCTGCAGTAAGGCATGAATATGCTACTACATCAACACCCAAAGAAAAATACACATATATTCATCAACTTAGAAACAATAACAATAAAAACATATTTAAATCATGCATGACTACAAAACATTAGTCTGAGAGACTCAGAAACATAATTAATATGTCTCCCTACAAACACAACTCAACTGTTCTTAATGAGTCAGCATCAACAACACTTAACTACATGCGTTATATGCAAGGTATGCACTGTAAAAGCTTGTAAGGATGTACAAGATTAAGATGAAAAGAAAGGAAAAATAGAGGTCAGTAGAAAAAGAAACTACACAACCATCCTTTTACTTACTGTCACCCCATGAAAGCCAGCTGTAAGGTCAAGGTCAAGGAGTGTCAAAGGTTAATTGGGTTGGGATAAATAACTATTATTAAAAATAACACACACTATATTCCCTCAGTCAAGCATGCCATACCATAGCCTGATATCACCAGTCTTATTACCAGTCTTATCCAAGAATATGTATGATCACCTGCCACTCTAAACAAGAGAGGATTTTGGCCAATTTGACATTGTCACTTTTAAACATCTCACTTTATCAAAGTTGTCTGTGTCAAATGGACAGACAAAGGGATTTGATCCAGTGAAACAATAAGGCCTAATATAAAGCATAGTGATTATAATTTTTGGATAAAACCAGCATATCCCTCTGTTAGAAACATAGGTCAAAAGCCTAATAACTGTGATGACCCTCGGTTTTGGTAATATTTGAGAATAACTTGTGCAAATTTCTTTATAAATGATATGAAACTTTTGGATATTTTAGGTTTACAATATGTTGGCTAACTGAGCCAACACCACATCGCTTTTCTTACACTTTATTCAGGTTATTGGAAAGATGCATCAGATCCTACAGTACTCACCAATTCCTTCTAAAAAATATCCACAATTTTTTAAAATATGAAAGTATAGGAAATTACCCAGTTATTTCAGAGAGGATAAAGTTTTATGGACAGACAGACAGAAAAAAATGTCGACCTTCTTCTCTGCATAAGCTTTACTGACAAAGTCAGCACAGCTAATACAAATAAATATATGTCGTATGTATGCAAACTATTTTTCTAAATTATTCATTGCTCTCTACAGTGTAGCATACTTTCAAAAGACTAATTTTCTGATTAATGAACAGTTTAACTTCTATACTGTATGCATTACTTATTATCTGTCTGTTACCCACACATGTGCAGAGAAAGTTTCAGAGGGAACAAGGCTTGGGGCATTGGCTGTCATCCCAAAAATGGCTAATTGAGGATGAAAAAGATCATCATTGAAAAGGACAAGAAAAAAAAACATTTTCTTTATCCTTATGAGAAAATAAGGATGAAGGGCAAAAAGGATGACTTGCTTGTCCCACTCTCTGGGCAGGTAGTAATTAATATTAAGCTACAAGTCCTGTAAGTTAGTAACACTGTAATACTTACATAGGGTTGAAACTCTTCCCTTGTGCAGCCTGCACTCTTGCTTCCATCATTAAATATCACACAGTCACTGGGGTTGACTACAATATCAGTTGGGGAGTCCACAAAGATAAGTTTCTGATGTAAAATGCCATTCACTATCTCAAGACGTGTGTGGGGTTTTTGTGTTCCCTGACTCTACAATAACAGACACATATATTAAATGATGAGATTCGTAGATGAGTCCTGAATGAATCTTCTATGTTTATATGCAGAGAGAATGAAAAATGGTTTAACATAGCATCCAATTCATGACTTTTGTAAGTGTATATTTAAATGAAGTAAAAAATGAAGATTTTCTTAACTATTCATTTGAGATAACTGTATTTTTTAACAAGTGATTTTCAGTTAGTTTTTACTAAAATGTTTAAATTCTTCTTCTTCACGATATAGCAAACCTAACAAGGCATGACACATCTTCAACAAATAACCAAATGACTTAATGTTTGGCTCCTTACAATATTATCATGCTATTGTAACTTAATATTCTAAATTATTGCTTACAGTATTCTAACATCACAACAGCACACACAAGCTCCATTCAGAAATACAACACCATATCAATACATTCAGAATCCTGTGAACTCAAATTGAACTTAGATTTCAACTTCTGCATTCTCATATGTTGCACTTCACTCTATATCAATCATGCATTGCAAGAAGTCTGAAGCAACAAACATTGCACAAACAGTAGTGCCATCTGGTGCATGAGAGATAATATTTAGAGAAGAGAATTAACCGTGGATTATAAGCAGCTGTGACCAAAATCAGTATCAAATGAGGTCACACAGGACCTTTCCATGCTATGCATGAGATATGTATCAGCTGAGAGATTCATGAACCAGTCAATGAGCATGACCACATAGAATCAAGCAACTGTCCTGCGTAACCTCATTTGGTCATGTTGGTGTTTGACTGCATGGGTAGTTAGTCCCAGATAGGTGATATGCTTACCACACCCTGCAGCATTAGGAGATAGGACATGAGGTTTGATAACTGTTCCCAAGGGAAACTGCTTCAGATACAATGATTTAAAGAGGTCAAACAATACATGTAGTAGCATTGGGATAAGAGAGGTAAAGTACACCAGGGGGCGCTGTCAGAGCAGAAAGATATAACCACTAGAGCGTGTTATCCTACCATGCCACCGCACTGTTGTTGAGGCTCTGGCTGCTGTACAAAGATAGTGCCTGGTTTATAAACAAACCGCTCTTGTGTCATGACGTGCATAATTCCCCGCTCCGTCTGCACAGGTTCAAAACACTGAAATATCACCAGGACAGTTTCAAACTATTGTTTATCTGGGAAACACACTGGTTAGTCCCTGTCTGCTAAATCCCTTGATTCATTTGCCAGGGATTTGTTGTATTTGTTGAATAAGCAGAAATACTATGAAAATGTGTTCAAACTAGGAAACATAAAATAAATGGAGAATGAATATATATACAAAAAAAAGCAACAAAAAAAACTTTCTCAAAATAAAAATCAGTACCATAAAAATAAATGATCAGGAGATAGAATTGTAAACTAAATACATTTCTTCATTTTGGCTTGGAGACTAGCATCCCATATTTTGCCCACCTGTAAACCCTGCAGTACATTGAAGAGGTCTGTCATTGTATTAATCTTCTTAGACTGCTATATGTGCACATAGCAGTCTAATCTTGGCTCCAGATTTGAATTATAAAAATCCACAAATATTACAATACATATATACGTGTATATGATTTAATACTTGTGAAAAAATAGTTTTGATACTTTTTATCAAATATCTATTAAATGAGCATGTAGATAACATCATTTTCAAATGCACAGTATTGTTTCTAATTTTAAATTGTTTTTATTAGATCCCTCAACAGCTGTGTAGTGATCAATATTCAAAAGTATGAAAACTAACTCCTTGCTTGTTGTGGAATACCTGTTAGAACTGAATTCCTGTAGTCTGATTGGTTAACATGAAATCATAACATGAAATCAGTGAATAGCAGTAGAATACATTGTCCATATTTCAAAATGGTAAGCTTTACTCGTGACTTTCAGTAGGAATGTGTTCATGTAAAATAATGTATAATATTGAAAGTAATCCAAAACACATCACTTGATTGTATAGAAGACATGGTATGTGTGAAAGCAAGTTTGTTTATTTTATTTTGTTTTTCTATTTGGAATGGTACAACAAGGTGAAAACAAAGTGGAGAAGTCAATCTTCCACACAGACTTGGAGAAGCATGTGAAAATGGTGGTCTGGCGGCCCTCTTCTTGAACTCACTTTAAAATGGAGAATCTTTGTTGTAAAATAATAAATAAAATAAAAAGTCTATGTGACTATCTAGAATACTACAAGTCTCTACCTCCTGGTTGGACACAATCAAGATGCTAGGTTGATAAACAAAGTATTTACAAGACTATACTTCTATATTTCTCTATTTTTTTTTGATCTATCAAGTCATGAAATGGACTGTTTTGCCAACAAGTGTTACAGGACAAAATCTGGGTTACCTATATATGTACATAATTCAGCATTCAGCAATACCCAAAAAAGAACAAAACAATCGATACCAAAAATCAGAAAAGATGAAATTATATCACTAATAACATGTTGTTTTTTATATAAAGGATATAGACATTTATTCCATTCTGAACATTTTGATATTTCGCAATTGACATAGAACAAAAAAAAACATAGGCCTAAATAAATATAAAAATGCTCAGAATTGTAGGAATTTCTAATTTTTAAAACAGTATATATATGTGTGAACCATGGAATTTTATCTTAAAATTAATACTAAAAATCCGAGAATTTGAGGTTCATTTCTGATAAAATCATATGGAGTGACTCATAATCTTTTTTTGTATAGATTTGAAGTATGTTTTAAAACTTTCCTTGGGACAATCAACTTTCAACTCATATCAATTTTTCAAGATTTCATTCAAACATCTGGTGATGCCATCATTTAATAATAGCCAAAAAAGCATATACCGTATATACTTGTGTATAAGACGAGGTTTTTTTCCAAAAACTCTAAGTTAATGTTTAGGGGGTCGTCTTATACACGAGAGCAGTCTTATACTCGAGTATTTACGGTAAAACGTAAATACGGTAAAACGTAAATACGATGTTCATATTTTCGAAATATTGAATATCAGACGTAGCAGATTGATTTTAATTGCGTTTTAAATGATAAATAAAGGTATTTACCCAATATTATTGGTCTATTATTTCAAAACGCTTTGTTTTGACTTTGTTCTCACAGATTCCAATTATCAGCGTTCAGTTTTGCGTTTCGTCATTGTCTCCACTGTTTTGAGTCGTGTCTTCCCTTTTTGATTGCGTTTTAAATGATAAATAAAGGTATTTACCCAATATTATCACAAATTGTTCGAGAACAGAACAAAACCATCAATCCATTTAAAACGCAATTAAAATCGATCCACGTGTGAAAGCATTTCTGTCAACAAGGGAAGACACGACTCAAAGCAGTGGAAACAATGACGAGATGCAAAACTGTGAACGCTGATAATTGAAATCAGTGAAAACAAAGTCAAAACAAAGCATTTTGAAATAATATGTTTTAAATGATATATAAAGGTATTTACCCAATATTATCACAGAATTATAACAGAACAAAACCATCCATTATTGCGCAATATATTAACAATCGTTTTCGCGCTAAAAACAAGAGCCTCTTCCCGTCACTTCCGCCTTTCAAAATTGCGACCACGTGTTGTGCTGAGTCGTGTCTTCCTTGTTGACAGAAATGCTTTCACACGCGGATCGATTTTAATTGCATTTCAAATGATAAATAATAAAAACGCTTTGTTTTGAGGCTAAAATCAATGATGTGGAGAAATTCTCGACGTAACTGTGATAATATTAAGTACATACCTTTATTTATCATTTAAAACGCAATTAAAATCGATCAGCTACGGATATGAAAGTTCAATTTGACATGTTGGCCGCTCCACTTTTGTCTCGTGGGCACCCAGACGCTAAGATAAAGTAAGTCACGTACATCGTATTACGTTTTGTGATAATATTGGGTAAATACCTTTATTTATCATTTAAAATGCAATCAAAATCGATCCGCTACGTCTGATATTTGTTATTTCGAAAATATGAACATCGTATTTACGTTTTACCGTAATTACTCGTGTATAAGACGGCTAATATCTTATATTTTAAGCATATTTACGTTTCACTTTTAAAATGTCCGCCAAGCTTCAGCTTAAGCTTGAATGGTAGCAGAGCCGATATCTCTTGAAAAACCAACTCGTCTTATATTCGGAAATTGTTTTTTTTCAAGTAAAATAACCTCAATTTTGGGGGGTCGTCTTATACACGAGTCGTCTTATACACGAGTAAATACGGTATGTCAAATAAACCCTGGCCTAAACAATCCACATGTCACACAAATAGCATGACGCAAAGATCAATAAAAGGCAGTCATTATCAAAAATATCAATGTAACAAAAATAATATAAATCACTAAAACTAATAGAATATAAAATCTCCTCATCTTTTAAGGATAACTAATGATAATAAAAAATAACAAAAAAAAACAACAATGTTCCCCCAACATATCTATTGGCAAACTCATCCATTTCCTAAAGCATACAAAACAACAAGATCATGTCCAAAAGTCCAACAGTTGTCGTGGTTACCTGTATCATAAGCTTTTGACAGTTTTCCCCCGTGCAAATTCCCTTTTGTCGATAATGTTCACTGATCTGGTCAAGCTTCAAGTTGAAGTCTGGGTCCACTGCAAGAGATTTAATGGCCAATTATACCACATAACCTTCACCATATTGTATGCACTATATGGGAACTATTTACTATCATAATTCATCGTTTTTTAGTAAGTAGACTGTGGATACATATAACTTTTTCAGAATTCCTTTTTATAAATTTTAGTAATTTGTTTTGGAATGTTAATGGAGAAAAGAAATCTGGAGCTCCTATCACTTACTCATGGGACTTTCAGGACCAATGGTAACCGTTTCTGCTTCGGGAGCTGTATGTCCTTGACCTTGAAGATGGTCATGACCATGGCCGCAGTTGTTCTGCTTCTGTGTGTTGCAGTCCTCAGTGTGTATTGCATTAGAATCCCCACATGTCTCCACCTTGACTGGAGTGACGATACATGTCTGCTTGCACTTCTGTTCATTGTTACAACTTGGTCCTGTATGTGTGGACTCCACCACGCAAATTTCCTCGCCGTTCTCCTGAGGAAATACATTAAATCCAACACTTAAGAACTCTGTCCAAAAATGAAAAAAAAACTGGCTTCTTTTTTTTTACCGTTAAGAAACTCTATTTTCTCAAATTTCCACACCTGAATACTAGTGTACTAAATAATCTTCAGCAGACAGATCTTTATGAACAGGGGTATGCCAATGTCCTTATTGATCATTGTATATTGCATCTTCATTTTGTTTATTGTCACCATATTTTCCAAATCATTGAAATCAATACATGATGAAAATGTCAAGTCACTGAGGTTAAATGTATAAAGCCATGTGTGGTTAAGTGTGGCAATAAGATCTTCATCCTGGTTGCTACTTAATACTGCAGGACACTTGGAGATCTGCCAATGTATGGCATTATACAGATATTTATTACTGCATGGACTAGTCAACAATAAATATATGGTATACTTCAAAAATGAAATCATGACCAGTCTGACTCAGTCAGAGATGCAACCACATGTTGTCTTTATGGCCATGTTATTGTGGAACTTTGGTCTGTGTGAATCAATGGGACAGTTTTGATGCCTGAAATGATGTAGAGCAGCTGTGATGAGTAAGAGCTGACCCACATGATTGTATCTGGGTCTGCATCTGACTGAATGGAAGTTATATCGAAACATGTGACTGCATATGGTTCTGCATCTGACAGAGAAGTGATATTGACATCTGTGACTGCATCTGGGTCTGTATCCGACTGAAGAGAAGTGATTTTGAATCATGTGACTGCATATGGGTCTGCATCCAACTGAAGGGAAGTGATATTGAATCATGTGACTGCATATGGGTCTGCATCCGACTGAAGGGAAGTGATATTGAATCATGTGACTGCATATGGGTCTGCATCCGACTGAAGGGAAGTGATATTGAGTCATGTGACTGCATCTGGGTCTGCATCCGACTGGTTATGTTCACAAAGCATCTCATTCACAATATCAAAATATCATTAATATCAGGACAAACTGAAAAGACTTTTATTATAATTCAACTAATTTATATTGCTAATCTGAAATCATATACCGGTACATGCCAAAGTAAAATATAGACAATTATACATGTAGAACTCTAACTTATTCTTATGAACTACACATCACTGATCCAATTAATACATACAATTTGAACTATTGTAATAAAATCATTCTTTCATTTTCAGAGCTATATTCAATTCAAATAAATGAAAACAGATATATCAAGATGGAGGAATAGAAACTGGGTATAATTATGCACATCTGATGATTAAAAAAACTCCAACAATCTACCTGAAAAATCAAAGATATTTGAAATAAGTCTAAACATGCAGCATAACAAGTACGGAATAAATATGGAAGACTAACAGGGTTGCGGGAAAACAACACTTGGGGGCGACACAAGAACTCACCTGGGTCATTATAATAAAGAGAACGGGGCCAATGGGAAGAAAAGGGTGTGGCCTAGAGTGTGATTGGCGGCCAAGTATTTGCTACCTGCCTGTCGGGAGACAGGGGGTAGGCCAACGGGGAAGGGGCATGCAACGGTTGGATTCCATGGCCACAGCAGCACCAACTCCTTCCTGAAATGTCAAGGATCCATCGTGATATCTTGTGCTCTGCTCCTCCTGCTCTTAGTATTCTATCACTTGAGACTGTGTCTTACTATGGGTTACTATGTCTCAAATACATTAGAGTACATTCTTGAAATCTTTCACATAATTTGCCTCAATAAATATGGGTTTTAATTGATATATTCTTTCATAAATAACTCATGTCTCTTACGGAAGGACCCCTTAAATGCTAGCTTTAAGGATGTCTTGTTTAATAAAAACCATTATTAACAATGCCACGAGACTTATTAACACGAGACTGGGAAAAAACAAAAAAGGATCGATGTCTGAGGGGAAATAGATCAACTATATCAGATATGTAGCTGTCCTCAAGCATATTTGGTTAATAAAATAAAATAAATAAATGAAGAATGTCAGATAATTAGCTGTCTTCAGAGAAAGACAATGTCAGATGTTATCTTCAAAAGAATTACATTCATATCACAATATTTTGTGATTGATATGGATATTCAACTCTACTGATATTGATCCATGGATTATAGCTTTATACCTGACAGAAATATACTGTTATTTGAATGTAAAAATAGCATCAAGGAAATCTCAATCAATAATGAAGTCACATTATTAACCAGACCGGGGGTTTAAAAATATGGTCTCCACATACAGACTTCATATTAAAAAAAAAGATTTATGAGTTACAATATATAACTGCAGAAATATCTCTCAGATTTAAATGTAATAACAAGTCCTTTTTGCAACTGGCTATATATTATAAGACAGGCTTGCCTCTTCATAAAAATATTACTCCATATTAACAAGTGATGAAAACATGCTGGGAATAAGGAAACATTATGGAAACAGAAACAAGCAAATGGAGGAGTGATCAAGCAACTAAAATCAAGCAGTCTCCAAGTGTTCATTGTGACAACAAATTAAGTTATATTATCCACTGTGATAACTTACATTTCGACAGAGAACCCTGCTTTCCACTGGAGGCTTATTGATCTGTAACCCTGACCCCTTGTGGCAATTTCCAGAAGTACTGGTGACAACATCACGTGGTGCTGCTGACTGCGCCTTCTGGTGGAATTTTTGGAAACATTTCAGCATGCGCAGTGTTTGGAAGGCTTCTGTGTGGTCAGGGTTCTGATGTAATGTTTCCTCATAGTGCCAGATGGCGCCACTTAGATTGCCTTTGGCTGTAAGTAGGTTGCCAAGGAAGAAATGCGTCTCTGGCTGTCAACATATGATATGCACTTTGTTACAAGGGTAAAATATTGAAATGAAATACAATATATTAGAAACTACCTGAAACAATTTAGACAAATATCCTACAGAATATTGTTGTGCACTAGACTTGTGGATATTCCGGTAGCCCACATAAAAAAATATTATTATTGCTGCAGAGCACATATAGTTGGGAAGATACAGAAACTTTGAGGCATTACTACTATAAGCACTATGAACAGACATTATTCTTTGTCAGCACTACAAAAATATTATTATGATAAATATTTTTTAGTGAAGCATTCCTTACCTCATAGGCATTGATATTGACCGCCTCCCGCATGATGACCACAGCATCGTCCACACGTCCCCACTTATAGAGAATATTGGCCAGGTTGACAAGAGGCACATCTTTGTATTCCTCTGGGGAGAAGTAAAGTGCCCGTCTCACACACTCGATGCCGTGGAAGTTGTTACCTATTACACGCCAATAAAGCCCTGCCAGGTTATACAGGATCCAGCTGGGGCCAATGTTCTGAAAACACGTCAAAGCTAAACGTTAGCTTACACATTGTTACAAAGAACTTTTCTATTTGCTTTCACTCAAACAAATTCTATATAGAATAATTATATATAATCTAGCTATATTAGTTCTGATATAGCATGAGAAGTGTCTCGGTTACCTTTTTCAGTGCAGTGAGAATTCTTTGTCCCACCTCCTCCTCAGTCATGTCCAGCCCATCAACCATGCTCAACAGAAGCTGAAAATAGAAACATTTATACATTATTCATTTCTCTTGTGATCTGTATTCCTTTATTCATAGGCGATTCAAAATGGACTCAGTCTAATAGATTCTTAGTATTAATTTAATGACATCAATAACAAGATCAATAGATTAATAAAATGATAAGACATGGTATTTCTATGAAGTGTCCGGCTTACTGGTCTCATGGTGGTGTCTATTAGTCTGAGTGGTACCCGGTTACGATCCTTGACTGCCTGGATGTGGTCATATGACTTGCGGCTCTCCGGTATGTCCTCCAGGGTGATACACACCGGAGGATACCATGGTAATGGATGCTGCATGGCCTTCCGGTTTTTCAAGCCTTGGGCATCTGCCAGCAAGGCTTTGATTCTGAAATGATGTCAAATAAATACATCAACTGGGTGTCATTCCACATGACAAGCATAAAAACGAAAATTTGTCAGTTGGGTAAACTGATAGCACTTATCTACAAAACCAAATTAAACTGCTGGCAGTACAAAGTACGAATCAAAGTACAAATCCTGTAAATCATTCTTGTACTTGCTTTCAACTTCAAAAAAATAACAAATATCTGGCATAGTTAAAAACCTAAACTCAACTCGTCATAAAACAAATGAACTGCAATAAACCATAATGATCATTTGCCAAAACTGAACTGGTGATCATCATAAAACAAGTAACTTGGAATAAACTAGACTACTTATTCTCCAAGCCTGGAGAGACAGCAGGTTAAGGTACTGACTCGAAGCCTTTGTTCTCTGGTGGCAGATAGGTGGTTGGGAACTCATTCCACTGAGGGAACTTCTGGACGAATGTGTCACATTCCTCCTTGTTGGGCCAATCCTTGTCCTTGTATGGCAGCTTCTGTGACACCTACAAACAAGTATATTCAGAAAGGGATAGTCATATTGAATAGTTATACATCTCAGGACACCTTTAGAATAATATTAAATCTACTTTTCATATTTTTCATTTCTATTTTTGAAAGTGCTCTATAAACATCTTCCAAACACAAGTTTTATCCACTTTTATCACCTACTGAAAAACCTGAAAATTGTTTAAAATTATATATTCACAGGAATGTGGTGACACTGAATTTTCATATATCAAATGATGGAGTAAATTTCTACACTTTTTGTGTAAAACAATACTAAAATTATATCAAGAGATTAATTGATGCTACAATATTTATGGATTTATTTTGATCGAAACTTGAAATAAGAGAGCTTAGCAGGCACTTACCTCTGGATTTGGAGGATTTCTCTTGGTGTATTTGGGTTCATGCAGGGGTTTGGAATAGTTGACAGAACTTTGAGGACTTTTACCCTCCCGGCCTTGTTCCTCAAGTCCCCCCTGCTGGAACAATGACCAATAATATCAGTGGCTTGTCATTCTTTAGGTTCAAATGAGATTATTAATATTGTGGCAATAGAAAAAAAAAATTCTCAATCTTGTTTCTAATATCCACAAACTTAAATAAATGTTCAGAAGTAAATCTACAAAAATTAATCAATTGATCTCTGTTAAATAAGTTAAATGGACTCTTCTAAAAAAATGTACATTAATATTTGAGTAAAATTTAAAATTAAATTTTAAATGTGTGTTTGTGTGACCACTTGATGTTAAAAACGTTTTCTTACATAACTTGATCAAGAGTTAGAATCTTACTGTTCAATTAACGAAATCAAATATAAGAGTATTGCGTTAATCAGACTGATGTTGAAGTGGGAAGCTAGTGATAGGTACCTGATGTGAATCTGACCATCCAAAGTCCCAGTCAAGGTTGGCAGGATTGCGTCTTCCCCACTTACACTCCAACAGCTGCTTGCCATTTTTTAGTACCATTTGACAAAACTCTCCTACAATCACATAAATCTATATATAGACCTTGCAAATCTACATCACCAAAACTATTGGACTTCTGCTATTGGACAGAGGACGAGTGAGATTTCTCTGAATATAATTTTTAGTTGCACATATTTTTCTCTTAAATATATATTCAACTTCATGCAAGTTGGTGTGATTGTTTTATTGATAATGTTGAGGTGTGAGAGTGAGCCTTACCAGTGGTGACCCCTGCTTCCTTCTGCTTGTAGTGTTCATAGCCTAGCCGCGTATCCACCTTGAACTCGGGCGTGGCCTGCTCCGTCACCAGCTTCTCCTGCTGCTGCTGCCAGTACTCATGTTTCTTCTGGTAATCTCTTAACTCATTTAGAGTCCTCTGCAATGACCTGCAGTGAAATCCATATCATTCTCAATGTATGTGACAATCAGAATCTGTCAAACTACATGTACAACTTTGTCAAAGCTGACTTGACTCTGGATCAATCTGGCACAACTTCATAGATTTCATTGATTTATCGGATACTTAAAATTTTTCATGCACCATCCTCGGACTGTAACAAATATAACTTACTTGATTTTATGTGGAAATGACAAATAATGTAACAATTGGACAGTTTGATATATAGTTTGATATGAACGATAATTTTTGGGTGCATATGAATGAGGTACGTATAATAAAATCAAATCAGGGCGTAGTATCACACATAATCATGACAAGTCTCTGGATAATGAGTAAAAATATATAACCAGAGGACACAGCATGGTAGATGCATGAATACCTGATAGAATGTGGTTTCATTTTGAGTGGACATTTAACAGTAATTTGGGAAAGCGAACCAAATCTAATAATATTCATAAAGATGCCATAGATGATGTTTATGGGTGTTACCTGTGTTGTGCTTCAAGGGCTGCTTCAAGCTTAGCGTGGCATAATACTGCATGCTTCCGCTTAGCTGCAGCCTCAAAGTCTGGCTGGATCTTCAACGTGTTCTCAAAGCATATCACCGATTTGTTATATTCTGCCAGAACCTGCAAATATACAAACTCCACTATATTCTGATTTACAATGATTTATTAACAAAATCTGTCTTGATATTATTTTAAGGACTTCATTCTCCTATTGCAAGACAACACAGATATAATATGAATATACCACAAACATGTGTAACAGACAAGATAATGCTTATGGAGCAACAAGTTAGCTCTTTATTTCTTATAAATGGTTCTTGAGTCTGCACTTACAGCATAGATATTTCCCAGTGTGAAGTGGTTGACGTTCAGTTCTCGCGACACTTCCAGAGCAGCATGAACAACAATGGCCGCCTCATTTGAGTAGCGAGAGCGATGTAATACATTGGCAAGACTTATCAAAGCCACATCTTTGTGCATTCTGCAATATACAAGCCCCAGCATGTTAAAACAGTTTGCAATTTGTTGTCAAACAATTCTAAAGGTGTCATCTTTTAAAACATTTATCTCCTATTTTAATTGTCATGTTGACTTATTTCCTCTCTACACACATTTAACATTTCATAAGCTATTGAAAATGTAGCAATTTTTATTTATTTTTTATTTTAAATATCATATGAAGTAAAATTGAAGTAACTGACCTTGGTGAGAAATGCAGCGCTCTCCTCAGACATTCTATGACATGGTAGGGATCTCCCTTGATTCTCCAATAAAATGCAGCCATGTTATACAACACCCAAGAGGTTTTATTCTGCAAATAAATATCATCAAAATATATCACTCATATAAAACTAAACAAAAATATGTACTGGTAACTACATACAAAAAATGTCCAAATGTTGAAAAGCATACAATACAAAACATTAAAACGACATAAAGGTTTAAAATAAATTAATAAATACTAAGGATGTAACATTAAATGCACTTATATTTTAGAGTGGCCATACATACCTTTTGCAACGCCTCATATATTAGGTGTCCATAATCATCAACATTATCTCTGTGGGTAATGGCATTCTTCAAACCTAACTCTGGTGTTCCTGATAAATTCTGACGATCTTTCATACCCTAGATGAATACACAATATAGCGTCATTGACAAACATTAATCAAAAGTATTTGTTTATAGTCAATAATTCGGCTAAAATGAGAGGCACACTGCAGATCGTTGTGTAACAATAGATGCCCCATCAAAACTCTGCAACCATAAAAAACATCTGAATACCAGGTGACAACTGGCACAAACAGTACATGATTGCAAGTGGTTTGGTAACTGGAGGAAGGTTTGATTGCCTGGGTTGAAGCAATTTGTTTTCACCTAAGATTGCCATCATTTTCTACAACGTACTATCATCCCTATGTGTTTAAGCTATGAGCAGCTGGAATGTCCTGACTGCCAGTTGGGGGTAATATTGGTCAGCATGTTTTTGTTTATATATGCTGTGCTGCTTGCCCTGGGGGGGATTAACCATCGCAAGGTCCCAATATTGGTCAGCATGCTGTTGTTTATATATGCTGTGCTGCTTGCCCTGGGAGGATTAACCATCGCAAGGTCCCAATATTGGTCAGCATGCTGTTGTTTATATATGCTGTGCTGCTTGCCCTGGGGGGATTAACCATCGCAAGGTCCCAATATTGGTCAGCATGCTGTTGTTTATATATCCTGTGCTGCTTGACCTGGGGGGATTAACCATCGCAAGGTCCCAATATTGGTCAGCATGCTGTTGTTTATATATCCTGTGCTGCTTGCCCTGGGGGGATTAACCATCGCAAGGTCCCAATATTGGTCAGCATGCTGTTGTTTATATATGCTGTGCTGCTTGCCCTGGGGGGATTAACCATCGCAAGGTCCCAATATTGGTCAGCATGCTGTTGTCTATATATGCTGTGCTGCTTGCCCTGGGGGGATTAACCATCGCAAGGTCCCAATATTGGTCAGCATGTTGTTGTTTATATATGCTGTGCTGCTTGCCCTGGGGGGATTAACCATCGCAAGGTCCCAATATTGGTCAGCATGCTGTTGTTTATATATGCTGTGCTGCTTGCCCTGGGGGGATTAACCATCGCAAGGTCCCAATATTGGTCAGCATGCTGTTGTTTATATATGCTGTGCTGCTTGCCCTGGGGGGATTAACCATCGCAAGGTCCCAATATTGGTCAGCATGTTGTTGTTTATATATGCTGTGCTGCTTTCCCTGGGGGGATTAACCATCGCAAGGTCCCAATATTGGTCAGCATGCTGTTGTTTATATATGCTGTGCTGCTTGCCCTGGGGGGATTAACCATCGCAAGGTCCCAACTGACATGCTCCTACTACCGCTAGAATATTTAACTATGAACGAAAAGATACTTCTAAGGTGTGAACAATATATGATGATTTGCATTAACATAGTCATAAATAACAATATTTATGCAAAGATGGCAAGGAGAAAATAGCATGTCCACCAGAATAAGGTAAAGTAGGGTACTGCATGACCATACTATGTCACACACTTGGTATGTGTGACCATATAATGCCATGCAAATAGTGTGCACAACCAGATAGCTTGCAATGATCAGGCATGACCTTATTTAAATGCATGATCAAATTGCTGTTTTGCCTCCACTGTTAATGGGGTATTGATGAGACATTTGTCACAGACATAAATATCTCACCTCAAGGTGTTCAAAGGCATGCATGCTGAAGTCCACATTGATGGTACTTGTACAGTAAGGGAACTTAGGGGCCGCTGTGGGGGGTGCCTTGAAGTCGATGTGCTCCTCTGGTCTGCAACGGAAAGAAAAAAAACATACAGGAACTATAAAAATAAAAAATTTTTATTGGAAATATGTTTTAGAATTAATTCTATTTTCAGTAATATTGGACTAAGTATATATACAATGTCCACATTGGCAAGTTCTTCATGTCTCCCCTTGATCTAATCGGATTATTTTTATATCTAGGCTTTGCCAAAACAACATTTCAATTTACCTAATCAATATAAAATTGCACACGAATGTAATGTGCATATATTTCAAAACAAAATTATTCTCATTAAAATGTTCATATTTCAAGACAAGTGACTAATCTGTGTTGAATTAAGTTCCAGGTATATAATGGTGAACTGAATAAATTAGCTTTGAACAGACAGTCTGGTATCTGTGCTATACAAGTCTTTATTTCTATCATTGTTATCAAAATCAAACTAAATTGAAAATGTCAATAAATATTTTACATAAACAGATTGTCATTATAACTATTCAGATATTTGATAAACTCATAAAATCTGACCTGATTCCCTTGTTCTCCAGTGGTAGCACTGTGCTGATATACAAATCAAATTCTGGAAGAGGTTTCCCTGCTGCTATACAATCCAGGTCTGTTTTGTAAAATCTCTGCTCTAAACCTGAGAGAAAATACATGTATCACTTGCATGTAACTTTTGGATAAAGATACATATCAACTGGTTGCAATCATATATATGGTCTTATATGCCACATTTAAAAATCTGACATTAATACTAGTATATGCATGTCAAGTTCATGTATATATATAAAAGTTAAGTTATGTTTGAAAACATTAAAAGTCACATGACAAGAAAATTGTGAAAATGTTTATATTGTGCCATAATATATTACAATACATGGACATTGCATTTCAACATGTTTTACACATTTTTATAAATGGAGTACAGAATTATAGCGGATCAAAGTGATTTGCTGGACACGCCCCTTTTTATGTGGGTCAAATCAGGGCTGATGAGATTTTGCCGGAAGTGACGCATGTTCGCCCTTCATGTTCAAAACAAACCACTCCAAGCCAGTGAAAGTCTTGAGGGATTGTAATTTATAAGTAATAACATGAGTGTTGATAACATCTTTGAACCACTGGTGGCCTAATTAGCACATGTGGATAGTAGGTCAGATCATGTTTCACATCATAGTCACTTGGATTCTGCCTGTAGTGATGGGGAGGACAGGAATACAGCCAGCCTCCCAGTTGAGTTTGGCAAACTTACATCTGCCTCTTGAGATTATTCAGATTTTACAAGGGACTGACTGAACTATTCTTTATCATAATGTTATGGTCAAAGTCATTTCCTTGTTGAGAAAGAAATGTTGAAATCTCAAAGTTTAGTATCATTTTTACAGAATTTCTATTTTTATTCAAAATTCCTTTGTCTGTTTGTATATAAATACTGATATATGATTTAGTTGGGTACCCACTGACACGAAATGACAGACATTAAAAAAATACCAAACTAAACATTTCAAATGGCCATTCAAATACAACTGCAGTGCATAAATAATATATAATCAGACCTCAAAATTTAGAAGTCAAAATAAATTCCAGCAATGAAACAGATCTAGAAATATGTGTCAAATGCTTTCAAAACATTTTTTTTCAATTATGTCAAACAAAGTTTAGCTCAACATTACTGAATATTAATAATATTCAACCAATTGATATTGTTACTGGTCATTGGTTAACAAATAAATAAATTAATTTTCAATGTAAAAAAATATGGAAGTATCAACTAAAAATAATTCACAGATATTTTAAAAGTTTCATCTCAATGTTCCATTTACAGTTTGAAAACCCTTAAACTTCATGCCATAATGTTTAGGGCTAACTTATAAGTGTCTTGAAACTGATATGAGTAGAGCAGGCCATATTTCAGACACTATACCCAGTTAAGTCATGTTTGTTTATTTTCTTCAATTAAAGTAGGAATTGTGGGATGGGAAGCTGATGTAAATGCAAGTCTCTATTTTACAGCCATTAGTTTTGCCATTAATCATATTTTCAATGGATGTTATTTGTGTAGAAGAAAGGACATCAGCTGTTATACATGTACAGACATAGGAGGAATATGTGTGCAGGAGATGCATGCGGGGCGCAATGACGTAGGCAGCCTGCTGACCCAGTTCTAGGTCAAGGGAGTAGGTTAATTACCCTGGGGGTTCAAAGATCTTAGATTATAGCTAAACTAAACATCAGACTGCAGAAAAAATTGTCAGATGTTTCTCAGAGGTATGAAATCTAAAGATTTACCACTTAAAAAAATTCTTGTCATATGACTTTTAATAATATAACTTTGTCTGAGCACGACACTGACTATTTTCTTTTACAGGGAAAAGTTTGATTTAAACATACTTTTAATCAAATTAATGATAATTTGTTACTTTGAATTCACATTAAGAAATTATGGAAATTCATTTACTTTATCAATTCTTGATCAATAATGTCTCTATGAGCCAGGACTTGGCATACATAGTGGCCCAGTGCCCCGGGGCCAACAAATCCTCTGTTTGGGCAAGTGAATGGTCTCTTTTTAGTGGCCCATTGAGGCAACCATATTTTTGGTCTTTTAGCAGTCCAAACTATCTTGAATTTATCCTTGATAGATGTTTGTCCCATATCACGATCAAAGGACTTGTAAATTTTTATTGGGTCAAGTAACCTCCACTAAAACACTTCTCCCTATACAGCCTTATGTACAATGCTTTCTATTGTATCAAGCATCCTATTATCCTTAGAAACTTTGGGCCACCATTTTCCGTGCACTGTTGGCCCAACAGGACAACCAAAGTTGTTTTCTTTATGTTAAGGCCTGATGAGCAGAGCAAAGTAAAGCAATTACCTGTATCTTTATCCTCATTCTTGTCAATCTCCTCTTTTCTGGTGAGCAGCTCTTGTTTGAGATGCTCCAGCATCACGGCCCTCTGTTCCTGCTTGAGTAGCGCCACCAGGTCGTACGGTCGACGCAGATTGAACAGGGAATCCAACTGCAACATGAGGAATTTATCCAGTTTTGAAACAAATATTTGGAGAAATCAAGAAGTTTTAAGATGATTTAGTCCAAATATATGGTAAGATTGCAGCTAGTAAGGAGAGATTCCTTGCTTTCCATTTGAGAAAAAACACCCCAAGAATACAATAATCATAAAAAATGAAATAATTTTGTATGTCTTATTGTTCAGTTAAACTAGCTTTTTAGATCGCAATAAGAGTAAACTGTGGTCTTCTGTGATCAGTTTGGTACTAGTCATTTCATGTGGGTTAAAAATCACCTTCTTCTGTGGTCAATATAGTTCAAACAATTGATACTGTGTAGTGTTCATCTTAGACCAAATATTAAACTCTAATTTGTTGTTCAGAATGCACATAATTTGATAAATAAGGATCAGCAAACTTAATTTCCAACTTGGGAAAGACAAATGTTAGGAAGGTCTTAAACTAAAACTCATCTGTGATTCAACCCTGACATGGCTCGAGTCTCAAACTGAGTTAGGCAATGACTCAGTGTTTGACAATGACGACAGTGAGCTTTAACTTGACATATTTATTCACACACAAATTAGATATGTATATTTATATAAATTACAGTCGTCTTGTTACAAAGTAATCGTAAAGCTAGATCGCATGCTGCACCAACAGAGAGCCACGTAATTGGATGACATCCCAACCACGGTCCACAGGTTGTTTTCACTGTTTATCGTGAACTGGTTGTCAGATTTCTCGGGAGTTTTGACAGCAGGGAGTATGAAAATTAAATAGTTTGTACCTGAGACTGTATTCGTCCATCTTCAGTCACTACCCAGTGTGTCGACGACTGAACCGAAGGAAAACTTTGAAATATTATGTTCCAACAGAGCAGAGCAACGATCAACATCGCCATCTTACCTCATTAATATTCATGAGGACACCGGAAATCACTATCAGATCATTTTTTGAAAAATGTGATAAACCGAACTGTTCAATGATTCATTCCTTTTTTTATATTCATAAATGATTAAACGCAAAAAAATCGTCCAAATAACATTTATATTTTTTCACAATCTCGCAAGTACGCGGCCTTGTGTTATCACCAGAGGACACTAGCGTCTTCGATCTTGCTGTTCTTTCATCAAAGTTCACTCCCTCTTGACTAAATAGAACTATATCAAATTACACTAGAGGGCGACATGGTAAACCTTTCTTTTGATTATTTCCCTATCTGCTCTCCCGTATCCGAAAAAAAAGTGGTGTAGTAATATATCACTGTTCCAAAATTTATTTTGTCATGTCAAAATGTTAAAGGGAACAAGTACCTTCGGCTGGGAAAGGATGCTGTCTCTCAAAATGAGAAAATCTGTTTCACTAGGATCACAGGGAATTTTCTTCCCAATGAAATGAAATAAACACAGCTAAAAACAAGCCTGCTCCTGTTGTGTAATCTGCAGAACTTATTTGCTTGTCTTCTTCATTTCTCATGAAAACTATCATCAAGGAAAATTAGGACAAAATACTATTTTGAAAGAAATATACTTGTAATCATACCTTATAGTTCAAATATTGAGGTGTTTCAATATTGATTCATGTCATTTATGCTTTTAATTTAATAGGGAATGTATTTTTACACTGTAAATGTACCAATTCCCATCAAGTACAGTACTTTGGTAATTTACTCCTCTGCAATTAGGGGGCACTCACTACCAACACCCATGAATACCCTTAACAGCACCTTCTTGTGAAAATAAATCTATTTTCGTTTCTTGTACATTAAACCTAACTTAATTGGTCAGAATGTGACGCATAAAGATGGAATATTTTAGATCACAATCATTTAATTTATTTACTCTATAAATTGGTAGACCTAATTATCTGCAGTTGAAAAAATAATATTTTATATAATTTTTTTCTCCTTTGAGGTAACTCAACAATGCAAATACCAATTTATTTATATAGTCATGGATAAACTGATTGCAATAATTATGTGACTGATGAGCTGAAACAATATCTGCTTAATATAGTATGTACACTCTCATGAAACACGATCTGGTGACCTCTTGTCATACGGAACAAGGACTGACTATTTAAATCCTTGATATCACATTTTGGGGTAAAACCCAGTGCCATAATATGTTAATGTCGATGCAAGCGGTTTATCAGATACATTTGTCATTTTGAGCTGTCTGTTGTGGCATAAATAATTATAAAAATATAAACAGTGGTACTCCACATTTCAGATGAATGGTACACAATCAATTTAACAATCAAATCACAGAGTAAAGTAAGAAAATAAGCATTTAATCAAACAAAACAAAACAAAACAAAATAAATAAATAAATAAATAAATAAATGAATGAATGAATGAATGAAGGAATGAATGAATGAATGAATGAATGAATGAATAAATAAATAAATAAATAAATAAATAAATAAATAATAGATAGATAGATAGATAGATAGATAGATAGATAGATAGATAGATAGATAGATAGATAGATAGATAGATAGATAGATAGATAGATAGATAGATAAATAAATAAATAAATAAATAAATAAATAAATAAATAAATAAATAAATAAATAAATAAATAAATAAATAAATAAATAAATAAATAAATAAATAAATAAATAAATAAATAAATAAATAAATAAATAAATAAATAAATAAATAAATAAATAAATAAAGGAAAATCTCAATAATCTTAACCAAACAATATATGTGACAAAAGGATTAATAAATAACAAACAAAAAAAACAACATAAAAAACATAAAACATATATAAACAAACCAAACAACACTTATACCCAAAGCCATCGTCAAAATAGATTTGAAATCCTTTGATTTTAGAAATACCATGCACTGCCCATCCAATCTAAGTCCCGACTCTGTAAGAACTCGACTTCCGGCAACTAACAATCAAAGAATTATGTACCGTTTAAATCAACTTAAGATGTCAGCCCTGTTTGAAAATATTTCTTTGTTTTTTCTTGATCTCAGCATCGTTTCGCCATTGTTTACGAGTTTGCGCAAAGACGTGAAATTGGGTCAGTTTATTCACGGGAGTGACAGCAACAATCTGGAAACTCAACAACGTTGTGGTGTTTCTGATGTCATATGATGTTTTTCCCATTGTGTTTCCATGATGTCATCACTTGAACTCTTCCAAAAGCCATTTCACGTTGTCATGTTTGGTATCGGGTATAAAACTGAAGAAAAAACACTACAGAATTCACACGGATTTGTATTTTTAGACATTATGACTGAGAAAGATAGTGGCATGGGTCAGAACGGCAACAGTCAATTGCCGGAGGTCAAGTTCATTTAATAGGGAAACTTCAATGTGATGGGCAGTGCATGGTGTTTCTAGAAACAGTGGTTTTCAAGTCTATTTTACCGATGGCTTTGGGTATAAGCTAGAGTGAGATAAATCTGGCCTTGCTGTGAAGTGACACAAAGCTATAGGTTTTCATAAACATATGATAAACCAGTCTATATTTATTAGTATCATCTTATTTTATTTATTTAATTATTATTATTTTTGGTAATTGCTCGGTTTTTTTTTCTCAATAATATATATATATATAATAATATATATATATATAGGAGACTTTATGAGATATAAAGTGAGTTAGAGGTGTGGCAGCGCAGGTCAGCCAGGCTAATTGCCCCAGGCCATGTCACATGTCACCAGGGGGTCTACCCCGGGGGAATATATAAGGGAGCACGAGGCTACCCCCATATATCAGTTAAACATCGGGGATGGCCACATATGTAAATGCACAATTTATATAAAATATTAATCATACTTAATAACATGTACGCGCTCATAAAGCGACATCAGTATGATTACGCTATTATGGTAGATTTATATGTAAAGAATCCTTATAAGTATGTATTTGTATGTAATAGTTAAGATAGTAAAATTGTATAATGTTTAATGTAGTTGGCGCCAAGGTAAATTGGCTGCTCGGTGGTAGAATGTAGATTTATTATGAAATAAATCATTTATGTCCAATTCACACCTTTGTTGGCGTCTCCATTATCTAATATATATATATATATATATATATATATATATATATATATATATACATACATGTATATATATTCGTAGGAAAATGAGACTTTTATGGAAAGTTACAAAATGCCGGTATATTTATCAATCCATCATATATCATTCAACTAAGGATGAATTACTGTAATTAATAAGACAATGTATCTGGCAGGTGAGGGTCGCTTGTGAAAGCTTTGTGAATGTGCCACTATCTCTATTGTTGCATCATGTAATTTGAAAAGAGAAACAAATACTGAGCGGCCACACATTATAATCTGGGTATATTATCGGCTAGCACTGAACTACTCTATTGACAACTTCCTTGGCCTAAATAATACGGATAACATTTACTTAGTAAGTATACATGCATGATGATTTTGTTTGCAGAAGATAAGATTGGAATTAAATGTAATGAGTATAATCAAGATAAACAGAGCCTCATCTTTGACTTGGCTTTGGTCCTCTCTTCACGTGCTGGGATCAGGCTTTATTTATAAGGTTCTACTGGGAACATTCAACCATAATTAGCAATGTGAAATATTTGATAAATTTAATGAAAAAGTAGACAAATCCTCCAGGTTACAAATAAATAGTTTTAATTCAAGTTGAAATATGTGCAGCTGATTGTTTAAGGCCACTTTAATCTGGGAGATGCCGGATATCATTCTTAATCTAGTTGTATACCTACTCTAATAAGAATAAAGTGCGAACAACAATAAAATAAAAAAATAATAATATTAATAAAGCATGAGAAAAGCCATTAATATCAGATTAAAGTGTTTGTTGGGATTGGAATATACAATGTTATTCATATGCAACTTCAGTCAGATTGGCTTGGGCACGATTTTTTCCAAAGATATCGGCAAATTGGATCTGAAATCTATTGCATATATAGTTGTCCTGTGTTGCAATATAAGAGTTTGTTTCTTTTTTGCTTTTAAGTTTTTAATCTTAATTGAGGCTGTTGAGGGAAATCATCTTTGGTCTTTAATTTTGGGACCAGAATTCAAATAGTTGTTGGATGACTTTAGAGAATTAAGAGTAAACTTATCAGACTTATAGATGTAGATGTAGAAAATTAAGATTGTGTTAAATTTGTGAACAGCATATTCGCTCGTGTGGGCTGTTAACACGAAGCCACCGGGGTCGGATGACTTTTAATATTTGACCTGTTCTGGTTTTCGTTCCAGTGAACCTTTTGAACAGTCAAGTACGTCACGCGTTTATACACTCTTGAACAAATATAGCCAACTGCGTCATTACAACATCAGAGGGAGCAATCACAGCAGACGGAACAGCCATCAAAGGCTATATAACCCAGCGCACCAGCAAAGGGCGTTAGAAATTGTCGATCTTCTGTCTTGGGACGTCAGTGAACGTACGGACAAAGCGGCATACCTAGCTTTTCTAATATTTTACTTCATTACATACACTAACTGAAATCCAAGATGTCAACCCGCCAGACTCAACCCCGTCAGAACTTCCACGAGGAGACTGAAGCCGGCATCAACAAGCAGATCAACCTCGAGTTGTATGCCAGCTACGCCTACCAGTCCATGGTAAGTGTCCGCCATTTTGATCCATTTGTAAAATGATAATTGCAGGCCTAGATGCACACCATTTATGGTAAAATTCAAGTCTCCAGCCATTTAGAAAAATTACGGATTATGCACCTAATTTCATAGAATAACTGCGGCAATCGTGTTCAATGACAAAGAGGAGAAGGCTAGTGTTCACGTGCACATAGCGTGACGATAGAAAGATGCCGGAATCCCGACAAACACGAATATCATAGCAACTTCATAGCAACACCACCCCAGCAGATTTACTGGAGTTAAAAATGAAAACAACTCTTCTGAAGTGTGGAAATTTAACACGGTAAAGGTTGTGAAATATGAATTTGCTAATTTATCCGCCCACTTGCGACTCGAACGTTTCTGTGCGGTTTTGATATTTGCGTGCTTTGAACCATATCAAAATATATATTTACGTACGTTCCCCTTTCTGAAAGAAGAAGAACATCATGTGATCAGATAGCATGACGAATGCAAGTCATGGCCCAATGTTGTGCCAGTGTTCGAAATGCACTGGCCGAGTGAGGTGAATCTAAACCTATAGATCACGTTTCTCCCCTCGTGCTTGGCCAAATGCCAAGTAAATATTTACCAATTGTCACGAGGTCTGTGAAATGTTAAAAAGGCTATATGTTTGTTAACATTCGTTGAACTTTAAGAAGGGTTGGTAAACTCAGTATGTATTTGTTTGCAGGCATATTTTTATGACCGTGACGACGTGGCCTTGCCAGGGTTCCACAAGTTCTTCAAGCATTCATCTGATGAAGAACGTGAACATGCCGAGAAGTTGATGAAACTTCAAAACCAGCGTGGAGGCCGTATTGTGCTTCAAGATATCAAGGTATACAATTACAAAGTATTCGAAGAATAGCGATTTTAGCAGTTTTAAAACTAATTTTAGACAAAAATTATGACTTATGATAGACAGAAAATTGACCAAAGAATTTTATAATCTTCTTTCAAGCTAACTTTTAAAGTATAATTAATGTGGTTTTGTGGTTTTGTTGTACAGAGGCCAGAGCGTGATGAATGGGGATCTGGATTGGAGGCCATGCAGGCTGCGTTGGCTCTGGAGAAGCATGTCAACCAGGCCTTGTTGGACCTGCACAAGCTGGCTGACAGTCATGGCGACGCCCAGTTCTGCGACTTCTTGGAGGCCAACTACCTGACTGAACAGGTGGAGGCCATCAAGGAGATCTCTGATCATGTCACCAACCTGAAGCGCGTTGGCCCTGGCATGGGAGAGTACCTCTATGACAAGCATACCCTGCAGTCATAAATGCCACCAGGTGGCGTATACAGAAGACCCCAGCTTAATGCTTGCACCTTTTGCTGGTTTCGAATGAAATTGGTATTTTTAAAACAACAAAATCAACATCAAGAAATAAGAATATTTGAACACTTAAATGCAAAATAGTTGTGTTGTGGTGCCTAAATTTTAAAAGATAATAGCATTTGTCATGTGATATTTAGTAATGCTGCTTAGCTTAACATCTTTGACATAAATATGGGTCTTTCTGTACCAGGCTTCTCGTGAATGGGAGGTTTTGTAATTGCGGAAATCTTAGGTTTCATTTATTGTATGAAGCAAACTCTTTGTTATCAAACCAGTGTGTCTCAACAAAGCCTGATGTGCTCTGGTAGTACAACTGGTAATAATTACATCAAGCCAAGGAATTGTTAACAACAGTAGCAGCAGACAGCAGCAACAACAACAGCAACAACAACAGCAGACCTTGCAAATATCTTGGACACTAGTTCATACATTTGCAATAGCCTAGAGTAGAAAGTTCTCTTTGCCTTAGTGGTAATAAGCTTTTCCTCTCACATGACTGACTTGATAACATTGAGCAGCAATAAATGTACCAAAAGTACTAATAAAAAGCAACAAAAAAATGTATACTGGTGTTTTGTTCATTAATTAAGACAAAATTAATACGTTTTAATCAAGTTCTTTTTCATAAACATGGGTGCTACAGACTGAAATCAGTCAAAAATGTTTTAAATTTACTATTAAACTATTATGGATGTGTCAAAATCATTTGTTTTCAGTCAAAAAATTTCTTACCACCAGCACCCATGCATAAATATTGATTTAATTTTTTTAGCTGTGCTGACCATGTTAGCATAGCTGTGCAGTGATGGGGGAGAATATTCAGTCATTCTGTGCTTGGCTATTCGTAGGAAAGATTCATTTTCAGGGGACCAATTCTATCTATTCATTAGGCTCCAATATTTAACATTTTATGAATTCAAAAATCTTTAAGCTATTGTGAAGTTGTCAGGGAGGCTGCCATCATGAATAACCTTACAAATATTGGCCAATGAGAATCTTGGGAACACGTTTGGGCCAAAGTAAAATATGTAACTTATATTTTGCTCTTAAAATAAATTTAAAGGTTCATTTATGATACAAATTACAAAAAAGCAATGATGAGAATAGCTCTGAAGCCATAATTGGCCTATTTTTATTTATTTTTAACCCAGAAGCTGAAATACATATTGGCAAGATGTGTTAACAGACTGAAACGCTATTTTATATTCCACATTTAAAATCTATTTTAACATTCCAAACAGGAAAGATTAGATGAATGCCGGAGTTGTGCCTTATGTGGTTAATTGAGTGCAGGATGTGAGGTGGTGGGTTTAACTTGCGCTGCCGGTCGTGTTACATGTACTTTCACAGATTAAAAGGCTTGAAAACCCAACCTGATATGGCCATGAGCTGTCTGCAAACCAAATGATAAGAATAGGGTTGATATCAGCCATGTGTCTATATTTTGTATTATTAAATACAAACTGAGGTCAAAATCTCTTGCACTCCACTTCTGTCAATCTGATGTTTCAAATTAGATTAAATATAGTTATGTAAGTCCTAAAATTTAAAGGATATGATCCGTACAATGCTAAGATAGCAAAGCATTTTTATCAAGTGTAGACTTTACCTTATTTTAAAAAAATATTTCTTTCATGGAGTGGAAAATTGTAAATATGATCTCATTCTCTAGGAAAGTTATAACTTTTGCTCCCCCTGTTTGATTGCACATACTATTTGCAAAGAACTAAGCCTACTGATCATGAGCACAGGATTATAGTATTCTGTGGGACACTATTGATTTCCATAATTCCCCCAATTGGATCACAGATTTTCTGATTTAAAAAAAATTCTCTCAAATTGGGCAGAAATATTAAGGTAAGGCTAAGTAAGGATTTGAAAGATTGAATTTAAGGATTAAATGAAAATATCAGAAATATCCACACTTTAAGGTCATGAAAGTAAAATTATTAATTTTATACATGGAATAAAAATGATCTCATCCAATGTTGTAATTTTAGCTTTCACCCCTTTAGTTGTACATGAGAGAATGTACTACGTCTGCAAATTTTGTGCCTGACCTGTCTTTAGAATAGAAGACTCCTCATATTTAGCAGCCAATAATCAGTTTCCATAGATCAGTGACATGTGAGTTGAACCAAATGGGTGGGCATGATTAGCCAGGGACAGACCATTAGTTATGTGGTAAATGGGGATAAAATGTGCAATTTTATACCTTGGGAAAACCAATATTTGTCTCCATGAAGGGGTTACCTATCTTTTGTTCACCCCTTGAAAAAGAAAGGGTATGTCCCTTCTCATCGACCACACTCAGATTGGTTATGAAGCTGGACAGTCCAACAACGATGCAGCTATAAGGGATACTTTATTCAAATCCAACAGATTGACAATTTGATAGGATTTATGATCTTACAGAACATTTAAATATGGCCTTGTATGCGTTCCATATGTTAAATGAGTGAATTAGGACAAGTTAGTCATGTGTCACCTGCTACTGTAATATTTATGTGAACTTGGGCTGACGCCAAGTATTGGTACACACTTCTCAGTGACAATTTCATACCTTTTGACATTTGTGGTACAACCCTGTGCTCTTTTGTTCTGCATTTTGATAATGTTTTTGGTCATGTCTCATTTACACGTGAACCTTTCATGTATGCCATAGGATACAGTGAGTTGAGGTACTGGAAGGTAACTTCCAGTGCCTCTTAGACATCTCTCATGTGTCTGTGTGTTAGTGTTTGTTACCTCTTTTCCTTTATTTGTTTGTTTGTTCCCTCCAATGGAACTTTGTTATTTGAGGTGCTGGGTTTATCTATATATGAGACATTTTAGCACCCATGCGATAATGAGTTTTAGTTGGCAGCATTTTTTGTTATTTTAGGCCAAATGCATTGGCAGGTTTCAACCAATTTGAGTCATTAGATTATTTTGACATTTTACAAAACCTTTTGTGACCAATCTGAATTATTTAATGATTTATTTTGACAAAATAAGAATATTGTGAAGTGAGATTGACTTGATGTCCAGACACCTTTTGAATTTATTCACAGGAAGTGTGATTTTTTTCTATGCAGTGCTGCCACCACATAGAAAGATTCCCCACCAGGTGTGCATTCATATCATGTATGGACATAAAGTGAATAATTCTTTTACACTTAAACATCTTATTTAAGTGAATGTTCTGCAAATAATGTTTCTTAATTTGTGCAACCGTTGACAGATCATTTCAACTATTATTTGCAAATTATATAAGGTAACACAATATCAGGGACTCAATACAGGTGTGTTTTTACCCTCAGCCCCTGATGTAATCAGGCTGAGGGTATTGTTACCCTCAGCCCCTGATGTAATCAGGCTGAGGGTATTGCAGTACTCCTGGCGTGGGTATGTATGTATGTATGTATGTCTGTATGTATGTATGTCTGTAGCGAACATCCTTGTCATCGCGATAACTCAAGAACAAATGATGGCAGCTTCATGAAACTTGACACACATATGCATCTGGTGAAAACCTCGGACGAGTTCGATGGACGGCGACCTTGACCTATTTTTCAAGGTCACAGGAACAATTATGTGAAATCCCAAGAATCACAATAACTCAAGAACGAATAATGGTAGCTTTATGAGATTTGACACACATAAGTATCTGGTGAAGACCTCAGAATTTTTTCTATGAAACATGACCTTCACCTACTTTTCAAGGTCACAGGGACGATTATGTGAAATCATCTTGTCATCGCGATAACTCGAGAACAAATGATGGCAGCTTCATGAAACTTGACACACATATGCATCTGGTGAAAACCTCGGATGAGTTCGATGGACGGCGACCTTGACCTATTTTTCAAGGTCACAGGAACAATTATGTGAAATCCCAAGAATCACAATAACTCAAGAACGAATAATGGTAGCTTTATGAGATTTGACACACATAAGTATCTGGTGAAGACCTCAGAATTTTTTCTATGAAACATGACCTTCACCTACTTTTCAAGGTCACAGGGACGATTATGTGAAATCATCTTGTCATCGCGATAACTCGAGAACAAATGATGGCAGCTTCATGAAACTTGACACACATATGCATCTGGTGAAAACCTCGGATGAGTTCGATGGACGGCGACCTTGACCTATTTTTCAAGGTCACAGGGACAATTATGTGAAATCCCAAGAATCACAATCACTCAAGAACGAATAATGGTAGCTTTATTAGATTTGACACACATAAGTATCTGGTGAAGACCTCAGAATTTTTTCTATGAAACATGACCTTCACCTACTTTTCAAGGTCACAGGGACAATTATGTGAAATCATCTTGTCATCGCGATAACTCAAGAACAAATGATGGCAGCTTCATGAAACTTGACACACAAAAGCATCTGGTGAAAACCTCGAATGAGTTCGATGGATGGCGACCTCGACCTATTTTTCAAGGTCACGGACAATTATGTGAAATCCCAAGAATCGCAATAACTCAAGAACGAATGATGGCAGCTTTATGAGATTTGACACACACAAGCATCTGGTGAAGACCTCAGACTTCTCTAGATGGAACATGACCTTCACCTGATTTCAAGGTCACAGGGACAATTATGTGAAATCATCCTTGTCATCGTGATAACTTAAGAACAAATGATGGCAGCTTCATGAAACTTTACATGCATAAGCATCTGGAGAAAACCTCGGACTAGTTCGGTGGACAGCGACCTTGACCTATTTTTCAAGGTCACAGGGACAATTACGTGAAATCCCAAGAATCGCAATAACTCAAGAACGAATGATGGCAGCTTTATGAGATTTGACACACACAAGCATCTGGTGAAGACCTCAGAATTTTTTCTTTGAAACATGACCTTCACCTACTTTTCAAGGTCACAGGGATAATTATGTGAAATCATCCTTGTCATCGTGATAACTCAAGAACAAATGATGGCAGCTTCATGAAACTTGACACACATATGCATCTGGTGAAAACCTCGGATGAGTTCGATGGACGGCGACCTTGACCTATTTTTCAAGGTCACAGGAACAATTATGTGAAATCCCAAGAATCACAATAACTCAAGAACGAATAATGGTAGCTTTATGAGATTTGACACACATAAGTATCTGGTGAAGACCTCAGAATTTTTTCTATGAAACATGACCTTCACCTACTTTTCAAGGTCACAGGGACGATTATGTGAAATCATCTTGTCATCGCGATAACTCGAGAACAAATGATGGCAGCTTCATGAAACTTGACACACATATGCATCTGGTGAAAACCTCGGATGAGTTCGATGGACGGCGACCTTGACCTATTTTTCAAGGTCACAGGGACAATTATGTGAAATCCCAAGAATCACAATCACTCAAGAACGAATAATGGTAGCTTTATTAGATTTGACACACATAAGTATCTGGTGAAGACCTCAGAATTTTTTCTATGAAACATGACCTTCACCTACTTTTCAAGGTCACAGGGACAATTATGTGAAATCATCTTGTCATCGCGATAACTCGAGAACAAATGATGGCAGCTTCATGAAACTTTACACGCATAAGCATCTGGTGAAAACCTCGGGCTAGTTCGGTGGACGGCGACCTTGACCTATTTTTCAAGGTCACAGGGACAATTATGTGAAATCCCAAGAATCGCAATAACTCAAGAACGAATGATGGCAGCTTTATGAGATTTGACACACACAAGCATCTGGTGAAGACCTCAGACTTCTCTTGAAGGAACATGACCTTCACCTGATTTCAAGGTCACAGGGACAATTATGTGAAATCATCCTTGTCATCGTGATAACTTAAGAACAAATGATGGCAGCTTCATGAAAATTGACACACATAAGAATCTGGGAAGACTCCAGATGAGTTTGATGGACGGTGACCTTAACCTGCTTTTCAAGGTCACAGGCCCATATCAACAATTCTAGAGTAAATGATGACAGTTTCATGATACTTGACACACCTAAGCTATCAAAGGAAGTAGATTTTATGGGTTTTTTACCCCTGCATCAATTTGCCTTGGTGCAGTGACGTTTTGTTCACAAATATTGTGTGGAGCGAATGTTGTGCAATGAGTTACCAGGGCTGAGGGTTGATGCATCTCTGATGCCTATGTTATACTTTGTTAAGGCATTATATTTACACATCAGCTGAGAGAGTGTTCCCCTCCATAGAATATTGATGTGCAATGAACAATCCAAGAAGAGATGTCAATGTGTGTGGTGTTATACATTCTGGGACAGTTATTAGTGTCTAAATCCACGTTATGAGTCAAATCACTTGTTTCTACTCTTTTTAAAAGAAAAAAAAAATCTTTTCTGAAGTATGAGAAAAAAATTGTAATAAGAGAATATGTATCAGAGGCTATCTCATGGCTCATGGTATCATGATTCTCGATCTTATCAAAATTGTATTTTTTTTTCCTTTTTTTATAATGCCTGTAAACATGTGCCAGGCCTGCTAAATAAAGTTCTGTGTTTTGAATCAAGTTCAGTCCCCTACAATCCCCCAATCCTTCCACATCCAGCCATCTTCTCCTACCCCTTTGTTTCTGTCATTTCTTTCAGTCTTAGTTTATTTTTGTGTTATGGAGAAAATTGTAACTGTGTTAAATGGATTATATCGTTAGAGCAGTATTGACTATCCCTTGGTGAACTTTGTAACGGTCTTGTGATCAGGAAACGATATTGCACAGAAATGACTTCATACTGTACTCAGTATAATGATGCCTAAACCGATATATTCTCGTGATCATGTATTAAATTTAATAATTCTAATTAGGTGTGATATAAAACCTATCTTTAAACTTATGACTAATACAGAATGTGATGACAGACATGACCATCAGTATTATCATTAGCCAGACTGTTATCAGCCAGACGTAAAGTCCTGGTCAATATGATCCACAGAAATCTGATATGTTGATTGGTCACTCATAGAGGTAAATCATGATTGGCCAGAGAGATGACAAAAAAAGGAAAAAAACAAAAACAAAACAAAAACAAAAACCCCAAAAAACCTCTCCCAAATGAGAGTATCTCCAGAGCTTATCAACTCTCATTATGTAAGCTGACAACCAATGGTGAACACTGTACAATATTGTGGAGTGGTATAAACACTATTAAATGTGTTTGGCTACTATTAGAAATAGAGCTATTCCCTCTACACGTTACGCATTTGTAATGTGTATTTAACAATATACTGAAATAATACTTTTTGGAACTATAATCCGAGTTATCACTAGCAACTTAAAATAAGTTAAATCAATTAAATTTATTATATGATTTAATACATGATAAATATAACCATAGACTGGTATCACCATTTTAAATATCTACATTGAATTATTCATAAATTAACTTATTATTTCAATATGCACGGAATGTTGAGACAAACATCACTTCAGTTTCTTATACCTCTCTGTGTGATTAATGCACTTTGAAAGATCTCTGTAATATCGCTTTCCCTTGAGAGTGTTATACCCAAACCACAAATATTATTGCTTCCTTATCACAACAATTCGTGCCCTTTTCAGTTTTTAAGCCAAGGTACATCAGTGTAATTTCGTTTATGCTGAAACCATGATAAGAAAGGTAATAACCATGCAATGGAGTTAATTTTGATCAAGCAGATAGTGGCTCACAAATTCCTTTTTCTTTCATTGAAATCAACTATGAAAAACCACCAGTTTTACATTTTGTTTGTCAATATCAATCAGTATCTGTTGCTCAAAACCGGGACACTGATTAGTAATCACTGCCCCAGATTATGGAAAAAAACTATTTATCAACGTAAACAAATATACTTACAGAAATAGCAAATATTTGTGATTGTCTCTAATGATGCTTAAAACTATTAAAGGGGAAGGAAACCTTCACAAATTGTGGACTAGCAATTTAAATTTTATCAATATGAACACATATATAACATGAACAGAAGATTTTGAGATATCCTTTTTGTACTTTTACTCGGGTCAAATTTTCTGAACTTGTAATCATCTTGTGCTGGTGGCAGCCATCTTGTCAGGGTGATTATAGTAGTACAAGCCAATCAGAAACAAGTCATAAATCAATTGCAAATTACAATAAAAATGTGGTTAAATAAATCCAAAAAATATATGTATCAGTATCATTGTTTACCACAAACACAGTACAAAGTTTTATTTAGGTCATCTAGTCATTTTAAACTGTGGTTAAGAAAGGTGTTGTGCCTTCGAACATGTGACAAAAGTCGGCCATTTTAACAGGTAGAAAATTAATCATAATTGGCCTTTTATATGGTACAGGTTTGAAGCTTATTAAATGTTAAATTTGTTGATTGTTTTTTGGAAAAATATAACATACCATAAAAAGGTATTTAAATCCAAGCTTTTGACAATTACAAATAATACAAACATGCTTTTATGGCAGCCATGACACCTTCATCCTTTATGCTGATCACAGGAAGTAATAAGAAAAGTTCATATATTTTTTCCTTCAAAGTGGAGATCGGGTTTCAATTGCAGTCATTTTGAAACTTGTTTCAACCATGATGTAATAATTTGCTACGATGATTTAGGAGGCCAGATTCTGAATTGTAGACTGGTCATGTGAGCAGTAATAGGGGAATTTCAGATTTTCAGAGTAAAATTTTCGAAAATACAACAGGGTCTTAGGTCAACAACTGGGTGGTTTGAAAAGGGCTACTGACAAAGATTAAATGACTGAAGTTTGAAATGGGGGTTGTGTTAACCATGTTACATGTTTGAAAGAATATATTTTACATTCTTGGTTTTTTATTTCAAAATACATTTCTCACTCTGTATTTTCTCACAAATATTTCTAAAAACATTTTACGTCAAATAAATACCTGTGCTGCAGTATGATTTAGCACACCTTTGAAGTAGTCAATGTCGTAAATAGTGTCTGCCCATCTGTATGGGTTATCTGCACTCCAGATAAATTTGCCTGTTCTATTCATAACTTTCAATTTTTCCTCCTCAGAAAGGCATTTGCCTTGATTGAGCTTTTCTGAATAAGTGTCCCAATTCACAAATACCTTTTTAGGCCACATCCTGTATGTTTTCAGACCTCTTTTGCCTTTATTGAGAGAGAAGAGGTATCCAAATTGGTTCCATGACATCTCTATTATTGCTCTATTTTTCCTCATGAAGAGGGACCATTCCATCGCCATTCCATTCACTCCGATTAGGATATCCGTGCATCGAATTAAGTCATATTGTTGACGGACTGATAGCCGTTCAAAATCAACAATTTTTGTATTTTTAAATCCAAGTTCTATAGAGGCATTTCTAAGCTCCTCTATATTCAAAATTCTCCTCCGTCGCCTCTTAATGATTGTAACAGTCTTTGGTTTGCATTGGACATCTTTGGACCTTTCTGACATATTCTTAATCATATAAGCAGCAGCATCTGTTGCTGAATCTGGCTTCCATCCGAATACAACATTCTTGTAGCACACCTTGTCAAATATATGATAACAATTATGATTAGGCTTCACACCAAATGCCAAAATAAGCTCATTAAATATTCGATGATCATAGCATTGAGAATTAAGACCATTCATATCAACCATTGGCTTTTTGTAAAATATTTGTATATCCTTTCTGTCCAAGCTATTTGTTCTCTCTAAGACCCCATATAATCCTTTTAAGGTGTCTTCCCACAGGTGATAAAGATTACCAATGCACGATGTTGTCACAAAGAAGGCTGGGTGCGATTCTATATATTTAAAATCCTTTGGAGGTGCACCTTTTTCAAATACTAGATCCCATACTATTTGTCTTGATACACTTGGTGAACCACTAACGTTTATTGATACTTTTCCTGTTTTGTTTTGATTGTAGACTACTAGGATTTTTTCAGTCACTGTTCGGTTTTGAGCAACCTGTATGGTGTGATTATCTGATCTGCTCTCTATGCACAGATCGTGGAATGTGTATATACCCGCCATGTTTACATCATTAAATGCCCTCTCTTCATAAGTGCTAGGATAATTCGACATTGATTTTAAAACAGATAGTATGTTATAGTTCATTGAAGCACCAAACCTGTGCACACTGACTGATAAATCTCTATGATCTCCATAATGAAATATATATGATCCAATGAACAGAACCATCATTAGAATGATTAGTAAAACGTATTTATGATAATATTGTACTTTGTTCATTTGTGTATTAGGTATTGCCTCAAACATTTCAAAGTCCAGGTTAAATTAAGTATTGATTTATACATCTGTGGCAGTGAGCGGTAGTGCAATGTCCATAGGGTCCCTGCTCAAACTATATTTTATCCATAAACCATAACGTTTACGAGATACTGTATGTACAGGCAACAATTCTATCCTTGTAGTTTATGAGCAATAACATGACTGTCAAACTCCACTTATTTTTATCCAATCTGTTTAAATTTGCGCGCAAATTATGCGGTTATTTTAGGGAAATAATAATCAGCGCATCTTGCGCCATATTCTCCGCATATACCCGAAACAGAACTTGAAAAGAAAATAAGTATAACATTTTTAGGTTTACCCTGAAATTATAAAGTTGGCCAGATTTGAGCAAAGTGAACATATGGTTATTGGATGAAATGATTTGACCTGTAATTTATGGCTGAATCGGAAACGTTAAATATATATTATTCTTTGATGATTATGCCTGAATTTAACTCAGTGATAAGTATGAATATGATGAATTTGACTTTTACAATCTGATATGCGGACATTAATAAAAGAGATTTATTTTTCATCAGAAAGTATAGTTGGTCGACATCTATGAATTTCTTTTATTTAAAGTATTTGTGGTACATACACGTCATGGTATGCCTGATAAAGATATGGCGAATTAAAACTTTGATGATACACATTGTGTAAAAAGAATATCCATATTTCTCGAGAAATTTAATCTTTGATTCTATTTTGAAACCACAATTAAAAATGCGAGAGCATTTAATCCGAATAATTTGTTACATTTTGTTATCATTTTTCACTCACGTTTGTTTTGCCTTGATGCACGATGTTTGAGGTTTCAACAAAAGGCTGCAAGTCTTTGGACACATGTCTTATCGCCCCGTTTAGTAGCACCTTAAAGCTATTCTGCTTATTCATGGTATATGACCGAGCATTTAGCCAAGTTTCGGAAATTCACAGGCTTGGCTTGTCAGACATTGCAAACGTTTCAAATTATTACATACATTTGCTCTTTTGGTGCATTCTTTCACATCAATTTGCAAATCCTGCACGAGTTTAATATTCTTAAATCAATATCGGATTTTCCTGCACAGCCTATCCCGGAAACATATTACATTTACGGCTTGCGTTCCAGTAATTAAACAAGGGATGACGATGCCCATGGGTCATCAGTGCTACACATGTGATTATATATACACTCAATTTTCCAACAACTCTTGGTGTATTCTCCAAACATATTTTAGAAATGTACACTGATTTAAGTATCCTTAATTAGAAATTTAAGTGATGCAATCTAATTGGCGGTCCGGTTGGGCCAACATTTGACTGTTACCATCGCATATATGCGTTTTATGCTGTGAGGTTCCATGATGTTGCAAAACTTACATTTTTAAAGTGTGCTGTACTCTGCATATCGAGGTAGAGTCATATACTACATCTACAAGCTAAAGTTGTATTTGCAGAACAAGAGTCCTAACATACGCCTGCAATAAACATAATGCTGTGCAATTAGCCCACATGTGATTGTCAGAAACCTGCAATCACATGTGGGCTAATTTTGAAAACAACACAAATGCATGTGACATCTAAATCTTTCAAAATAACGTAAGTATTACAGATCGCGATAAAGAAGGCATATGTATTGTCTCTGCCAATCTCAAACTTTTCGCCAATCTTAAAAATCTAAAAATGTTAGATGATTTGAATAACTGCATTGTAAAAAAAAAATGACGTGATACTTTTTATGGAAAATCTACTGCAAGAATATGTAGACAATATGGATTTCAACACCACGGTATTATTTCCTTACTAATAGTTTTTATTCAAGAATTCTGTCTTGTTCATATTTGTTCTTCCTTCTTTATTCTTTGTTAATCTGGGATCGGGAAAAATACCTTGCTATAATTTCAATATCTTTGAGCCAAATTGCATTTTATAGATTTAAAATCTCTATATAAACGCAATATGACTCTCATAAAATTGACATCTCATTCATGTGAACTGATCTGTTTTATTACTCTGTTTACATATAAGTGACCTTCACTGCCGCAGTATGAAAGTCTTATTTTAGCTTCAGTTGTTTATTGGAATAAAGTAACAGACCATGTTTGGCTGATTATTACCTTTAAATATAAAGAGTCCTATCCTGATTTTATCCTTTATGAGACATTGGCCATTTGTTATTCCAGAAGTTTTAACTTTGAGTAAGACTGTTTTGACTCAGAAGCAATAAATGGAAAATGACATCCTGCTTAGCGATTTTAACATGTGTCAAGTTCTTTCATGTGAGGTTCACATCACCATTGAATTTCAACTGTGGCTTGAGTGACTTCCATCATCTGGTAACCACTGCCACAAAGTTAACCCTGCCAAAAAGAAAGAAAAAGGTAGTTCATTATCGGAGTTATAAGCATTTTGATGATGAAAAGTTCAAACAGGACATCAGCATGATTCCGTTCCATATCTGTGACATATTTGATGAGGTGGATGACTCATACTGGGCATATCAGAAAATGTTACAGAATGTGATTGATGATCATGCTCCCATGAAAAAGAGAACTCTGCCTATACAGCCATGTGCCTTTATGAACAAGGATCTTCGCAAGGCAATGTATAATAAGAGGCAAGCCCACAACTCGTGGCTCAGAAACAGAAACAAATGGGAGGACTTCAGAGTTAAAAGGAACAGATTTGTTGAAACAAGGAGAAATAGCCTAAAAGTATATCTAAATGAAAGATGTGGAGGGAAAAAGGACAGGACATTTTGGAGGACCGTTGGACCACTTATAAGCTTCAAGAATGGCAGTACTGATGATGTGATACTTTCTGAAGACGGCAATGTCATCACTGACCCATGTGAAGTAGGGCAGATTTTTAATGAATATTCTGCTACATTAGCAAATCATATTGGTTTCACAGAAGATGTGACCAATATGACTTTACAGGAAATCATAGATCAACACCGTGACCATCCCAGTATCCAGAGTATAAGAAATAGAAATGTAGGTAGTGAACTACATATGCATAGAGTAACTGAAAAAGATGTTTTCAAACTCCTAAATAGCATAGACCCAAAGAAAGCAACTGGATATGATTGTGTCCAACCTAAACTGCTAAAATTAGCATCATCAGAATTAACATATGCAACAACAAACATGGCAAACAGAATCATCACAGAAGGAAGCTTCCCACATGATATGAAACTTGCAGAACTGGCTCCCATATTCAAAAAGGGTGATAATATGGACAAAGCTAACTACAGATACCTCAGTATTTTATCATCTCTATCAAAAGTTATAGAAAAACTTATCAATAAACAGTTCCAAGGTTACTTCAGCAACATTTTAGAAGCTCACATCTCAGCTTACAGAGAGAATTACAGTACACAGACTGTACTGCTCGATGCAGTGGAGAAGTGGAAGCAGGCACTTGACAAAAGGAAATACACTGGGGCCCTAATGATGGACCTCAGTAAAGCCTTCGACGCCATTCCACACAGCCTGTTACTCGCCAAGCTTCATGCATATGGATGCGATATGAACACCTTGAAGCTGGCACACAGCTATCTAAGTGACAGGTGGCAGAGGACAAAGATGGGAAGCACACGCTCAGATTGGATCCAACTCATTAAAGGAGTCCCACAAGGGTCCGTTCTCGGGCCTGCTTTCTTCAACATCTTCCTCAATGACCTTTACTATTGCCTCCAGGAATGTGCCATGATAAATTACGCTGATGACAACTCACTATCACACGAACATGAAGATTATGACAGTTTCATAAAAGGCATTGAGACAGATGGAAACAATGTCACTGATTGGTTTGATGTGAACGGTTCAAAAGCCAATACTGACAAATACCAAGGCATTATGTTTGGCAATCGTAAAACTGATGTAAGTTTCAAAATAAAGGATGTGACTGTCAAATGCGAGTCTAATGTCAAATTAGTTGGAGTGCACATTGACTCAATGCTTAAATTTGATAAACACGTGGACACCATCTGCGCCAAAGCAAGCCGCCAGATCAATGTGATCATGAGATTCTGTAACATACTGACCAAGGACACCAAACTGACTATGTATAAATCTTTTATTCTGTCTAATTTTAATTATTGTCCGGTTGTGTGGATGAACTGTGGAGTAGGCAATGTTAAAAAGATGGAAAAGTTGCAATGTCGAGCCCTACGCTTTGTTTTTAATGATTTTAGCTCAACACATGAACAGTTGCTTGAGAAAAGTGGAGAGGACATGTTAATAATTTCTCGTATACGAGCACTAGCCATTGAGGTGTATAAGTGTGTAAATGACATTTCTCCCATTTATCTGTGCAAACTATTCAAAGAGAACAATGTGCCATACAACATGAGAGATGATAATAAGCTAATTCAGAACAAGGTCAATACTAATCACAATGGACTAAAAACTTTCTCTTATTCTGGTGCCAAGCTCTGGAATATGCTGCCCACTGAGATTAAAAGCAGTGTTTCTCTTGATGCATTCAAGGAGAGAATCAAAAGCTGGCAGCCATGTAATTGCATGGAATGGTGCTAAGGATTTTAAAGATATTTGTATATATTGTACATATTTTATCAACAGTCATACAATAGCTCTCAGCTAATGTTATTTGTTTTAATTTGTGACTTAAAATAAAGTATTTTGTATT
This sequence comes from Amphiduros pacificus, assembly GCA_949316495.1. Taxonomy (NCBI): domain Eukaryota; kingdom Metazoa; phylum Annelida; class Polychaeta; order Phyllodocida; family Hesionidae; genus Amphiduros; species Amphiduros pacificus. The sequence continues at coordinate 26,825,405 of OX439003.1, forward strand.
TGTATTTGTATTTTGTATTTTCATTGGAGAACAATCTCCCATGCTAAAGGTCCAGGGTTCGAATCCGGGTACTTCGGTCCTGCTGCATGGTTGAGAAAGGTTACTTCTGAGTTGTTTCTCACTCCAGCCAGAGCTCCATTACTGGTTATCGAAGGCCGTGGTTTATCACGTCTATGTTAGACTGCAGAAAGAACGATGCACGACAATTATTGTGTATGTCTGATAATTTTAGGGCTATTACATTATCCAGTATTCTTGCTAAACTGTTTGATGTGATTATTTTATTTAAAGAACAGGATGCTCTGTCTACCTCTAATCTACAGTTTGGATTTAAGCCCAAAATGTCAACAACTCATTGTACATATGTTATGAATGAAACCATAAGCCATTATAATGCAAATGGTAGCAATGTGTATGTTTTAATGTTAGATGCTAGCAAGGCGAGTAAATTACTGTAAGTTATTTAAAGTGCTGTTAAAACGTCAATTGCCACCTATGGTTCTAAGGCTATTGTTGTTTATGTATACCAATCAAAAGCTACAAGTCAGGTAGGGAGCAAATACATCTGGCCAATTTGGAGCTAGTAATGGTGTAAAACAGGGAGCTATTTTATCGCCAATTTTATTCTCTGTATATATGGATGGACTATTTGAAAGACTCGAAAATAGTGGTATTGGTTGTCACTTGGGGAACCATTATGTAGGGGGTCTTGGATATGCTGATGATTTGTCTTTGTTGACACCAAAACTCTCTGCTTTAATAAAGTTAACAAGAATATGTGAAAAATATGCTGATGAATACGACGTTTTATTTAATGGTGGAAAAAGCCAATTTCTTGTCTTTAGAGGTAAAGGATGTGTACCTGACAACAGGGAAATAATTGTTAATAACACAGTGCTAAAGAATGTACAAAAAGCAGTTCATCTGGGTCATTGTGTATCTACAACTGACCAAGATAATATGGTTAGAGATGCAATTGCCAAATTTTGGAGAAGTTTTAATATATTTATGGCTGATTTTAGTCATGTATATTCTGTGATAAAATGTAAACTATTCAAACAATATTGTTGTTCATACTATGGTGCTCCATTATGGCTGTTGAAGGGAAAACTTGTTGATAATTTATGTACTGCATGGCGTAAGGCACTAAGAATAATTTGGAGAGTATCTCCAGTCACTCACTGTGAAATTTTGGCACTTTTGTCTGACTGCCTACCACTAGAAATAAGCCTCAAACAGCGATTCATGATATTTATGTGTAAATCATTAGAACATGAATCACCTGTTATTAAAAGTGTGGCTAATTTAGCACTAAAGAATGCATGGTCTAATTCTGGTATAAATTATTGTGAAATATCGTATGACTATGACTTAAATGTTAGCAAGTCTGTCTGTAAGATTGGTAATGATTGGAGAGCATCTGCGTCTGCAGAGACAATTAGTGATGCGAAGGTATTAATCGAGATGATTGAAGTACGGGATGGTTTAAAATCATGTGAACTCTTGTCTGAAAATGATATTAATGACATCATTTTACATATAACCACAAATTGATTTTATATAACTTTTTTAATCACTCTTTGAAACAAATGATTGTAAAACTTACATTGCCATGTTTTTATGTGCGAATAAAGATATTATTACTTTTCGAAGAGAGTTGGGCATTTAGTCCCGTATAGACTTAACAATACTGAAGAAATCGTTAATAGTTCTCAACTCCAAGTAACTTAGTATGAATAAGACCAACCTTGAGTATATGTTTTGTATCTTTTACACTGTGATATCGATATTTAAGAGGTATTTATTGAAACGTATATTGAGATGTATAGCACATTAAAGAACTTGAAAAGCACATGGTCCTTATCTTATTATGATCATATTTGCGCTCTGTCCCCTGGTATTCTGATAGATTTGACAATTGTATCACACGAATGTTTTTTTTTTTTCATAGAAGCCGACTTCATTACCAGAGAAGAGATCATCCATCGAACTTGCCGACAAATGTTCCAATAGATTGTTCAGTAAAAGCTTGGTTCACGAATCGTACGCCTTATTTCAAAGATGTGCCGTCAGCAAATCATCAGCAAATGAGTTGAATATTGTAACTGTTTTTAATATAATTGTTTATATATAATATTTACTTCTATTCCACATTCAACATCCATTTTACCGTGTCTGCTCTCCAGTCCTATTGTTTCTGTTCTGAATTCAAAGCTAATTACAAGAATTCATTACTGGAGGGATCAGTCAAACAATTAGAAAAGATGACATTAAGATGTGCCACATTAAGATGTGCCCGATAACATTTGACATTTAATTTGGTCATTATTGTTTATAAATGTACACTTATTTGGCCTTGTAATACGAATGTGTATTTGTTGTGTTTACACTTATCCTTCATTCATGCATGGTAATGGATGATCTTGAGTTGTGGATCTATCAATTCATTCATCAGTTTGAGGCCCTCCACCACTATAGACATCGTTCAACCTTTGTTATACCTGTTTGTTTACCACCATCAAATCTCTGAAGCCCAAAGTAATTGCGATCAATGTATTACAATAATTAACAAATCAAACAATGGTTTTTCATATTTTGTGAACCATGGATCACAATGATGAGGGAACTTAATGTTTCCTTATTGTTCACTTGCATCTTGGATAAAATAACACATTTCTCCTCCTCTTATGCAATTTGGATTCATGTTGTGCTAAAATGAACAGTAAGACATGTATTTGAATGTGGTCTGAGCACCAATACACTATGTGCACCAATACACTATTTTGCAACAAATGTCTCATGCAGAGGTCCTCACTATAATCTCGGTTAAATGGATTCCAGAATGTTATGAATACATTGAGAGTGTACACAGTTATAAGCATAACTACATACAATTATCATGAGATTTTGTTACTTTTCATGTTACAATTTTTCATATCGGATTTAATAAACTTACTCAAATATGTCTTTTTTAATATAACAAATATTTATCAATAGATAAGTCTAAATTATTATCCTTTTGCAGCCGCATCTTGGCATTTATACGTATGTTGATACTTTTACCTGTCTTGTATTGACAGAAGAGTACAGTTTGATATAGGTCCTTCTGTGTTGGGAGTGGTGGGAACCTGGGATGCCTGAACCAGCTGCCATTCTACTCAAAGACTCATATTGCTGCCCAGTACTTCATTATATCCGCATACCTGCTTGCCTCACTACTTCTTATGGTGACACACCTTCTTCAAAATGGACTACATTGCCTCATATGGTCAAGGGGTTGTTTTATTCAATTCAAATAAGTTCATATCTTTGTCAACATAATCGCTTGGATTCCGATTTTTGGATATATCTAAAATATTATTTTAAAATGCTTTCGAAAACTGGTAAGAGGAGAACAGGTGAGAAATGAGGCGACAGAGCGGGGTACCGGGCAGATCTCTGTCCTTAGTACCCACCCTCTCATCCAGCGTGGCAACTGGCACCAGTAAGAGGGACAATAGGGTCATCATTAATGTGGGCGGAGTCAGATATGAAACTTATAAATCCACTTTGAAGAATATACCAGATACTAGACTGTCATGGCTGACCGAGACGACGGTACAGAACTGTGACTTTGACCCCACCACCGGAGAATATTTCTTTGACAGACATCCTGCCGTTTTCAATATGATTTTGAATTACTACCGGACGGGTAAGTTGCATGCCCCCACGGACGTTTGTGGGCCATTATTCGAAGAGGAATTGGCGTTTTGGGGCATAGATGAGAAACAGATTGAGTCATGCTGTTGGATGACGTACCGGACTCATCGCGATGCCCAGGAGACTCTTAAAGAACTAGATGGGGATGAGTCGGATGCTACAGACTCTGATGATGAGGAGAACGTAGCAGAGAGGTTTGGCATTAAGGAGGAGGATGCTCCGGATAAGTCCTGCTGGGAAAGTTGGCAACCTAAGCTGTGGGCTATGCTTGATGACCCCTACTCCACAAAACCTGCCGAGGTAGGCTCACTCACAACTGACATTCAGCAAATGTCTTAAACATTGTGTCATTAAGAATCCCTTAACATGACTAAAGAAATTAATGTACATCGCCTGTCATATTGTGTGAAGCAACAGATCATTGGGGCGAGGAAAACGTTTTTGCACAACTTAAGTGAGCATATCCTTAACGTGATATTTCAATCAAATTCAATTCTGAAACGTTTATTAGTTTGCTAGTTTTGTCTTTCCTGACCTATTCTATCTTAATGATGCAGTAGATATTGAATTTAAGGTCATAGTCATATAGACCATTTAGACAATATAAATATTAACATATTATTTTGAATACTTAAATGGCATACAGAACATATACCCATAGTATTTAATTTACGTATCTTCATTCAAAGCGGGAAAGATTGCACTTGTATATGCACGCTTTTTAATCTTTCTGTTTGGCAGCAGATTAAGAAATTCAAAACCGTATGAAAACGATGTTTATTTAGTTTGATTGCCTATTACATTAAATTTACCAAAATGTCGAAAACTATTTGTCAATTTCGAATTTTTTAAAGATTGCCAGTCACCAAACCTGATAATTAAGATTAAGATTTATTTGTTCATTTCCTTTATTCTCCCAAAGCATTTGTCCTTATATAGGAGTTGTCATTGAAATAACATCTTTGTGAGCCATAGTAACAATGGTTCAACATTGTATGAGGCATACAATAATCTATTCACTCCTGTGATATCGACCCCATGCAACCCTGCTTGTTTTATATAACAGCACATTTGTGTCCACACTACATTGTGACGTATGTTTATTACCAGACGTGATTACATTGCACACTGTCGACGAATATTAACACAGAGAGAATCAATAGGCAATTAAATAATTGTTTAATCTATTGGTGAGATCAATATCTGATAATATTTTAGAACGTTCGTGAATATATAGCATATGTAAACAGCGAAATCAGTCTTCAGTTATAATAGTTTAAAGTGGACCCATAAATCATCATGTAACTTACAAATTATTAAAGAAAAGACTTGTTTCCACTTAATATTTCAAGTGACAAACACATTTACAGTTTTTTCTTTGAGAAACATGAATAATATTCTGTCACTTGGAAGCATCTCATTCGACAACGAAGGGCTCTCAATATTTTAATACGTCTTCCAAATGTATATATTAAGTATTACTCCTTAATGTCTTATCTTAATTCTGTGCGGAAAGACGAAATGTTTTATTGATCAGCACGCGCAATCATGTTTAAAACGTTTAATCCACATATGAGAAAGAATTATTTTACACTTGGCCGTTTAAATATTAAACTTCTCATCATATGACCAAGATCTCTATCTCTTTTGGTTATATTATGATATATATGTTATCGCTATAAATGTATATGTTAGCCTCTTAATTAATTGGCTTGAGTGACAGCTCAATATTGACCACCTGGTGCTGCTTTGGCTTGGACCGGAAACAGTAACCAGTTCATCCATAATGAAATCTCGCAGCAGTTTGAGTATTGGTACCATTCTTAGACATCCGGTTATTATTAGCTTATTACCTATTTGCATCATTAATCTATGCAATTACCTTGATGGTTTGTTAAATAACTGAAACTATGATAACCTGATGACCTCTACTCCTGTGCGTTCATTGCGTAAATGTAAGCAAAACGGATGAACAACTATTTTTATGCCCCACTGACCCGACAGGGGACAGGATGCAAGATTATTTTTCTGAAAATATTTGATTACATGTTGACCCCAAAAATCCTTTTGATTGATAACACAAAAATTGAAAGCACTTATCAATACAGTTTGTACTGGTAATGCAAATGCATAAGTCAGTCTTCAGTTTTAATATTTGATAAGGCTAAGCTCTTGCAGATACCAATGCGCAGTTGGTTAGAGTGTCAGCTTATTAGCACCAGTTCCTGTGTGGTGATCCAAAGGTCGTGGGTTCGATCCCCGGCCATGACGAGATTAAATTCATGATACAATTTCACATAAGAGCTGAGCCCTGTGTGAAAGGATTAACCCATTGTCCTTGTAAATCTGTGACCAGGTGGGTTGTTATGTCAAGGACCTGCGACATGACAATTCAGTGAAGCAGCACTATATATGCTACAAGTAGATCTCATCACGAAATGACTGAAATAATGTTGAAAGTGATACAAAACCACAAACAAACAAACAAACAAACAAACAAAAGTCAGTTCAGGGCTAAGCTCTTGCAGAAGCAGATTCTGTTAATCAACTTTTGGCGATAAAAATATTGCTGCACTAGGACTTGATGTATTCTATTAATCGGTATAACAAAGTTGTGCAGAATATGTTGTTCATACAAACACATACACAATCCTCATTTCGACATGTATATTGTGGATGCACGCCCGTCTTATGGTGATATTTACGTCACATTGATTGACAGCACAATAGGCTATGGGTAAACGTCTCCTTCATTATATTATTAAGACCATTCTGCTGCCACACAGGAGTAGATAAATAACGACATTCACTGTGATGAATTAAAGAATAGTGTGCAAAATAAAATCTATTTTATTGACAATGCCATCGCTCAAAGCTCGAGAATCATCTGAAAGTCTTAAAATTATGTTTTACAATAGCTAATTTTCAGTGTAGCCTTCTACTCGTGTACTCTCACGAGGACTGTATTGCCTCCTCTTTTTAAAAATGACTTGATATCTCTATTTTATTTCACCATTTAGACGTGAAAGCACAAGCCACGGCCTTTGATAACCAGTCCATGACGTGTTATTTCCCTGAAAAACCTTTTGACTTGAGAAAAGCCTATAACTGGAATGAAATCCGACGTGGGGGATTTTAAAAGGTGTTGTGTTTGTAAAGCGTTCACGTGTTTTGTTTGGAGTGCAAAATCAGCTATGATTGATTCTGAAAGCTGCGACGCAAGTTGGCTGAATGTACGCTAACAATTGACACAAAATATCTGAAGTGTCTAACATGTAATATATTGGGAAAAGACTGTCACTAACCAATATGGGAATAAATGAAGGAATAAACTTATACCAGCTGCCTTTTAACTTTTAATGTGACTTATATGTCTTAGGTTACGATTTCTCTATATTTGCAGGTCATTGCAGTGATTTCCTTGATGTTTATATTGCTGTCTATCGTCTCCTTCATCATGATGACCTATCCTAGTTTTAGAACCCCACTGGAAGGGTATGGACCGATCAATGATACATGGTCTACCTCTCAAATCAAGAGTCAATCGGCGCCCTTACAAAGTCTGGAAATTTTGGATTATATATCAATAGGATTTTTCACATTCGAGTTCATTGCCAGATTGGTTTTGTGTCCAAACAAGCTGCAGTTCATAAAGACACCTTTGAATCACGTAGACTTCTTTTCGTTTTTCCCGTTTTATATAGAAAAAGCAATAGTGACCGTCAAGCCTGAATGGGAATATCTATTATCCATGCAATTGCTTCAAGCACTCAGACTTGTCAGAATCTTTCGCATTTTCAAATTGACAAGACATTTCAATGGCTTGAAAATCTTGGCGCACACGATCAAAGCAAGTGCCATGGAGTTACTATTACTTATAATGTTTCTAGTGATCACGGTGCTTATATTCGCGTGTCTTATATATTATGCAGAAATCATTGAAGAAGACAAATTAAATGATTTTAAGAATATCCCTGTTGGATTTTGGTGGGCTGTGGTTACTATGACCACCCTGGGGTATGGAGACATGTACCCGCGGACAGGTATGGGATATTTTGTAGGAAGCTTCTGCGCGATATCCGGAGTCCTGGTACTGGCACTTCCGGTTCCTGTCATCGTCAATAATTTTGCTTTGTACTATTCTCACGCTCAAGCCAAATTAAAATTACCAAAGAAAAAGAAGAAGATCTTAGTGAATGCGCCAGACATGTTGAAGACTCAGATGGCCCTACCCGGTCTCGAGACTCCCCAGGAACTCTCTGATGCACAGAGGAGTGTTTCTCCAATATCGTCCTATCACTCCGATCCGAGTGATGGCAAGGAGAGTGTGGACAGCGCCAATGGCAGCAATGACAGCGGAATCAAGACAGGAGACTGTGAGTATATTTACTGTACCGGTAAATTTTTAATATATCAACACTTAGAATTAGATTTGCCAATGATATATATTGTCAAATGACAAGCCTTTATGTATAAAACTATGAAATAAAAAGACTGGAAACTTTTAAAACCGAATTTGCATTAAAGCGTTGAATGATACATTCAAAAAGACATAAACCCTTTTAGGTTAATATTGCTCAAATTGGTACAGGGACACACTTGCTTCATTACATATTACTTTCACTGATTTAGCGATTTCATTGGGCATGCAGGGAACAGGGTTAAGAGTAAATGTTTTATCCAATTGCAGTTTATTTGAAGTCTTGGTAACTGTTAGCGTCTAAAATGCAGTATTATTGGACGAAGAAAGGCAATATCAGACTCGAGCACACTTCCAATACACCTGCATTTTGGACATTATATAGGGATGACAGAGACTGTCCATTCCCAACATGATATGCTGCCAATCAAAGATTAACCATTCCCGACATGATATACAGCCAATCAGAGACTGACCATTCCCGACATGATATACAGCCAATCAGAGACTGACCATACCCAACATGATATACAGCCAATCACAGACTGACCATACCCAGCAAGATATACAGCCAATCACAGACTGACCATTCCCACCATGATATACAGCCAATCACAGACTGACCATACCCGACATGATATACAGCCAATCACAGACTGACCATACCCAGCAAGATATACAGCCAATCACAGACTGACCATTCCCACCATGATATACAGCCAATCACAGACTGACCATACCCAACATGATATGCTGCCAATCAGAGACTGACCATACCCAACATGATATGCTGCCAATCAGAGACTGACCTTTCTCAACATGATATACAGCCAATCACAGACTGACCATTCTCAACATGATATGCTGCCAATCAGAGACTGACCATTCCCGACATGATATACAGCCAATCAGAGACTGACCATACCCAACATGATATACAGCCAATCACAGACTGACCATACCCAACATGATATACAGCCAATCACAGACTGACCATACCCAGCAAGATATACAGCCAATCACAGACTGACCATTCCCACCATGATATACAGCCAATCACAGACTGACCATACCCAGCAAGATATACAGCCAATCAGAGACTGTCCATTCCCAACATGATATGCTGCCAATCACAGACTGACCATTCCCAACATGATATGCTGCCAATCAGAGACTGACTTTTCACAACATGATATGCTGCCAATCGGAGACTGTCCATTCCCAACAGGAATCTAGGTATTACCTTGGTACGTTCAGAATGTTTTGTGCCCTGGTGAGAGATTTGTGCTGAGAGATATTTACATTGAAAATGAATATTAATAATGAGGTGGTAATGTTTCAACATCCCAATATTCTAATTTTCCATAGCCCAACGTCACCCAACAGCATCCAACATTGCTAATTTTCCTCCGATAAGAACAGAACTTTCGAAATTGTGAACTCTAATTTTCACACCCAAGCAAAGCTTTGATTTTGAACCTTTGATTAGAATAGATAAATAATGAAAAAATATATCTCAATCAACAGTTTTTGAGAAAATTATAATTATGCAAAAAGTTTGTTCTATATTCATTACACACACAAATATATATACAATATATATATGTATATATATATATATGTGTGTGTGTGTGTGTGTGTGTTTAATTGAATTCTTGCATGATAGATGGGATGTTGCATGTGATGAGTTCTTTAAGCTATTAACACCACCGTCAAATGAATCATTTCAGCCCATTCAACGAATAAGTAAACAATTCCTAGAAATGACCTTCACCTTGCTGACACATGTTGCTATTCTCAAAAGATCCCTTAGAACCAAGACACACATGCCACTACCCGGTGTCAAACGACAGTATTTTCTCATGTTGAAACCTCACAAGATGAATATTGGTCACAAATGCGCTTTGGGCAATGTCTCAACAAGGAATACACTTACAGAAATAATCTTAAACGTTCCGAACTAAGACCATCATTGAGACACACACATGTGATGTGTTAATAATAATCAATAATTTCTCATTGATACAATTGGTGATTTCAAGATTTACTCAAGAATTGTACTGACGATTTCCAGATTTACTCATGTATTCTTAACTTCGAGTAAGTTGGCCACGAGACCAACCTTGAGCATATTTGAATAATATCATGTATAATTGAATGAAGTTGAATCTTTTATCACCTTCAAGTTTGTAAACATATTTATGAGTCCTGGTAGTTAATAGGAGTACCAGTCCTGTATCTGACATTATTATCAGGCTTGCAAAGATCCGCATGTACTCATCCCACTACTGTGTAATGTATAATTAATCGGAGCACAAATTCTGTTTGTCACATTGATATCAAGATTCAACGTAAAAACATATCACTTTGATAAATATTGCGTCATTTTTAAGTACAGAAAATCATGAGCTTTGCCCAGCATCTTAAATAAACGATTCAGTGATACAAAAACTGGAAACATTTTATTGTGATTCATTTTTGTAAGATGTATTTCATAGCTTGTCAAAAAATAAACACAAAATTACATACCTTTCAAATATTGATTGTGTTTATTTAACACATAACATATCGAATTTTGACACACATTAATGACAAAATGTCATAAAAGTTTGGAGACTCAATTAATTGCCTTGCGTGGGACTCGAGTGAGGCGTGTGACATTAAACGATAATAAGCGATTACTTTACATGGAGGTGAAACACTGGAGTAAAGCACAGTCAAAGTGGGGATTAAACATTTGAATAGGGGAACATTCACACTTAATATGCCACCGTGAAAAATATCATTTGTGATACCTGCATTATCAATAGAATAGGGGAACATTCACACTTAACATGCCACCGTGAAAAATATCATTTGTGATACCTGCATGATCAAAGATGATCAAAAATTGGTGTAATATTCCATCAACTTCTCTGAAGACCCTAATACATTATGACATATCTTATTGATTTTTGGCACACATTCCTTGTGCATGTTTTGTAACCAATATACATAAAGTTTTCACATTTCAAACTAGTAAATAGCATAATAGCAGTTGTGAAGCACGTTATGAAATCTCATCGTGTTTACCAACTTTAAGTGTCTTGAACTTTGACCAAATACTAACGCATTGTGCTAATCTCACTCATTTAAACGCACAAATAATAAAAACAGGGACGAAAAAATTCCAAATACATAGCTGCTAGTTTTCATTGATATGCTTTTAAGAAATAATGCATTCATTCAACTAAACTACTGCGTTCATAGAGTTGTTAATTTTGATGTTCACTTACGCAACCGATATATCACATATAACGGATATTATTAAAACAATGTATTGATAAGGAGAGTGAAGGATGCTTGAAACAAACAACTGGTGATACCCGGATACTGTTTGGACTTCTTGTGGATAAGATAAGATAGGTGGAAGGGGCCACTCAAGATATAGTATGATTTATAACAGTCCCAAGTGCACCCATGCCTTAAACACGTGAGAGGTTAATTTGCAATGCCATTATATCATTTATAAAAAATGATTAGAAATAATCATTACTCTGTTCATTCCTTTGGATAAATGTATACTTATTCTATAATGCATCTAAAATGGTAGGGCAAAACTAGACTCCTCTCTAATTTCCACCTTTTAAATCTTAAAACATAAATAACCATCAATGACTGCTTTTATCGCCCCCCTCTCCATCTACAACGACCTTTCCGAACTGCAGTTTTTCAACTCCGAATTCAGGTACATTCGTTTGTGGAAAAAAATAAGTCATGATTCGCAGCGCAGTCATAAATATATTAACTACAACTGTAAAATCTGTACATAATATTATCTATTGATTATTTATAAATGATCACTGTAATGCCAAGAATGCAATTGAAAGCAGATATTGCTTCAAAGTTGTAATAAACATTCTTTGTGCTAGCTACTCACAGGTTCTGGACTGCATTTGGAATGTAATATCTATAAGAATTAAACATGGCTGAAATATATTATGGAACAGATGCCAAAACCGGGTTTATCAACTCTTTGTTTGCATCATAGATGTTACACAAATCTAAGATGTGAGCCAAAAGACAATGCGTTTCTATGGAAACTGTAAGACTAAGTGAACGATTCACCCCATGCCACCGATGACACCTGTGGACTTACAATGTGGAGGCTCTAGAATTCTCACACTTGAAAGTGTTTTAATAGAATTGAAATAATAAAAATGTTTTCCTTACAAAAACACCATATACAACTCAGTCACGATAAATAGAAATAAATGTTTTCCTTACAAAAACACCATATACAACTCAGTCACGATAAATAGAAATATATATATATATATTATGTATAATAAAGGTTCATGTGTGATTTTATTCAGAAATGTGGCATGCTTAAGATTATTTGCATGCGTAGTATTGATTGATAGAATTTGATCATTTCAATGCGTTTGTTATTCAGTTAGTGCATATCCCATTCAATATTGGGCCACGACTTCTTTCTTGACCTTAGATTTCGATGGCCTTTATATTACGTCGATAATGTTGTTCAAGCCAGGATATTAATAAGGGTACAAAAGGGATGTGACATTCAAAATAAACTATAGTTACTAGTGAGTTTTGAATCTCAATGTAATAATAGGAGATGAAAATTACTATCTAAATGCAAATACTATTTATCCTTGGCTCGAAAAAATAAAAATTGCAACATTATTTTTGCTGTATGTGAAATATGAAAGCCAACAAATTATTCCCAGTGAAGAATAGACGTTCACATGAATATAATTTTGGCATGGCCAGGAATCGAACTCCCAGTAACCGCGCCATGCTCCTGGCTTCATGGCAGGCATACGTTGGTATGCCTCAAAATCTCTTAGGGACCTGATACGTTTTGTGGTTATGTTTTAAATTGACCGAAGTATTGCACCTGTGCGTCGATAAGATAAGATTTTAAGACTATCTGAGTTAATATTGCCAGTTCAAAGTAGAAACAAGGGGTTGGCGGTGTCAGGGGTCTATTCAAGGCCCTTATATTTTCATTTGTGTTGAAAAATGTATCATTTAGCAATTAAATAGAATAAGAATAAGAATAAGAAGGGTATTTATTGGCAATCCAAAGATTGAAGAGATACATATATGTAAATAAATATTGTTACAAAAAAAATTAAAAAAATTAAAAAAAACATTATTAGACAAAATTTCAATAATGGCAAGAACATTATAGCAAATCTATATAAAAGCAAAGCATCATATTTATACTATAGTCAAATAGATTTGAGAGGTACCTGAATATGTATGAAATTCACATTAACAACAGTCAACATTTTATGGCAGATCAGAAAGTCGTGAAAATGATGCTTTTATGTTAATTACATGTACCAAAATATTACGATGATTATATACAGCATTATTGAAAAATTCCACACAATTCACTTGTCTCTGAGAGCTTCGTGATTTATTTGACATTTGACAACTCTGTCTATCGTATGTACAAGGGAGTTGACATTTAGTGACATTAAACAAATCACTTCAAAATGACAAAAAATTGCAAAATAAAAGACAAAACATATCATTTAACACCAGATGAAAATTGTCTTTAATATTCTTTTCAGAGAATCTTTTTCACATATAACTATTATAAGCAATGCTATATGGTTGTATGTGTGATCCATATTTGACAAGACAAGAGATTCACAAATGTGTGTACTAAATATTTTATAACATGTGATTTCAGCCAATGATAGTACCGAGAGTGGCGGAATCAGCGTTATATTCACAGATGAAGTAGCCGACTCCCCTATGTCAAACAGACACCAGAGGTCACCACCTACCGGAAAGCAAATCCCGCGAGATCACAAGAAATCAAATGGTCATGTGACATCAGGTAGTGCAATAGGAAGAAAGAGAAGTGGCCCAGCAGACGCCCTACTCAGAAGATCCTCCTCCTTGCAGTATAGCAATGGTATCAACCCATCATCCGGTCCTGACATGCTATCAGTGCACCAAGGTCAGCAAATCTCACATGACAATTCTTTATGACCTTTCCCAGTAGAGTAATAACGATTTAAATGCAATTCTAATGACATTTGATTTGATTTCAGGCAATCAGGAGCCATTGACACGAAGAAGCTCTTTGCGTCCTGCTGGAAACTCAAATGGTCCACCGCCCCGCCGTCGGTCTCTCAGACCACAGATGACAGATATTGACGTATAGAATTAGAGGGGATTGATAAATGACACATTAAATATTCACTCATTAAGTGACGTTACGGTAGGTAATTGACAAGGCAATGCAGGATTTGCTATTAACCGTTTTGGTCATTGGCCCCAAAAGGTAGTCTGGCCGCATATGCAGTGACCATTTTGGTTGTAAATCCATCTTAAAACATAAAACAGTGACAAATAAGAAACATCTAATTAAATCCGAACCAGGAGATCTTAAAACCACTGTCCCATACTGGCCCAGTGGCCCAAAAAACCAACAGGAGCTACCACGCCAGTGCTATAGCGAAACCCTGCAAGTAAGAACCATAATTTTATGGTAACTTTTCAGGTTGGAAGTTAGGTTCCATTCCCAGGGTAACTCAGCGGTGAACCAGGGAAACTTGCCAATGATTAATTCCAAACTCCCCAGAACGAGCGAAATATTTGATTTGTGGTAGTATCACATTTACAGATAACTATTCACTCAGAATTCTTGGAAATTATATTGCTTTAATTTTCATCATTTTATGTATTATAGATTTTCATTGTAAATTCTTTTCAGTACAAATCTGGCACCAAGGCACAATGCCTCTTTTGATGGGTTGCCAGGACTTTCCTTGCGCATGAGCGCAAGGACATTACACAACTACGCTCTGTATATCGGGATTTTAATCTTTAAAATCCAAACTAAATTATGATATTTTATACGTGTAGTCGTTGTTAAATCCAGATGGTCTAATTGCAGTTGGCCAACAATCCACCATATCATCAGATTTTAAATGATTAAATACAAACGCAGTACCATAAAAAATGTGTAGATCGATTTCTACTATTGTAACGTCATTGCATAAAAATGCCGAGGCATGTACATATTTCTTCCTTTAATAAAGAATCGCCACCATAGCCACAATTCTAACAAAGGTGAATAATATGCCAAATCCACACCTTAGGTGACTGTGTTCTCCAATGAATTTTGCGGAAAATGGTTGGTCTTCACAGACCTTTTCAATATTAAAATAGAACACCTGTTTGTAGGTTCATGTACAACATCTATCATGTTAAGCCGATTTTTTGTGAATTATTATTTAATGCCAAAAACCATGACAGGGGTGTCATAATGTCAATTTGCACCAACAATATATCAATTAAATTCACCAATGTGATTTTGACTTGTAATTTTATATTGACATCTGATTACATAAAAGCTTTCATTGAATCACCGGTGTCACAGTCAGTTTAGAGATTATGGGAATGTATAAATGATATATGGTGATGGTACCGTCATACAAACAAGCTACATCTACATCTACATCTATATGTTTACTCGGCAAAACCAAATGGCATCCCACCGAGAGTGCAAAATTGCACTAGGGGTGCAGCCAGATTTTACATTCTGGCAAGGGAGTTCCTGAAAGATGCCGAGTTACCAGATTCCAATGTAGTTAAACATGTTAGTAGCTACCTCCCTGAAATCAACCAAAATCCACCAAAATCAGGGTTATTTTATTTTGCTGGAAGTGCCCAGTACTATGCTTGCTTGTACTCATGTGACCACAGATGTTGCCCTTGAGGGCATTAGGCCTGCACCCAAAGACACGTGTGGACAAACAGGCCTCTGTAAGCCGAATCACTCTATTGTCCCAATCTGAAGGTTCCACATTGTCAGCAAGCCTTTAAATGAGTAGTTTTTTGGCACTTGATCACTGGTCAGCCAGGCAAAGTTTGTTGACAAAATGTTTATAAGATGATTTGGATTTTAGCAGAAGATTCATATCATGGCACAAAAAATATAGTGGAGTGATATGGTGGGTATTGACATTTGATCACACGGTTTACGGTACAGATTATATTATGTCAGTAAAGAGTGCTTGGAAAGAAAGAGTAAAAGAAAATACCATGGCATGTCACACGGAAACAGCAATGTGACAACCCATTTTGAAATTATTTACCCATATTGTGGACGACCCTCACAGCACTCCCACCGTATATTTAAATGCATTCCTTTTGGGAAGAAAATTGCCTTTACTGTTTAAAGAAATGCGCCAATGATTAATTCCAAACTCCCCAGAACGAGCGAAATATTTGATTTGTGGTAGTATCACATTTACAGATAACTATTCACTCAGAATTCTTGGAAATTATATTGCTTTAATTTTCATCATTTTATGTATTATAGATTTTCATTGTAAATTCTTTTCAGTACAAATCTGGCACCAAGGCACAATGCCTCTTTTGATGGGTTGCCAGGACTTTCCTTGCGCATGAGCGCAAGGACATTACACAACTACGCTCTGTATATCGGGATTTTAATCTTTAAAATCCAAACTAAATTATGATATTTTATACGTGTAGTCGTTGTTAAATCCAGATGGTCTAATTGCAGTTGGCCAACAATCCACCATATCATCAGATTTTAAATGATTAAATACAAACGCAGTACCATAAAAAATGTGTAGATCGATTTCTACTATTGTAACGTCATTGCATAAAAATGCCGAGGCATGTACATATTTCTTCCTTTAATAAAGAATCGCCACCATAGCCACAATTCTAACAAAGGTGAATAATATGCCAAATCCACACCTTAGGTGACTGTGTTCTCCAATGAATTTTGCGGAAAATGGTTGGTCTTCACAGACCTTTTCAATATTAAAATAGAACACCTGTTTGTAGGTTCATGTACAACATCTATCATGTTAAGCCGATTTTTTGTGAATTATTATTTAATGCCAAAAACCATGACAGGGGTGTCATAATGTCAATTTGCACCAACAATATATCAATTAAATTCACCAATGTGATTTTGACTTGTAATTTTATATTGACATCTGATTACATAAAAGCTTTCATTGAATCACCGGTGTCACAGTCAGTTTAGAGATTATGGGAATGTATAAATGATATATGGTGATGGTACCGTCATACAAACAAGCTACATCTACATCTACATCTATATGTTTACTCGGCAAAACCAAATGGCATCCCACTGAGAGTGCAAAATTGCACTAGGGGTGGAGCCAGATTTTACATTCTGGCAAGGGAGTTCCTGAAAGATGCCGAGTTACCAGATTCCAATGTAGTTAAACATGTTAGTAGCTACCTCCCTGAAATCAACCAAAATCCACCAAAATCAGGGTTATTTTATTTTGCTGGAAGTGCCCAGTACTATGCTTGCTTGTACTCATGTGACCACAGATGTTGCCCTTGAGGGCATTAGGCCTGCACCCAAAGACACGTGTGGACAAACAGGCCTCTGTAAGCCGAATCACTCTATTGTCCCAATCTGAAGGTTCCACATTGTCAGCAAGCCTTTAAATGAGTAGTTTTTTGGCACTTGATCACTGGTCAGCCAGGCAAAGTTTGTTGACAAAATGTTTATAAGATGATTTGGATTTTAGCAGAAGATTCATATCATGGCACAAAAAATATAGTGGAGTGATATGGTGGGTATTGACATTTGATCACACGGTTTACGGTACAGATTATATTATGTCAGTAAAGAGTGCTTGGAAAGAAAGAGTAAAAGAAAATACCATGGCATGTCACACGGAAACAGCAATGTGACAACCCATTTTGAAATTAGTTACCCATATTGTGGACGACCCTCACAGCACTCCCACCGTATATTTAAATGCATTCCTTTTGGGAAGAAAATTGCCTTTACTGTTTAAAGAAATGCGATATTATAAACACTCTATACACAAGGGATGTTATATGTTCTGTCTTTGAGGACTGCATGACGCGTTTTCGCTTCAGAGAACACACCTGACCGGAGGTGACACACTGGATTGGATTCCAGGGAATGCATTCACAGGTATTTTGTCTGGGGCAAAATAACTTGTGATTCTTATAACCAAGCTGTAAAAGCATGAAAACCAAAATGGGTGAAATATCTATTTAATTCTAAATCTCTTCAGGGCCTCACATG
Organism: Amphiduros pacificus; assembly: GCA_949316495.1. Taxonomy (NCBI): domain Eukaryota; kingdom Metazoa; phylum Annelida; class Polychaeta; order Phyllodocida; family Hesionidae; genus Amphiduros; species Amphiduros pacificus. Next base: position 26,843,629 of record OX439003.1, read on the forward strand.
TAATGCACACATAGAACATTAAATAAGTACTGCAATGCCAGATAATGTAAATGTGTTTTTATATAACTATCCTGCACTTGTAGGTGGTGACTTTCGTATAGTTTGTACAAGTTTCACCATGTTGTAAATACAAACATTTGTGTTATTACGTTTAGAAATGTTAGAATTTAAATACTGTGAAAAAATAAAATATAGTTTTAGACCAAATTTGGTTGTCTTGTTTATTCGATTTTATTATCATCCCAATCATAAATGTTTAGCCATATGTTTAGTATCAGACATGATAGTGCCAAACATACCGAGCACAGTGCCTAAAAAAGTGAATATCAGCTTCTCATTCCAGTCAGTGCTAAAAAACTCCAAATGCTGTAGTTTGTGTTATCATGTCTGCATGGTTAAGTCAAAGAAAGATCGCCAGTCACTCCTCAAAAATATTAGGGCATTGAGTCACGGTGAAGGGCACTTTTACCACGGAAACTCTCATTTACCCAAATTAAAAGTAAACCAACAACAAAAAATTAACTTCGGATATCCCTATATATATATATCTCATAAAGTTTAAATGAATTTCAATTTGAACGGGGTGTTTCCCTGTACTTGCATACTTATATGTGTTTGTGCTTAGAAATGAGTATTTGTATATATGTGTGTATGCATGTGTGGCAGCCACTCAGTCACCACCACCTTCCTTTGGCTGAAAGTCTTATACTGAGGTTATAGTAATATTCCAAGAACGAAGCACTGGATGTTCCAGTTGTATTACATAATTGACAAATTGTTGATAACTTTTGATTTAAAAAAATCTTTTATAATTAAAAAGAGCGGAAAATCATACACATTTGGTCCCCCTCAAAATACATTTACCGAAGAATAGCCAAGAACTCCCATCAGTAGTTTTAGGGGGTAAAATCAAAGTTGAGGAACAGATAAAATGACAGAAACCCCCTCCCACTGCAGAAGCTAAGCTGACATTATCACAGCTAAAAAGCGTGGAATTTTGAAATTTTAAAATTCGTTAATCTGTTCTTCAACTCGATTTTCATTCATTCCATATCTATAAATTGAAAAATGTGGATCACCATGTGGGTGCATTTGTCAACCCCTTCATTCCTCTCTGATTGGCCGTGTGGCGCCCACCACAAAGATGAGACGAGGCATCTGGCTCCAGGTGAGAGGTCCACACGCATGCATTGACGCAGATTTGGCCCCAATCTGCCATGTTTCGCCCAAAATGGTGTTTTTACCGACCTTCTCTGAATCATGTTTTAATCGATTATGTTGCGGAGATTCGATATTATGTATTCAAATATCTTCATATATACAAGCAAATTGCTTTTTGACAAGTCGCCATCTGGTGGAGATTTGGCTTACACATCTGCTCACCATCTCTCCAGATGTCACTGCAACAGAACCGGGGCTTGAGATGTTTGACATGATGAGATCCATATTTGAATGCACACTTGTTTATTAGTAGATGTATCAGGGTGTTGTTGGGATCTGTCCCAAACATGCTCTTTATTCTATTGGTATCCAAATTTTCAGAAATGGTAAATTAGTGCTGCGCTCATTTTGCTTATTTAGTTAACAAGAAAGTCCTTTTTTATTAAAAGAATTTGTATACAGTTTCCTTTTTGAAAATGATACAGCATACCTTGCTGTAATAATTGCAATTGAGCTGAATGCTGTGTCACCTTGTAATTCCACTGTCTTGATAATGTGTTAAAGTGTCAGTCAGAATTTTATGAAAAGTTGTATACAGCCCAGGGAATAGACCTTGATGCCGCTAACCAGTTATTGGAGAATGTAACTGATACGCTGTCAGTAGACCAGGCAGAACAGTGTGTCACAAATATAACAGCTGAAGAGTGTGAAAAGCACATAAAAGGTCTCAAAATAGACTCAAGCCCAGGATTAGATGGAATTACCAATATGTTGAATTTATGCAAGTGTTGTGTGAAATCTTTGAAGAAAATGAGTGTTCACCATCACAATATACAGGAGTCATAATTCTTCACTATAAGGATAGAGAAAGAGAAGTCCTTACCAATTGGCGTCCTATAACTCTGCTGAACACTGATTTTAAAATTATTGAAAAGATAATTGCTGGAAGGTTGAAAACAGTACTTCGGTGTCTTATAAAACAAGATCAGAAGGCATACATAGAAGGGGCTAATATTGGTGATAGTGTGAGGCTGAATGAGGATGTTATAACACATTGTCAAATGAATAACATAAATGGTGCGATTGTGTATGTAGACCAGTCAAAGGCCTTTGACCGTGTAGAGTGGGACTGGCTATACATGGTGTTACAGAAATATGGTTTTAATGACAAATTTATTAGTTGGATAAGAATGTTATATAAATGTGCAAAAAGCTGTGTTTTTACAAATGGATATATGTCAAGAAAATTCTCATTAACCAGAGGAGTACGCCAAGGCTCACCCTTATCTGCATATTTGTACATATTGCAGGCAGAGCCATTAGCTGAGGCTATAAGAAAGTGTGACCTGATAAATGGGATAAAGCTTGACAATAGTGAAGAAGTCAAAGTTGCAACATATGCTGATGACACACAAAACTACATATCAGATGTCAAATCGTTTGAAGAATATTGGAAAATGCTCAAATTGTACAGTAAGGCATCAGGTGCTAAGATAAATGAGGTGAAAACCAAAGTTATGATAGTTGGAGATGATAAAGATTGGCAAACTGATGTAAATGTTCAAGCTGTGAAGAAGATAAAAGCCCTTGGTGTGATACAGAGTGCAGACAAACATGATGATACAACTTACTGGAAAGACAAACTAGAAAGGTGTGAAAAGAAAGTGAAAATCTGGAAACAGAGAAACCTTACATTTAGAGGAAAGGTACATATTATTCAGTCCCTGATAATGGGCATGATATTATATGCAGTAAAACTAAAAATAGTCCCCAAAGAGATAAAAGGGGATCTTGAAAAGATCATGTGGAGGTTTTTGTGGGATGAGAAAACTGAAAGAGTGAAAAGAATAGTGTGTGTGAGAAACAGAGAAAATGGTGGGTTGGCTATGCCCCATCTTGATAGTGTCATTAATTCAAACAGAGTGATGATGCTAATAAGAATATTAAGTGGTAAAGCTGAGAGATGGAAAATATTACCAAGGCAATATTTTAAGTGTTTAGATACAATGTATAATGAAGAATACTTTGCCTTGAAGATATCAAATAGTGAAGATGAATTATCTGATAAAAGAATACCATCTTATTACAAAGAGTGCATTTTAGCATGGCAAAAGTTCAGAAGAATATGCGAAAAGACAGAGACAAAGTCTGATATACTAAATCAATACTTATGGTGTAATAATAAGATCAAGGTGAATGGAAAAACATTAAGTGACCCAGTGTGGGCAAAGTGTGGAATTATGAAAGTAAAAGATGTGATTGATAATAATGGTAACCTACGAATACAAACATTAGAGAGAACAGTACCAGATAAGGCTGCAATTACATTAAAGATGAACAAAATACTTGCAGCAATCCCAAAACATTGGAAAGAGAAAATAAGAAATGATACAAACAATGCAACAGACATGCTTGATGAAATGTACACTATTATGATTAAAGATCAGAGGAGAGACATACAAACATTAAAGTCAAAAGAAGTGTATGAGTGGTTCATTGATGCAATAACCATAAAAAGTAGAGCTGAAAATGAATGGGAAATGGATTTTAACAAAGAAATGAACTGGAAAAATATCTTTAAGACATTAAATGATACTTGCAAGTTAATACAAGATCGGAAAGTGAATGATTTTAACTGGAAATGCATACAAAAAGCAATATGGACAGAACAAAAGTTAGAAAAGATTGGACTCTCAAATGGTTTGTGTAGTAAATGTGCAATAGAAAAGGAAGACCTAGAACATTTATTATATCTTTGTGAATGCATAGATGGTGTGTGGGATGAGGTGCAAAACATGTTGCAACAAATAGACAATGTAAGTATCAAAATTGGATTTGAAATAATCATGTTTGGGACATTTGGAAATAGTGGGCCAAAAGACACTTTGAATAATATTGTGACAAACTACATAATTGGTGAAACAAAGTGGTTAATATGGAAAAGCAGAAATTCATGTAAATATGATGGGAACTGGGAAACTCCTCTTGATATAATACACAGACTGAAAGGACAATTAAGGGGTAAGATGAACATACTAGAAAGAATGGGAAAGATAAAAATTGTGAATATTCTAAGAAAGCTCGTTTAAATGTAACACTATCTGTAAACAATAATATGATAGAATGAGAATTAAATAAATAAAAAAAAAATAAAAAAATAAAAAAAAAATAAAAAAAAGGTTTATGTACCCATATTAGCTTCTCTTTTATTTACATTTTAAAAATGTTTTCACTCGTATAAACCAATTATTTGTTAAACTTTAGTTAGAGAACTCTACAAAATGTTATAGCAATATTACATTTTTCACAAGAATAAAAAAAGAAGAATGAATCAAACATAAGCATAACACAATCACAAGAGGGTGGCCCAGTAGAGGAATTAAGGGGTAAGATGAACATACTAGAAAGAATGGGAAAGATAAAAATTGTGAATATTCTAAGAAAGCTCGTTTAAATGTAACACTATCTGTAAACAATAATATGATAGAATGAGAATTAAATAAATAAAAAAAAAATAAAAAAAAAAGTAATTCCACTGTCTTTCAATATGGAGAATATATCATCTATGTATTAAAAATGAGACATTTAATGAAGATGCCCTTGTGGTCATTATATTTATCACTTAAGAAATCTGCAATATGGCTATCATTTTGATCACTCATGGAATATCTCTATGTATGGTCAGTATATTGGTCACTCATTTAATATCTGTATGGTAATTAAATAGGTCATAACTGGAATATCTTCAATGTCTATTTTTCATATACGACACTTTTATCATTACTCTACCTCGAGTTTTGCGATACATTTACGATTATTTCCCTTTCTATGTGATATAAATATTTAAAAAAGAGGACAATGCGCATCTTTGTATGCAGTTTGTAGACATTGGTCTTTTATTGTGACAACTACAATATAACTGTCTACCTGAAATTGACACTAGAGGTCACTGGCCTCCAACTACACTACTCCATAACACATAGGTCAGAGGTCAACATTTCCAATGACCGTAAAAATATCAGAATCTGATGTTTAACTATGCAAAAATATGTTGACATATTTTCTATTTTACATAATCGTACACGAATTAGTGGTCAATGAATTTCTTACATACCATCTGCGTTATCGTTTGTGATATACAAGTCACGTGATAAATGTAAAGAACGAAGGAAGTGATGACTTGGTCACTTGACAAGAGGGCAATATATATGTATATATATCATTACGGAGAAGACGGAAGTGGAGGGCCTTTTGTACATATACTTTAATCAATTATGTACTTCATGTACGGGTCTGATCCTAAAACTACAACTCAGATCGCGGTAAATGTGTATATGTGCAACGAGGAACAACAAAAACATTGCACGTTTCAAAGGAGTGATTACTCCTTGTACAGGGTGTGTGCATGTCCATATGACAGGATGGTCCAGTGATTAGTGTGTACAGGGATAAGATGGGGACATCCTTATACTCTATACAGATTAATACACAGATCACATACACAGATATATGAACTCTGTCATATTGTTGTTCCTGAAGCACATTATCAAGGGAGATGAAAGTCAGTTTGCGCTTTCTATTTCATTTAATTAGGGCGTCACGTGGGGAATACACTCGTTCTATTCAACAGGCACATGCATTGAGAAACAGGAAGTTGACAAGAAGAGCATAATGACAAGTATCTACAATGACACAAATGTTGTGTTTTACTGCCTACTTTCCATTACTATTTATGATAATATGATGACCACAGCCTATGTGACCCTAGTCCAGCAAACAAAGAACATGTCTAACCAATATTCCCAATTGAATGTTCTTAGTATAACACAATTTGTAACATATTCAATAATTACCATTTCTCTGTGTAATATCCAACGAACAATACAGAATAACACAATATATTATATTTATAGTGAACCATCACTGTTATCAAGGAGCATTGTTATACAATATATTCCAAATAGCATAATCCTATCTCAGCTTTTTACATATTAGTGTTTTCTATCATGCACAGTGTGGAGGGTGTGCCTCTCCAATCAATATGCAGACACGTTTAGTTTACCCTTACACCACTTGATGTCGCCTCTGTATCAGTCAGCACCATGTTCCACACCTCATGTCAGGTCGTTATTTGATTTGAGATGATATCATAAACATTTTACAGGTGCATTTATTGTACTTTGAGTTCATATTTATGTTTCACATGACAAAATATGTTGTTAAATTATCATTTGTATAGCAAATTTGCATATATCTATCAGTTAACAAACATCATGATCTATATTGTGGAACATGACCTGAGTGGTTTATTCATATTCCAGGCACTATCCCAAGATGCCATAATATCAGGCTCGCTGTGGTCACGTGGGTAGAATGTGGTCTTTAATATTCCTTACATATCATACATATCTGCAAGTGTCAGATGTAGATTGATTATTTGCATTCATTGAGCAATTTCATTGAACAATAAAAATAGTCTAAGTATTTGGGCCTCGGCTTGTATGTTGTGAGAATATAATGCGAGAATTGGTCATCTGTGACAAGCAGTGTTATCGGGTATTCAAAGTTTTGACATTTCTATACTATTGTAAGAGATGGTGTAAGTTTACAAGAATGACTACACTTGAGAGTCACATGGTAAAGCATGTGGAGTTTTAAATTATATTCAATGTTTTTCACTTTCACAATCCTTTCTCTGCCTTACGATCACCATACTATTCATATATCATCCATTTTCATATTACTGCTCAAATTGAGACCTTTAACAAGTTGATAATAATCATCACACAGTTTCTCTATAATGTGGTTTTCTATTTTCACACACACATTGCATACATCCTCATTTTATGTATCATTAACAACTCCTATGATAGAGTGTGAATATTACATCATGAACTTGACATGACGTCATTTCCTGTCAGTATCACACATTCTCATTTTTGTCACTGGAATATCCTATATGAATTTCAATACGTAACATTTAATATGACCTTGACCTTGGCCACCAGCTATCACCTAACACAATACATATCCATGTCGATATATACCAAATGTCAAAGCATAATCACATGACTTTACGATATAGAAACCATTGTGACATCAAATATTGCACAAATCTAACTTTGAATTCATCGTATCACTTTAACCTTTTGGACAGACATAACAATTGTTTATATATCATTGTGATAATCAGTTAACATTATGAACTAAGGTAACAATACTGCAGGATACTTTTCAACAATCACTTCCGGTGGCCATCATGAAGGTTACTTAATGTATTCGAGATGGATACCAAGTGATCAAACAATCTAAAATTGTACTTTAATTGATAAGCAATCTAAAATTTAACCTGAAGTAACTGTTCATTATAACTGCGTCTCTACAATACAAGTACTGTAGTTTGATTGTACAACATAACAATAACAAGCCGTAGATATTGGTCCATATATCATAAAAAAACAATATATTTGTATAATAAGAGCTGAATAGCTATTTGACATCATATGGTTTAATCTATATTTTAACTTAACATAGTTACCATTATGTAGATTGTCCAGTATTCTGTCTGTATTGGATACAGAAACCTACATCTATCCTACTGTGGCTACACATCTAGTATAACAAACACACACACATGTCTACATGATCCATTAGCGTCCTACACTTCCTACTGGTGTCTTTCTGTGAAGACAGTTAACAGGCCAGACAATCAGGTGAGATCACTCACTGCATATGTCAGTCCAAAGAGGCAGATAGTTATGAAATAAAGAGCAAATAAATACGCCTACAAAGCCAGCTTTATACGTATCATATGGCAACCTAGTATCATATTTATTCATTGTGGTGGGTGGGCTAACAATTAATTTCAAAATTCTTCAATTGAATGTTCTGTTAATTATAGACACAGTGTAACATATTGTATTCTTAGAAAAAAAAAAATTAAAAAAAAAAAAAAAAAAAATAAATAAATAAATAAATAAATAAATAAATAAATAAATAAATAAATAAATAAATAAATAAATAAATAAATAAATAAATAAATTATTCCAGTCACACATGTTCCATACTTGCCAATGGACATAAAACAATTATCTGATATATTTAAGAATTATAAACCAATTCTCTGCTACAATTCACGATTTTTATCCCCAGTTGGGGAAACCTATTCTAACTGCAGATAATCTCACGTGATTCAGCGATCTGGCCTCACGTGATTGGGTGGTCTGATCCTAAATTTATTGTACATGTATGTAGCAAGGCATAGAGTCATATTGAGCCTCCACTCAAAGCTAAAGGGAGTCACCTGAGGTAAACTGCTTCACGATGATTGCCTACTTCCGCCTACTCCGGGTCACTTCCCTTACTTTGAGTGTATATGTGACAGGCTATTGCTTAATTCATTTTATATAGTTATAAACTCACAATGTTTGAGATAACATTATTCATCTAATTAACATTGTTCTAGTATATGACACTCCTACGAGCCATTCAGCACGAATTTGTTCTTGGAACATCCCAAAAGATATAATTAATCATTATGCAAACTAAAGACCTTATAACTATCTGCATGATCAATTCAGTGATTAAATTTATCCTTTCAGTTGAAGTAAGATGCGCGCTATATTAAGATGGCTCCTTTGAGCTTTGAGTGTCCAGTTTGGTGTACCGCACACATACTATTGGGGATTGCCCAGTTCGAGGCTGGGAGGGTTATGGTGGATGTATATTGCTCATTTTCACATATCTCTGTCTCTGACGTCCCCGTTCATGTACCTGTCTCTAGACTCTACCTGGATGTACTCCTCCTTAGTGGGGAAGGGGTTGCCAGGCATGCCGGCGGGGTTCACCGTCATGCCCCCGGGAGCCGCCTGGCCAGTGCGAAACGGGTTGCCCGGCACCCCCGGGGCCATATTGTTTGTGTTGTATTGCGGGGCTGAGTTAGGTAACCTCGGGGGCAGAGGTCGCGGAGGCGGTCCGCTCGTCCCGTCCAGGTTGGTAGTATAGGGAGGCGGGCCGGAATCTATGGTAGCTCCGTAGCTGGGCGGTTTACCAGCATCATCATAAGCCTTCTTGTTGTAGTCGTCGGGGTCCGGTTTCCAGTCGTCGTCAGGTGTTGGGTCGGCCCATGGCTGTTTCTCCCCGGAGGCAAAGATCCCGTAAAAGATCACTCCCGAGAAGTGCACGAGACTTGCGATGAGGAACACACGCTCCCATTCACCAACAGTCTGAAAAGACAACACAATCCTTATCACACATTTAAGACAATTTGGTTGGGACTGCGATCGTTGTTACATTGTCTTATTCAGCATCGCCTTTAATCCACATATTTAAGAATAAATATAAACAAAAATAAAGAACAAAAATAAATTCATGGCACCAAAGTATTAAGATTATATATAGAGTAAGAGTCATTCTCGGCCCGATCTCTCCTCTGTCCATCAGATGTTCTGATAATTGGGATATTTTCACACATACTAGGAAGCGCTCATATTATGAGAACACAAGAGATAACAAGAGCATTTCTTCAAAGATCCATTCACGGTGCTCTACTTCGTATTGCAAAATATTAACCTCTACTTCGTATTGCAAAATATTAACCTCATGTATTAAAACAATTATTACATGAGGTTAATATTTTTGCAAGCCCTATTTTTTAATATCCAAAATATTAATTATAATTTCTATATAATTTCAGATGATAAAATAACTTGCATATCCAGTGTTCCAAATCAGCCTTTGTTAATATTAACTGAATTAATAAAAAAAAAACAATCAAAACAATGATAACAATGATAAAAAGATGAGAGTTGAATTTCAATAAAAGGTCTTTTTATTGATAGTTTTTGTCTCGGGTACTGTGACCAGTATCGTAATTCTGTCCCTAAAAAGTTGTCTGCTAAAAACAAATACCTTTTGCTTTTTTGTTTTGCTTTCGGTATTTGAAAGACATATCATAGTAGAAAAAATCCACGTCATGATATATGATATACATATACCTCTCAGATTTATTTATAGATTATACTACGTCAGCAATCATAGGCCTACCGTGCATACCATAAAAGAGACATGATTTGTTTTATTTTCACATGACAAGGATGAAGTGGTGATTCCTGTCAGTGGGCCAAGAAATGTATTAGGTGTGCGTCAGGGTGGCCATTTTCTTTCAGTTTATGAATAATTCAGAGGTCTAGAGATGCGCTAGCTTGGAACTAAAAGTGAAGGTCCACCCGGGAGAATTGGGCCATTTGTTGTAAACAATACAATGCAGGAGAGTATAGCTCTGGGGAACATATTGGCGCTTGTAGACTGGCTTCACCTGTGCTTTCTTCACATAATTCCCCATTTCCTTTTGGCCTGGAGCCTTATCACTAGGATAAATGAAGGTACTATATCATGAGTTGTTATCACTGGGGTCTATTTGCTTTCTCTTCATGCCTATCAATATTCTGTACTTACAGATTGGAATTTTTAGTTTTCAGTAATACTAACTAAATATTGAGTGTATATGATTTGCTTGAGTCCACATACACATAAATTCACTTTTCATAACTCGCACTATAAAATGGGGTGTTATTACAACATGTTTCATCCTATTTCCTACAGGCCTTCATATCACTAATCTTTGTTAAACAAGCATGAGGGTTATCATTTGGTTACATGTTGCTAGCCTTCATATCACTAATCTTTGTCAAACGAGCATGAGGGTTATCATTTGAATACATGTTGCTAGCCTTCATATCACTAATCTTTGTCAAACAAGCATGAGGGTTATCATTTGAATACATGTTGCAAGCCTTACCAAGCATATCTACGTGTGAACATCATGATATATTGAATGTTCTATAGTCATGAGGGTTACCATTTAGGTACAAGATGCAAGCCCTATCCATTGTCCTACAGTCATGGAGGTTATCACTTGGGTACATGTTGCAAGCCCTATCCATTGTCCTACAGTCATGGAGGTTATCACTTGGGCACATGTTGCAAGCCCTATCCATTGTCCTACAGTCATGGAGGTTATCACTTGGGTACATGTTGCAAGCCCTATCCATTGTCCTACAGTCATGGAGGTTATCGTTTAGTTACATGTTGTAACCATCCGTTTCCCTCTCCAGTGTTCTACAGTCTTAGGATCACCACTTGGGTACATTCTGCTCCCATTCATATCACCCTGAATAGTTTTCCAGTTCTGAGATCATCACTAGGGTGGTGCGTTGTATCACTTTCATTGAAATGCTTTTCAATTATGTACATGATCTACAGAACTGGACCATCATCAATGGTGTAAAAGTGTACCATAAAGAATGAAATATATTTACACACACACACACACACACTCACATACACACACACGCACAGAAACATTTACCATTTAGTTTACACAGCGATTGCGATGGTTTCCATTGAATTATTGCTATGAATATAATGTTAAGATATCTTACCCCATTCTTTGTGAGCATTTCAGTGACAATAGGACAGAACATTCCAGCCAAGGTGCCGACTCCATTTGACATGCCCATTAGGATACTGGCATAGCGGGGCGCTATATCCAGGTGATTCACGTTGAAACCTGAAAGTTATCACGTCAGACAGATAACAACGCGTGCATTTTTAAATATGTATGGGAAAATACTGATTATGTTAAGCCCAACATTTGTCATTTATATGATAATACAATATAATAATATACAATAATGACATCTGCAGACAATAACTACACTGTCTGAACACAAATAAGTTTTGAATTACCAGGAAGCCCTCGCTTCAGGCAAGCCGGTGAGCGCCACCTGCTGAGTGGAGAAAGCTCAAGGCCCATACCATCTCAGGTGGCCTGAGTGGCACGTGACCAGTGGCTCCCTCTACCCACTGACAGGACTTAAACAGAGTTGTTTTATATATATATATATATAAATATATATATATATATATATATAAATATATATATAAATATATATATATATATATATATATATATATATATATATATATATATATATATATATATATATATATATATATATATATATATATATATATATATATAAATTATGATCAACTTTGAAACATACTTTGCATGCTTGTAATTAGTTAGAACGTCATAATCAGATTGTTTAAATGACTAGCTATGGCAAAATAAAGGAGAAAGAATTTAATCAATAGCCCAAGTATAATCTTGACATATGCTTTGGGCCTAATGACTATTTTGACTTAACTTCACTGCCCTTTTCATAGAAAGAACCATAGGGGAATGGAACAGTCAATAGGTTTGCATAATATGATTAATTAAATTACTCTTGTGAGCTTGGGTGAAAAAAAGCTTTACCCTACCAGATACAAAGATAACTTTTATCAATTTTGAATATTTCCCCATAAAACATTTTACCCGGAAACGCATATCCCTGTTGTGCTGCCTGTAGTATTACTGAGAATTGTATCCTCACAGAGAAAGGATTACCACACTCTTTCAATGAGCCGCTCACATCACAGAGAAGTTTCATTTAGGAGAAGTTTATTGCTTGTCGATAGCAAACAATGGACTGATCTTGTTTGATTGAAAAATCTCAATGGTGCCACTCTGTGAAATGTCTGCCCATCATTCGACAAATTTACAAAGCGTTTAATGTAACAAGTAAGGAAGCACAAAAATGGGCTCTTTCCACAAAACAAAATTTAAGTTGGTTATCAATATGTTATCAAAAAATCCTAAAATGATCAGCTGTTTTAATTTTAGAGGTATAATTTAATTTGATTTTTTTTTACGACAACGGAATGGTTTCTGGCAGACAAAGTTCCAGCGTATGCAATATGGTTTATGGACAAAAAGGCCTAGGGGTCTGTGTGAGGATCTAAGAATGAATGCACAGTAGCAGTGGGAGGCGGGACTGGCACAGAGGGAAATCAGGATAAAACACCCCCAGTTGTACCCGGATTATGGCAGCGTGCTGAGGACTTTTTGATTCTGTGTGAGGAGACACATAACGTATTCATCCGCGCACAAGCTTCTACAAAGCCTAATGCTCATATCTCTTCTATAAAGCAGTAGGTCACAACATTTGGGAGGCAATAAGATCAAACATCACGCCAATGCACCCACCCAGACAAGAAACCGCCATGGCGGATTGATACAGTGCACATGTTCAGTAGTCTTTTGGCCACAAATATAAAACTAAATAAAATACATAAAAAATGAAGCAGTGTAAAATGTATTAAATCTAATTAAATGTAGCAATAGGATTGAATATATAAAGATATAATTGTTACCTGAGATTGCGAATCCGCTGACACCTACTGCAATAGTGAGACACGTGATTGCTGTAGCTGTGTTCCTCGTGTACCCAACACCCAGCAGGAAAGCCGCTTCCAAACCAAAGCCTGAAATAACCAACCTAATCAAGAATTTCAACTTCTATCTTTTTTATGTTTTCTTTTTCAAACACTCAATGATGTAAAAATAATGTGCTCAATATTGAAGCTGACTTCATCACCCTCATATCACTTCATGTCAGAAGTCTCTAACTGAAGCTTTATCTTGATCAGTAGAAAATAAATCACATTTTCCATTGTATTTTCAAAAAGGCATTCCAAAATTTGATAAAAAAATCTGACCCTCATGGATAATATATAGAATTCTGGTAATACTGCAACTGAACTATGAATATATAAGGATTCTAATCAGTAGTTTCAGAGGAGAAGATCGAATTTGACGGACAGACAGAAAGATAGAAAATCCCACTCACTGCAATAGTCCAATTTGCTAAATCATGTTTTCTTCCCCTGAACACATAATTTAAACCCCAAAGCATATGAATGCATCAATCGCTAATAATATTTTTGTAGAAAAGTATACATATCCACTGTCTCAAAGCTTTCTCTGACAGACAGCTACGTGAAACCGTTGACCTAATTTAATGATGTCATTTCCGTCATGGGGTATGGACGATAAGCCATGATCCCCACAACTGGACACCAGGTGTCATTTCCATATTTTCAATAAAAGTAGTCTGCTCATCGATAATTATACGGGCTATATCAGCGTCTCCTGTTGGGATAAGAAAGGTTTAATTGAATCTGGGTGGTAATGAAGCACTTCCGGTTCGATTATGGTCGCCATATTGGAGCATTAGAGTAAATATGGCGGGCGATTCAGAAGGGCATCTCTCAACATGACGCAGCCATTACCACGGCTCATGCTCCGACTCGTGGGTCTGTTTATCTGGGCGGGAGTGGCTATGATGGCAGGAAGGATTAATTTCCTGCTCTGATAGAAAACCTTCATGCTCCATGCTGAACTATATGCGTGAGACGACCACCAAAAATTATCAAATGAGATTGCTAAGTGTGCCGTGGTAGAGGTCCAATGTTAAAGGTCCTTTGTTAGTATTAAGGATGTGTTATGTGAAGGATTATCATTCTCTGATATCCGGGAATCCAAGGATCTTGCTAGTAAGACAAGAAATCCTTTCACTATCCTCTGATTCAGTCCATATACTTTGAATCCTTTGTCAGTGCTCAATAAGTGTCGATTTAAAAAAAAAACTCGCACAGGATTGCAAAATATGGCAGATTTTTAAAAGTGTTTACAGGATTCACTCTCTTATAAAACAGACATGATCTTTCCTCCACTGTGATAATTACGGTGAATCTGAAAAGCTAAGATAATGCCGAAATTGTGTGATCAATGGTTGAAAGCTGAAATCACAACATCTTTTAAGACTGTTTTCTAATAAATCTGACTGGCAGAAACATTTTGTTAAATCTTCAAGTGATAATAAAAACATTTGACATGAGTCGATCTTATTATTATAACTCAATTTCACATAGAATTATGTGGGAGTAGCAATTGGTCCTATTTATCATCACATGTGCAATCTTTATGCGCTCTCATCAATATATTGTGTCTGTCTGTAATTAGTCTGTAATAGTATATTGAAGAATACTGCTCATAAATAAACACTGTATTTACGAGAAATTGGAATATACAATGTACAGGTAATTGATAGCATGGCACTGTACTCAGGTCATTGTGGTTCTCATTTTGTCTTATAATAGCAATGTATCTTATCAAAGTGCAACAGTTCAGTGTGCAGGTTAAGTTCAGATACACTACACAGAATTATTCTTGCTTCTTTCCAAGAATATACAAATGAAGCTCAGGTGTCAATGCAGTCCTTTGACATACATCATGCGTCTTTCAGGACATATTGATAATGCCAAGAACTCAGTGTACGATGACACTTTAGGTAACCCTTTTGAACATGTTTATACTGTTTCCACATACACTACAGTTATTCATAACAGTTATTTTTATCTGTAAAACTGTTTATCAGAAATAAGATAAATATTCAAAAGCTATAGTCCTTCGGTACCTCAATTTCATTCAAAGTGTGAAAGTGTGAACAATTTTCTGGAGGGAACTTTCACTACACACAGATGAAGGATATGTCAAGGCCAGTTCAAGGTTATTACTGATTGACTGTGCAGACGCATGCCACCGACGGATAACGGGATATTTTGTATATGTGAACCATGTATCCTGCCAACTCATAAATGAAATAGAACATGCTTTATATGGAGGCTGTTCATTTGCAAAAATATGTGCAAAAATAGACTCCTGTGTGTGATGAAATTATATTGAGTGAATTTTTGATGATTTTGCACAGGGACATTTAGGGCTGTATGATGATTAGTGATGCTTGGAACATTAGATATTACAGCCCAGTCATTCATTCTAATAAAGTGCAATGGTGTTTGATATTGGCAATGGGTTGGTGGCGTGCCACAAGGTTCTCTGCCCCGCTTATGGATGCCAATGTCAGAATTGCAATCAGCTGACAGCCAAACCCCATCGTTCTCATACATGACCAGAACATTGGATCAATCAACCATTTCAGTGTGACATCTTATAATCATAGCTAAGCGGCTCTACCCCTAAACAGTTCACAGCCATTCTTATGGATATTACAAATACATTCTGTATAAATAACTATTTCCTTATAATCTTCATACGCGCTCTTTAGACCATAATGTAAAAACGTTAATCCTATTTTAGGTGCAGAATGATATGTTTTTCTATTCTGATTATTTTTTGTGTGGATTGTTTATTCAGTGTACTTAATTCAATGTACATTATTTATCTCTTCTATAAATTTCATCTTCACATTTAATAACAATACACAAAGATTACATTTGAAACATTATCACATCCGCAAATTAAAATGGGATTATGCTTTTCTCAAAGTCTGTGAATGCCCCCAAGGAGAAATGTTAACTACACAAACAAAATGTTAATTTAACATCAAGATGTTACTTGGCTTGTGATTAGTTTTAATAGCGTATCATACATTAATTATAAGCGTATCAGAATATTTTTCCCGCACAAATACCATTCACCAGGTGTCAGTATTTTACTAGAACAATACTTTATAGTCTTCGCCCTCATTTCCTTTCATGTTATTATCTTAAATATTTCATTGAGTCCTTAGACTGGTTAGTACCCCACTGGTAATAATATGATTACTATATGAACATAATTACCATTTACTGCAATATTCTACATAATAAATATGAATGCTATTTAGTAATATCACTTGCCAATAGAACAGGACTAATACACACATTATGATACAATATTAAGCTTTTCTTGTGTATGTCTTTCATCTAATTTGTTACTAATGAAAAGCATATACCATCAACTATGTTGTTGCAATTGATGTTTCAAATTCACAGGTTCAACTAATTCTGTAGCTTTCAATTGAAATAAGGCAGTGTTATGAATTAAGAGAATATGCTTCTTGTTGATGAAACGTCTCGGAATTAGAGATTTACTAGGAGTGGAACTATTATGAGAAAGTCTGCAGAAATCTTAATGAGATTTAATAATTTCAAGCGAGTTTAGAATAGGGTTTCTTTAGAATCCTACCTCCACAATTGAAGACTTTTCTGACGGCAGTTGTGGTAAGAATGTTATTTGTCCGCAAGAAATCAGCTAAGTGTCCTCCAATGGGCACCACCATGGTCATGAGTAGATGCGGCAATGCTGATAACACACCACTCTGAAATAAGAATAGCACAACACTTCATAGCAATGATTATCCAAATTCTAGTCACTATTAGTGCAGCTGCTCAACCAAGGGGAAAAGATATAACTTTTTTTTGAGATTAATAGAATATATCATATATATTGATTGAGGATTCGTTTTAGAAACACGATATATCCCCTTTGGTTTGTTTGGATTCTGGTGTGGATATACTTTAAGACCACGTTTGTCAACTGACAAGGGTTCTGTTGTTAATAATTGAATTATAAATAAGAAAAATATTCCTGCAGAAAGGTATGAACCAATTTGGTGAAGGATAATAGGCCTTGGCAATTAAAACAACATTTAATTATGAAAGCTGAACAAAAATAATTGTTTTGGTTATTCATATTTGGCTAGAAACGTCATGTATATTCAGGGCTTATGTTGTAACAGTATAATATACAGGCGTGTCTTTCAGCTCTTATGCCTTTTAAATCAGTATTTAGTCAGCAGCTGCAGTTAGTCCATGACTTGCAATGAACGCTTTTTGTCAATGGTATCCAATAGGCATGTTGATAAACCTCAAATGAAGTACATCAACTCATTACACAGACCCTAAGGCTAAGGAGTCATTTGGTTTGCAAATAGATCACAAAAGCTTGATGGGAAGTCATTGTGGTCACGTGACACGGTGGCCATGTTTTCTTTGTGAGCCATGGCTTTCACCTGGCCTCGTTATCAACCTTCGAGACTCACTGCAAGGTAAAAGTCATAGTGAGGCCGCCTAAACCGGACGTCAGACCGCAGGCCAGGAAATATGTAGATGTAAAATTTCAGGGATGAAAAAGAGTAATGAGACACTCCTCTCCATGTAGATGCTGATTAGAAAATGGACCATTGCAAAGGAAAATCATGTTTTTGCCATAATAATCATATTAAAATAAACCAAAAATTAAATGTGTAAAAATATTATTATCATTATACATGGCTTTCAATTGGATAAGCCATTAAATAGCAGATTAAACCCTCTCTTGACTCGGAAGTGTTTACTCTTGCAATCACATACAGGTCATATGACCCTCGTATGTACAATGGTCACGCGAGATTTGCCAAATGGCGCCTATTGGATCTTGCAAATTACATGAGACAGACGGACGACTGTGACCGTGGCTCAAGTGGGAATTAGCCATTCCAAAGATTACCGTGTGCCTCACTTTGTTGGAGCTCTCATTTTGACCTTCATCGAATTACAAAACATGGCGTATCTTATTTCAAATATACTTTCTGCATTGCACACTGTCATGACGCAGCCACTAGTATGAGTGGATCTGTAGGGGACCTGTGTGATGTTGTGTCCGTTGTCCTACTTGAGAGAAAATAATTAAAACAGGGCGTTGTGTATGTCTGTATTAGGACTCTCTTTGATGATCTTTCTTGAATGTTTGTCAACATATACTAAAGATTCTAATATGCCTTTGATAATTCTCTGAGGACAAAATGGGTCATTAGTTAGACTCATTCAATGTTTGTGAAAAGGGGGATTTATTTATTTATAACATATGTTTTTACATTTTGTAAAAAAATATGCATAGCATATTTATATTAATGCCATTACCTTTGAGATGTCAAATTTGAAGGCGTCGCTGAAATATTTGGGTTGAGTTATGATTAGGAGATAAAAACTCCAACTTCTACAGAAGTTGGCTACAATGATGGCATACACCGGAAGTGACGTTAAGAAGCATAGCCAAGGCGTTTTCAATTCCTGAAATTTGAAAAATGGTTATTGACAAATAATTGACAAATATACTGACTGTTTATTTTGGGAGATACAATTTAAATTGCTGTTAACTTTCCGTTCATCATATTAGATGTGAGAACGTAATTTAAATAATTCAAATAAAAGAAACCGTACTTAATTAAATGTTAGTGGGACAAGACAAGTTAAAAATCGCAAATGTAAAGTGTGACAGTGCAGTACATGATCGTAAAAGATAAATAGAATTGTACCTTATTAGATACTAGAGATGTATTTTCTTTTAGTTTTGTTTCAATATAGATCCTTTCCTCTTCTGTAATTGTTGGACACTTGTTTGGACTTGGATAGGACATAAAGTGCCAAACTATATACCATATGAGACCAAACACGCCTGAAACCAACCGAAAATATCCCCAAGATTACACGTAATATCTATTACAGCACTGATATAATGATTGTCTCACCTCTCCTACAACTACAATATACCATGTCGTGTGCTATATTCAAAATCTTTGTAGCAAACTTTTGACCCGGGAATGACAAAATTGAGTAAGGTTATAGATTCTTTAAGGACTGCAAGAATTGCATTGGTTCTGAACACTTGCATTTATTTCTGACTTGTTTTCTGAAAAGGTTATAATTCCAATCCATCATAATTACTATGTTAAGTAATCATGTTATTATCCATGGATATAAATAAACGCTAAATGCCTTTTTGCGTCATAGGTATGATTGATATATACACAATCTAATTAACCCCTAATTTTTAAGGTCAATCTTATTTATAAGGTCAATCTAATTCTTGTTTTAAATTATTTCACATCAATAATGGATACAATTCTCAATGCGTTAAACATATCAAATACTTACCATAGAAGTAGAAGCAAGCTTGCCAACCAAGATACTGTGTTAGTATCCCGGAAAGGGGCATGCCTACCACTGCGCCTGCGTAGGAACCTGCAAACCAGTACCATGCCATTACAGGATATACTCCATAAACGAATGTTCCATTACTTATACAAATGATGGACCTTCAATACTGTTCGACTGGTAGGGAACCAGTTAACTACATCAGACTTGTAACCCATGATGAACTTTTGTAAAGCAATAGCAAATAATATATATATATATATATATATATATATATATATATATATATATATATATATATATATATATATATATATATATATATATTCTACATAAATAGAATTAGAAAGAAAACGTGCATTTTGTAAATATTTTAATTTCTCCAATTGGTGTATGTAATGGCGACTACACAACCTTTCATATAATATGTAGGCCAGTGCGCATGTCACCACCCACTTATGGCTGATAATATCATAGACGTGTTTAATTGCGTTAAATTAAGTTTTTCGTGGTGTGTTCTGTACATGTTACTATTTATAGATGTTTTCTTACAGACGCTTTCTACAATTCCATGTTTTAATCATAATCAATCACTCTGATATCAAAACGAATGCATCTATTACCACCAACATTGTGATCGTCATTCCAATCACATGAATTACCACATATAACAATATTATGCTGGACAGATTCAGTGCAATGACAACGGGCCATTGTGGTCCACTTTTTAATTATGTTAAATAAATCACGCACACTGTCCATGACATATGATTTAAGTTAAGTTGGAAGAAAACTTTTTCTTATAAGTTCATGTCGTTAAATCTACTTTGGATATGTGGTTTGCGAATAACGTGTAGAGCTACATTAAAAGAACCTTTTATCTTCGAAAAAAGATCTGTTTCTCAAAGTAAGCTGTTTTAATATCATTTCTCCCACTGTTTATGTAATTCAATAATACAAGTAGAAATACATTACACAGGAGGCTTTATGAACGTCATCACGTAATATTCAGTAAGATACATCTGTTTAAACATTTGCTAAAATATTTCATTTCATTTTATTGTAGGATAATTTATCATATATTTTATGATCTTCAAGGATATAAATGATGTTAAAAAACATATTGTTACGAAAGTTATAATCTCTCACTGCATGAATATCAATCACACGCATTCCACATGAGTAGTAGTATTTGAAGATTTGAGAAAATGCTACAATTGACAGGAAAGGGATAGCTAACCACTGGCCTACTCAACTTGCAAACATGACGGGCACTCATGGCCATACGACCATTATTATGCCTTGTATAAGCAAACAATTTTCTATTTATAGGCCTCTTCACCTCCTACTGCAACTAATATAGCCTCACAGGTTCTGAGACTGGGCCAGGTAAATTTTGTTTTGTACAAACCCAATTTGGGCGCGGCCTTTTTCAAGATAATGAGAGGAGAAAGGGCAGAAAATTAGATCAACCAATGCCCTGTGAGGGGATTAGTTCTGTGCGGGACTGCTCCAGGAACGAGCGGTGTCATGGCAACCGAAATGACTGCTTCCAGAATGCACCGTGGACGATGAATGAGCTCTCAAATTAGATGATTAAATGTAACTTATTTTGAAATGAAGCTTTAGGAATTTATGCTGTGCATTGTTGAAGCGCGTCTAGCTCCAACAACATGACTCAATTTGTTGGAGTTGGCCATGTCTTGTTTCCTTTGAGAAATTGAATAAGGCATAAAGACAAAGTGTGTGGAGGCAGTCTGTTGTGAGGCTTTCGGTCTGGCCAGGCCACCAATACAACAGTCCTCTCCTCGTTCTCGTCTTTCATGACTTCTCCAGTCACTGCTTTCATTTTCTCCTTTCAAAACAGATTACTTCAATCTGGCCACTGAGGCAGCCTCGTAATATTTTCACGATAATTGAATACCCACAAGAGTGATGTGGGAAGAGGCGATCACTGCAAATGGAGTAAAGAGGATTGCGTAGGACTATGTGGCCCATATAGGCATACTCAGGTAGATGGGATGCATATCACGAGTCTAAAATCCCACTGCTCATATTCTTCAAGGGTATTTATTAACCAGGAATATTTTTTTATGAATTCATCATTCAAACAGCCCCTATGAATTTATCAGGAGAATATATTTCAGACATCATATAACAGATAGAAAAGAAATGTAAGATATAAACAGCATTTAGCTGGTAGTATAGTCTTGATATATTGGAGGGCTTCGATGCGACTATATGATTCCAGTGAATTATGGAAACAATAGTTTACTTTACATATTGCAAAAAAATTATTTCTTATTTTATTATTCTTATTCTTGTATGTATTGTGTCTACATACCTGTCCAAATACACACACACGTACACACACACACACACACATTCCCCAGGTACACACACTGATTTCACAAAGTCTTCAAGTTTTGGTATGAGTTAATTTAGATAACTACATTGCCACATTTTTGTTTCAAACCAAGCTTCACTGAAGCTTCAGGCTGCATAACCCTTGTGACTGGGGCGATCTGCTCTTTACCATTTTGAACACACTGTCACAACGATTTACCTACTCTACCGTCTCAGCTAGAGAGGTTATGCGGCCTAAGGGCTTCACATAATGCAGCATAAATGCATTAATGTTAGCACTCCACATTTCGCCTTTTGTTAAAACAAAATATATAAACCAACTCAAATATCTGAGTCGCACTTATATATTAGAATACTTAGAAGTATGCACCAATATCAGGATTATTTCTTGGTCATATGCAATGACACCATATGCTCACAAGTAAGAAGCACATAAATATTGCAAAAATGCCTCAGATATCCCTCTATATATAAATAGGAATAAATACTTACCAAAGGGACTAGATTTTTCAAACTGTGATAGGAAGCATACCATTTATATACAGTAAAGGGCCCTATATTTGCAAATCCCATAAATTCAAATACAATCATCACAGCACCACAAGCGTGACACTTTGAGGAATAATATAAGAAAATAGAAGTCTGAAGAAAGCACCATATTCATTCAAGTGTTAAGAAGAATTGTATCATTCATCCATTTATTGAAATATAACTACAAAGGATCCCACTAGATGGCGGTGATTATTGTGATGCCATCTGGTGTCAACTAACGAGAAAATGGTAAACGTTTTTTTATCAAGGCGAGATTACCTTCTTCATTTGATTTTTTTATTTACCATCTGGTGGTTTACTATATATTTCACTTGAATGAATCTTTGGCGTTTCACTTCAGAGAGCAAGAGAGAAATGAGGGATTGCGCAGACAGGCTATATACTGGTAGGTGTATAGGTATGAAGCTTACCACAGAATGCTATGTACCAGCGATGATACGTTAACATATCAATCAGAACATGTTCCCTGCTCACTGTACTCATAAATAGAGAAATATACTCTTCACACACGCAATATGCAATTCTTTGGTCAAGCCATTATAAATGCCACCCTCCTTTCATCCAGAAACTCCTTAGCTGTTTTATATTTTTACCTGGTAGTTTACGTTCGTAGCATTATTGGCAACCAATGAATGACACCTGAGTGTTTGTGACATCCCTGACAACCAGCGAATGACACCTGAGTGTTTGTGACATCCCTGACAACCAGCGAATGACACCTGAGTGTTTGTGACATTCCTGACAACCAGCGAATGACACCTGAGTGTTTGTGACATCCCTGACAGCCAGCAAATGACACCTTAGTGTTTGTGAGGGAACATGTTCCTGGGATATGTAACTTACCACAGAAGGATATAGTGGCTAGCCTGGATCGTTCTAATGGTGGTGCCCAATGTCTCCATATGCCATGACATGCTGGATAGGTCACACCCTGCAACACAATAAACAAAGCCTCCTATATATAATGAGGACGTTGATAATGGTAATTAATTGGTTGAGCCATTTCTTGTTTTAAATCAACAGACAAATGCAAATATCTGTTTATCACCAAATGAATAAGCATATCATACAAATGACCCTTTAAGACTAAAGACTTTGAAACTGCTATATGGTATTGTTTGACACATGTGGTCGAATCTCATGACTTTAGTCTTAAATATTCCATTATGATATTGGATAAGGTCTCAAGAGTGTAATGATGTAGGTAATCTTGGGGAGGTTGGGGGATCATCTACGCATTACATATAACATAACACCTCATTGTTGTCTGGCTAGAAGGTTGCAAAAAGTGATGGATATCCGGTGCATGTATCATATGCAGATGGAATGCGCAACAAGAATTAGATAACGAAATTGAGATAAATTTCGTGTATGCTTGCCTCTTTGGCAAACAAACATGAAACATTACACTTCCCGAAAAAAAAACAAAAAAAACAATCATTGACAGAGAAAGGTTTATAAAAAAGATCAATTCCTGAACCATCATCGGCTGGTCAATAAATCATGAAGCAATACCATTTGATTTATCCATAGATCAGCTTTGCGTAATACTCTTGGTTTTATGTTGGACAGCTAATTCCCAGTATCAATGACAAAAGAGCAATAAAGTTTTCTTCTTCCATAGGTCAAAATATCATTTTGAATTATATGTATATAACATCCATATAGGTCTTATTTCTGGTGTAGATTCTCATAAAGTGAAACACATAGCTTACAATAAAAATATATCTTTCATATGAGAGTAGCGCATTCTTTTTAAGTATAAAGCTCATTACCGTTAGAAAAATGTGGACTGATTTAATGGTTGAAAATATCCATCTTTTTATCACTCCCTCCCCTTTCGTTCCATTTACTCTCGGACGCCTGGGGTTTTTGTGCTAAGGTTTTTCATGGCATTATATAAAAATGCTGCAGAGGAGGTCTTTTGAACGCTTAAAAGCTGTTAGTGGTGTGTCTGTGTGGGTTTTCTATGCGCTGGTAGCGCCAGAATGAAGATAAAGAGATATTAGAGTGATGTGGCCAGAATATGGTATCAAGCCAACAGCCTACTCCAAGGCCAATGGGTCAACATGCCAGCCTAGTATAATAGAGTACATTACATGAGAAAATTTATGCACAGTTTTTGGCAAAATACTACTATATTTTTCAGCAAATTATTTTAATACATAGAGGGGGTCTCCATCTAATGGATCTGATAGGTAAAATGACAAATGACAAAAATGTAATAATTTAGAGTGAATAATAAATATACTCAGATATATATAGCAATGAATGATTCATATGTGTGTTGTGAACTAAAATGAGAACCTAATCTAATAGACGGAATCAGAGATTGTCAGACGTCCAACTCCTCTTCCACTCTGGCACAAAAAACGTACGCTTTCAAAAAGGAACACGGACACACGAGGACACGGATCACGTACAAGGCACACGAAGGAAACTAACTGTCAACTATTTGTCATGGAATCCCATTCAATTTGAAAAGAGACAAATAGTCTTTATCATCTCATCGCACCATTGTTGTAGTATTTACCCGAAGTTTACTGTACAATTTGGTAAAAAGCATCGTACAATATAATTCATAGCGATATAAACAATTTTGCATTTTATCACTTCTTTCCTCAAATATTCTCCCAAAATAGCCCAATATTACTTTATAGATTTGCATTATCCATATATTGGGGAAAACAAGCATAAACAAAGCCAGATCACGCAAATGCGACAGACATAAATTACCGAAACTGGAATAAATACCGGAAGTTATTGAAACCGGAAATATTTTTTTCGAATGGCAATGAATTGTTGTATATTTGCCGGTGGAATGTCTTTTTTGTTTCATAATTTATATTATTGAAAGTAATACTAGCATAGATATAGCCTACAGATAATAAAAGGAAGGTGTGACCATTATTAAATTTTGAATAGAAATATACAGTATGCTGCGAACAAAATATGAAGAAAAATGTTAATATAGTCACAAATAGGAATGTCTGTACAATGCCAATTGCAGGTTAAGCGGGAAAGAGTTTTAAAAACCTAAGAATATATTCTTACTATCTAAACCCAATTTCTGTTTTTACCTGCTACTTCGTCAAAAGAGGTCTATAGAGGGTATACATATATAGAATGTTTGGATTTGGAATTATTCTAATTTAATGAGACTGAGAAATCCTTTGTGTTCCAAATAAATTAGTATTGAAATATTTTTATTGTAATTTCTCTAATAAAGGAACTAATACCAAACCAGTTGTGAAATATAAAGTATGTGGTCTTGTGAAAGTACCTTAAAATATTGCCCAATAGAGTCCAATCCGTGGAAATATATTCTGATATCATATTTTAGTCATTGTTGCTGATGGCATAACATCATCAGATAGAATTATCAGGTTATTGTATATGATGCATTAAATATAAACAATATATACCAGTGCTGCATAGAGTTTTCCCTTGAGTTTATGTTAACCAATGCTATACTTAGATACATAACCTCACCTCTTACCTGCCAAGTGTATATAGGTACGTAGACACATTATGAGTTCACTGCCCTTGTAACTTTCGATTTATAGCACTGAATTTAATGGCCAAATGCAGACATTGGTGGCTGGGCGCATTATGTCCACAACAGATACTCTTGGCTTTTGTTTGATGCGGCCAATTTAATTTATAGGATCGTGATCTCTCCACACAAAAATATAAATACGAGAGGATCCCCAGGGCAATATAACAGGCATACAGTCACATGCTATGAGGTACGAGGCTATTTGGTTCAATAGATTAATAATCCTGCGAATGACTCAATCATCCCTCCATTATTATCAATATAAATAATATATAAATCTATTTCTAGGTGGACGTTTATATATCCACATGTATTCAGGTTTTATATTATTCAGTGTAATAGAGTATACTGACCTCTACGAGACCTTGTAGTATTCTCACAAGCATTACCATCACAAAATGAATCTTACAAGCTCCTGGTATAAAGAGGTTCAAGAAAGCTGATATGGCTATAGCCCCTCCAAATATCCTGAAACATGAAAACATGTTTAGTAAGAATAGTGAAAGATGAATTGCACTCAAACATAAAATTATATTTCGTTTTAATCTCGAATATTTATGAGTGACAGACTCATAATATAGCTTTAGGTTACATAACAGAGAGGGCAATTTTGTAATATAACTTATATTTATATTCTGCATATCCATCATGTATATTGAAACTGGTGGAGGGTTCCTGGATCCTTATTGTGAGCGTTTATAATTAGTTAAAGTTATATAATGAGTTGGCCTTTGGTACATTATACCAAATCTGTTACAGAGAATAGCTTTGGCTTTAGGCCAGATGTCTGGGGCCCAGATAAGGAAGTACGGCGTCCCGGCCTTGCTGCAAGCATCTATAGCAAAAGGGGCGTCGGGCAAATATTGCGGCCGACAGCACCTTCCGCGCAACATCCGGGATCTGTATTTGCCCGTCGCGGCAGTAGATGCTTCGCGGAGGAAGATGAGGAAATTAATAAAATGAATGCATCCTTCCTAAAGGGAGGTCATGGTCGGCCAATCTGGTCCACGTGAAGATGCATAAGAAAGCAGCGGCCTTAAGCTGCAATAAGGACCAAAGAGCCCTCAGCCAAATGAACACTCTAATTAATATCTGTACTTGATTGAAATCATGAATGGGAATATGGCGCGATAAATCAAGAGGGCATTGTCAACAGCACAGCTGTCACTGTGCAGGTATTTTGCCAAGAAAACTAATTTCACTGCTCAGATATTAGCCAAATTTTCATCAAGGCAAAAGGTCACAAAGCAGGCGATATTCACGTAATATTTCCAAGAGATGTAATTAGATTCTTGAGGTCCAGTGTGGCACAAGTTATGAATTTGGTGATGAGGCATGGAATAATTGCAGGAATTACAACGCACCTTATAAACTGGCAAACGGAACGATTGTCACCCCTTTCCACCGTGTCCAACCTTTTGAAATTTCTTCATATTATGGAGTCATATCAGTAATATCGATAGGTCTTGAGACGTAGGGTTCGCCGGATAAGATATGATCATTCAAAGTCTATCTTACATATATTTTCTTATTCTTTTTCTATTTCTATACCTGATGGCAGAGAAACTGTTACTACTATGTTTCGGACGATGAATGTATACCGAATCAACTCAGCATACATTCATTTATAGCAATTTATGTGATCAATATAATTTCACTCATTTATATTTGAATGATAGGTTAGCTTCAGGCAATTATATCAAAGTTTGAATCTGGTGATGAGAATATCATGAATATTTGACATTAATTTTTGTTTTGCATTTCATGTGAGTAGAGATGTAAAGTGCGAAACACCTGCTCACACAAGACGAGGTTGACTGTCATCAACAATGTAATAAATCATTTTACACTGCAATTTTTCAGTATACTTCAAGTGATAGAATTTACCAAATGGTAGACCCATGCTCTCTCATGAGAATGTGGTACGCAAAATATCATCAACAAATTGCAAAAGCATGAAAACAAGAGACATGTAAATGGAAAGAGCACGAAAACATGGCCAGCTGTCTCCAGGGGGGGAACGGGGGAGCCATGGAGGTCTGGTACCAAGTGACTGGTGGACTGGTACCACGTGAAGCATTAGGGCAGTGCACTATAGAATATAACTATAGAATATTCCTATAATATGTATTCCCATCCCAGGCTACATCAAGAAATGGCTGCATTTACTCTCGCTGATAGATGCGGCCACCACTCTTTCACATTTTAAATGTTATTGCGTGGCAATAGCTGTTTATAACTAGCTGTTTATATGCGTAACTGTATTTATGCTGTAAAATTACAGCATAGCATAAGTTCCTGGCACCACGGATACCTCTTGCAAAAGGTGGAAGTTCAAATTGCGTTACTGGCAGGATGAACTTTTGTTGTATTAAGATTAATCTAAATTACTGTTTCTTCGAATATAACATTGTAGTTAAACAATTAACAAACGATATGAAGAAATAGCCCCAGAAAAATTTATTCCATATCGGAAAGGTTATCTTACTCTAAATATTCACTTGTGTAATAATAGAACAACAACTATTGCTGTATGTTTGACAGTATTGGATTGGTATCATATACAGTTCAAATATCTGTTATATGACAAACAATGTATATTGTTATTTTAGGTTCAGTAGAAATTGCAATAAAAATACAGTTGAAAGTTGCTGACATTCTAGAGTTACTTCTTACATTATAACCTACCTTCGCCTATTATCTCTCTGAGCTGTACAGCTTATACATCAATTTAAATTTATAATTACAAATTGCTGCTGAGGTCACATGTGGTTATTTTATCCAAGATGATTCTCTTATCCAGGCCAAGTGTATATGACAAATATTGAATATGATAAATAGTCTTTTGTGCATTCATTGAGCATAAATCATCTTACCATATTAGGCATATGCCACATACTCACCTATTAGCGGGATATCGACCAGCGAGATACCCGCCAGGTATCTGAGTGACTAGATATCCCCAAAAGAAGGAACTGTCCACCAGCCCTATCGTCCCCGGTGTCCAATCAAATTCTGGGGTCTGAAAGAATATAAATAGCATCATTTTACTCTTTGTTTTTATACTGATTAATGCGTATATACAACTCTTAGTTATCACATGTCTAATCCAGGCATTTCTATCAAATTGTCATGAACTAATTTGCATGTTTCAATATTGCAACCTTTACATCTAATTATTTGGTTTCATTATTTTGCATAACGTTATTTCTAGTCCTAATTGAATTAACATGGTGGCCTCTAGTTCATATAATTCTCAAAATAACTGTTATAAAGTGTACCTATGTTCTACCTATCACCTATTTAGAGTTTTTCAAACTTCCTTCGGAATTGAATCCAATCTAAACCATAGATGTACAATGGTTATAAATAAGATTTTCATTGGAAAATACACCTTCATAATACAGACATCCAAATGAGATACTTCTAAAACCTTTTGCAGAACAATGCGATAACGATAGGGACACATGTTACACAATCAGTATGTAAGTAACTCTATATAATGCAATGAAAAATGATCGCAGCCTTTACTTCTATATTCATAAATTATTGATTGATTGATAGCATTAGAAAGAACACAGAGCTAATCGTTGAACGGCCTTTGCTTTGGAAGCCTCTGCCCTCGGGTAATATATTCCGATTCATTCATCTGTGTGCAGTCTTTCAAAGCAGAGCTCTATACTACAACAAGGTGATAACGATACACTGGGGGGTCTCCCTGACACTATTTATAAGATTAGAAATTAATTTAAGACAATTGAGATTGATAAATGCTGTTCGATAATTGATATTTTTAAAGTCTTCGCTTGCAATAAACCTAGCAGTGGTATTTGTGTGGAGTCCATTCAAATTTTCAACCCAGAGAGTTCTTATTGGATACTCAAACGAGTGACGTCATCGTTGTGCTTGGTTTTAAATAATTCATCATGTCTGTCGGCGATTACTCAAAGAGAATGCATAAAAGCTCTAATGTTTTATTAATTACATTTGGCTACTTAGAAATGGGAACAATGTGAACAATTGAGGTGAAACAAGCACCCTGAAGAATCCAATCTGCATTGAGGCGTCCTGCAAACTTGCCGCCATACGTGCCACCTACACTCTGTATCAATGTCAACCCTTTACAATTCACGTGGAATTAATGAATAATCAAACTTGGAAAATTATCACATTTCCTCATTTTAATTTTGATAGAATGTTTATCATGACAAGCAATTCAAACGTCATATTTGAAAGATTTCTATCCAGTAGTTAATCAGTTTTGAGATACTGGTTGGTATGTATAGCTAATCATATTTACATAGACCGTCGGCTGATATGAGATATGATGAGCCACAAGCATGTGATTAACACATTAACATACAAATAAAAAAGGAAGGGACATTACAACTAGTGAGTACCCCCTCTTCACGACCTCTTGCGAGTCGGAGTAATATTTATCCCTCGGTCATGACGAGTCCTCATCACACACAAGTGTCCTCACTCCACCAAAAATAGTTCCACTAAACTTAGTGCTGTCAGTCTGTCTTGGGGGTTTAATTAATTTCGAGAGGGGCAAAATCTCTTCTCACAAACAGAAGCCGCACTCATTAACCAGTGAAGTTTGCTGAGATATAATGGCTTTGTGACAACAACAGCAATTTGCCAGCATCCTCTCGCGCAGCACGAGTGAGACCTTGGCACTGGAGTGATTGCTTCTCATAGCGGGACTGTTCTGCACGCTAATCTTGAAATAATCTCGGGCTGTGATTACTTTGGGTCACATAATCAGGAAGACAAATGTAATTATGATTATCCGAGTCCTGGGACAGGTAAGCGGGAACGCGGCGTGGCCTGACTTGACCCCTGCATTCTCCATCAGCCGCCATTGTCTTGTCATATGAGACCCACGCTGACGTGATACAAAACATGAGAGCAAGGTATCTTTCTCGTCTTACAATTCTTGGAATAATATTGGAATATACCGCTCATGTATCTAGATTAGAACCTCCAACTGTATTAGACTTGACTGGGTCAAACTATTTGCATGTGTCATGTCCCAAATGTATTAGACCTGAATGGGTCATACTATTTTCATGTGTCATGTCCCAAATGTATTAGACCTGAATGTGTGATGCTATTTGTATGTGTCATGTCCCAACTGTGTTAGACCTGAATATGTGATGCTATTTGCATGTGTCCTGTCCCAACTGTGTTAGACCTGAATGTGTGATGCTATTTGTATGTGTCATGTCCCAACTGTGTTAGACCTGAATGTGTGATGTTATTTGCATGTGTCATGTCCCAACTGTGTTAGACCTGAATGGGTCACACTTTTTGTATGTGTCCTGTCCTAACTGTATTAGACCTGACTGGGTCAAACTATTTGCATGTGTCATGTCCCAACTGTGTTAGACCTGAATGGGTCATACTATTCGCATGTGTCATGTCCCAAATGTATTAGACCTGAATGGGTCAAACTATTTGCATGTGTCATATTCGATCTGTATTAGACCTGAATGGGTCATACTATTTGCATGTCTCATATTCCAATTGTATGCAGAATGTATAATGTTCATTCTAGTATTATTCACACATGCAGTATATACTATGTTATTTGTTATGTGTGATATAGACATTGTATCAAATCTCTCGTAACTCGTTTGTAGTAAGCAGTTCTAGTTGTAATATTTACAGAGCATTATTGGATGGTTCTAAATTGGATGTGTGATATTAACACAATATTAAACCCTACTACCCTATAGTATTTGGTATATCCATCACTCTGAATTGATTGAACCCTGCCGGTCTGTAGCATTTGGTACATCTAATATTCACACTTTATTGAACCTTACTGGCTTATAATATTTGTTAGGTGTAAAATGCACACTTTATTGAACCCTACGATGTAATGATATTTGGTATTTGTAAAATGTACAATTGATTGAACCCTACTGGCGCATAATATTTGGTATGTGTATAATATTTGTTATGTGTAAAATGCACACTTTATTGAACCCTACGATGTAATGATATTTGGTATTTGTAAAATGTACAATTTATTGAACCCTACTGGCGTATAATATTTGGTATTTGTAAAATGTACAATTTATTGAACCCTACTGGCGTATAATATTTGGTATGTGTAAAATGTACAATTTATTGAACCCTACTGGCGTATAATATTTGGTATGTTTTATAGTTATACTCAAGCATACAACTGACACATGTGACCATAAAAACATCATGCACCCATTTATTATTTATCAATAGTGAAATAACCTCATAACTTTCATGATATAGAACTGATTTTTTTATTTTTTTTATTAATGACATTAAGTAATAATATTCGCATAGCATTGTATTTGTCCCGGTTAAACTACCAGTGACCTAAATCAAAATGTAGGACTAAACACAATACAGTTATTAAGGTTACATCTCTCGTTTCATGTTTCTTGATGTCAATTTACTGGATAAATGTATTTTCGCTCGGTGTGTCATTCACTTGAAATGATGCCGAGTTTAAAAGATGAAAACCACATTTATATGGAATGTTGTAAAAGACATGTCACAGCCAATCAACGTTGTCCATTTGTCAAACAGCTCCCCCTGGAGTTCATTTTCCCTCCCCTATCATCGCATATTTTCCTTCCTCTAGTATAACAATTTCTGAGCATACATTTTCATATTGTCTTTGGAACCAAACCCTTCTGGTTTTATTCATTTTCATTGCAATCTTTGTACAATGTTAAGCAATGAATGGTGACATCACAGTGTAAGGCAGTCGTTATGGATGTTAATCATAATCAAATTATTTTGTCAAATAAACAGTCCATTTTAAAAGACACTTTGAATTCCCATTTGACATGCACGAGTTGTCATTTCATATAAATTGTTTCAATATGACAATATTGAGTTAAAGGCTTCCATAAAATCTGTGGATTGAATTATGAATGAATTGTTTCTGTTTTAAAATGGAATATTAATTGTATTATACTGGTCCCGGTAAAGCAGACATTTTACACAGTAGAATACTTTTCATTTAACTTATTCAACAAGCAAATTACACATCCGTATTTCATTTTGCTTTTATAAGTGAAATACACACATGTGATCTTTTGAAACATCAACTCACGTCTTATTCATAATGCTCTTTGATCTATACCATTGTCGCACCTGATAAGTAGATTTGATAAAAGTTGAATTGGTGGTCACAAATACAAAGTTAAATCAATTTTGTTTAAGACAAAGCATTTGAAAGCTGAATAGTTGGTGGGGACAATGACACCAAAGTCTCTGCCGTCGCCGCCTGTTCTCGCTCTCTGTGGCAAGGCGTGAGCAAGCTGAGTGTTGGAAATAGCTACTTATTCTTCCTTGATTAGCTTCCTTGATTGTTCTTTGATGGGGATGTGGCTATTAAAATTTCATGGAAATCCTTCAGTCTGAAGATTGATGAGCATGAAACACATGCTCACTCGGACTGCTGAGTAAGGATCTGCTCAACATTCTTGTAGAATAACTTTGTTATTACTGGAGTTAGGCACATTATTTTTGAACGCTTAGAGCAGACATGGTCTGGAGGTTGTATAACTATACAAACGCTTGGTATCAATCACTCCAAATGTGAGCGTTATGGAATCATTGTCTACAGTCATCATGTGCATCATGGGAATGTCTCGAGCTTGACGTGATTTCATCTCTGTTACCTGGTAACAGGTGATATCGTATCTAAAGCTGAACTGAATTATTTTCGTTATGAAGTCTTTGCAACATTGACTTAAATCATAGACGAACACAAATTGCCTCTTAAAACAACTTAACACAATGGTATATACGTTTAACACATTTACTTTCACAATAGATTCGAGTATGGAGAAATAAATCTCTACGGTTTGAGAAAGGACCCTTAGAACAATTGCCACGCTCTATTTAATGACTATCTGCAACTAGCCTAAGAATGTGCAAAATATTTTGAAAAGAAAAATGATATAGATTTGACTGCAGTTGTATATGCTGGCTTTTTTCCGAAGGTGTCTTGCCTTGGTGCAACCAAGCTGCCAGGAATGCCAAACGGTTCTCTTAACCTTTCACTGGGGTTATTAGGGAAGCTATTTATTGTGGCTAGTGCCCAGGTACCCGGATGTATGATGGATCTCCACGCTGTCATCTAAGGTCAAAGATGCCAGCCTCTTTCTCACACATATCACCTCCCACAAATAATGACACTTCCATAAATGGCAAAGATAATAAATTTATAGCCGAATCAAAGCCACAGGTCATAAATATTTTACAGCAGGTTTAGAGGCTTGTACAATATAACTACAAAAGCAGCAGGAACAATTATGTTACGAGGGCCATAGAAGCAATCTAAGTTTCATCTGATCGGCGCATGTGCTGTATGGACCAAGGGAGAATGTATTATTTTTCCTTGCAAAAATTCATGATGGATGAGAGCCTGCCATAACTAGACACAGCCATATACACAGGACATAAAACGTCTTCATCTGACCTGCGTGTCATAACCAACACAACAGCTCCTCAGCCCTCGCCTCACTCACAAACATGCACCCACAGCAAGGTCATCGGGGTCATACCTCCAGATATGCCACAAGGTGGAGTCTTTGATCTCTGATTCATTCCCTCAATGCTGTACAAAAGGTTGACTATTCCTTGTAGAAAGCGAGGCAAAGATGTTCATACCACTCTGGGCTATATACACTTCTATACTGCAGTCTCTGACAGCGAGATAAGTGGACTGTCTTTTGGATCAGCCCTGAAAAACCATGTGTATGTAAATCGTATAAATGTAGTGCCCTATTGCGTCGAAAGCCATTGGTAAGGAAACATCGTGCTAAGAGCATGCATGCAATACTGTAATCTATCTACATCAGGTAATAAATGTGGTGCCATAAGACTACACTCAATATATAAGATTTTTCATTTTCATCAAGAATTAAAAGTATTGAATTATATCTTATTCAAGACATATTCTTCATAGACAAATAGAAGGGACAAGCCTGGTTTTGACACATATTAATACTAGTATGCATGTGTTAAAGTGCGGTACTTAAGTTGTATGATATGAAAATTGTAACATTTCAACATTCATGACAAATCATGTCATCAGTCATTTCAAAGACACGTTCTTGCTGAAAGTTGAACCTAAATCTTGACCACTCTCTGTACTTTATATTCGAAATTATGATTTAGCAACTGTTAAGTCTTTACAATTCAGTTTCCGTTGGCCACATCACAAGACAGCCGCATCGGGTGCCATTAGAATAGAATATATTGTATACCAGTTCAATACATGCAAAGTCAAGATGTACAGCGTGCTTAAAAAGATTATCTGAGGAAAGGGAGACCTCATCTCTGAAATGAATGGTTTTACTTGGATCCGCCTCAAGGCTTAGCTATACAACTGTGCTTTAGTGAACTTGATTTGTAATCCTCATAAAACTTATATCATTTGAGAACATTATAAGCGAGCCTATTGGGTGCTGTGAATTTGAAGAAGAAACTTCCAACTAGCCGTTTATGCTCCTGGAATCGACATATTATAGATCTGCAAAATATTTCTCTTTTAATATATTGATAGTTGGCGCGTATATCTAAATGGTATTCATATACCAGTGAATAGTTATATTTTTCTCTCAAAATAATTCTTGAAGAAATTTTTAAATTGCACTAAATTTTGCTGAGAAGCTGGATGGTCAAGTTGCTACAGTTCGGGCTGAGTCTGGGTACCAATCTAAACTGTCACATGCCACCAGGGGTATTACAAGACCATAAATCCCCAAGCCGAGGCTCTGCTTCTGAACCGAACTGCCTGAATCACTGCACAGCCCATTACCGAACCCACAGTCACTTAAGCGGGGAGGAATGCTCATTTGTGAAACAATTTAAACCTCAATCGGAGACAACCAAGGTCATCTATACAAGGTTATTTATTTCTGTGAAATCAAGATTTTGTGATCAGTTTAAAGAGTTCAAAATTAAACCATTTATAAATTATGGAATATTTTCATAATAATGTGAGACGTTTTATGAATAGTTATATATATATTTTTAGTCTTACCTTGGAGTAATTATCATAATTACTACAAGGTCTTACTAATATTTCCTTATTTGCTTACAATTTCAGTCATACACATACTCACACACACATACATATATGTGTCAGTAACAAGAATATGGTATCTGTCAGTATCAAGAATATATGCAGAAAATCTTTCCAACATTGCATATGCTTATGGTGAAATAAACTACTCCAGGGCCCTGGGCGAGAGAACTAAACTCCATGGGACTTTCTGGTCTTTGCAAATGACTACAAGAGAACTGTTGTCATACGATTCAATTTGACCAATTGCCGGGGCTATAGCCGGCCGTGGCGAGGTAATACCGGGCAGACGGCCCGTAATGCCGTGTAGATCTCCCAGTGTTCTGGCGACTTACCGTCCTTTGTTGGTGATCTCCGAGATTTCAATCTTATTTAAGTGGATGGGTACGAGGCTGAAGGTCACGTGACTGAGAATATTAGTCAATATAGTTGGATATTTAGCTAATGCTGCCTGTTTGCGGCAACTTTGGTAATACTTAATGATTTAGTCAAACTATTACAGTTAAATAGTGTTGCTATACCTCATGCGCACATACACAAATATCTACAGATGCATCAAAACGCACTCACATAAGAAAATATTTTTTATGAAATAAATGAATAATTTCTACAATGTTAACGGTACATTATAATTTCTTTTATAAACACTGATGTGTCAACTTCTTTCAAATAAGATTGGTCATGGATACAAACAAAATAATCATTCAACCAAACATCCATAACAATGATTGAGATTGTGGCTTTGGATCACTTCAGTCTCTGTTTTGACATAAAACAAGAGATCTTGTGTGCTTCAACTTTAAAGTACCAAGTAGTTGGTAGTCTTCTCAGTGAAACAGTGGATGACAAAGGAATGACACCCATGGGACAAAATGGGGGACTCATTGACGGGCGGAGTAATCGAGGTGTGATACGGCCGCTTGTTTCACATGCTTCGCGGATCTGCTTCATCACTCGTACAAACCACGAAGACATCCACACCATTGAGAATCCTTGTATAACTATCGACTTACAGAAGCTTTTTAGCCAGAAACGTGATGAGTAGTCATCTTGTGGTCGTCACCGTGTGCAGCAAGTTCAGGATTGATGTTTATGTTTGCATTAACATTCTCAGATTTTTTTCAGGGTAATATATCATAAAGAAAAGAAAACTATTCCTTGGAACCAGAATACATTATCGATCAATTTACCGAACAGAGTTTGAATCAAATAAATTATGTAAAATTGGAAACAAGGCCATAACTAATTCTGTCTGAACTACTTTTTGTCAAATGTGGACAAGATAGAGACGCCACTCGTAGTTGCTGTATTTTGCTTGATTCTGACCAGTCAGGTAGAAAGATTGTCTGAGTATGCCTGCACTTTGATCATGAGAATGTGCTGGACTGGTGGGATTGCAGGTGAGAGACACATTGTCATCACACCCATTAGTTGTGTGTGATATAACCTTCCAGATCGGATCACAGCAGGCGGGGATGTCAGATGAGAGACAAAGAATATTAGAAGTCATTCGCATCGTGATTAATGACACAAATGTCCATCTATCAAGAACTTTACAGCTTTCCATGTCATATTAGGAAATGCTTTCCATTCTAACATCTTGAAACATCTTATCCTTCAACATCAAATTCAAACTGACAACACAACATTCAAAGTTTACCGAATAATTCTTATATCTTATTCCAACTGACCATAATATGACACAATTTCCATCCTTGTACTTCCTTATCTCTGTTATTCGCAATACTCGTCTACAATTTCCTTCTTACATTCTCTTCACCTCTCTAATTACATGACCAGAAATGTGTATGAAGATATATCAATATCTTGATCCATCCTATCTATCGAATTCATTATCTCTCATATCTATTGCATCCAGTATCCCCCATGTCTATTGCATTCAGTATCCCTCATATCTATTACATTCATTATCCCTCATATCTATTGCATCCAGTATCCCTCATATCTATTGCATTCAATATTCCTCATATCTACTGCATTCAGTATCTCTCATATCTATTGCATTCAGTATCCCCCATGTCTATTGCATTCAGTATCCCCAATATCTATTGCATTCAATATCCCTCATATCTATTGCATTCAATATCCCTCATATCTATTGCATCCAGTATCTCTCATATCTATCGCATTCAGTATCTCTCATATATATTGCATTCATTATCCCTCATATCTATTGCATTCAGTATCCCCCATGTCTATTGCATTCAGTATCCCTCATATCTATTGCATCCAGTATCCCTCATATCTATTGCATTCAGTATCCCCCATGTCTATTGCATTCAGTATCCCTCATATCTATTGCATCCAGTATCCCTCATATCTATTGCATTCAGTATCCCCCATGTCTATTGCATTCAGTATCCCTCATATCTATTGCATTCAGTATCCCTCATATCTATTGCATCCAGTTTATCCAATAAATCATTGCTCCAGTTGTTCCAGTGTTGACCAAGACATTAAAAAGATCTGCATGACAAAGGGTCTGATATCCTCGGAGAAAATTTCAATTGCATATTTGCTTTTACTGAATGTTATTTTGCAAGCTATGGGGAAGTAATTTGTATGTTTATTCTGCTGGTGGCATTTAAGAAGCCAGTTAAGAAACCACAAATACGGATATGTCATATTACTGTTGTCAACTAATTAGTTGCACGGATGTAATTACACTCTCGGGAGTCTATAAAATTGAAACGCTTCTTCAGCATTCGGGAAAACAACAACAAAAAATACACAGTATCATAAACAGTAGACATTACTTTTGGCATAGGCGATTTGAATTATATCATGTAGTTTCAATAACAAGACATTCAATTCTTGTTATCAAACTGATAACTTATTGGAGAATAAAATCCTAATATGGGCTTTATAAACCAGATTAAATTCCCCGACGTTCACGAGGCGTAATAACTTGGAGGGAGTTCACATTTGTTTCCCCAACTTGTAGTCATCTTAACTGCCATGAATCTCATCACAAAGACATCAAAGGAGCCTACTTTACATATTTCTCTTTACTGAAATGAGAAATATATATTTCCCAGGATGATACTAGTACCTAAATATCTGCTGCTGGCCGAGTGATTAATGCAAAAGAGGGACCCCTAGTCTTTCTTCAGAATGAGTAGTACATTGTGTACCGGTGACACCTTTGTATCTGACCTTCTAGGCTACATTGCGTTGGAAATGAGGTTAGTACAAACCAAATACACAATATAAAATGCCTAGGTTTAATTACTAGCAAATAATTCTTGTTGATTTTCTACAAATCAGATTCTCCTATCTAGGTCATGACATACATTTTTGACTACACCATTCATTGCATTCACATAATCATATACTCACAAGATAAGTGTGGTTTCCTTCATGTATGTAAGCTTTGTAGCGGTTGATGACATGTGAGGTTCTGTTCTGGGTCATCTGGATGATGGCCACGCCCATGTTACAGCGGATCCCGAATGAGATGAGGAAGCCGATGGAGGATAGGATTGCTGTTTGGTATCTCTTGGTACAGTTGCAGCACGGGCAGGATCGCACCGCATTCTCCATCACATTCATCTTGGGTTTCTCCTCACCCGCTTCATCCAGCTCATCATATTTGACGAAGGACGTCTCCTCGGAATCCTTACCAGTAAACCTGTAATCACACAAATCACAAATACTTAGATCAATAAAGACTTAATGTACGCATGGAAATATTTCAACACTCAAAATCTGTAGTAAGACATTGATGACACAAGCTTGTGCTGCCGATGACGTCACTGAAGGTCACAAGGCTGATATCATCTAAATGTAGCAAACACAGGTCAATCCTAGTCAGACTCACTGGTCAAAAATAAAGATTTACTGGTGCTAAACTGATCATCCATTCAGAAAGGTGAGGGTTTTCGACATTTTATGAAAAAATGCATGTGGACTGATTGAAATAAGAAGCAAACATATACAAAACTGTAACTACGGCCAATGTCAGCTTCAAATGACTAAGACTGTGCTCCTATAACATGTGTATAGAGCTACACATAATTTTCTTATTTTTGAGAGAAAATAACAAGCATTGAGAGGAGAATCTTTGGAATCGAACCAGATAACAAGTTGAAAGGGGAGAGCATCGAATTCATTCACACCTGTTGTGTTACGGTCAAAATCATTTGTGATAGCTTTAGTCAAACTGTAAAAGCAGCAAAACTAAGATGGCCGAAAGTTGGTCTTACATTGATTACTCAATGTGGGTAAGTGTATTGTTGGTGATGATCAGTGGACTTATTGGTCTCATTAATTGTGACTTTGTAATATTTTTAAAGGAGATTGAAGGTTCTTTGTAGTTAGATGGTGAAAGGTAGATACGGTTCTGACGTAACTGCTACCATATCCCACTAATCTCATTATTCCATTTCTTTTGACGTACTACTGTCTGAGTGGCTATTTCCTCAAGGCAATAACATATATTATTTCCGCTGAAGGGTATATACTTGCAGAAAGTCAACGCATATATGCTTAAGTTCTGGACTTATCTCATTAAGCATGTGACAATGTGACAAAAGTCCTTTTGCAAAGTTTTGCATTCCCAATGAAAATTTGGCATAACATTTCTACAAATACACGCATACCGCGATACATGCCTCTGTCAGGAGATGAATGTGTATGGACATTTTTAGAATATAAAGATTTATATGAGGCAATAATACGTGTCCAATAAATGAGTTCAGACAGCGGCCCTGTATTTGTGCAAGCCACGTTGAGGCCTCAGTGGCCCCACTCTTGAGTCTGTCAACGAAGACTCATTCATAACAATCATTCATATTCATACTGATTTAGTCCAGAATCTGATACAGGCTTTCTCATTAAGATGCATAGTTTTATGCGGTGGGAAGGATGCATCTTTCCGGGGATCCAGCTCCTTCTCTTCATACCCGTTTACTCACAGGAGACAATGTCTCACATTTCTTGTCTTCATTTCATTGA
The DNA here is from genome assembly GCA_949316495.1 of Amphiduros pacificus. Classification (NCBI taxonomy): domain Eukaryota; kingdom Metazoa; phylum Annelida; class Polychaeta; order Phyllodocida; family Hesionidae; genus Amphiduros; species Amphiduros pacificus. The sequence continues at coordinate 26,884,992 of OX439003.1, forward strand.
AGTAATCAAGCTTTTACACAATGCCGTATTATGATTTGAAGAAAACATCTCTCAACATTTTCTTTTACAATCCGTGAATATAAAAAAGCGGTTTTAAATCGATAAATATTAATGTTTGAATCTCGTTGATTCCTTTTAACATTAATTCACAGGACTATCTACGTTGATGATTTTCCTTTGACACAATGATTTTAAGAAGATAGACAAATACTTGAAATAATATTAAACATTAAAAAAATCTCAATTTGGAAATAATTAAAGGATATCGAATTTTGGAAGAGCTACTTAATAAACCCTTTTGAAGAGAATATACTAGTTTTGTGTTACATCCGGGACATAATACATCCAGGAACATTTCCTGGTACACAGAAAAACGCTATCGCTTGATTATGCTTTAATGATGGAAAAATTAGTCGGGTCCAGCTGATATTCTGGCATAGTAAGGTCTTTCTGTGGTGTGCATCCTCACGCTATAGGTTCCGTGCACCTATTCACCTACACCAGCTGCTCAGTTCCAATCACCATGGTTCTAGGTGTAATTTTTATCGGTTAACATTGATAGGACACCTTATGGCATTGAACGTGGTATTAAACATAGGCCAGTGGTCCAAGAGCTATGCTGATCATTGCCGTTTTGTAATGTTTGTGAACATTTTCTGGAAATACCTACAAATTGCTTCATAAATGTTTATTTATATCCTTTCCAAGTGCAGAAGAGAATTTCGGCCAATCAAACTGCACATTACATACTGAATTCGGCATCATTGTTATCTCGTTTCTCATTGGCTGATATTTGTCATGTTATTCAAAATGGTAGCCTCCTTGACAACTCATACTTATTGTTAACTGAGTTAAAAATGAAAATGACAGAACCAAAAAAAAGACAGAAAATTCTCTTCCTTCACTGCAGAAGCGGTGTTGATAAATATAGCATCGCTAAAATCAAACAATGCATGTTTTTACTTTTGAATTATTTTCAAGTTTATATTTTTAGACAAATAAAACCAGGCATAAATGCCTAGTTTAAGTTACCCCTGCAAATCTCGATAAATTTAAAACAGTACATACATAGATCTATCATATCATATGCTGCCAATCAGCACATCCATGACATCAAAGTAGATATAACCACTGTAATCAACTTTTTCTGATGTAAAAATGGACATAACCACTCCATGTGTACATATCCATGATATCATGATATATATTACCACTGTCTGTCTACATATTCATGATATCATGATGTCTATCACAACTCTGTCAACATATTCATGATATCATGATGTATATTACCACTATCTATCTACATGTTCCTGATATCATGATGTATATTACCACTGTCGGTCTATATTTTCATGATATCATGATGCATTGTACCACTGTCTGTCTACATATTAATGATATCATGATGTATATTACCACTGTCGGTCTATATTTTCATGATATCATGATATATTTTACCACTGTCTGTCTACATGTTCATGATATCATGATGTCTATCACAACTCTGTCAACATATTCATGATATCATGATGTATATTACCACTATCTATCTACATGTTCCTGATATCATGATGTATATTACCACTGTCGGTCTATATTTTCATGATATCATGATGCATTGTACCACTGTCTGTCTACATATTAATGATATCATGATGTATATTACCACTGTCTGTCTACATGTTCATGATATCATGATGTATATTACCACTGTCTGTATACATGTTCATGATATCATGATGTATATTACCACTGTCTGTCTACAAATTTATAATATCATGATGGATATAACCACTGTCTGTCTACAAATTTATAATATCATGATTTATATCCCTTGCCAGTGTATAAAGGTTAGTGTCCAGCAGCTGGTATGGACCAGCTGAACCCCTAGTGCAATATTGCACTCTAGGCGGGATGCCAATTGGTTTTGCTGGGTAAACGTATAGATGTAGATGTAGATGGATATAACCACTGTCAATCTACACATGACATCACATATAGCGGATACAACCACAACCAATGTGGTTCCCAATGAATTTGCCTGCTTCCAGGATGGGTATTCATGGCATTGGGACGAATTTAAGCATTGCTACTGTATGTATGAATCTTACTGATATGTATACTGGAATTGCTTTCTGCTCTGTGACCTGTTTTGTGTTCCACCCAATAAAGTTCTAGAACCGCAAGTGTTCATAGTATGCATGGTCATGTGCCTGGACTGATAAGTAAAGTGACAGGTTGATTGAGTCCCAGCTATATCTATGTGACACTGAATATAACTAAATAGACTACCTTCCTCCAATAGACAAGCTTCTTTTTTACTCTGCCTATATATTTTGATATTTCCATTTATTTCGTACTCGAGACTCTCACCTATTCAACGTTTTATTCCCTACGCCTGTATCTTATTCCATTATTTCACCTCCAAAGTTAGGTATGTTCTCTTTGGGAGAAAACACGTCATGTGCATCTTACAGAAATATTTTTTAATGTTATTCCAGACATACTAATCCTGTCAATATAGACAAGCTTTTTGCACATACTTTTATAGACACGGGTCATACCTGGCAGAGAACCATCTAAACAGCCCTATTAATGGACAATTTATGACAATGCCAACTTAAATAACACGAATTATTCACTGGACTGTGTTTGCTTCTTTTGATCATCTTGTGGCATCAATAAAATAAAATAATATATAGTAAGGAGAAAAAGTAGCAAAAAGAGACTTTGATATTTTGCTGGGTGATATTTTGCTGGGTTGCAGTAGTGTGGATAAGAAGAATGGGGCCGGGAGCTGTGTCACGTGGATGACAATCACACCGGGTGAGCACCCCTGAGTCTGCCCTATCATCATCTAAGCCTTCTGGTCATCATGCCATCACCCACTTGACCATCTGCTGCAACTCTCCATCTGCAGTACATCTTAGCAGTATATGTTTAGGGCCCACACCATATGCTACAGGAGCGTGGCGCAAGCAAAGGTCACGTGAGAAGGCTGCAATGTCACGATGTTTTGGTTTGTGTTTTCACACATATTTTCTACACGACAGCTTCTCTTGGTGTAGATCTGGCCAAGCCTCAAAGACAATCTGTTTCCGGTTACAATGGAGCAATATACAGAAATGCCGCGGTTCAAGCTGGTGAATCACGTGGTCAATTGAACTTTGGAAAGATGGTGAATGAGTGTTTTTAAATGCATTGTCCTTATTTGTCGGATAAATTGTTGAGTGGCAAGGTATTCATGATAAATTGAATATCTGTCACTTAACCTGTTTATTATGGGAAAGCTAATGGACAAGTTCCATTACTGGCTGCAATATTGCTCATTGTAACTGCCTCATATTTAATGTGCAATTGAAGCCATAAAATCACAGTCACATTATTTGCCATAAGATGGGAGTGTTCCAGTCTGTCGCTTAATGGACAGATTCTTGTGAGTGTAGCTCTGTTGACCCGATCTGAGAACTAAATAAGGACAGAAGCTGGTTTTACTGGTATTATTACTAGCTTTAACTGTGTCTCGGGGTGATTGTGGCAGTGGTTATGGCAGCAATATGAGCTGGACCATCATGGCTCACGTCTGGTGAACTGTAATCAGACCGAGGATGTGCGATGCCTTCAGCCGATGACAGGTCCTTTCTTCCCGCGAGAACTGGGCGGAATTACACGCGCCATTGTGCTAAATTGGCACAATGGCGCGTAATCGCTCAATTAACGATGATAGGTGGGACCGTTCACCATCTGCAGGGGCCGCTTCAACAGCAAAGCAATGCAACCAACTATCGCCCAGGCCCCTTCAGGAAGATCTGCATCTTAAAACTAGGAACCCAATCCATCTTGAAACTAGATATTACTAGAGGAGATTTAATATATCATTTTGGTACATTGACATTATTTGTTTGACCTTTTTAAGGGTTGTATTTTGTGAAATACAAGACATGAGAGAAGCCTTGATGACACCGGAGAACAGTAATCACACGTTGTGCTAAGCAATCATTTGATGACCATCCTTTCATATGCAAATGACAGTGTTTACTCAACACATGAAAGCTTGAGTAGAGAGGACGAAAATAGAGTGCAATGGCTTCAAGAGAGGCCCGCATCAGGCCGTAGTGTGATTGCTGTGTAACTGAGGTCTGGCAATACAATGCACACAGGACCTATTGGGCACCCACTAATCAAATCACAAGGTCTTAGAGTGTTATATCCACATGCAAATTCATCATTTAGCATCTCAATGAGGATTGGTTGTGATCTCAGGATGGCCTTGTATTCATATGCAGGACCAGACTCCCCAGGCTAAGCCTACATCATAAATCCTACACTTCAATATTGCACAAGTCACATGAGTAGAACATTACACTTTCTTCATCTATGTTTCTTGTTCTCAAAAATATTATACGCTTTCAGCATATTTTGCTGTCATTCACATATTATATATCATTAAAAATCATTCGCGTTTCACTTGACGTATTTTTTTTGGACTCAAAATGACAAACTTTGATAGGGAAGTCATTGGTGTGGAACCAGCGTGGAGATAATAACGTTGAATCGGGTAGATGCGCGAATGCGTTCGCACGTATTGTGTTTATTTGAGATAGTAGTAGCCGAGAAACATGGCGGTTGCAAGATGGTCATAAATCTCTTAAGGGCCTAACAAGTAACTTATATACAAATAACACTTCCTATAGATAGGTTGAATAAATCCAAACGAACCTTTATAATATGGAAGCCCTCTTACATGGCTTAAAACATAATGCGTAAGGACAAGAGCTATTAAGCTTTCTGAGATATATGCTATTATTGAGAATTTATCTATATCACATTGTAATTCTAAATATGCAAAGCTACAGTTAAACAAATTGAATCTTTCCCAAACAAGTTTACAGGCAATTTTATAAGGCCAGAATGATCAAGGGTGTAAGCGGAGATACGTAAAAATATAAAGAACGGGGGCTAAAAAGAAGATCGGGCTATACACGCACAAAAGCCATTCATTTCGAAGGAGCTGGACTGTCTGGAAAACTGCCCGAGTACGAAACTAAGGCGTGATTGCTGCGCCACTTTAAGTCATCGAAACTAGCGACTAAAGCGTGCATGAATACTGCACCTGCGTCCCAAGATGGCTGCCAGTTACAAACACTACATATGAACATCTAGGTCACAGTCTCTATAGTTGAGTATATTTATACTTCACTTTATTCTTGGAATATGTCATGACTAAAAATGAAAGCTTGGAACTGAATCAAAAGATAGGCCCCATATAAATGTAAAATTATAAATTTGATGAAAGATGAGTACTTGGAACGCGATCAAGATGGTGAAATGGAAACATGTGTATCAATATTGGACATATGATATGAAGCTGGTAAGACTACTCTAGACTAGATAGCATACTTCTACAGAGAACATGCTGTGTGAAAGAAAAAAAGCAATAAATATTCATATATTATGAGGTACCAGCCTCTTTTTATCAAACCTTTCAATACATAATCTGAGAGGATACAATGGGATCCTTTAAAAATAATGTTACGCATTATTTACCAATGGCCATTGAATAAAAGTAATTGTTTATGAAGTTTTGATAATAAACCATCCCTTTCATAAAATATCGTATATTTGATGAAAAAAGTGGAAAATCTGAAGAAAAAAAACCAGCCTCATATAAAATCAGCTGTTCTAATGATATGCTATCCTGCATGACCGACTTTAACCTTGACCACGTTGGTCCTATGTGACTGTTTCCATTTACAACTCTGTCTACAGCAAAGACCACTGTTACGGTTAGCATGGAGACCTGTAGCTTTGTGTGAGGTTCTAGTCTTGCTCCTCAGCACTTGTTGCCGTCCTCAGAGACAGCCAAACCAGGCTGCCTTCACACCATCATTGCTAACACAATCAGGGCATTAGGCAGTCTGCCTCTGCTCGTGCTCTACCTAATATGACACATGCACTAAGTAAATCAAGCTGCAAATGAAAAACAGCATTGGCGGGAAAAAGCAGACGACTTTCGAGCAGAGCAGACGGCATTTGGGTCACCAAAGCAAACAATTGAAATGCGTGCTCACGCACCGCGACTTCCCCTCTGACAAACTGTACATTTGTCTTAATTTGACGCATCAAAACTGCATTTGAAGGCGGACAGGACGAGAGGCCCATGTCAACTCTGCATGTGTTATGACTGTAATGTTTAAACTCGCAATCTAAACCCAATCATGTTAGGCCTGTCAGCTTTCTCACTGCAATCCAATTAGAAGCCAACCCACGCTTTAGTCTGCCAAAACAAAATATGCATCTATCAATATGCAGCTAGGATGTAACTAATATGACCCCTGGCGACCTGTGGAACCTTCATTGGTTATGAGGTCTCCTTAAGGATTCACAGCATGCTACACTTGTGATCTAGCTCAACCTCTGGAGGGGGATTAAAACCATATCTGCACCACCGCCCTCGCATTATATTGCGTGAAAAGTGAGAAAGACACACTTCTGGTGATTCATGATGAATAACGCAAACTCACGATTGATTGCCGCAGCATATATTCTATCGTGACTTGCTGTTCAGTGGGATAGTTAGATCTGTCTGGATATATTCACGCCATTAAACATATCAAACATATATCATATAATGGTGACACTATAGTCCAATGGGATTATTGATTGTATCATAATTTCTTTCTTAAATGTCTAAAGAGCTTTGGAACACCCTGTAAAAGGACTATAAATTGCGACAGCGATATTCACATTTTGACTTAATTTTTTGCTTTTTTTAGCATACCAATGTCATATCATATTTGAACAGATATTTCCTATGCTTTTTCATTGGTTGGAAAGTTGCAGATGACACTTAGCATTTTCCCTTTTTGAGTAACTCGGAGCTTGAAGTCTTGGTGCATGAGGCTCAGACTGTCATGTCAGGAGCAAGTTCTACTGCCGTGCACTCCCAGCAATCACCCAGCCCCAAAACCACATCCAGTAATAATGAGGCTTATAATACGGCCACAGTAAACTCTGACACTAGCTGCCATCCCACATCGCTTTGTCGCCCTGCAATCAGTATCCCGCCCTTTTAAGATGTCAGCAAACCCGATAGTTTGATGTTTGCCAGCATGTCAATACAGTCAAAGACCTGCTAATCGGTTGTTTTGCAAAAGACAAAGGCTGTGCGTGTGCTCCGAGAAAGTGACAAGTCGGTGTCGTCTGAAGCAGTCAGACTCTCCTACATTGGCCTTCTTGGGTTTCAGGTAATTCACACGATTACCCTAATTGAGAAAACATTGGTGGTGAATCAGCTGCATTGAGTCGGCTGCAGGGAAAGGCAACTGGATGACAAAGGCGGGAGATGCAACCTCGGAGCTCCTCAGTGCAGGCTTTAAGTGGAGCCAAGTAGAAAGCCTGAGGTCAGAGTCACACACAATGAAACTTGATGGCGAGAGAAAGGTCTCATAGCGGGTAAACCTTAAGGAGACCTGTCACCAGGACAGCTGCACTTGGATATGAAAGGTAATAGAGCTGACAGAGGGAGACAAAGAGATTACATGTTGGGAGAGATACAGCTAGGGGGTCTCCCAGATCATTCAGTTTGAGCCGGTGGTGTCGCACGGGGCACTACATACAAATGTGAAAGGTTTGGAGAAACTGCACTTCTGAGATCTCATAATAACACATGCTCTGATCTTAAAGATAGTCAACAAGATGAAGTGAAAATAGTGGAAACCTTGAATTCATATTTCATAAGTGTTGGTAAGACATTTTTAACCATGACTGTTAATTGATTTAGGTTTAAATAGTTGTGATTGGAATGATCAGTGATTATAAACTGTTTCATCCTATAATGTTGGGAAGACCCTAAAGTAGTCAGAAGATAATGTGTCCGTGTGACCTATTTCCGTGTGATGAGAGGTTATAGTGCTACCTGGTGGCAGTGGTGACACATCCTCACATTCAAACTGATTTATTTTGACATTTGGCATGGTGACATATCAGATCAACACCTTGCTATAAGGAACGAAATCATTAATTCATTTCACACCTCTGGCTTTGCAGAAATGATTAACTGCCTATTTGTTTCCGTGGCAACCGCCAAGAAAGGGAGAGTGATTTTGATTGAGAAAAAAGGCATAATTTCCACAACTATGTGTCAATGTGTATCCATGTCACAAGATATGAATAGATACTATTGTGAAAATTCCAGGCGCAGAAAGAAAGCCTATTCCACATTTGGAATGTTAAATGTCACATTGATGTTGTTTAGATTGTGAGAGGTCAGCAAGTGTTGGGCTGAACTACTCCTACTTGTTGCTGCAGACAAGTCACACGTCCCAGGCAATCTAGGGATCTCATGGCCTTATCTCTCGTAGCAGACGATATTTGGCGCGCTGGCAGATTTGACGGCAACATCATGGTAAAGCAGACGACATTTCAGCGAGACTTGCTAGGAGCAGACGACATTTTTGCGATGGTGTGAGAGCGCCTGAGTCAGCTTGATCCTTAGATTTGGTGGGATCAAATCTAGTTCTAATACCTCGTAATAGATTGGACGTACTGGGTAGATGGTCAAACCATAGCAACAGGTTTATGTGACCCACATACATGATGACCTTGACACTAAAATATTCTGTTTGCAGTGAACTTACACAACGTACTCGAATAAAGTTTTGTTCAAATAAACTCCTTGCGAATCTCTTTTTTACTTTCAACTTTATTTTCTAATATTAAACTTGATAGTCTCTCTCAGATCACCGATGACACGTGGAATCATAAGGTCCCTTCGTATGGAAAGTAAAGGCTTTCCCCATGCAATCAGAGTATGCAGTTTAAATTCTGAATCTTAAAGGGGTTATAAGCAGATGAAAATCTTTGGATTTGGATGCGTCGCAGTTGTGAAGATGACTGACTCCTGTGCTCAAGGTCTTTGGTTGAATACCTCATTGAGACAAATACTTTGGTCAGGCTGCATGAGTTGTTTTACACTCCAGCCAGTGCTCCGTAACTAGTTATCGAAGGCCGTGGTTTGTGTTAAATAGTTTAATGAAAAATTCAGTGACTAGTTGAGTTCCTCTCTGGATACAGATTTTGAATTAGCCACTTGTGTGTATATATCGCAAAATGATTACAGAAAACTGAAATTACTTAGCGCTTCCCTATTACATGTAGCTTGAATATATATGAAAATTTAATAAGAGAATATAATAAACTTTGGATGTGAAACACTGGAGTAAAGAACAGCTGTGGGGGATTAGGAAGTTGAGTAGGGCAAAGCGGCGAATGCATTCGCACGAATTGTGTTGGCCTCAAAATCATTTTTGACAGCTGTAGCCAAGCTGTGAAAGTACTTAATATATGGTGGCTTTAGGTTTGTCGAATATAGAATCTTGTTAAGGCCTAACAGGTAATATATATATTGTTTGTTTGTCCTTCACAAAACATTTTTTCCAGGGGGAGTTGTGGGTCAATATTCGTTTTTTATCACGTTTATTCAATACGCTTTTATCGGCTACAACCAGAATTTGTATTGATAATCATGATATTATTTGACGTCATATATCTTAATTTACCATTATATGTGGCATTTATTTTGACAGCATTGTGTATTTTTATCATATGTTTTGCTTATGTAATACAATATAATGATACCACACACAATGCTGCAATGATGCCATTGATAAAGTTATGAAGTAAGTATGAAAAATTGGTGGCAGCAATTGTCATAGAAAAGCAATGCAAACATTCTCGCTTCCAGACATACGTCATGAATTTTATGTTTTTTTTCTCCAGGAGATAAAAGATTAATATTCATTGCATTACTAATGTCGGAAGTGGAGAAGAGATGACGGTGTAATACTATCCAACATCCATCAGCTTTATCGCCCTGATCAACATAAATTGCCTTCTCATTTTGTATCAATACACCTCGCCTCAATATTTTGTCTACGCATTAAATAGACAACAATTTGCACAAATAAATATATACATGGTAATATAAGTAAAAATGTAATAAGATAACCTCAAATGACTTCGTCAATCAGAAAAGAATTCATCGTTGATATTTTGCGTTAAAATCTATATCAAGTTTTGAGATGAGCCAGTTTTCTTGATATGATCGTGGAGTGTGTTGGTGTTTTACTGTGTTGAGGCAACACCTGATCCCACATGCGACTTCTGGCATGTTGCCAAGTGACGCCAGAAACACACCTAGATCTGGTTGCTTCCATATTGCTGTGTCGTCTTCTATGGCAATATAAAGTACCGCTAGACACAGTCTTGTATAGTTCTAAATTCATATATTTCACTACATTCACCTTCCAATATGGTTCTATAATTGTGTCATCTCGCTTTAATTGGAAGCCTAAATATAACTGTGCCACAATTAAATTGGTGTCAATTAAAATATCATATTAAAAAAATTCTCTTTATGTTTCTTCATGGTTTTGGCTTCCCGATGAGATCAAGGCACGTCTTGTCATTTGCATGGCAAGCATCACAGGGACCAGCGCAAGGCCATTATGGAAGCACAAAGTGTGTTGTGATGTTGTGTTTTGCCTTTGCTACCACTCATTGTAGTATTGTATTCACTCCCGGGGCCATTCACCCCTCACCTCCATCTTCATTTGACTCGAGATTACAGTGCTGCCTAAACATGACATTTCCTTCAACAAAAGACTCTCTGATACCAAATCGAGGTTCAGCGTGCGTTTCCCACTAGAAGATCAAGAGCAGACGACAGCCGGTGGAAAAGCAGACGACATTTGTCGGCGTGATCAATGATGGCAGCCATTACTGAGCACAAACGACACACATTAGTGACACAAATATCAATTGTTTGATCGATTGGCGAGTGTGATCTGTCATCAGACAAGACTGTGGGCACTGTGTATAGGCAAAGTCCGTGTCAGCCAAACTGACACCGATTAAGTGTCCACACTGACAACTGCTACCTCAGACGCCATGATTAATACCTTCTTGATGAATAAATGTTGTCTTTGGCATTCTGTAAAGTCAGACCTCTGAAAGTGTGGTGTGACTTGCAATAATGGTAAGTAAATTATCAATTGAAATGGAGATATAACTGAAAGATATTAATGATCTATTAAGCTGATAGAATAATTCCTATTTAATCAGGTTTATGATTTATGAAATATTATGTAAATATTAATCTATTATTTCAAACTTTGTACTGCTATCTTCATGTTTAAGTAATATCATAAAGCGTTAAGGTATTGACGCACATATATCCTTGTTTAATGTGAAAATGTGAAAGGTGTCTGTACGGGGTTGTGTAGGCAGAGTGCTTCATAATGGGGCTGTATACCCTGCAGGGCAATGAGACTGTGAGCCATGTGGCCAATATTGACTGTAACGGTGCACACCTGCAGGAAAATGTGTCTACACAAACGCTTGCTGTTCCCACCTCCACCTACCTGCTGTTCCCATCTCCATCTACCTGCTGTTCCCATCTCCACCTACCTGCTGTTCCCATCTCCACCTACCTGCTGTTAACTCTTGTCACCTTATGATACTTCAAATATTCAAAATCGTTCTGCCAATCAACAATTGATGTTATTTTGTCATTTTACCCAAAAAATATTATGAGAAAAATGTGTGTGTTTTGTATAATAGTTTTGATATTTTATATTCAGTTGACTATGCTTTTGCGCTTTTTAATGAATGTGGCCAACTGCCCTTGCTGTACATGCCATATAGCAGGAGATACATCTTAAACTTATGAAAGATGAAAAGTTGACACCGAATGTTAATGAGGCACAAAGTTTCTAGAGATAAACATGTACCACAATATCATGAACTTGAGATTGAGAGAATACTTAATAAGGTTCAGCCAATTTCACAAGGGGAGGAATGAATTATTTTCCAAAGCAATTCATTACCCTGTATTGGTAGTCAATAATATTCCAATGTATAGAGAGGTCTGACGATGCATTTTGTTTTCCTGAAAATATGTTAACAACAACAGAAATCAATCATGTTCAATATGGGACAACAGAAGCTGGATGAGAGTTATATTGTTGTTGAAGACCTCCAGGGACAGACCCGTTTATACCTTTCATATTTGCATTCCTTTATTACACCATATTCAGGTCATACAATGGCTTCATCGCTAAATGTCATTCATTCATATAAATCTTTATTACCACTGATCGCAGTTTCCATAATGCCCCTTAGTCACGTGACAAGGAACGTTCAGTTCCGCCATATTGTAGCTAGGTCTCGGGGTACTAATTCTGTCCTGTGAAGGCCCCACTTTAGCACTTAGATCTTCATAAATCTAAATCCTCACATGTCTAAATCCAACGGCAGTGTGTCTTGGGTTGCACTGAGTTTCAAACCGTTAAGCCCACAATTCACATTTGATTGAGAGTCTAACTAGAAGTCAGGGTGCAACAAAATATCAAAGCTTATAACAAATGTCTAACTTTAGTTAAATGATCTCTTAACATAAACGCAGTGTAATTATCTATGTGTTACTCTATTTGTAGTCATTAAGTCGTTTGTGAAGGAATTCACATGATTTACTGGCCCTATATTTGGAAGCCAATTTTGAATATTGAGGAGGCATTAAGGTATTAAGTAGTACATTTCTCCCCTGCCAGCGCATTAAGTTGCATTATGCCTCCTTACACCTCTCACTGTCTTCATTCCTGCAGCGCTCAATATGGCCAAAATAAAACAGCCATTCCCTCATAAATAGCCTATTTTCCATTATTGCCATTTCACATTATAACATATTTCAACAGGAATAAATCATAGTGTCATAATCCAAAATTTCTATTCCGATATGTCACTTGTTCTGACTTGCATCATAGATAATTGCTGTGCTACAAGAAACCAAATATCAGGAGTGCTCTCCATAGATTGCAAATACATGTCTGTTAAACAGTAAAGTCTGAGCCGTAGGCGACAAACACGTGATTTATCCCCTGGCTTAGTGAAAATTGAGGCATTTTAAAGGATTGTTGTCGGTTTTCCCGTATTACTTGATATTAAAATTATGAAAGACGATGCCTCTAAGCTTTGGAGGAATTTACACCCAAGCACGGCCTATTGAATAACACCCCATGGATCGGAATTGTTTTTATTAACAACAGAGTCAGGATATTATTCTATCAGCTTTCATAGAAAACCTCTCAGTGCTTATTTTACATTAGAGTACATTATAAGCATTCTGTATGAAACACAATATTATTTTCATATGATTTCAAGTAAAATATCATGGGATTTTTGTCTGCTTGTTGTCAAGGTGCCGAGTCTGGGAACTGGCTATATTGTTGCCCCAGAGGTCATTTCATGCAAGGTCGTGCTCTATAATCGGTATTCACAAAGTGCATTTACAGCGATAAAACCTAGGAAATAGACCCTATCGCTCAAATCTGCATAAGCATGACTGTATACTTTAACATCACGCAATCTAGATTTAGGTCCAAACTTTTCCTCTGACAGAGCTGGAATTTTCTACTGCGCAACAGCTACAGCAGGTGAAGGTCATCTCGAATCAGACGAGACAAAGCGAGGTCAAAGTTTAAGTTATCAAGTAGTGACCAAGAAGTGTGACCTCTGACCCTCTAAGTGGCGCAGCATCTTGTTTTATTCCCAATATCCGCTGATGGAGGACTTGTCTCGAGGCTAGGTATTATCTGATAAATCCACGGCTCTATTGTTGGACCGTGCATGCACAGGTCACAACAGCAGTACATTACATACGCCAGACGAAACACTAATCCTTAATCTGACCTAGCGTGTTACTTTTTACTTTTTCTGCATGGAATGAAAAGAAAGTTTGTTTGGCATTAAAAGTAGACTTTGGCAATATTTTTGTCATCTGATGGAACAGCTACCATTTTGTTTATAGCTATAATTACCAAACTGCAATGCCATGTTATTGCTCTTCAAGGGAATATTTTGTTAGTGCACTAGATTTAGCAGACTTAAGTAGATAAACACAGAAACCCTTAAAAGTGAAGTGCTAAGATTGCAGCGAATTCTGGTCCAAAATATACTGTTCCCACGTCAAGCCGAATGTGGTATATGCTAAGTTAAGTCTACTCTCCAGACTTGCTGGTCAAATATCCTGAAATGTCTAAAACAAAACCAATATTGACTTAGCGAAGTAGTTCTATATGGTAACACACTGAAACTGCATTGTTCTGTTAAACCCAGGTAAAAGGGGTTGGCACGCGTTAAAAGGTGTGATATCTATTGCAATCAATGGATGGTCTGGAGTTACCTCCCGAGTCATATGCAGGAAATGTAGAAGTCATTCTTATAAAAGTATAAAATTAGCCAGACTATTCTAAATCCAGGTCTCTCAAATAACTTTCCCCTTGTGAATAATAGCTTTCCCAAAATACAATGTATCATTTACATGTATTGGCCACCCTAAAATTGAAGTTGAACACTCTAACCGATCTTAAATTCAGGGGTAACTGATCAATTTCAATACTGATCAATTTCAATACCATTGTATTTGTCTTCCCTTTTTATGTCTTATATGTCTATATGTCTTATTATGTATATATATATATATATATATGTCTTATGAATCATCACTGGGAGGACAATAGTATGATATCATTGATGAGACATATATGAGCTACTGGGATGCTTAATAGAGGTTAGGATGGGTAGATCTCTCCACCATTCCCATATTTGGTTCCAGGAATTAGTGCACAGCTAAGTAGTGTAAGTCCCATATGTCATGTGTAATATGTCAGTGCCGTGTTTGATGACACTTGTGGGCCTAAAGCCACTCTACGACCCGGCCCATTTATATAGACTAGAGCTGATATAAAGCAGGGTATCAGCTGAATCAAGCCAGTCATCTGATGAGAACAGCTCTAATAGTAATATATATACCTCATCCAAGGTCTGTGCACTAAATATATCGCCATGGCCAATGCCAACAACATTTTATAAAAAGCTTGAAAATCAGATTCTCAAACTGACATAAAACATTATTTTCAAGATAATTGCATATGCGGTTGGTAGATTACCATATGTTTTATAATGTACAGCTAACTGCATTATATGATAAGTTGGCAGCCTGCCATATGATTTGGTGGTAGATTGTCATCATTTGATGGTAGTCTTTTATTTGTGTTATATGATGAAGTTGGATAAAATAGTTGATAGACTGCCATCTGTGTATGGTACACTTCGCTGACTGACACTGGTTGTATATGGTACACTTGGCATACTGACATTGGTTTGAAATGATGTAAAATGGGATTATGGAACATACTGACTTTTGTTTTATGTGGTACACATTGGTTACATGAAGTTGGATGACAATATTTAATAACGTTGGCAGATTGCCACTTTAAAATGATATGAACCTATTTTATGAACTGTTTTTATTTTTTATGCATCTGGATAACTGCATAGATAACAGTTAGTGGACTATCACATCTACGATGCAGGATAAGGTTATATTTAGATCACAAAATGATGTGAAAAGATATAGAAGCAGATCATGCTGAATAAAGGGAGGATGTCTCCCGCAGATGCTGACCTATCCAACCTTATGACAAATGCAAATGTACAATGCAGATGACCCCTTGGGGCGAGATTATCACCATTCCTTATCACGTTACCAAGCTTCCTGATAAAAAGCACCATTTATATATTTCAGGAAAATACATATTATATCGATATAAATCTTGCTAGATTGCAGTTTAACTACACCGCTCTAAGTCAAGTAGTTACAAATAAAACACATATTGTTTAAGACGCACGTTGCTATCATATTGGGTTAGGTACCAGCCGATTGAGCCTTTAGATTTTAATTCAAGCAAACAGGAATGTTTAGATATATGTCACAACTACTGGTTGGATGGAAGTGAAAGTGTGGCATATAAATATAATCAAACAAGTTCGCTATGACATCCCAAACAATATTGAAGAAGACTGCAGAATATCTTACATTCATTAGAACCGACGATGATGGCAGATGTAAACTCGGTGATGAGATAAATTAGAATTCATAACGTGATCAGCCTTTCATATAATGGCACAAAGGCAGAGGCACTGCTTTTGCTAAAACCGACAGAAGAAGATTGTCCTGGGACAAAACATGATGAATGTAGGTAATATCTTCACTCTGACTATGCTTATAACATTGATTAGATCTTTAAGAACACAACAAAGCAAAAACTGGCCAATGCAATTATTTCGACTTTGATGCATAATAGTGTCAGCAACAATTCTGCTCAACGGTTTATCAACTTTACAGCCAAAATCAAGGAAATATATTCCAATGAACATGCCGTCCCCCAAGATAATTTGTATTACTTCGTGATTCTCTTTTATTTATTGATCTATAGGAAGCAGATTTACAAGATATATCCTCCAGGGCGATGGCCAATAAATGTGTGTGAATTTAATAGATTTATGACATTCGCACCAAGATAATGTTCTTTAGAATGAAACCAAGAATTCAAATTTACATATAATGACCCAATGTCGCATTTTTATAAACACAGCAGCACTCCTAGATCGCAAAACATAATCAATTCCGATATAGTCTCAAAAATATCTTAAAACCTATATCATGCAAACAGTCAACTCCTATATCACGCGAAACAGTCAACTCCTACATCACGCAAAACAGTCAACTGCTGTATCGCGCAAAACAGTCAACTCCTATATCACGCGAAATAGTCAACTCCTACATCACCCAAAACAGTCAACTCCTGTATCGCGCAAAACAGTCAACTCCTGTATCACACAAAACAGTCAACTCCCTGTATCGTGCAAAACAGTCAACTTCTGTATCGCACAAAACAGTCAACTTCTGTATCAGGGAAAACAATCAACCCAAACATCGCACAAAACAGCTAACCCCCATATTGTGCAAAAAAGTCAACTTCTTCGCACAGTTGTAAATTCCTATTCACATGATACAGTCAACCACTATATCATGCCAGTTTGATAACTATTATATCCCCTGAATAATCAACTCCTATATTATCCCAAAATATCTCCTAAACATTCAACCACCACATAAAACCAAATGCTCTACCTTCGTATAACACAAACCAGTCTACTCCCACATGGAACAGAACAGTCTATCCCTATCTTAAACAAAACGGTCTACTGCCACATGGAACAGAACAGTCTATCCCTATCTTAAACAAAACGGTCTACTGCCACATGGAACAGAACAGTCTACCCCTATCTTAAACAAAACGGTCTACTGCCACATGGAACAGAACACAAGAGTCTACTCCGATATGACACAAAACAGTCTACTCTGATATAAAACCAAAAAGGTCTTCTCCTCCGTAACAAAATAATATAATGGCAAACAGGAAACTCCAAAAGGTCAGCTGATAATAAAGAGGGTCCAGACAATAAAATGGTGAAGAAAGAGATGTTGCTTCTTTGCACCAAACTGCACATATATAGATTTTGAGCTAGTTCCTGATCATATCTAAAATAAAATAATCCTTTGAAGTACTTATTTTATAATATATAGTGGTGAACATTACATTTACATAATATAAACTTCTAATAGAGGTATCATTTAGTAAGCATATCAAACGCCTCAGTATATCAAGGCCAGAAATATGTATTTCATGTGCATTTGGCTCTATTCACGGTCACGTGGCGTGATTACGTGATGTCGCTGTTGATGACGTAACACCGTGCAGTGTCCACTCTTTCCAGAGACGCTTGTGACCAATGAATTAGGTATAGCATTTATTTAAGGTGTCCTAACAATAGGAAGCAATATTCACAGATTCCATAAGGTGAAACAATACAGGAGCAGAGTGGATATGCCCTTATATTATCCCTCACACCTTCAACCATTCACAGGGCGTTGATTGCATTATGAGGTGCGGCTCATGTCAGCGTGCCTTGCATTCCGGACCCGGTGTCGTATGGAGATCAATGGTACACGTCCCTGTGGTGGATACACGGATATACCGATATCCTATGGCAGTGGACAATTCACTAGGGAGGTCAGATTAACAAATCTGCAGCAGTTATATGTCCAGCTTATGTTACTTCCTCTAATTATTTCATTTCATCACGCAGAAAATAATGCTTCATATATGTTGCAGTGGCAATATTCTTAAATTGATATTTAATACAAAATCATCGATATGTATTTAAGTTCCTGTATATATAAATCTTAAGTAACAATATATCTTACTGTCATAAAACCTGCATACATTGAATTTCCACATATTACTAACTTCAAAGAGAAAATCTCTCAACTATCAGGTTACATTTAATAGCCTTGAGAACTTAAAACATATGTTTATTATATGTTCATGGTGATACTCAATTCAACCACGGAAATAAATACTACAATAGACGTTTCTAGCAATCTTCAGGAAATACAGGAAATACAGGAAATACATCAATTTACAGCAAAGTTGCTGGTGACTGAATTGCTATCACCTTTAACTGTAAATTCACATTCACAACTATTTGATTATGGTTACTATAATTAGTTTAAAAAAGAACCATGTTTTCTAAAAAAACGGAGAACCCTTTTAGACTCAGATATTCAATGTAAACTCTTTTGATCTGTACTATGCAGGGCTCAGTGTAGATATAATTGTGTTGAGTTTCTATTGCACTAAATGATGGAGAAAGTTATGTGGCATCATGTATTTGAGAACTTCCAATTGACTGGGCCCATATTAGCTGTGCATGATAGTGTAACATGCCTCACTACACGTATAAATCTCAACAAGGCTACCATTTTGCCATGCTTCATCGAACATAACCATAAAGTCGTCACATCCACATTACAACGGAAGTCATGTGCACAAAAACCTCCGGTCATTGTTGTCTGATATGAATGTTTTTTGTTGTTGCAGTTAGCACTATGACAAAGTCTGTTGGAATTTCCTAAACAATGATTAAACATGTGGTATATTATTTCAGTCTTACTTTTAAAATCAACTTATGCAGCTGGTTTTTGGTCAGGATTCCTTATGGACAATTTTTCCACAAGATATTTGAATGAGTACATTAATTTCATTGGATTTGTCAGATGACTAAGAACCACTTTTAGTTTGAATACACCAACAAGACAGGGAAAATACATGATTGATTAGTGTATGCTTTGATTTAAACACTTGTAACAAAGACTTGAGGCTTGAAAATTAGGCTGTCCCTTGTATACTGCGGTATGTGTCCTGTATAAAGAGTATTGCGTGATGTCGGACTTCCTGTCAAAGTCCACTTAAACCGCACAAAGTCAAACAGAGACAATCAGCAAAAAACTTAAATAGTGTGATGTGTCATGAACATGAACGTATCTACAAATGTGTGGTTCTCCCCCACTCAGTGGGACCATAACCTGGGCCAATTTACATGCTTATGCAATATTCCATAACTTCTGTTCTCTCTCAGGTCGCCTACTCTACCTTTAGGGGACTTTTTCACGGGTAAAATATGCAGTTCCAGGGTAAAGATAACAGATCGAGGAAAAAGATTCTTATATATTTCTCAATGCCTTAGAGAATTTGATTGAAGAAAGATGACGATTGTTTTTATTTGCAAGAATTATAATAACTGTTCACACAACAGTTGGTCCAGATTAGCATTTATAATATATCCTGTATGACATAATTGTTTCATTAAATGTAAGACAATAAAAGTTCCGAAGGCTATTGGGCTGAAAACCACTTTAGAAAACCGTAATAAATGGGGCAGTAAGACATGGTACAAATCATGCATAATGATTGCTTAGCATGAAATCATTATCTAATCGATAATATGATTATAAATCATTTCAAACTACACTTTTTAAAATGGAGTAATTACATAGTGCAAACAATTTAAACTGCGTCTATTAGCTACATCTGAAAATCAACGACAACCATTTTACTATCATAATGTAAATATGATATTGCTCAACACAATTATTTTGAAAATGGCATCTTGAATTCCATATGGATTCAATAAATATAGTTGACACAAGAAACCTTCGTCGTGCTGAAACATACCTTTGTTAAGAAGCAATATATGTATTTCTCATATTCAGCCTGTGTCATCAGTCATATGAGCAAATAATATGTGATCACACTTTAGGCGTTTTAATATTTCAAACAATGGCTCACAATGTTTTTTGTGAATAAATAGGGATAATATTGTTTGTCATGGCCATAAAGATAAAGCCATCTTGAGCCAGGTCTGCAGTCACCAAGAGGCCATATGGTATATGTCAATGGCGAGTTGACCTTTATACTTGCTAATCCAGGACAAGGAAAACCATAGTCCCACCATATATGATCAGAGTACAACTTACCGGTCGATATGCCTAAAGATGTAGGTGAAGTAACGTTTGATATCATACATGGTGATTGTTTAATCCTTGTGTTGAGTTCCAATTATGGCATACGGTCAGTGAGATAAGTAGACAATAAGTGTGAGTGGAGCGAGCTGTTTCCCCACGGCTACTCCTTCATATATTTATATATATACCACCTGCTCAGCATCCCAACCGCTCTACCTTGTAAATATCACAGACTTTTGTGTGATTTATACCTTCCATGAATCACAAATAATTGTCGTGCTCAAATGGATGCCGCAAAGTCTTAAAGTTTCAACGGCTCGTCTCACTCAGTCCAGAATATCAGCATCAGATTCTCGATACTGCATCTCTCATGAACTCTTCTGAGCAGTCTATATACTCAATGCATTATGAACAGAAAAAGAACCCATCTCATGTGTGACATGTACACGAAGAAATCATGAAGACCGCAAGAAGCGTGTAATGTTATGTAGGTGTTATGATATTTGCCAATCTGCCAGCCGCAGGTACCGGGCCAGGTTTCCCCAGAGACGTTGAGGCCCTTTGTGAGAGACTTGGCATTTGTAGACCACAGATTGCGGTAGACGTAGAACGTGGGCCTGTCTCCACCATATGTCAACCACCAGTCTCTCCATACACAGATCAGCACAAATAACTCAGGCGCAACACCCAGCCTGTAACTTCTGACGGCTCCTTGTGACGTGTGTACGCCAGCGTCGCTAGCGCTCTCAATGATGCAGAAGCCGTAGGGCTCATAGTTCCTGGAGCTATTCCGTACTCGAGGAATTCTAACATAATGGTAATGCACTTTGGGGTAATAGTTGTTGTAATGGAGTAAGAGTAATGTAATATAGCGGTTAGAGAAGCTGGTATTCTTGCGACGTTGTGACAATGACTGACTATCCATGCCTCAAAAATGCACTTCCATTAGCCCGTCAGAAAGCTGATTTTCTACATATTTTCATATTAATTCTCGACCCACTTATAGTGGTAATTGTTTTAATTGCGTTGATTGGGCAATTCGGTGTAGACTTTGACCTCTAACTCCCCTAATTGAACCATCTTGTACAAGAATGGTGGAAATGGTGATGGTTTACAAAGAGAGTATGAACGACTGAGACTCAGTCAGCTGTGTGTGGCATAAGTTTATTGTCTCAGGAAAAGCTTTAAACATTAAAGGATTTGGTCATTCCTGTAAGAAAGCTATTTATGACGAAATGGAACGAGCCAAATATGTTACAAAATATCGTACTAAAAAAATCAAATAACCAAAATATGTGTTATGGAACACAAAAAAACATTGCTTATTTTACTCGTCCAAAAAATAGTTTTTATATCTATTATCGTCTACAATTTGCAGCAATGAATATCGATATAAAACAGCAATGGATATCGACAATTTGCCCAAAACAGCGATGGATATCGATATATCATTTACTGTCTAAATGTACATGTTTTCTTTACATCTTAAATCTTAATCTAAGCAAAAACCTAAAGTCTAAAGACATTGGCAATTTTCAAGTAAAGGAGACGTGAGAAGAGCTGAGTAAGACAAAGCAGACAATTCTGCTCATGTTATGTTCCCCGGGTCTGGACTGATTTACTTGCTCAGCAGTCAACACTGTCCCACATACATAGCAGCCACAACGTCCAAGGCCTTTGAAAATAAAAGTAATGTAAAGGATGCAAATTCAGAATATGTAACAGTCATAACCTTAGATCTTAATCTGGAGTGCATAATGTCGGTATGTCCTGTAATGACCGTGCCGTTATGGTCCCGGGTTGGCTGTGTGACCCGGCGAGTGCAGGCTGTCATCTTGCCGCCTCTGCCCCATGGCACAGATAACGTTTCCTGCATTATTCATCTGGCAATGTTGGCACCTTGGCGTCATCACCTTGAGCTCAGCTTCCCGGTCCTTGCCATCATCTCTATGTAGGCCGTGGACCTCACTGTCCCACGGTATTATTAACCCTTTAATTCATATTCCCTGCAAATTTGGTTATGACATTTTGCATAAGTTGTTTGCAACCCAGGTCCACTTCGCAATATAGCGAGACTATGATAGGTGAAACTAAGTTACATTCACAAAGTATAAAAAGACATTGCTTTGTTGTTACAAAATATTATTTATAATATGTTTACAGGAATAACTTTTGTGTGTTTTGCTGTCTTGCATTCTTTTATGATCACATACAAATAATAACATGTGGATGGGTAAGCTCAGACGGTGCCTGGCGATGGACCCACCACAGAAGGGGGAGGAAATCTACCGGACATCAAGAAAAAAGGATCAAGTAAGCTGCAGACTGCAGAGAATAGGATAAGATTCTGGCTTGTGATAAGTTTGCTATCTACGCTACTTGCAATGCATGACAAACTACATTAGCACATGCACCTGAGAACCTTTCTTCTATTCACTAATTTATATTCATAGAATTACATGAGGAATGCATTGGAGGGCCTTGCCTCTACTCTTTCATTCTACTCATAAAACCTTCATTACCACCATCATTTGAGAACCTTACTTCTACTCTTTCTTTCTTCTCATATAACCTTCATCACCACAAATATTTGCGAACCTTGCTGCTATTCTTTCTTTCTACTCATACAACCTTCATTACCACATTCATTTGAGAACCTTGTTTCTATTCTTTCTTTCCACTCATAAAACCTTCATTACCACATTCATTTGAGAACCTTGCTTCTATTCTTTCTTTCTACTCATACAACCTTCATTACCACATTCATTTGAGGACCTTGCTTCTATTCTTTCTTTCTACTCGTACAACCTTCATTACCACCATCATTTGAGAACCTTGCTTCTATTCTTTCTTTCTACTCATACAACCTTCATTACCACCATCATTTGAGAACCTTGCTTCTATTCTTTCTTTCTACTCGTACAACCTTCATTACCACATTCATTTGGGAACCTTGTTTCTATTCTTTCTTTCCACTCATAAAACCTTCATTACCACATTCATTTGAGAACCTTGCTTCTATTCTTTCTTTCTACTCATACAACCTTCATTACCACATTCATTTGAGGACCTTGCTTCTATTCTTTCTTTCTACTCGTACAACCTTCATTACCACCATCATTTGAGAACCTTGCTTCTATTCTTTCTTTCTACTCATACAACCTTCATTACCACCATCATTTGAGAACCTTGCTTCTATTCTTTCTTTCTACTCGTACAACCTTCATTACCACATTCATTTGGGAACCTTGTTTCTATTCCTTCTTTCCACTCATAAAACCTTCATTAACACATTCATTTGAGGACCTTGCTTCTATTCTTTCTTTCTACTCATACAACCTTCATTTCCACCTACATATGAGAACCGTACTTCTATTCTTTCTTTCTAATCTTGTCTCTACTCATTTACTTCTCATACAATCTGCATTACCACATACACTTAGGAGCCTCGCTTTTAGTCAGTCATTCCTTATATTCATACTGTTTCGAAGATACCATAATTTACATTAATTTATTGTTTTGCATTGTACAAAAACTCTATATTGTATACTCTGAAAATGTTTTATAACATTATCGTCTTGATCCAAGTTACTGCCACATCATTCAGTACATATGAAAATAGCATATTTGAATTGATTAGAAGTGGATACCCGTACGGTATCCTCCATGACTAAATGGTAACATCGCTCTCAATTCCTGGTTTGGGGTGGGGGAGGCTTTTTGTTTGTTACATTGCCTATTTCCCATCAGGCGGAAATGGCCTGACATAACTAATACTGAATACATATAGTGACATTGCAAGCACAATATTTACTTATTTCTACCACACAATACCCGGTCAGGTATGCATATATGTCTCTGCCTATTTCCGCCGCATTTATTTGTCAAAGACCTTTTATGGTACATTATGAGAGCAAACGGATTTTACAATGCCCACATACATTTTTATGTATATGCGTCAGTCTTTTCATCATAATGTGCAATGACTTTGTGGCAACGCGATATCATATCTAATGTTATGGTATGTTTAAGAATGCAATAATTAATGCACCACTTCATGATTTTATTCAAATTTGATATTCCCTGTGGCGATCCTCTTGCAAACAGGCATATTCAGAAGAAAAATATCTAGTTAAAAGCTTGCAGATACAAACATTTGTCTTATGTCTAGGACTAACAGTTTGTATAAACTAGAACTTTGGCATATATTGAATATTTGATGTCCAGCATTATAAGTGGTAGATGTGTTAACAGTACACCTTTATACTGCAGCATTTAACAGGCTCTATACAGCCGTGGACATTTTTTTGCCTTTTTGACACGCATTCGTCGTCTGTTATTTAGTCACAAATTAACATTAGATCGGGTAAAATAATAACATGACGTATTTTTCCCTTGAAAGAACATACAGTACCTGACATTGGGGCAAGAACAGCCGTGGGAGATTAAAAGGTTGAATAATGTTGAGTTATGAGTGCATTTACAAGTATTGTGTTTGGAACAAAATCATGTATCATTGTGGTAGGCAAGCTTTAAACGCATTGAAACCAAGATAACTGAAAGTTTGTTTATATAATGCCCCAGGATTTGTTAAGGGCCTAACACGTGATGACCTAAAGCAATTTAAAACAAGGGACTTCAGTCCTATGATTTGCATGAAAAATAATATATTCTTGGGAAAGATTTTCGTTTTATATAAAGTTGTAAATGAGCAGGCTACATTGTTTTATTTCATTCAACTAAGATGCTTTGAATATCAGCTGGTTATAAGAGCTAATTGGAGTTCTTTATTTAATGTGATTGTCAGTAGGGGGAACATTAAGCCCCTTTCCATTTCCCGAGATGCTCCGCTCGCAGGAAGTACATCGTGGGAGTAACACGTGATTTGTTCCCATGGGAACTATTGTGAAGTTCCCATGGGAACAAACAGAGTGTCTGCTCATGGAGTGAACACTACGCGTTGGCATAGTAACATCACTTGACAACACATGTCATCTTCTCATGCTTCGTCTGCTCTGGAAAAGATCGTCTGCTTCTTTTACACCGTGCAACAAATAGGAACTGTAAAAGCAGACGATTTATAAAATCTTACTCTTAATACATAAATAAAATTAAAGGTGTATATAAACCCTCTTGCAACTCAGGTAGGTTGAAGTAAGTTAGACTTTCAGTTATCTGTCTCAGTGTGAGTGTTCACTAACCTGAGTGGTATATACAACAATTCTGCAACTACTACTTCCTGGGATATGTTTAATTTTCAATATATTTGAAAACTTAAACACAATAACTATCAATCCAAAGTCATTTTGATAGAGAAATTATTTGCATGTAATTCTTGATCTTGATGCATATTATCTGGACTTACTTTAGATTACTTCAGTTATGATGTTTGTTATCAGTTATGCACAAATCAGTTTCAATCATAATATTGTGTATCGGCAATACATTCAAATGATGTTATCTTATGAAAATCTGACATCTTCAATAACAAAATTGTGTTAATTTCGTAATGATAAACAAAAAAACATTTAAAGTGATTTCTGGCTTTTGTTGCCCTATCATATTGCCCTTAAAAGTGATAAACTATTTGTAATAATCGTTAATGCGAACAAAGACAATGTCGTTTTCAATTATGATTTGTGTTAAACAGACGAGATTTTGCGTTATCTGAGCGAGAGGACAGGCTCCCCCTCTCCCCCGGTAATTTGTTGTGTCATCGAATTTCCACTGGTGTCAAAAATAATGTCAGGGACGAAATGCAGGAATAGAAAATCAGTCCGTTTCCGTATACTGGGATTATAAACCCCTTTGATCACAAACTATCATCGCTTGGATTGGCATTGGGAACTGTTTATATCTGTGACATAAATTTCCCTTTTTTCTTGCTTCACGTTATACCTTAGACGTATAGACGTATATATATATAGTCCAAAGTAAAAGCTTACAGCTTAATGGTGATGAAAATAATCCAACAAAGTCCGTGGTGACAAAGAGTTAAAACCGTTTAAATATATATATACATATATATATATGTATATATATATATATATATATATATATATATATATATATATATATATATATATATATATATATCACAAACTATGTATACATTGATCTTGATATATTTGATCTAGCTATAGGTATCAAAATATGATATTCAAAATGGTTTTCTCAATATTCCCCTTTCCTATTGTTTTCATTTTTACTTGTAAAATGAGAGGTCGCAATTAGTCTAACTATGCCCATCGGAGAAGTACAGGGGATTGCAGGCAAGGTACAAATAGACATTGGAATGGAAAAGTAAAAAGCATGATTACTGTAAGAAATTTCAATTTCCTAAATTGTCCCAGCGGATCTGTAAGACAATAGGAGAATAAGGTTGCAGCTAATACCTTTGTCACCATGGAAACCAATATTAATATGTGAAACATGAACTCCTGTCTCTGTAGCAGCAATGTCTTTTATACAAAGAAATAACATGAATCCCTTTTTTAGTGAACCTGATGTATTGAACATATTGTGCTTCATACACCCTGTCACTGTGTTACCGAAGATAATAGCATGATGCGACATAGATAAATTCCCGCTGCTAATAGGTAGCCAATGGCAGCAAAGGGACTTTTTGTAAAGATCACCCTCGCCTGTCAAACAAAGCAGCGATTTCTATGCCGAGTCCATTATGTTTTGAGACAGGGAGTAGGAGTTGTGTTTGTTCTATTTATTGACAATTCCAGGGTATACCCGACGATCTGAATGACTTTGAGGAGCATCCCATGTCCTTCTTGTCAGCAATCTTAATACATTTGGTGATATTTACTTGTCAGAGACAGGCAAAATATACTGTAGACCTTTTCTTCATTGTTGTTCCTTTTTCAAGCAAGTGGAAAGGCTTTAGTGGGTAATTTTGTGTTTTATCTGGTGGGAGGTAGGATGCCTGGTGGGAGGTAGGATGTCTGGTGGGAGGTAGGATGCCTGGTGGGAGATAGGATGCCTGGTGGGAGATAGATGCCTGGTGGGAGGTAGGATGCCTGGTGGGAGGTAGATGCCTGGTGGGAGGTAGGATGCCTGGTGGGAGGTAGATGCCTGGTGGGAGGTAGGATGCCTAGTGGGAGGTAGGATGCCTGGTGGGAGATAGGATGCCTGGTGGGAGATAGATGCCTGGTGGGAGGTAGGATGTCTGGTGGGAGGTAGATGCCTGGTGGGAGGTAGGATGCCTGGTGGGAGGTAGGATGCCTGGTGGGAGGCAGGATGCTTGGTGGGAGGTAGATGCCTGGTGGGAGGTAGGATGCCTGATGGGAGGTAGGATGCCTGGTGGGAGGTAGGATGCCTGGTGGGAGGTAGGATGCCTGGTGGGAGGTAGGATGCCTGGTGGGAGGTAGTAGGATGTGTCATGGGAGGTAGGACGCCTGATGGAGGTAGGATGCCATGTAAAAGGTAGGTTACCTGGTGGGCGTTAGGATATCTAGTGGGAGATGCCTCGTAGGAGGTAGGATTTACTTCAAAAGAATTTTATACCAAGCTTAGAAGAAATGTACTGATTCATTGTAGAGGTAAATTCCCAGTGGACCCTAAAGTGTAAGGATACAATCCACAATAATCCACAATAATCCAGATAATCTGAATGTGGGATAAACAGATTTTACCAGGGATTTAAAGAAAGGCACTCCTTGGCTAGGCCTTCGATTTCCACAAATCACCATAATAGTGTCCATCTTAAAACCCTTATGTAAGTTATAACGAGTTAATTTTACACATATGTTTAAGTTATGCGAAGAAGATCTATTGTTTTACATTTTATAAGTCATTATTGCTGAACAATATTAGTCATATTCTAGGGCATTATGTATATATGAAGGTCATTAGAAACGGGAAAAAGTATCAGAACAATATGAGCAAAAGCCTTCTCCACAAATAACATCAGGAAATGGGTATTAGTGAAGCATTTGGGGCAAGAATAGAGGGCATACCTAATGACAATATGTAAATGTAGGAAACATTCAGATGTAAGTTTGATACATCCGGGCACCTGTGTGTCTTGCGAGGAATTATGGGTAACAATGGAACTGCTATCCCAGTATGCCAAGGTGACTGACTGTTGCAGGTTGTCAGGGCGCAACAAGGTGGCAAGGGCCCACATTGTCACTTCCTGTGCTCATAAACCCACTGTCTTGCCATCACCACGAAGACATCTTCATATCAATGTCTTTCATGACAAACTAGTGCAGTTAGCAAAAATGCAAAACATGTTTAACTTGTAGATTGGCCAGATACTATCTTGAAAAATTACAAACAAGTTCCTGCTTGAACAAAAAGGCATTAACTGCTTTGTCCGATGAAATGATGATAAAATGTATTTTGATGTCACATTCTATTAATAATTCTAGCCTCACCACATATTATAAATGAAAGACGGATTTCCATAAGATGGAGGGAGGTTTATGAAGACGTGTGTGACATGGGCTACTCAAGGCTAGTTTCCTGCCTCCTTTGTGTCCAGCCAGGATACAGCCATGTCAAACATGTCATATCTTCCCAATACAACGGCTTGATCCTATTTTATAGCAGGGCGTTAGTGTGTCTCCATGCCCAACCATCTGTTATTCCATTCTGGACTGGCAAGAATTTTTCATATTCTAGTCCGCTTCTCTCAATGGAATATTTTCACGAATGATTCCATTTATAGCACACAAAACACTTTGTAAATCTAAAAAGGAATCTCAGGTATACGGCAACTCAACACCCGCATCTTTTGGTCACTGATTTCTATTCTGTTTATTCCCCACTTGCCTTTATTTTGTGATCACTGACTTGCTTCTTGTTCCCTACTTTCCTTCATATTGTGCTCATTGACTTGCTTCCTATTCCCTACCTTCCTTCATATTGTACTTATTGACTTGCTTCCTATTCCCTACCTTCCTTCATATTGTGCTCATTTACTTGTTCCTAGTCCCTATTTTCCTTCATCCTGTGCTCATTTACTTGTTCCTAGTCCCTATTTTCCTTCATCCTGTGCTCATTTACTTGTTCCTAGTCCCTATTTTCCTTCATCCTGTGCTCATTTACTTGTTTCTATTACATACTTTCCTTCATCTTGTGCTCATTGACCTGCTTCCTATTCGCTACTTTCCTTCATCTTATGATCACTGACTTGTGTTGGTACCTATTCCACACTTACCTTCCCCTGTTATCATTGACATGTTTTGCTCTGTTTTAATTCTTGCCTTCCTCCTGTGAATATTTACTTGTTTTCCTACCTATTCCACATCTGTCTTCATTTTATGTTCACTGATTTGTATTGCTCTGTATTTCCCAATATGCCAACATCTTGTGACAGCTCAACTTACCTCAAGAAGCTTTTCAGTATCATCTCAGTCAGTTAACATATTACAAAAATATCATTTATCTTGCTGAAGGTAACAAAGATATATAGGAAAACCATCATTTCAAAGATGGAAGGATTAGTTCAGATTTCATGTTATGTCAGGTTTCACCTCGGCTTGTTTTAATATTTTGAGACTAGATATCCAGGAACACTGGTGTCGGTAAATATTTATCACATATTTTAAAATATTCACAGAACCCGATAAACACAGTGATTAAAATATGATGACCTGTATCCTGTACTTTCATGTTATTTGGCCGTCATCTTCACCTAACTAAATATTAGTGGCTATTGACAAATACGATTTAAGGATTTAACAGCCTTTTCATGTGCAGTCACTTAAGGAGGCTGTTATCATGTCTAGTAGCATCTGTGTCATGGCAGCATTGCCTTGTACAACACTTATCTGTACTCATCTCTTCCTGTCTCACCTGTCTCCGCAACCAATCAGGGCCTTTCATGTTACCGCCTGCTCCAGTGTCTCCGGGACAAACAGGTACACTGCACACCGCTCGCCGGGCCACATGATTTCTATCGTATCAGAGATTCATCACATGTAGGGGAAATTGCTAATTTTTGCCAGCTCTGGTGTATACAAACAGCATCAGTCATCATTCTCTGTGCTCATGACTTCCCTATCTTCAACAGACCATTTATCAGTATGTTACAAATTCCCAATTACACTGTCTCACTCCAACCTGCATTTATGGAAAACCGTAGATATATTTCATAAAACATTTAATATATCTTATATCATTTTTGAAGTTCAATTACCTGTCCTCTTGTGAAAAGGGTAATTCATTATCGCCTCTGTGCTACCGGAGAGAGGTGTTGGATAAATTTAAATGTGAATCCTAATTATCCTTACAAGTTTCACCTTGCTGTGTGTTTTCTATAAAATGGGTCTTAACAGGTGTTTTAACGGAATTGCATTATCCACCTGATTAGCTCATGATCTGTGAAATTTTAGCTTGCTGACAATTAGGGCCATCATCATATGACTTGTTTCCGGTTTGAAAACCTGAAGCCATGTTTTCCCATGATGCTTTGTGCACGTGGTAGCGAGGGAGCATTCCGTCTTTTGTGGTGACGGTCTATTAAGAGATGATTAGCCCACACAGTGATGATGCTGCACAATGGCTGATCCCTTCTGCTTGCATTTCTTATTTTCTCTATTGACATTGAGCATCGATCAAACACTTGCACCGCCAGTCTTTGTTACAGCGGCAATAGCCTTCTGCTTGGAGCAAATCTTCATCCTAACAATATCATTTCAATCAAATTACATCAATCGATAAAAAAGTTTCAAAGCATTTTCTCAAAACATAACATAAGTAAATTTAATAACATTTTAAATATATAAACTTATAAATGATTCCAATGGTAACATTCCTGTAATATGTATCATGCCCCGAGGCTGATGTTGTCACTGTCTCTTTAAATGCACTTTATCCATGTGCTCCTGCTGACTGCTAGAGATACTAGATCAGTGAAAGCTGAGATTGCATGAGCACACAAAGCCAACAATAACAACAAACATCATGAATAAGCCAAGCATAAACAAAGCCTGCATTTGTCTTATTTGTTCCCACAGAAAGGTTTTTCACGTGGCTTCTGATCAACTGCGTGCCTTGCCCGAGGAAAAAATGCGCATCGATATCAAGTAACCCATGAGCATGTGAAAGAAGAGGAAATTGAAATATTCTGACCTGAGAATAGCACTTGATACTTTAGCTACCTAGTCTTCCTTTATTTTTGTTTTGTACTGTAGATTTCGCCATTTGGAAAGTGACATTACTTCAGACATTTTCAGCATTTTGCCGTACATGTATGGGAAGTCCTGACTTCTCATATATCGCCCAGCTTAAGAGGTCATATTTATATGGCGATAACGTGCTCTGGAGACAATATAAGGGTCATAGATCAGGAGATGAGCTGTATTTGTCAGGCTTTGATGGTCTGTGTTTCCAGATGTCTGCAGATCAGCCTGCCATCTGCTAATCTAATTACCGCAATTCTGCAACTGTCATATGCCGGAGTCAAGATTGCTTATGTCTATAGAGGCAAGGCTGTTCTTGTCATCATGATTCATGCCTCACGCATCGGCCTCTAATGTATTAAATGGATTAGCAAAAAATGTGCGGAAACGTTATAAGATTTCATATTACAGTGAGCGATAATAAAGCTTGATACCTGATAGTGGAAAAGTTGAAGACAATGCCACCATGTAGACTGTAAAATATGAACTACAGGCGGCATCTTGCAGATAATGCAGAGTTATCATATTTTAATAGGGGAAAGCATCACAGTGTCTTTCATATTGAATAATCATTCTCGACTGCTAATGGATCTGGCTTATAAAAACCCGAGATGGCAAAGCGCATTATTTTATGGTATCTGTCTGAATGCGCCTTCAGTTTGTGAGCTGAATTTGATCAGGTGATATATATATATATATTTGAGAACATACACAAAGCCTAAAAATATCCCAGGCAGAATGTTATGTGAGATTCCGTCACCACACCCTATTCTATTATAAACCGAACCATTTGATTTATTTAGCCCATGTCCAAGCCAACTGGCCTATAACCCTGGCACAACCAGTCTTACTCAAGATGCGTAATGTGATCTGAAAAGCTTCATAAATGGAAATTCCAAGTTTGGAGTGTTTGCCTACTGTGGCAGGCATATTTGGGCCAGAATGGTGGACAAAGTGCGACTGTGTGTTGAGATAGTTAATGAGAACAGACTGGGGTGCTTGAGAGCTACTCAAGCTGACTGGAGGGTTTCACAACGATGCTTGCTGTGCAATACAGAGGGTGCTCTCCCTCATGCAACCCCACGACAAACTACGGAATGAAGCACCAAGGCAAACGGAACGCATCTACAACCTGGAGAGCCAAGACAAACGAGGGAATGAAGGAGATTGGTAAACGAAATGAATATGATGTATACGGTGATGTGGTAACTCAATAGACGCTGAGCCGGGTACATCTGCCACATGCAAGGTCATGACAAAGCACGGAATTTGGAGACGTGAAAACGAAACGCCATACAGTAATTCCTCAGGCATTTCGGAAAATACATGCAACTAAATGCACCCCTAGCCTCACAAACAAAATGTGCATATACTGTACAACAAAGATTAGATGCTTCCTTCATCAATACACGGTACATAGTCACAAGCAATACTCTTTCTGATATACATGTATGAAAGTGAATAGAGCTCTCTACATAAGGACAAATCATTAAGAAACTCTTCCATTTCTCATTACGTATAGTATACATAAGGTCACCAAGCAGTCTGGGAGATTGACGTCAACTACATTCTAATGGTGCCCTAAGCTTCAATAAATATACCCGCAGTGCTCACTGGAAGTTGAAAATGAGGCTAAAGTCTCAAATAAAAAGAAGACACGTCACGATGCCACTTTTTTGACATGCAAGTCAGCCAGGCAGCCTTCAAATCAAATGATGAATATCATATAATGCCTTTTTCCCAATTGTTCAACTCTCGTCCTACCTGTGGCAAGCAGAATGGTGTATACTTCACAAAGCATTGTCAGTTTTAATTAGCTACAGACTAATCAGAACGCATTTCACACTGATCTGTTGATAACAAAGCGGCCTCTCGTTTATATTTACGAAGCAAACTCCTTACATAAATAGGGTATTCTAAGTTTGTTGGCATAGGTTTTTCTTCATATCATCATTAACATCTGATTAGCTTTTTTCAATAATATTCACTGTACTCTATGTTCTTCTAATACCAGGAGTTACTCTCATTACATTTCAGGTTTCTGTGACTCCATGGAATATACTGAGTATAGCTCTATTATAACACATTATAAGGGATTGGATGAAGCCATACAAGGCCCAGCTTCAGTCATATATCATATGCTGCCATACTTTACAACCCATATATCTTACACATCACCAATTCTTTTTCTTCAACGCTCAGTCATCAGGAAAATTGACTCACAAAAACTGAGCCAGCAGTGTGCACAAAACATGCGCACACAATAAATAATCGCCTGTCTGAAATACAATAATTATCCCGAAATAAGCCTACAATAACTTTGATATACTTGAGCTGATTAGATTTGCATCAGTAACATACATTGTAAACATATTTTTCAATGACAAATATCTCCATGTCAGAAATTTGTTTTTAATACGTGATTTTGATTAGATATATGGAAAATTAGGAGAGAAAAGAAAACATCTTTATCATGAAAAGTAGAATTTATGAAGCGTGCCTTTGATGGTGGATGCTGTCCTTGCATGAGAACAAATCATTCCATGGCCAATCTAATTGGAGACACCATTTAGCAAATTAAGGATAAACAAAATTTGAGTGTGAGTGACCTGTTTGCAGGCATCCGTGTTCTGCTATAATGCTCCAGTGGAAACCCCTTAACTGCCATAGTCATAATTAGTTTCTACCTTCACTTATTGTGTGGCTACTTTACCACAGGTTTGGTCTCTGTATCAATGTATTACCATGATCACTTGCAGTAGAATAAAGACATACATTATTTATCAAATAAAGGAAGGCGCAAGCCATAATATAATATGCAACATGAGTAATATGGAAGCCAACGGGCTGTGTAAATGCGATCAATTTTAATGATCAAACATGAAGACAGGGCTGAGCGGGGACCGACTCAATATAAAAGTCGGCCGCGGAGAAAATGCCGTAAATAACACCATTACAGGTAGAACAATTTATATTCCCACCGTATAAACTTCTTTATTTCCATATTCCAAAGAATCCATTTGTCATTTTGTTTGATTTATATATCAGAATAAAATTATTAATGTTAGTCTTATCGCGGAACGCAAAAACATCCTACATCAGAACGATTTCACTAATAGATGTTCGGTCTGAGACATTACTAACTAGAAGATTACAACATAAATATGAGCAGGAAGGTTTTGTAGCGACATTTACCTGGTATAATTACAGAGCAAGGAAGGTCCCTGGTTGGAAGAGAAGATCTATCTGAGAGGGATTACTGAATCTACTTGCTTCCAATCAGGACTGTGGATTATGGCCCCTATTACAAATGGCTTAATGCTGTTGATGTCAGTAATTAACAAACTGTTAATGTGGAAACAGTAATCCGATGTCGATCACAAAGATAATCGTCTTGCATTCTTGTTAACATCTCTCAAGCCCATGCCATCTGCAGCAATGTTTTAAAATGCATTTCCCCTGATATTCATAAGAACCCTTTTTCTGGATGGAGCATATTAATATAAAATATTTTAATATGCTCATTGATAATCTATGTGCAAAGTTAGCAATGGCCCACTTATTACCAACGTTTAGAGTAAGCAATGGCTCACTGATTGCCAATGTTCACGGGTAGCAATGTCATACTGATTGCCAATGTTCACAGGTAGCAATGTCATACTGGTTGCCAATGTTCACAGGTAGCAATGTCGTACTGATTGCCAATGTTCACAGGTAGCAATGTCATACTAATTGCCAATGTTCACAGGTAGCAATGTCATACTGATTGCCAATGTTCACAAATGATGGATCCCTTATTGCCAATGTTTACAGCAAGCAATGGCCCAATAATTGCCAATGTTCACAGGTAGCAATGTCATACTGATTGCCAATGTTCACAAATGATGGATCCTTTATTGACAATGTTTACAGCTGACAATGTTTCACTGGTCACCAATGTTCACAGGTAGAAATGTTTCATTGATTGCCAATAACATGTAACAATGACTCACTAATGGCCATTGTCCACAGGAAGCAATAGCGAACTGATAGTTTACAAACAGTAGTGGCTCATTAAACTTTGTTCATAAATAGTTTACAAGTTTACATAGATAAGTTGGCCATTGTTAAGAAGTGGGCCATGTTTCAGTGACTGTCCTTTTACCAGATATCTACTCATTGCGTGTCAATCCTGAAAATTTTGGCCAGCTATGACAATGGGTTAGTTTAGAGATAGCAAGGTACATACACGGTCCCCGTTCTACTCACTCCAATTCGTTTAAAAACTCGTGCAAAATACCAATTTAAAAAGTAAAACAAATTATCTCTAAATCTTGTTGAGGAATTTTTGTTTTTTTTTAGATTATAAATAAGAGGTGTATATGTGCTTCAGATATAATGCTGTAAGCATATTTATCTGAACTCATCATGTAGGCGATTCCACTTTCATGTGAAATTGAGGCTAAGTTAAGATTATCTTATATCTACTTAATGCAGGTGTGCATTACATAAATCATTCTACAAACATTCTGAATTTTCAATCCATATTTACTCAAGAATTTAGAATTGGGAAGGGAATCGTAATTATCTCTTGATCATATACCATTAATAACAAGTTATTTGTCTGTCTTATTTCTTAACTGACACACCTTACTTTATACTATTCTGTTTTAATATATACCTTTCTGTAACTCTGCCCACAGACGTCTTATGTTTGACCTTAGACAAGACGTTATCGTTCGCTCAATTCTCTCACGCATCAGGCTTATTAAATATTCATATTTTAATTTAATCCTCAAATGATAAGCACGCTTTCTTTATTGATTTATTGGCCAATATCTCTCAGTGCAATGCGGAGCTACTCAAATAATTGTTACAATAAAATCATTGACATTTTCAGCAAACTACTGCATGTTGGAAATAAATTAAAAGCTTTGATGTGGGGAGTTTTATGGTATTTTTAACATTTGGTGTCAGTGAAACTTATTATGTTATCAAATACCACTTTTGAATTCTAAATCTGATTTTAGCTCATAAATCATCATTGCACAATTTATCTTGTAATCATCATCTATTAACAACAGATATCTCAAATGTTTCCAATAAATGCTGGCAAGAAAGTAATATCATTTAATATGATAAATAGTAATTCCTTCCCAATAGATTCTAAGGCATTGTAGTTTTATCAAACATAAGTGTGACAAATAATAAGGAAACCCTTGCAACCATAGCCTGCTATTGACACCCATTATGTCCACCACATTTATCATTCCTATTTGATTATGTGCAATTACTGGAGAGGTTATCTGCGCTTTGGGCTCAGACATTTCCTGGCGTAAGGCTGCCCCATCTAGACTGAAACAAGCCATCAGCTGACTGCTATGTTTAGAGTTTTACTGGGAATAGAAGCACTTCAATGGCATTTATCGTGTACTTTGTACACAGAGAGGAATTGTTGTTAGGCCACAAAAGACACATATTATTATAAAACTGCAGAGGTTTTCTTATGTAAGACATATAAAAGTTGTGATGCCCTCGAGTTTGATGTAATTTTCCATTTGGCCTGTAAAATGGTCTTTTGGATCAGAATCAGATTGAAGCAAACGAGACCTGCGCAGGTTCCTATGCAGGATGCATTCCGTGGCTTCTGACAGGAAATGCGTGGATAGGATTACGAGTTAGCGAGAATGCGCAAGGTTCTCGTAAGTCACTTCCTACTCTTCTTAAAACGAGATTTCTTCAGTGCGCAAATGTATCGCCGCTGCCAATGCAATTTCAAGTGGAATTGCTCTATTTCCCTTAAAGTTGCAGCATCTCAGAACCCTGCACCAGTAATACCGAGCTTGTGTCTCTTCGTCAAACTGATAATTTGTCTGTTGTCCGATTACTTTATGTCCTGGTGAATCAGAAGAAAAAAACACCAAAGAAAGTCCCTTTTTGATAAGCTGACGAAGAAGATATCAAAGTTGAAAGAGGATGCCTGTGGACGAATATGAACAAATAAGAGTTGTTTGAATGGCTTCAATTACAAGGATGGTTGGATGCTGACACAGGTAGGCAGTGTAAAAGTAGTGGGTGTGCAGCATGGTGACCCGCTGCAACCAAGCCCGCTGGTGTTGAATGCAGCAAGATTTAATGGTGGGGTCTCTGGGGGCTGCCAGCCTGCCAAACTGTCGCTTCTCCCTGCAAGAATGCGGCCGAGCATGAAAGCGATAAGCGCGCGAGAATCTAGCACTCTCGTCACGCGGGAGCGGTGGTTATCCCCCCGCTGTGCTCCCTGAGTAAAGCGAGGGGCCACAAGTCATTGGCACGGCAGCATGGCTCAGTGCTCCGACAAATTACGGTCCCTGCCTACACCTCCAACCTTCTAAGCTGGATTGGTGAGGATCTGGAAACTTGTAAGGCTTGCATTTACACGGCTCAGGCCTATGTGGCTAATTATTTAATGTATACCACAGCCGTGGACAGAGACGGTACATTAGTGGATGTTGTTCTAAGGTTGAGTTGCTCAAGGCGATATCAAAATGACCTTGGACCTCTGTATCTTTGATGTGGGTTAGCCTCACACCTGCAGGACACCTCAAACATTAGCAATAGCCTAGCTTATGTAGCAGCAGCTATCACATAAACTCCTAAAATAAACAGGAAATGAAAAGCTCGGCTAAACCTGCCTGCTGTTGTGTGATGCACGTAGCCGTTAAAATTATAAAAACAGTCTCAGGACACCGATTCTATCAACTATTTACTCCAAACTCCATGAATACTAATGAAAAGCAATAACTCCATTTCTATATATAACTGTGCCAATTATTTTCTATCGGCAAGATACCGAGCAATGAGGATGCGCGATACAATACACTTTACACAAGGTTCATTCATTAGATCATTTGGGAAATATTTAACTTAATAGTCACACTTTACATAATGTGTTTTTTAGTAAATTTTCACAAGCCCCTATACCTGAATGAATAAGCGCCTATAGCTGAATGAGGATTGAAAAAGTGGCTTAAATATCTTATATTGT
The DNA here is from genome assembly GCA_949316495.1 of Amphiduros pacificus. Classification (NCBI taxonomy): domain Eukaryota; kingdom Metazoa; phylum Annelida; class Polychaeta; order Phyllodocida; family Hesionidae; genus Amphiduros; species Amphiduros pacificus. The sequence continues at coordinate 26,923,414 of OX439003.1, forward strand.
CTCATTCAGAACATTACATTAACAATGCAGGTGTGGGATATCCATGCTGATACAGGCTCAGATAGAAAAATGCACAGTGAAAAGAAAAGAATATAAAAAGTCCTATTTTCCTTTTGAGTAGAACAGCTGAAATAGGCCATCGTCTTATTGTCTCTTGCATTTTAATCAGCATAATAGATAAGAGAGAAGAATCCAAGATGAGGCCTCAAAGACGGTCCCACAATAATCCGATAAAGTACTCATGAAATATGAATCATGCGGTTAGAGGGGTGGGCGATATTGGGGGAACAGAGCGACACTCCCACGTGACTCCACCAGCCAATCCTTTGATTTGAGGAGGGAATGTGACAAGAAAGCTGTGCCACTAGGCTGGATGTGAAGTTACCTTTTGTGAAAGAGGGGATAAAGGATGCAGATTCATCTTCTAATGGTGTCTTAGAAGCGCAGGTGTCATCTCAGCCAAACTACAGTTAACTATTAAATAATGAAACTCTGACTCTGATCCGAACCTCAGGTTATAATTTTGCCATATTTCATGTTGTATATGGCTCCCTTTCTAAACTCTCCAATACTTTACTGAATCACATTTATATTTTACTTCCTTCTAGATTTGCAACTTTATCTCCGAGATATTTGAATATAATTAATTATTTGAATTACTTATTTCTTGTATTTGACAATGATTGCTTGCAATAGGTGTGTTTGTGGAAGATGTGTCGTGTTACTGACTCGGGCTTGATCTATATTGTAAGCAGTGAGATCATGATAATGAATACTGTGGTTGTCTCCAACCAAATACGTGCTCATTACCACATAATCTACCCCTATTACCACCCAATCTGCTCATTGTAATTCATAGCCTGGCCACAGTTAGGCAACCAGCCAATCGTTATGTAACTTTAAATATTTTATCAGCACAATATGTCTTGTAATAATAATCCATTGTTATGCGCATAATTGTCTAATTTGTCTTCAAAGCCGTCGATATTTGGTACAATTATCTAAATCCCGGAATCATCAACAAATTCGATCAGCTTCCCACAATGCAAATTACTGCATAAGCTTTCGTCCCATCATGCACCTTGAGGAGGTTTAAATTTCAGATACATATTGACAAACTGATTGCAGGATGAGTACCTCGGATTATGGACAATAGAACTTGCAAATGTATTGCCTCCACGCAAGCGGATTATGCCAATATCTATTTCAAAAATTGAAAAATAAGGAATAATCACATGTTTGGGAGGCATGTATCTTATTTTACGGGAAATTTATGTTCAACATGACATCATAGTGGTATTGGCTAACATAGAAACGTAAATGAAATGTTTTTCATTTATATTTCAAGGTAAAATGAATGCAAAATTGTTAGATAATCTGTGTATCTATCATTAAACTTTGGATGAATATGCATGCAAAGCACAATATGATGAATGATGAATGTAAACACTGAATGCCGGCGGCAGTCGCCATGGTGACACACATGGGGTGAAACCACAAGTGCTGTGCGAATACTCTCACATCCGGGACACGGGGAAGGGCGTATCCGCTCACCCCAAAAAACATTCCATTTTTTCAAAATATACTGGTAATTAATGTTAAAGCTTGTAACTGTTTGAAAATTTAATTTAGAGGTGAGAGCCGCCCTTTTCTCTGTGTTAGACCTTCTTGTGTTCTGTACCAGCGACATAATGTGGCTTTACCAAATGTCTACCTATCCCATTCATAGGTTATATCTTTACATTGTGTATATTGCTAACTGACATATTGTATGCAAATGGTTGAAGAAACTCATTATAGGTTGTGATTCTGAATTATGTTGCTTTAACATTTTTCTGCCATACATATTGAAGTATGAGCTGATGTTCTTGTGCTTTTAGAAAGTGTTGATGTATTGCCAAGTTGGTATACTGGAAGGTAATGACTCATCCTGACAAATGGTAAAGGGCTGATATGGGATGATTATGACCCGGTAATATCAGAGGAATAATACTGAAAAGTTAAGACTAATTATACTGAGGCCAAAGATAATACAGGGGAACAAGGTATCAGCCCATGTATCTCTGGGCATTAGTGATATTCCTTGACCTACTCTGAGATGTGTCCAAGATCTGGTATGAGGACTGAGATATGCTTTATTTCTATTTCAGGTGTGTAATCCACACCAGTGTTTTCCTCTGCTCCACAACAAACAAATGAGCAAACAAATGAAGGGTGTGAGTATGATATCTTTACTACCTTTCATATCTGAGAGAATTCTGTTTATATTAATTTATCAAGGAAAACAATATCATAGTAATAAACAAACCATGCATTAGATATTGAGGACAAAAGTATCCTTTTGCAAGTTCATTAAAGAATTTCACAATTAAAAAAACTACATGCACATTCACATGCTGGTAAATTGCTGGTAAATCGCCCTTTGTACCTGCCATCAATCACTCTCACAAAGATGGGTCACACATAAGTTCATGAATTGCTGAGGCTTGAGACAAGCACTTCTACAGGCGTGAAATATGGCAAATGCATATTCTCAGTTTACTAAATCAGCTCCAAACTGTTTCACAAGAGGATCTGCTCATGGTGGCAAATTTGACTGGACTATTAAAAACCTGAATCCCATTTCATGAGGCCATATAACTAGGAAATTCTATCTCACAATGGTATTTCATCATGAAGTACTGTACAACTGTACTAAGCTATATAACATTCTCTTTCACTTTGATAAACTTTTCAAAATTTAATGTTATATTTGCAATTTTGGATTATTCATGCAGGTAAAATGTCACTTGAATGGCATTTAAGAAGATTATAATGTTTAATATTGGTACTGAGAGACTGTCAATTGGTGTGCATTTGAATGCATTCTGAGAGCATAATAATATTATCCGAGAGATGCTGTGTCCTTTATTCCAGCTTGATATAGTGGCATATGACGAGTGTTTGTGGCTACGTAGTAATGTTTTAGGGCAAGTCCCAAGAGGAATACATGTTATGTTATTAACGAAGCATTCGCATTAGACGGCTCCGTATCTCTACTTCTGACCCATATTTCGCTGTCAGTGGTTTTACAATTATAGGTGGATTAAATATTTAAAACCTAGTTCAACACAGTTCGTGTACACAGAGGAATACAACCTCTATCCTGGGCTGAACTTCGAGGAGAGGTACACTTTGTGTAATTTAGAGAAAGGGTTGTTTTGTGAGAAGACAAGATGGCAGTATTGACCTTGACCTTGCCCCGTTTACACCTGTTTGATGAGAAGCGCGCCCTTTTTACCCTTCACACAGCCACGCCTAAAAGCTGCCTCCATGTCGGCACATTTCTCTGGAGACTCTCACCATGAATTATTAATTGTACAAGCTAGCTAGGCATAGAGTTGGTGAAGAGCTTTGGTCTGGATACCCGGCAAATAACAATATAACCCAGCCAAAACTACCACATCACCATAGCAAAATGAACGGATATTTTTTTCAGATACCTTAATATTTCTGTTACTGCTGATAGTTCTAAGCGGATTCTAGCGTGTGTGTCGATGGGGCAGCATTTTCTTTTTGTCTCGCTATGGCCACGATCTGGCAAATAAAAGGGGTAAGGTGTATTGGGTCATCTGTTGCACCCTACTTGAAAGAGCTTGCTGAGTGTTGTTCTAGTATCACAATGCATTCATGTTGAAATGTTCACATTTGAGCCCTTGTCTTTAGCATATCAATTTGATGAATCGAAAGCCCAATTATGATCATATGTTTCAGTTTTAGAGTCTGAAATGTACAAATTCATTTTGGCAAGAATAAGAGAAATAAATTCGATTTTAAAGTGAAGAGTCTCATAATCTGACTGCTCAGGACAAATGTACAAAGTGGATTTTTTTCTGGGCGGCATACTGGCCTCAAAAATGAATACTAAGGTTATTCGCGGCTTTAAGTACATGACTGGCATAACACGTATTATTACCATGTTATACCCTTACAGTTCTTTTATCACAACATAATTGTACGCAATGAAGCTGAATTACACAAGATATACAAAACATGATATTTTGATTTCATGTATTCATATGAAGATAAGACTTCCTTTTGTGTATTTTCATATTCCAATGTTTTGGCAAAAAGATAAATCAAATTACAAGAAACTAGTTTTTCAATATTGTCAGATGGTAAACAACTCTATCATTACATGAAAAATCGCGTTGTCAACCCCTCAAGCCAAACTGTCCTTATGAGCAGACGACATTTAGACCCGTCCTATTGTGTGTTGTCGCGTCTACACACAACAACTGCAGATATTAATCAGAGAGGAGCTTGATGCTAAGTGATGCGGACACTTTGAGCGTTCATCCTCTAGGGGTGACCAAGTCCTTCACTTGCAATAACTCAGGGCAGAGACAGACTCTGTTGCCAGCCAACCAACGATGAATACCTAGCGACTCAATTACGAGAAGAAGGCCTGTCCCATGGCCGTCAAATATGAGTGAGCAAAGCACGCTTGTCACGTGAAATGACCTTTCTCACTCAAGCGCCCTCTGGACCCACAAAGATGGCATTCTGTCATCGGATTTCGATCTGGTTCCCCTATCTTCGCCCTACCACCTAATACGGCCTGACAGTAATCGAAGATTATTTATGAAAAATAAGGGAGTGTGTCTGCGAGTAGACCTGAGCTGCTCCTAGCATCTTTGAGGGGCCAGATTACGACAATAATTGAGGTCTGGACACCAGAACGAGGCCATCAGATGAAAACGAGGTTATGTGCACAAAACGCCACTAAAAAGCAAATCACAGTATTCAGAGAAAATAGAAAGGAGGATTGGAATGGAAACAAAGATAAGAGGAGAGAAAGGTGATGAAGAACCTGCACAAATCGGATGTTGGGATTAAATTGTCTCCATTTATTAATATGAAACATTCATCACTTGCAATTTTGCCAGAAACGGCTTCACACACCACATCCAATATTGTCATTATATTCAGGTTAAAACCAAATATGATATTGCAATGTTTGCGTCACTCTGAAGATTCGTATGTCATGTGACTAATGATCATGGCATGAATGAATATTTATTATAAGAATAACGATTCTTATTATAATCATATGACTATATTCATTCTAATTATGATAAAATGTCCATATTTATTCTAATTATGATAAAAAGTCTATATTCATTCTAATTATAATCTATTTATCCTAAATATACTTCGATGTTAAATATTGTAATTATTGTAATTGTAATTAATAGCACAAATGACTGTAACACATTTATCACTTTACATTTATTGTGAAATTTTGCTTCAATGTTTTAAACCTTTCCCTACAATATCTTGTAATATTTACATTCTTATGAAATAAATAACACCTTTCTTGTTAAAAATTCTAAATTCTCTCTCCTTTTTCGCCAAATAATCATAACAATATTATTCTGCCGATAAGAGGCTATCTTACAGACAAACGCCATCAAGTTTCCTGCACATGGCAGTCAGAGAGTAGGGGAACCAGTCGATTTGCTGACTTCCTGACAGTGCCAACAAAAATCAAACCTAGACTCGTGTGTCTCAATAAGCCCTTTGACAGACAACGCTCGCCAAACTTAACGTGTCTTCCTCTAAAACTAAGTAGCTAATGGGTCCAAGTGCATTTCAGCCATTCACTCATACAGCTAATGGGCTCTGTGCTTTGTCTTTGTGAAGAACAAAGCAGCTGTACCAAACAGCAAACAAATCTCTCTAAAATGAAAGTGAAATGCTATAAAATAATAGCAATATACAAAATTGGATTTTGAGGCATGAGAAATGTTTATATCGTGATATAGCAGGTTTAGCACAACAGAAGAAAACAAACATAAGAAGAATGAGACCAAAATACCTGTATTTATGAGACCGAAATAACTATAATTATAATGTACCTATATTAAATTTTGATTTAGATATATAATTGGTGTCATCATAACAATAGGTTTAATAAGCCATTTAAACCATTAAATGTTCCAACATTTACAAACTGGCTTAGTTCGCAAGATACTTCAATTTTTTTCACATTTTGCACAAAAAGAAAGAAAAAAAAAACAAACAAAAACAACTACACATTATTCTAATATGCTTCTATATATAGAATCTATTTTCTCCAAGAATGTCTTTAAATGACATTAGCGGGATTTTGCGGTACAGCTTTCATTTGAGACTTGGCATCGGGGTAGCATGTCTGTGTGGATCAGGGCCGACCATACCCGCCTGAGACCCAGCCGCTCTTATTTCATTAAGTGAAATTGAATAGCAGTGTACACCTGAGTCCGGAGATGGATGGGGTCTTTGGGAGATGAAACAGTGGGCAGACAATGCGGTCTGTGGGGGAGCTGACTGAGTAGATTGCAACCGTCTGCAGGAGCACACTACTCACAAAGAAACAAGGTCACCAAAACCTTGCAACCAGGTCACTATGCTAAAGTAAGTCTACATAGCTGAGAAAGCCTGGTCGTAATGCAATAAAATAAAAATAAACCAAGGGCAGTAAGTGTAATACTGAATTATAAATATGCAGCGCGTGCTTGTGTCTGTGGATGCAATCTATGATTAATTAGATTGAGATCAAAGAGGCAGATCACTAGAAGCACGTCAATAATTCTAAAATACTTTGGTTATGGTTGATATGTCAACTCCTTAGGTCATGGGTCATATGTCTACTACTTAGGTCATGGGTCATATGTCTACTACTTAGGTCATGGGTCATATGTCAAGCGATGCAAAAGTCATGAATATCTAGAATACTTAGGATGGTATGAGCAAGGAATATCAAAAAGTGTTAAAACAAAATGCTAACCTGTCTCCCGCCAAGTTCCCGAGCTTTGAGTAAAAGCATATGGAACAGCTGATTGATTGCATGCGATGGGTGGATAACATTTTGTAGGGGTGTCTGGGACGGTTGGATGAAATCAAAGAATCTAACCATGATTATGTCACACAAATATCATGGACAATATAGACAGGAAGTTAAAAATACATCATTCACCATCAAATCTGAGAAAACATAAACAGAGACTTTGACTAGTTGTGGGTAGTGGTTGGTGTTGTACAAGATGTTTGATTAGGGTCCATCCCAATATGGCAGTGCTGACGCCGTGCACCAACATGATAACACAGACAAAATGTCAACTGTGTCCTGTTTGCAGGCCATGCAATCTACAACACATTGCTAATGCAATCAACACACACAGCGAAACATAACAACATTGTGCCATGCGATATGATCCTGATGTGGAACCTGATGACAAACCGTCCTGTTTGCACTCCCAACACTCACCACAACTCAAACAGATCCCCGGGTATTGTCTAATGCCCATATTTAAACAAAGGGTGTGATCATTCTGTCTTAAAACCTTCAATATGCGTTGAATCTATGCCTCAATTCTTTCATAGTGCGATCAGATAGGAGGCCAGACTCGGAAATAGAGAGGCCCATTATTTAAGCAGGAAATGGGTAGGGATGGAGAAGGCTACTGCCTGAACTAGTCCACCCCATTCTGAACACTAGTGAGCAGCGGGATTGAGCACCCAGAGGATCAGAGTAAATCTATTTGAGGTGAGGACCACGGGAGTGGGATGGGTCTGTGGGGGCTGGGAGGAGACTGGGGGCATATTTGAGAGGCTTACTGAAGGATTAGGCTTAGAGTGGTAGGCAGGAAGACAGAGAGGTGGATCAATGCCACAGGTTCACTGCATTATATCCTACCTAGGCTGATGCCCTGGTAATGGGAAAAACCTTAACTGTCACCGTGACCTGGCCAGATATACACTTGATATTCATATGCAATAGGATGGTACATACTCCAGCAGCAATGATAACAATAAGATTTACAAGTTCCCCTTTGTCTGTGTCTGATGAGGGAGATGGACAAAGGAATGTTGATGGTCGTCTGACCAGTTTAGGATAAAATCTAAAATATCAAACCATATTGGGAGTTGCAATCCTTGGGGAAATTAAACTAATGATGAGGGCAAAGGTCGGATTTTGCCAATGTGAACCTGTGTGAGTTGGACAAATGTCTTAATATTCCCCTCCTGTGACCACAGAACTCGTGTATGTCTGACAAAGCAGGCAAAAGCATGGGAGCACAACTTAGACTAAAACCCAGTAACTTTATGTATACAAGCATGAGTCCAATGGCCCTATGTGAACACAAAATAGGCACCAGTATAATTGTCCCACATGAACACAGTACAGGCATCACAAAATAGGCACCAGTATAGTTACCCCCACGTGAACACAGTACAGGCATCACAAAATAGGCACTAGTATAGTTACCTCCACGTGAACACAGTACAGGCATCACAAAATAGGCACTAGCATAGTTACCCCCACGTGAACACAGTACAGGCATCACAAAATAGGCACTAGTAAAGTTACCCCCACGTGAACACAGTACAGGCATCACAAAATAGGCACTAGTATAGTTACCCCCCACGTGAACACAGTACAGGCATCACAAAATATGCACCAGTATAGTTACCCCCATGTTGAACACAGTACAGGCATCACAAAATAGGCACTAGTATAGTTACCCCCACGTGAACACAGTGCAGACTGGTGGAAGGAGTCCGAAGGACATGAGCGATCTGTATCCCTGAACACTGCACTCACGTGTTCTTGCCTTAAGATCAAGTAACTTCATGTGAACACAATACAGGAAGCGGTCCAGCAACCCCATGTGTACATAGGACTTGCATACCTTAAGAAACTTAAGTGATCTATTAGCCATTGACATACCTGACCTGAGGGGATGGATATGAATATATATATATATTATATATCATACCATTAGTAATTAATGGCGATAATACAGTCAAAGAATGCACTCAGATCTGCGCATATGCTGAAATGCTACTTTGATAAAATTCCAAATTGGTGGTTTACAAACGTATTGATGATGTTATTTATAAAACATATACCGCAAATGATATCTTATTTATTCATTTTATCAACAAAGGATAGTGATAATAAACAAACATGTGTGAGTTTCACACAGGGGAAATCAACATCATTCCTAAATGAACTTGCAGAATATTGAAATTATGGTTCGGATCACATAAAGAAATCCACCCCAAGTGTTCCATGGTTAAGTAATAAAATAATAGGTATAGCTATCCTCATGGAAATCCTCTTTAACATCCCCCAAACCATACATGAAATATACCATAAAAGTGTACTGATATAAGGATTTTTAGATTCAGCGCACAGATCTGACCACGCTCTCCGTGTCACTAAATCACACCTTTGTGCCCCCAGGGGGAGTTAGAAAGACAATCAAACTGTGTGGCGATATTTGGTAGCAATGGACTGACTTCCGGCCACAGACCTGTGGCTGCATTACCACTCAAACAGATCAATAGACGCCATGTTTATGCACGCTATCTTCATGTTATTCTTGTGCGGTACCCTTGTGATTAAAACTTCATTCTTTAAAACAGATTGCAATTAATTTCAGTGGAATGTTTGCTATTATTTATTTCAGACACTCTCTTGAAGTGATATGGCATATACTACCTGTGAGCTCAGGTCAGTTAGATGACCAGGGGATGCGCAAGTCTCGGTGATGAGCCTCAAGGGACAGAATCAGGTGTTGTCTGACCATTTATGTAATGTGCCACCTAATACAGGGCATGTGGCTACACAAAGTGGCATGTTAGCACATGGAATAATGGACCCTTATATAAGATCACATCACCACCTTACCTGCACTATCGCCCCGTAGGAATCCAGTTCCATTAAACAAACCAGTGACACTCAAATCACGATCACTGGGTCGTAATACTGGCTAACTCTATACAACTGACCTATCGGATTCCTCCTGATTCATGGCAGTGAAAGGTGTGAAAGGTAAATTCTGGGCTATACAGGCCATTACGATATCTGTCCAGAGATTATTTCCTTTTAGCAATTAATTAAAGGTCCTACTAATGAATTGAGCAAGGAATTATCTTTCAACTTATGAGAGTGAATTGAGCGTCATATCAATGAATAATACACTGCATATCTCCCCAGTTGTTATAATAAACAAAAGGATCATATCGATAAATATAACATGGCGCTATCTGTACAATATTGCTGTCTAGTAATAATAAACAAAGAAACCATGGACAGTAACAGGGTACTGTCAGTCAATAGACAGAGAGCAATGGCACTTACAATATCCGGATAGTCCCTGTCAGCAATAGACAGCAAGCAATGGCACGGACAATATCCAGACAATGTCTGTTAGCAATAGACAGAGAGCAATAACACTAACAATATCCAGACAATGTCTGTCAGCAAAAGACAGAGAGCAATGGCACTGACAATATCCAGACAATGTCTGTCAGCAAAAGACAGAGAGCAATGGCACTTACAATATCCAGACAATGTCTGTCAGCAAAAGACAGAGAGCAATGGCACTGACAATATCCAGACAATGTCTGTCAGCAATAAAGCAATGAGAGCAATGAGAGAAAAACATCTAACCTTAAAATATTCCTTTGGCGTAACTAAAGGCTATGCGAATACAAACACAGTATGTGTGTAGAATACTCGATCATTAACATTGAGTTGATGAAGAATAAACTGTACCCCCCTGAAATCACGATTGTTACATAAGTATGTAGGTGATAGTTTATAGTTAGAAGTTCGCATTAGGTGGGAGTCAATTTGTTGTATATATGTGTGTCATATGTCATATGTTTTCCTGATTTGAAAGGGAGCAATTAGTAACATGCTATGACGTTTCTAGTGATTTTCACATCAAACGTCAATGGTTTCGTCAATATATATATATATATATATATATATATATATATATATATATATATATATATATATATATATATATATATATATATATATGGGTGAGTCTATGCTACAATATACAACTACGTATATATGGGTGAGTCTATGCTACAATATACAACTACGTATATATGGGTGAGTCTATGCTACAATATACAACTACGTATATATGGGTGAGTCTATGCTACAATATACAACTACGTATATATGGGTGAGTCTATGGTACAATATACAACTACATATCAATAAGTAAGGCATGTTATCAAACCAGTCATATAAAAGTTATACAGACAACAATAGACCCACAGAGTGGCGAGTACACAAGACAGCGGAACTGCTCTAATGGATGGTATTTTACTGGCAATCATATGAATATTGCTCCAACCAGGAAACAGATAAAAACAGTAGAAAAAGCCTATATGATAAGTTGTTGTCACTATCACAAGTTTGAAACATTAATTCTAACATACAACAACACATATCTAGAATTATAAACATGTATTTAGTACACAAGCTTACTCAGCACTAATTTCTCTGTGCTGATCCAAAGGTCGTGGGTTCGATTACCAGCCATGTCGGTATTTAATTCGTGTTACAAATCTCATATGAGCTCAACCTGAAGGATTAATCCGTTGTTTTCTGTGAATGGGTGGGCTGTCATGTCAAAGTTCAAACAAAAAACAACACATGGATAAGAATATAAGACCAACCTACAATATTAAAGGAATCTTTACCTAGGCCATTTGTTGACCATGCTTTTATTTAATATGTATACTTATTAGTAATTTCGATATATTTAGCCTCTTAATGGAGAAATATAAAACACGCCATACATAGATGTTAAGAATGGTGTATCAGAGAGAGAGAGAGAGAGAGAGAGAGAGAGAGAGAGAGAGAGAGAGAGAGAGAGAGAGAGAGAGAGAGAGAGAGAGAGAGAGAGAGAGAGAGAGAGAGAGAGAGAGAGAGAGAGAGAGAGAGAGAGAGAGAGAAGGGGAGAGAGAGAGATAGAGAGAAAGAGAGAGAAGGGGAGAAAGAGTGATAGAGAGAAAGAGACAGAAGGGGAGAAAGAGATCAATTGTAAATGTTTGTTCTATTTCCATATATATATATAGTACCATGTCTGTAGAACCTGCAGCTGAGAGGCCCTGTTGCTTGTCTTTCTTGTCTTAAGCTCTAATATTAACGAATGTGGATAAATCTGTGACTGGGGAATTAATTCGTATAATTCATGAAAGTTTTGTGAATGTTAGAGCGCTTGTCTCAAATAACATTAAGAATTCCATTTGTCATTTTTATGATAACACGATTTTCAAAGAAACGATGTGCACTTTTGGCATACAATACTCCTACTCTCAATTCACAAACTAATTTTAAATTCGCCCAGTCTATGACTATAAATTATCCCTGCAACATGTTAATTAGTGACACACCCTATAAAGCTTGTTATAGTTTGTGAAACAATAAGTAATAAGACTCGTGTTGTTATGAAGGTGAATGGGGAGGATTAAGTTGTTTACGTTGTGGATCTGTATTTTGGTCCCGGCAACAGACTAATCTCATGTGTACTGCTAAATACGCTTCTATTTCTTCTATTACTGCTAAATACGCTTCTATTTCTTATTGAGATAACTATAGAATAACACCATTGTTCTCAGTTAATACAACAAATGATATTCAACATCTGCATCAATTATAAGAACGATACTTGCAATACCTAGTAGTTAATGTGATTTCCTTTTTGCCAATTTATGGTGTTCTCTTAACACAATCTTGGTTGTAAAGTTGGAACCTATTGTTATGACTCTGCAAGGTTTGGTCTTGTCATGTCAGTTATGTTTCTATACAAACAAATGAAGGTTGAACAAATAAGCTGCCTTGATTATGGATATTACATTAGGATAATGGGTAGTGCTTGAGGATAATAACCCGTGGCAGTTACAGATTGTACGGCCTCCAAGTACCATCTGGTCAAATATTGCATGCATCACTTAACAACATTCAGGTATATTCTTCTCTTTTAATAAATCTTATTTTTATAAATCTAAAACATTGAAGAAATGTTTTGCACTTCAGTAAATGCAATCAATTAATGGCAATTTTGGGATGTTTCAAAAGGCCGTGCCTCGCAGAACCACACCGGATATGGGCTTATTGTAAATTGGCACTGACAGGTGAGAACGGTGCGGATTTGGGTCAGACTGGATTTAATTAAACTAATGGAATTCGCAATAACAGCGTGCACGATGTTGTGCTGATTGTGAGAGGGTAGAAGGAGGAATGGGGAAACAGCCCGGAGTCTCAGACAATAAAGGACCTGGCGAGACTTTTCAGATACTGGCAGCAGCTTTGCACCATGTAGCGGTATGCGAGGTAGGAGTGAGGCGGTGTCTGCCCAGCTAGGGCTAACACACAAGACAACGCATCAGACGCTCGTCGTGACGTGTCGACAGACGCCCATGTAATGTATCCAGACAGGTGAAAATGTCACCGAATCATCACCACATTCCTGCCAACCGCCATCCGCCGTCCCAAGACGCTAGCTTCTAAAACAGCGGCGATTTCGTTAGGTTCGCAGAAGCTGTCTTACACAATTTATCAAGAAGTTGTCAATGTCTTAGAGAGCGGTTACACTCAAGGCGGCAGTTGCGAGCTTTTTGTCTGGGCCTATTCTTGTCTTTGCACTTAGAAACCGAACTGAACCAGCGAATCTCTTCCCACAAGGAAATATTATGAAAATGGAGCAGAGACCTGTGACTAAATTATTCCGATTTTTCTTTGCAGTGGAATTCATTGCCGCCTTTGGTCTTCGAGCGTTGAAGAAGCAGGAGTGCACGGAGAAGGCGGATACATTAGGTTTTCATTTGCCATGTATAATGTGGATGCGTGGGCGTTGGGGGTAGGGGTATGTGCTCATATATTAGCATGTTTAATGAGGTGGGCTTTTAGAGGTGACTTTGGCTTCAACTCGAGGTGTTTTGTGGTTGTTCCATGCAGGTGGGATTTGGTGGCTTATTTCGCTGCTTAAGGTTATTTCTCTGTCTCCCCTGCCCCATCTCCAGCCTCTTAAGGGCCGCTTACGCCCTCTCCAATCGCCACTACATAATTCAGGCGGGAAGATAAGGAGATAATTAAAACATGGGGGAGAGTGGCGTGGGGCGAGAAGAGTGGTTGCCATGCCTTGCACATCAAGCTGGGCGCAGGTAAGGCCCCAAAATGCGCTCCCAACAGCAGTGACCTATAACCAACCTTATATATACAGAGAGAGAGAGTCCTCAGTTCTTTGAATCTTTTTGTAAACTATCTTGTTTATTGTATATTATGTCCAATGCCGGGTTGCCACAATACTTGCTTTCAGAAGATGAAGAAAGGCAGTCACAAAAATAGCGTTCACACAACAGGAGGGCAATATAATAGGCACATTAATGTGAGATGTTTGCAACACAACCGTGATGCAATAATACAAGAAAGTACATAAAGGGATATCCATGATCCTAATGATATAGAAATACAGCATTCTCCTTACGCAGTGTGAGTACTGAGCACTTGTTTGTGGCGCTTTGTCACATTAACAGCAGTCTCTGGGGTAGTAAATGAAATGAACAGGCATATGATTTGGCTGGTCTCCGAGCGACACCTGAGATATTCCCTATTGAAAGCTTTCAATATCTATTCTTTATCAATATATTGCAAAGTATTCTTCGGTTTTTATATCCATACCTGTTAATGTGCAATTTACTAATCTGCGCCATAATATTGTGGACCAGTAATATAGCCCTAATGACGGGCCATACAAATGGCAGAATTTACATTGAACTGTCCTTTATGTTTTGTTCTCATGCCAGCATTGCATGTTGTTGCAATTTGTTATTATCTATCTTTATCAATTTACTAATAACTGGTTGCCGTGTACGAGTTGAAATGTTTTATATAGAAAAAGAAAAAAATACGTTTCATCTTGTAATTGTGATATATATTGCCTGCCAAGTTCACATTATAATTATTTATATGAAGGTGAGCGTGTATAATTTGTAAAAGCAACATAATGATAAGTTTACCTTATAAATATTAACTAATTAATTCCTAATTACTAATTACGGGCTTATCGCCTGTTTTTCATTAACACATTTCTCTGATAACATCGGTGTGAGTGTGCACTTCTTGGTCTTGTGTTTAAACCAATTAATATGGCAACATGGATATTTGTTTGTATTAGAATATATATAGCATGAATTAATTTATGGAAATCACGCATCAGAAAAATGCTGTGGTCTTTAATATTGCCCTCTTACCTTGACCACACATTGCCCTAAAATAATAATAATTTTGGTATTTCATGACAATTCACATCAGTTCATGTGTGTACCTGATAATGTTGTGAATTATTTACAGAAAGCACAAATTGGCAGCCATTGATTTCCTCACTAGCTCCGGCCTGAACTCTACGGACCAATGAGAAAAATTAATGCTCACAAATAAATGATCCTGAGTTTTAATAGGTATAAAAGCCTAATATATGTTATATAGGTTCTGAAAAATCCCAACATTAATAGCGTAAGATGATGGATACATTATAAAACCAACTGAATGATTAGTTTGACACATATTTATTTTCATATTTTGAGATAATGTACCGAAATGGAACGCTGACGACATTACTAATCATTTAGATCGGTTTACCACAAAACCATCTCTTAACCCAAATTTACACAGCACATTCTATAAATGCAAAAATATGCTTGATTTTTATGTGAGAGGTGAGCGGTGGAACATGCCATGGTATGCTTTGCTTGAGCCTGGGGTGGCCCGCCGAGAATACAAGGCTTCCAGTAGCCAGTTCAGCTCTCATATATATAAACACATACTGGGTGCGCCTCAATAAGCGGATGATGCCATATAGAAGGCAAGATGCAAACTGCAGTGAACCATGATGAGATTGATCGCATACTTGTCACGCCTCGCAGACTCCCTTTATATATATACATATTAGGTGAATTATTCATATCGCTGCAGGTGCCGCTCCCTTAGTGTCAAATGTGAATTGGAAATTTGTAAAATATAGAAATATTATGTACGTATAAAGTTAAATAGAAAAGTGTAATGGGTTTGTAGTTGAAAGTGTTTAAAAATAACTTACCGGGTCCACACCTCCCGGGCCATATATCCTATGCGAGTAGTTATACTGACCATGGTGAATGGTCAAACACACACTACCAACTTTGAACAAATTCACGTATCTCCTGAATCAGCTAAATTCCCAAGCAGTGCGTATATTTCCGGCGCAGATACTTGGCGTAAATCTCCGGATCTGCGTTACTCAGGTGTGTAGGTTGTTAGAGTGCTGGCTTGGTGATATCCATGCTTCCCCTTGATGCTGAAGCAGGCAGATGAACAGGATGAGGTTAGACTGCAGTGCTACCTGGCGGCCGACTCTGTGGCCACTGTCTCCGTGTGGGACCTGCCTGACTACTCAGGTAGTATGAGTTACTCAAGGGCGGCCGGTGACTGCGGGCAGAGTGAGATGATGACTACACGGGCAGAGCCAGACGGGACCTAGCCTTCTCCAGTCAGATACCCTACACCTTGATGAGTGAGCCAATCACGATCCAGACCTACTGTCTTGTTCTCGACTACCTCAGCTTGGCGCACCTACGCAGGCTCTCTGTCTCTCTCTCTCCCACTCGCTCTCCTCCGCTCAGTGCACCAGCAGGCAGCCTGCGTATCTCCCCACCTTCGTGCCTACAGTTTTACGAGTACCCAGCCTGCGTACCTACATGCACGACCCACGGCGATGCGCATCGCATCCCACAACTATTCATGCATGCTGCAGTCAGTAGGTCTACCTGGATATGACCGACTTTCTTTGATCTTTGATCTCAGGTGAATCTGTATTAAGACTAGCTAGACAACGCCTAGATAACACACGAAACACGCCACCAATCTCAGATTACACATTTCAACTCCATTTTTATTCTCATTAAATTGTGTTTCAGAATAATATATAGGTATATACCAGATGCATGTGCACATGTGATGATGTTTTTTTATTGCAAAGAAACACTCACATTCCTCGGCAGGTGCTTTCAACAGAAATATATGATATGTGAAATCTGTGACGGCGAGATGTTAATATATGCAGGCCATGCCAGCCTCAACACCTCTTTCGCCCTCCCGTTCTCCCACCCTAATTTGAGCTGATAACAGAGTCAGGGCAATTAGAGATTGTTCTCCCCCACCCTAATTTGTGCTGATAATAGAGCCAGGGAAATTGGGGATTGTTCTCCCTCACCGTAAATTGTGCTGATAAGAGACCCAGGACAAGTGGGGATTGCTTTCTCCCACCCTAATTTGTGCTTATAACAGACCCAGGACAAGTGGGGATTGCTTTCTCCCACCCTAATTTGTGCTTATAACAGACCCGGGACAAGTGGGGATTGCTTTCTCCCACCCTAATTTGTGCTTATAACAGACCCGGGACAAGTGGGGATTGCTTTCTCCCACCCTAATTTGTGCTTATAACAGACCCAGGACAAGTGGGGATTGCTTTCTCCCACCCTAATTTGTGCTTATAGCAGACCCAGGACAAGTGGGGATTGCTTTCTCCCACCCTAATTTGTGCTTATAACAGACCTAGGACAAGTGGAGATTGCTTTCTCCCACCCTAATTTGTGCTTATAACAGACCCGGGACAAGTGGGGATTGCTTTCTCCCACCCTAATTTGTGCTTATAACAGACCCAGGGCAATTAGGGATTACTCTCTCCCACCCTAATTTTGGGAACCAGGACAATTGGGGATTGTTCTCCCCACCCTAACACGGGGATGTTTCTTAATGATCCTGCCTTGTGATATCGCGAGCATGAAGAATTAAAGGTTGACAGTATGGTGTGGGCAGTGTGTGCCGGCACCTCCAGCATTTATAGCCGGCAACAGTCTCCTACCACTCAGTCTCCACACCATGATCTATCTAAACGCACGGCTGCTTTAACCTTCCTCTACCACCATCATCCATCTCTCAATAAAACCTCAACTTATATCTTTCTTATCACTAGAATTTATAAAACCAAAAGAAAAGTCCGCTATTAGAATATTTTTTTTACTCTGAGGCAAAGAGAATTTAGAATTAAATAGAGACTTTTAATGGGTAGAGGTTTCATTCAGTGTGTTGCTGGAGTGAGAGGGTTAAACCATCTGCATAGAAGCCCGGCTGATACAAACTTGCCAGTAATTGAATTACCTGGGACACAAGGAAGCGTTTCAGCCCGTCTACCTCCTCACACACATCTAAATCTGTCAGGCTGAAAGGGACCTGAATGCCATCAAATCACAGACAGTCCCATTTCCATTAAGAATTTATAGAAGCTGATTTACATTTTCATTTTGCTTGGTAATCTATGGTTATTGTATCCTGATCAAAATAGATGAAACTGTTTACACCATTTATGAAATGCCCCAGGTCGCAAGTGAAAAACAAACCATTGCTTTTAACATTCTGGTCCTTCACTTTATTATCCAGTGCCAAACATTTTAGATACCACCCAACACCACAAAAATATATGAACTTCATTTCTGCTGCATTTAATGACCACTATGCCAAAACATTATTATATCTCTAAATACCTTCCTTGAGTGATATTAGGTGGATTTAAAGGAAGAAAGTGCCTATGTCAAGGTCAAAAGTTTTAAGAAATACAATGTTGCATTCCTAGCCTTTTAAGATAATCTTTGTCACAAATATGAAGAATCTCACAATTACAGTCGCAAAAATATATAATCCAGACAAATCTATAAGAATCAAGATCATTTCTTTTTATCCCATAAGATCAATCTTTTCACTAAAATTAAAGTACCTCCTACTAACAGATAAAGGCAAAAACAAGCAACCTGTACACACAAATCAAATCCATGTTTTGTTTTTGAATTAAACTTAGAGTGCTATGACATCACCACAATATAGTCAGGAAGTTAATGGCATGTGATTCATATGGCCAAACTCATTTGCATATTTGCACTTGTCTGGGATTGAGTCATTGAGGGGCTCAAACTTTACTCCACTGCCTGTTATGTATTCTTATTCACAAAACAAAATCCTGTCAGTACCCCAATGCAACTGCTAACCATTCATATATATATAGAAAAATATTCACTCTCTCTGACATTACTTTGGTTGCAAGTTAATATGTTTTGTTTATTGGTCTTACAACAGTCAAATCAGGTCGCCCTCTGGTGGATTAGAGTAACACTCAGGTGTACAGATTTCAGAACAGGTCTAAGTAACTCAAATAGTTTAGTAAAATACGAGAGAGATCTTTTATGTAATTAAAAGGTGGTCGACATTAATAACTGAATATATATATATATATATATATATATATATATATATATATATATATATATATATATATATATATATATATATATATATATATATATATATATATATATATATATATAACTTGGAATATATATATTCCAAGTTATTGACAGATAATGCATGACTTAAACCTCATAAAATATTTTGATTTTATTATTGATATTACTTTATCTGTCAATAACTTGGAATATATATATATATATATATATATATATATATATATATATATATATATATATATATATATATATATATATATATATATATATATATATATATATATATATATATATATATATATATATCAATAATAAAATCAAAATATTTTATGAGGTTTAAGTCATGCATTTGACAGAAAATTATTTAGTTTTACTTGTGATATGATAGGCTATCTCTTCTATTCCTGAGATAAATCACCAACCTCTTCATAATCGGTTATAAAAATGGCTATCAGTTGTTTTGTTTTCACATCATGTATATCCTGGTCTGTGAGCTTCCCGTGGGATATTCGTGATAAAACATCCAAACTATCTTCTTGCCATATCTTGTGATTTAAGGTTTCATTACTTTAATTATATATCATAAATGACAGAATTTACATGGAATGGACAAGTCAACCATTTATCTGGCTGCGCTTAAAAAGAGCAAATGTCTGATTGTTGCTGTTGTGTTATAGTAATTTATACCAAACAATTCAACACTGACATTGAGTTCTGAGTAAAGACAAATGCGCAATGCTTTCATAAATAACCTCAAATAGAGGTGATTCAGGATCTAGTCACCAACTTTATTATTTATGAAATACATAACATGTCAACAATAGATTGTGAGTTACTACGTCACCGCATGTTGTAAATGCAATGGCAACTTAGCTTTATTTAAGTGCATATCCATCACTTCATGTTTATAATACCAAGTGTCTTTGTTTAATGTAATGTCATGATGAATAATATACCTAATATACATAATATGCACATAATATGCACATAATATGCACAACATTCTTATTAACTGTATATCATATACTTTTTAAAGTATATGTAATAACCCCACCATATATCAATAATCCTTTTAATTGAATTTCTTATAAATAAATCACTTATAAAAAAATCTTTTAACAGAAAATCTCTTATAAATAAATCACTTATGATTAAATCTCTTATAAATGAATCTCTTATAAATAAATCTCTTTTACATAAATTACATGTAATTTATGTAATACACCTAAAATTCCCTGTCTTTATACATTTTCGATTTTGGAAGCAATAATCCATATCTAACTGAAGAAAAGTGTGTTCTCTTCGGTTCATTTTTGTGGTTACCAAATCTTGTAATAATTTGGCGCTCTGCTATTGAGTGTATTTCCTTATTAAGGGTATATACCCTTAATTTGTTTATATCCTTATTTAATCTATATCCTTAGTCTCTATCCCTATTTAGTCTATGTCCTTATTTAATTGTATTCCTTATTTGGTGTATTTCCTTGTCCAGTCCTTATTTTAGTCCTTAGTCCTTATTTGATATATTTTCTTATGTCGTGAACTTCCATTTCCTTATAATAGGCTGTCCGTGCTGGATTATCAGCTTGTTACTGACAAGGTCATGCTTATTCAATTTTGTTACCGTCTATTGTTCTGCATATACCACATTTCAATGGTGCAGAGTTAAATATTAGTATCCGTTATATCATGTTTTATATACCTTACAAAGTCAAAGGGTTTGGGTTTCTCTCCTATTCAGATTACATTTTGGGGTCCCTTTGATAATTTGTGGTAGGCTGGACCTTAGACAGAGTTAATGGTTGATTTTTGGATGATGATTACTGTTTTGCATACTAGAAATATAAATATTTATATCTCTGTTACGGGCGAAAGGGTTGAATTGCAAGTAATATGGTAGTTTTTTAATAAAATAAATATAATTTACATTTGCGTACCTTTAATATATCACAGACTTTAAGAATAACTTTTAATTATTACTTTGTTTGATATGGTCTCATGACATGTCCTTCTCAATTTTAGAGGTGAAATACTGGTATTAGAAAGGGTCGTGGGGAATTGAAAAGTTCAATAGTGCAGTTCAATAACCGAGAATACATTCACACGTATTGTGTTGACAGCAAAATTATTTTGATAGCTGTAACCTAGCATGGTAGCTGAAAATTGGTCGAAGATTACCTCAAAATCTCTTAAGGGCCTGACATTTTGATTTTGGAATTTAATCAAACTGTTCATTGGTGATTTGTTTAAAAGGGAAATGCTCCAACTCCACTGACACACGTTTATCATTTTATGATTTCATTGTCCTCTCTCTATTGCTAGGATCCATTGTCATCTAAAGCTAAGCGTCATTTGCATATACATTTATTATCTATAATTATAGCCAATGGGGAAATAGTGAAACGATCTAGAGTGATAAAGGCCTAGTACAATGCTATCCACTCCACATATAAGCCTTAATCTTGCCAATAACATCACATTGTTTTAGAGTATTTTTGTGATATTTTGTGATATTGAATATCAGAAGATTAAGCTTTCCTGTGATACTTTAAGTTATATAGTTTATCACAGTGTAATACCGTGATATTTAACCCAGTATCCTGTGATACAGTAAAGTATTTCATTTTTTCAGTGTATCCTTGTAATACCGTGATATTTAACTCAGTATGCTCTGATACAGTAAAAGTATTTCATTTATTACAGTGTATCCTTGTAATACCGTGATATTTAACCCAGTATCCTGTGATACAGTAAAGTATTTCATTTATTACAGTGTATCCTTGTAATACCGTGATATTTAACCCAGTATCCTGTAGTATAAATGTATGTGATTGGTCACAGTGACATGTTTGAAGAGGTATTTTACTCCGAGTTTATCTGTGATACAACCATATTCATAATACAAGTATCTTGTGATACTGTAAGTAGAGATTACTTATTACAGCGTATAACTATGGTACCATCTCACTTGAAGATATGTGTTAAACAAACATTCGAAATAAATTCATTGATAAAATGTATCACAGTTTAACCGCCCCAAAAAGCGCTTATCACAAGAAGTGTAGAGAAATAGACCTAGCATGTGAATAGAGATCATCGTACGAGTGGAGTCCCTCACCATGTCCCATTAGTTTGATATAGAACCAAAGGGTCAATTTCTTTAAACAAACAAATAAAGCGACAGCAACAAGCGCACACAGAATTGTATAGCGTCTGTAGAGCGTAGAGCGTAGAGAAGATGGTGCATAAATGAGCTCGAGGGAAGCGGAAGTTTGGTTTCATAATTTATAGTCCTGAGCCAATCCAAAAATCCATTTTACGACTTGAGTGATTTGAGAGCACTCTATTTTTGATGATAACACTCCTGGTTTATTAATGGCGATGATGGACACGTTTAAACTTACATATGTATTTATTTTAGCTCAATATCTGCTCATGAGCAACCTATCTCTTTACATAACATAATGTGAACCTAAACCAGAGCTGCAACACCGTGAATGAAATCTTAGTAGATTATTAAGAGACGACAGAGACAGCCAGCCTTTCATCTACCCGTGATGACGCAGATGAACTTCTACCCGAGTTCCAGATATCCATGATCGAAATGCACTCTGATAAAACGATTTAATACGCCATAAGTTGTTTTTTTAATCATATTTTGCATGTTTTTTTATAATCACAATTCAGTTTCACGATTCCATTGTAAAACCAAAATCAATTATACCTGAAATCTGTCCAACGTAAGTATATCAATAAAAGATGTTGTTTATCAAATCGAGACCACAATAATAAGCCAGAAAGCATCTTTTTCCCGTCGATTGAAAAAAACCCAGAACTCCTTACATTCTGATTTTACAATCAAATCAATCATGAGCAATTCTCAATAAGATAAAATCTTACATACCTCTTAAGGGACACTCTGGACATGGTAGAAGAGTTGCTATATCAGATGAAGCTATATGCCCGGAGATATGCAATGCTGCATTAGCTAGTGGATGCACATGTATGACATCATGTATTATGGCCTGATATGGTGTAGTTAATATCAAGGCGGAGTTACAATGACATAACACACACAATGCGTGAATGTTACTGCTTTGGTGCGATGCTATACCAAGATGGGCCGGCTTCTGAGAGAGTCTGGCAGTCTCTACCTGGAATGTCTCCTGATCACCCCCTGTCTTGTTATGTGCCCTGCCCTCTACTCTGTCAACCCACGCACAACCCTTGCTTATATATGCCCCCCTGTAAGGAGCTGTCTATGTTTGTCGAGATTTCCTGCATATTGTTATTCGTTCACGGAAATGGATCCTTCATCCCCATTTGTTTTAGCCAATCAGCATTCAGTTTGACTGAATCTACCCTACTCCCTTTGCACAGCTACTTGTCACAGTCTTGCATTTCGCTATAAAATGCAAACGTTTCAGTGTCTGAGACTAAGAGTAACTCATTACTTATTCATATTCTGATTGATTTTATATGTATAATGCGATGTGGATGAACAATTGTATTGTATCTAAAGTGAAATAAAATGTGACGGCTTGTAGAAAATACACATATATGCACGATGTTTAAATATTTATACAGCTTTGCTAAAACATAATGCAATGATGGTGTGTAGATATGAATCCTATTCTACAGGGTGACCATAAAATAGCAGGACGTTTTGAAGGTAATGGAAATAATGTAATGTTGTATGGTGGCACACCCTGTAATTCCCACCATCATCGTAAACAGGGCCGTTTTATATTTATGAAGTTGTGGATGAGGATAACACAAGGAACCGTACAGAATTAGAGAATGGACCATTGGACTGTCCAAGCCTCTCCTACTTTATGCCAAATAAGCTGCTTGAAAGTCTTTATAATAATAATCATTAAACCAAATAAGCGTTAACAAATCATTACAAAGTTCAAAAATGTATATCCCATTCTCATATTGGTTTTGTCTGCATTGTAAAATCTCTATCTCTCTCTATCAAAAGCACTTTACAATCTATATATATATATGTTTACGTGGTAAATGTCATAAATATCAACACACGGTGATTGAGTGTCACGATAAATGCAGCATGTGTCATATGATTTTTTTTACAGTCACACAAATAATGTGAAAAGCAGATGTCCATGTCACTTGATCAGAAGAGGGCCCAGAGGGGCCATACAGGTGAAATAAACAAGGTGATTGTTCACGCCATTGTGAAAGCCTACCATTCAGGCAGGGCCATTGTGACAGTGTACATGCAAAATTGTCATCAACTCTACTGCACAGGCTGAGGGGTGATGCGCTTACATCATCAATATATATATGTCGTATGTTATATTTCTAGTTCCTGTTAAGGGTAAAATGGTAATTATATAAATAACAAAATTATGATCGCATTTAGGATATCATTTTCCCGGTAATATTATGATTTCACTCCATTCTCAATATTAGAATGTAATGGCACTACTAAATCACAAAGTTGGAATGTAAAGTTTGAATATGAATATATATATATATATTACAGTGCATTTCTCTAAAAAAAGAAAAGAACATTTACTGAAGAAAAAAAGAAAAGAACATTTACTGAAGAATGATATCTAAATATTTGTGTTATTAAAAGCGTATATTCATAAGGATTTCTGTTGGAATAAAATAATATTCTTGGGTAATGTGAGTCCATTGACGTAGATATCTTACAGTAACATGGGTGTAAATTAATGAAAACGAATAGAAATGTGAGTCATTCTATTCACTTATCTTGCGTGAGTCAGCTACTTATAAAAATAAAAACCTTTTTGTGCTGAAATGGTAGGGAATAGCATGGTTAGTGTTAGTTTTTAACAATGACCTAAGTTTCCAGGCATAGTTACACTATCACAATATAGAGGTCTAATACCCAGATAATGGATGAGGCAATATGAGAAAAAGTTGCTGAGATATGAAGGGATAGCTTGTGACTAATGGTTTTTGTCAGGCGATAAGATAAAAGCCCGTCATTAGGACGCAATGCCTTACTCCTTTCGAAGAATAACGGGACTTTCTTTTAACATAGACATAATAACACAAACCATGCCTTTGATAACCAGTCTTGAAGCACTTGCTGGAGTGAGAAATAACAGCAAATATCAACCTTTATCGACCATCCTGCATGACAGATGTATACTCCTAACCGCGAATTGATCCTTGCATTTACAGAGGATGCCTGTTTTTATATCTCATGCCTGCTTTTATATCTCATGCCTGCTTTTATATCTCATGCCTGCTTTTACATCTCATGCCTGCTTTTATATCTCATGCCTGCTTGTATATCTCATGCCTGCTTTTACATCTCATGCCTGCTTGTATATCTCATGCCTGCTTGTATATCTCATGCCTGCTTGTATATCTCATGCCTGCTTGTATATCTCATGTCTGATTGTATATCTCGTCTAGTAATCTGCTTTATCTCATGTCTGCTTGTAAATCTCATGCCAATTCAAATCTTATATCTACTTTAATATCTCATACCCGCTTTTATACCCATGCCCACTTTTATATCCCATGCCCGCTTTTATATCCCATGCCCACTTTTATATCCCATGCCCGCTTTTATATCCCATGCCTGCTTTTATATCCCATGCCCACTTTTATATCCCATGCCCGCTTTTATATCCCATGCCCGCTTTTATATCCCATGCCTGCTTTATATCTCATATCTACTTTAATATCTCATGTATACTTTAATATCTCATGACTGCTTTATATCACATATCTACTTTATATCAAATATCCCATGCCTAACTTTACTTTTACATATCATGCCTTGAAATCGTCAAGCAGGGTGACATACTTTAAAAAATGCATTTCCCAATGCACGCTCATACCATGACACACCAGCCAATGCCAATATCAGACTGAATTCAATATTTAACTGTGATATTGGGGTCATTTCTTATGATGAGCAGTAAGCCAAGGGGAAATTCTATGCACAGACCTTACTTGCCGACACAAGCTGTGTAATTAATGTATGTATGTCATCCAAGTTGTCACAGTAAACCATGTGAGATGGGTCCATTATAATTTATACATCTCCACAATATTTCAATATCAAATATGCTAAAGTTTGATTGTTAAAATAAAAATATTTCTCTGTTTGCATCTGTGATGGATTGCATTCCCATCTTCAAAGTATAATATAAAATAGATCATAGACATGAATTAAGTAGATATTTTCTATTGTAAAAGCTTCACAGAAAAGGTAATACATCATACGTTGAACATTGTTATCATCTATTGAATCTATAAAGCTAGAAATAGGAAGATGATGAATTAGTGCAGCTGCCTTGCATTCTTGTCTAATTCTCGTCATTTGTCGTGTCCTTATTACATGACAAGGTGTCTTTATGTGTGATATTCAAGATCCCATTATCATATGATGCTAAATTTACTATTAGCATGTAATCTACGGGTTTCCGTTATTTTGTGATATCTTACCTTCCGTTATTTTGTGATATATTAAAGTTTCCCCTATTGAGTGATATTAGAATTATTCTCTATATTAAATGTTATTAAACTCTCCCGTATTGAGCAATTTTCAGGTCTTTCCTATTGAGCGATGCTCAGCTTTCCATTTCTGTGTGACATTCAACTTTCCCTTATTGTGTGATTGTCAAGTGTACATTATTGTCTGATATTCAAGTTTCCCGAATTAAAGCATTCATGAAATGAGGTTTTCAAGCACTTTATTTTGGCACAATATAAATGTTTATACCCGAAACATTGCAATCAAAAGTTATTACCCATCATATATCCCCTACATAAGTGCCATTTGAAAGTGGGTGGGTCTTCTGCTAAAATCCAAATCATCCATTGAACACTTTGTCAACAAAATTTGTTTAGCTGGCCAGTGATCTTATGCAAGCAACTTCTTAGTTAAGTCTTGCTAACAGTGGGGCAATGAAGTGATTTAGCTTTAGAGGCCTGTTTGTCCATCAATATTTGTCCAATGGTACAGGCCTAACACCCTGGCAGACCACAGTAGAGGTCACATGATTGTATACATGTGGCCACCTGGTGGTCAAAAGAGTACATGCAGTAATTGGCACTTTCAGCAAAACATAATAACCATGGTCAGTTGGTTGATTTTAGTGAGATAGCTTGCTTGTATCACAGTTTTGTGGTCACATATCATTTAAGCATACACCAAACCTCACTAAAAGTGCCTGTGACCTCTGTGGTTTCATGAATGCTGCAAGTAATTAACAAGTGATATTTAAGTTTCTCTTAGCAAGTGATATGTAAGTGTCCCTTTGCAAGTGATATTAAAGCCTCCCCTATTGTGCGATATTCAACTTTCCCCTATTGCGTGTTTTTCAAGTGTCCCTTATTGTATGATAATTTAAGTATCCTATTGTGCAATATTCATCTTGACAACAATGTCTCAATGTTTTGAACTAACGTTCCATTAAATTTTATATTTCGCCTTCAATATAGAATATAGCCTTCAATGTAGCAATAATTGTTTTACTCATATTTCAGGAAGGGATCAACATCTTTTGCACTATATCTGTGAACATTTAGTACATATGTAATTGATCATAAATAGGAATCGCCTCCACACTTTCAGGACAGGATTTACTCACTTAATTAAATATTCAAGATAAAGGAAAGTCCCCATCAGAGTAAAAATCGCCAACACATGATATACGATCGTCACGTTAATAGCAGATTGCACAGTCACAGAGTGGCATTTTGGTTTTGATTGGGAGGGTTTCCCACCAGGTGTCAGTTAGAACTGGTGAACGATACATTCCACCTGGTGGAGAATATATTGAAAACACCAACACAATAGAACCTTGGAACTGAACCAATTGTCAATTCGTTGTGTTCCGATATTTTTCAGAGATAAGCTCACGTGACCTTGAGAGTGTAGGTCAAGTTCACTATTTCGAAACAATGATAAGCTGCGTCCATTCAAAATCTAAGGTCAAGGTCACCCAAAATGGCACCATTTTGAAATAATAAGATGCATCCATGGGCTATGCTTGGTAAAGCTGTCTTTATTTGTTGTGAACTTATTGCATTCATAAGAGTTTCATATATCAGGTCATACGGCCTTAAAATAGAGGTTAAGGTCATCAACAAGCACACCAGTTCAGGATATTGATAAGTTTCATGGTCTGAGTTTGGTAAAGGTACTATTATTTGTTCTTTACTTATCTTGTTCACAAGGTTTCAGAGAATGGGTCACATAAATGTAGGTGACCGACATGGGCACCATTTCAAGACCTCTATATTTTGCATCTAGAGCTTAAGTATAAAGGACTGAACATTATCTGTTCTCAAGTTCACAAAAAAGGACAGAGATCCAACTGGTGAAGTCGACCACAATACCCCTTCAACAAAATTTGCAGTGGTAAAAACTCACTGACATCAAGTATAAAATTCAAACATGCAAAATAAAATTTCCAACCTCACACAAGTCAGTGAATTTAAAAAATTGATTTTTTTCTGATTCTCAAGTGAATTATGAAGCATATATTTCCATTTTTAAATCACCAACAGGACAGTGTCACCAACCAAGCCCCTTCCTCAAATGTTCAGACTCTAAATGTTTATATTTCTCAATGAAGACTGATTCAGATTATATTAAATATTTTATTGTATAATACAATCTGTGTATAATAACAGAACATTGTATATCCATCATAAATTAGTAGAGATATCTAACCATAAATATCAGATCAGTAAGTACTATAGGATCAGCCATATTTAAAACGTCTGCACATGGTATGCATTATGATAACCAATTCAACTTATATGATCAATTTCTTGAGTGATATATCTAAAAAAAGCTTTTTATAATACATCATGTCAAAACTGGTCATTATATATATATTTTTTTCATGTAGCATTTTTGAATGATGTTGACATATCTAATATAAAATCACAGGAATTAAAGTGGTTGAGATTCAAAATATACAATAAGGCACAAAATCTCAGAATAGTTTCAAATCGTACCATTCCAGACACTCTAAAAATCAAATACTTTTATCCCACACCAGTTACCCCATATTAATTGCAGCCAGTAAACATTTCTATTGATATCATTATTTATATATATAACATATTTTTCTTTATCATGATGCTTTTTTCATCATATAAAATCATAAAGTGCAAAATATTTTCAAAATAGTCAGCAATTGGAACAGATGGTGTTTTTTTTAATATAAAATTGGTTAGATTTGCAGAAAATTCCATTTAAATTCCTGATGAAAAATGTTTGTGGGCAGTAAATAAGACTAATCTATCATCTTTTAGAGGTTTTCATATAATATACATATTTAAATATATAATTATTTGTGAATTATACCCATAGTTAATTGTTGGTGAATAATAGATGTTAACAATTCAAGAATATGATTAGGTCATCTTCTGATATCTATGGGCCTCTCTTCATTCTATTCCATTTATGGTTCTAAAGAAATCTGCCTGAACAAACTTATCTGGATAATAAATTGTGAAATTCTTTTGAAATTGGCCCCCATATATTTTGTAAAAACCTTTAGTATTAAAGGAAACTGTTATGTCCTATATGACACTTGATGATAACATACAATATAGGTTTATATGCCAAACAAATTCTGTAAATAGCCATAATGTATAAAAATAACAATTACTCATAAATATGTAGTAATTAAGAATTAAGTACATGAAATGTTTCACTTGTCTCATATATGCAATCAATATAAAGCAAAGCTGAATAATGGAATGTAAAGATGCGTATGTGCTATCTTAATATATTAAGAATATCATTAATGTGTGCTTATCTATCTGATTATCTTGAAAAGTAACAAAATATAAAGAAGGTTTACATCTATAAACATATTGCACCCATAATTTGTGTTTAATATGACTGCTATATAATAGTAAGTACCTCTCTATGTAATAAAACATTACAGCATTAATAGTAAAAGGATTCTATTCATGATACTATGTATGTGCCAGAGTTTGATTTCTTCAGATGTTATCTTCCTTTCAAAACATTTGTTATACAATGTGTTTTGTCAACATAAGGTATCATATTTGAATAGCAGTTAAAGTTAAGTTACTGGTTTTTCAAACAATTATATCTGATATATTAACAAGTATGGCCGCTAATAATTTGTCCTGGCACCAGTTATAGCACAGTAACTGGGATGTCGTCCATAGATTCCTCCAAGTAATCATCCAGATTAGAGGTGGGTACTAAAACAAAACAATAATCAACATCATATCTCTCTTTATAAATATAAACTTATTTTATCCTATCTTACCTTATTACATGGTAGTTTAAACAGTAAAAAGATTTACAATTCAGGACATTAAAAAAGTATATGATGCGACATTATCACTGTTATTCACATTTTACAAACATATTATATGAAACAAACAAACACTCATGTGGACGTGTGACTCGCAGTCCATAATGCTAGAGATATAAATTATCATAAGCACTATTTAGGGTTATAACAGATATATACATAGCAGATTACTATAATTAATGATGGCATGTTAGTATTCAGATATTGACTGATTGGATCAAAATAGAAATCTAAATGTTGGTTAGTAATTTTCTCAATGACTATTATAATATTGGTCATATAAATATTAGTCATAAGTTACAAGTAAGCAGGCTGAATATCTAGGTCAAGATTTTAAGTCAATTGTTCCCATGTTAATACCAAAAGAGTGTGGATTGAAAAAGCCAATTTCAAATACACAAAACATCCAATATAAAATATATAAAGTTATGGAGATAAAATTGGTGAATGTGATGTGAGTAGCTTTCACCATAATAAAGCCTGCTGTATTGAGATGATCTTACCCATCTGGGGCGCCTCCTCACAAATACCACATCCTAGGGTATATACAAACATCATCAGCATCAACTCACTACACCCCTGATATAACATTCACTCTCACGTACACCACTGGGCTTACACTGGGCTAGACACTCATCACAGGGTGTTAGGAAATCACTCAATTAACTTGCTTAGCTCAGCACTATCTATTCTAGGTGGAATATCATCACCTAACTCTGGACTTCTGGAACTCTGTTATGTGTCCATTTTTGTTTGATCACATTGTCAGAGTAATCCAAAATTAAGAATTTATCTTCATTACAATTACAATGATCCCTGAGACAAATCATCTTGTTTCAATAATTTGTATTATTATATTGTCAGAATAATTCTAGACTCACAGGTTCTTTTAAGGATTTTTCATAAAGTCAAGAATGTAAAATATAATCTCGTTTTTGATTTGACCTTTCAAACTTGGGAATGAATTGTTGTAGTTTGAGACAGAGAAAAAATGATTTAGAAGAAAAGTATAATAGGAATGGTAAGATTTTCTGCACATTCCATCATGTGACAACCAAAAGTAAAGAGTTTGGAATTGGGCTCCTATCACTCCTCTGCTCACACTCCAACCTATCCAATCACAAAAGAAAATACAAAACTAAACTAAACCTGAACATTTCTGCCAACAATTACAGTAAGGTTTAAAAAAATATAATTGATAAAAGACATGAATTAGAAATAGAAACAATACCTGTGTATACTTACGATAATTGAACCTGAGTGCAAATATCAAAGGGAGAGAAAGAGATGGATAAATATCATGTGAGTTGAAAATGAAAGAAAATGAAACCAAGAAAATAGATGCTTAAATAATAAAGCTCACCAGAAACAAATCAGACTAAATAAATCAAGAGACCCCAACCGGTCACATACAAAGCCCTGCAGTAGTTTCCACATTCTCTCAACCAAATAATATAGACAACACATCCTGAATAAGACACGATTAATGAAGTGAATGGTGTGATACCATTGGAGCAGCATGTATATGCTCTAATAGATAAACTAAATGTTAAACAGCTATGGTTCCTCCACAATTTACAAACCCATTCCTATGGAATCCAGAAATCCCACTCATCTATCCCAAGAAAGTATGTAACTTAAAATATTTCAATTGAATGAGTTCAAAAATAATCTATTCAAAGAACCTTTTTCTTTAAAAAAAAATAAAATACAACAGAAATAATCCACACGCACACAAACTCACACACGTTTCATTGGTAATAAAAAATTTTGCTTTGTAAAAAGCAATGCTGACATTTCTGCCTCAGTAATTGATCTTTTGGAGAGATGATTAAATCTAAACATTTCTTGCTACAAATTGTACTACCAGCACAGTGGAATGTATCAATGAACTGAAGGAAAATAGAACAAGACACAGAAAAATCAAATAGGGAATTGGCACTACATATACTATAATCATAATGCACACAGAAAAGTAACACATACGCATGCAAAACAAGTCATAATCAAGGTCAGTGTGATTTACATCTATTTAATATTATCATTACAACATGATTGTTAAAAAATACTTCAATTATCTGAATTCATTCCAAATCTTGCAATCTAATTGTTGTTCTTTTCATTTATTGTTCAACTACAGATCTTAACATGCAAAATCAAGGTTGTGCTAGGTGATTGAGGTTTGTATGTTTGATGTTGTGATGGAATACTTACACCTGATCCTCGTATACGCGGGTAGGGCACTTAGCAACGATCAGCTGCATCACCCCCTGTATAACAAACAATATCCACTGAATAATCTCTACAAATTACAACCAAGACACCTGCTCAATCTTCTGAATCCCTATATCTTTATATATTGGAATAGGTGGACTCTATCATAATATAAGTTAAGTGGAATAAGTCATCTTTATCATAACATAATTCATTCAAATATATGATCTTTATCTTATTATAATTCATCGGAATATGTTGTTGTTATCGTATCATAATTCATTTGAGAAGGTGAATTTTTCTTGTCATGATGTGTCATCAAAGTAAGAGGTATACAATAAGTGTATTAACCTTTGAGTTCTGGTAAGCTCTAGTGATGAGGGTGTGTGCTGGTGCCAGTGCCTTGTCCAGCAGACTTATGCCTTCAACCATCATCAACTGGTCTCCAACATCAACTTCACCTAAAACCACATTGTCTGAATTCTAAAATCCATGATTCCATTTCCAAATTGTGATAAAACTATTCATACAATTTGGAGGTTGTACAAAATATTATGCTTAATTCATTTTTTGTCTTCTTTTAAAACTAATAACCGGAAGTGTATTTTGACCTTGCTTTTGGACTGGTCCACCATCTACGATATCAGCCACATAGACAACGGAGTGCCCTGATTGGTCGACCTCGGCATCTATAGCTAGTCCTTGTTCCTCCTCTTCCTGGACTATAGCCACGTTCACCAGGCGCACTTCACGACCTTGAATCTCCTCATTCGTAAACTAAGCATAGAGACCACATAATCAATACATGGTTAAATGGAACTATTGCAGGATGTATATATATCTAGACTCATACCACTATACCACAAAGCATGCCAAGATGATAACCAACATTTGGCCTAGAAGTTTCCATTATTATAAGCACCCTTAAATAACAATATTTAAATTTCCTTCCAGAGTTGAATCTAACGCTGTAAGTTACAGATTTAGTTGTGAATTTTTTATTACATTTTAGTGATAAATGCCATGAGACATATTAATGCCATCATCAAAATAACGAATGCGCCCTACAGATATAGACAGTAACACGACTACAAACTCCTATCCCATCACACTTGAAATTCAGAAAATGTTCTGAACAAGCTAACATATCTACATTGGGGATCTTACCAGTCGGTGTGGATTGAAGTTGTCTTCAGTGATTTTTTCCTCTGGAATCATATGTGGTTTGCTTCTGGAGTCTGGGATAGACTTGCTGACCGGGTTGAGTAAGACTGGCTTCTGGAAGCGGAAACTTGGTGTCCTGTCTGTGCTTTGCATGTACGCTGGGCTCTGCACCACATACAAAAACATGTTTGAAGGTTATGTTGAAGATATTTTCTCATTTAATAAGCATCTCATAATTTACTGACAAAATATCAACTTCTGATCACCTTTTAGGTAAATAACAATATGAATTACTTCATGCCTGATTTTTAATATTTCAATGTAATTGTCATTAGTGTACCCAAATTTACATATACTCATATTTATCTCAAACAAATACAAATGGAAAATAAATTAAAGAAGTACCTAAAACATAAACTGATAAACATTCCACATACTAAACAAAAAAGATGAACAAAACCATAAAATGACAAAATATTGTACTGCTTAAATACCATGCAATATGATACAACAATAAATGCTAAGGGGCATATAATACTATGTTTTACAGACCCTCTCAACAATCACTTTGGGCTTACTATAATTTCTCAGCTACTTTCATTGTTGACAATCAAGATCTGCTATTACAAGTTTTGAAACTATGTCTAAGGTCTGTGTGAAAACAATCTACTAATATACAAATACTTGAATAAAATGCTTGCTATAAACTGTTTTTATCGGATAGAGTGCCAATACTTTCCCAGGTTTGTAGCTAAATCAGAGCAGAAAGCAAATGATGACTTAAAAGTTAATCAAAGAAACATGCAATAATACTTAACCATGTATTTCTGTTTATACAATACTTTTATTGTTCAATGTTTAGTTGGGCATGTCATGAAACATTGTATCACAAACAATTTTCTAAATGACTTACTTCTATACCATGCTTTTTATCTATCTTTTACTATAATACTATTTGTTCAGTGTTTAGCTACGGCCTGTGCAGGTAATAAATGTTGATTTTTGATTTGATGCAAATATTTGTTTGTAAAAATATGACAAAATGTAATTTTGTTTCCACTGGTATAAGATGTAAATGAATCAATGAATTGCTTTCAACACTTTCCCAGGGTGCTCTATAGCTATGTATGTAAGCTCTGTGGGTAGGATATATAGGACTGATGATGAGGGTGCTGATTCTCTAACATCATTATGAGTTTATGAGTGTTTGACTGTCACTTTGCAAACTAAAATATGAAGCACACAACATTTAGAATAACCCTTATTTAGTGTGACACATCTAAAAAAACACAACATAAATAGCCACAATATACATAGGTAGGAGATCACAATGCACATAGATTGAAGAAATGGTCCTTCATTGAGAAAAAGGGCAAATCAATTAAGTGACATCTGAATGTTGTCAGATATGGCCAAGCATAACAGTGATATAATAAACAGGCAAAATCTGACTATGTGTACTAACTCTGATATTTAAAGAACCATTATTTTATACATGGCATCATGCACGGCCTACCTCTGTCCCATCCAATGTGAAATCTCTTATCAACTGATAAATCAAAACAATTATGCTTTAACCTAAGTATTAAAGTTTTACCCAATTTTCTTCCAGGGCAAATTTAGTAAATTTGTAATCAATGAAAAGAAAAAGAAACGAGAACAAAGTGATTTGACTGACCTTGGCAACAGGCGACTGTTTTATATTGGAGATCATGGAATGCTCAGTGACTTTGACTCCAAGTGGTTCTGTTTTGGAGACCTTCAGTTCCTCCTGTTTTGGCATAACTTTGGATTCAGTTTTCTTGGCTTTTGAAAACTCAAAGACTTTTGGCTTGGATAGTTTGACCCCAACAGGTTTGACCTCTGTGACCTTGGAGTTTTGCTGCAGAATTCCTCTGTTTTTATAATTATCTAAAAGCTAAAAAGAGATAAAGGTTTTGGCATTTATCTTAAAATTTGTTCCATCAAAAGTGTCTTCTTAATTCTATAAACTTGCAGATTTACCTGTGACATAATTCTGGTACTGAAGTCCACCTCTTCCTGTGGACCCTTCTCCTCGTTGTTCAGTTTGCCAGCTTCCAAGCCCTCCTTCTTTGTGCCTTCTTTATCCTGACCCTCTGCAGCTTGTGTGAGCATCTTACTCTCAGTGTGACCATCATCTTTGACTCCAGCATCCCGTCTGGCTTCCTCTGCCACCCCGTACCTCAGGACCTCTGTGGGCCGATCCATCTCAGCCGGACTGTCCACTTGACTCTCAGTGTGACCCTCTTCCTTGACATCAGCATCCCGTCTGGCTACCTCCATGGGGCGAATTATCTCAGCCGGACTGTCCACGCTACTCTCAGGGAGATCTCTGTGATCTGGAGGACTCTTTTCTGTGGGAATGATGTCCTCCTTCCTGTCAACCATTCGTTTCTTATGTGCTGAAATATTAAAATGACAGTACATTTCCAGTTTTAAATGTAAAACATGAACATCTGCGTGAAATTGTATGAGACTTGTTTACAATGTTAAGATGATAAGCACATTCAATTTTTCATTTCATTTTAAAAAATTATATTATCAAATACAAACAAAATATAATATACCAGCTCAAATTGGGCAATTTATGGAGAGATAGAAAGAAGAGAAGTAATATTGTAAACTAATTATCAATGTAAAGCCAATATATGCAACAACCAGACCAGATTAGTGGCAATTATATACAAGCAGTTTGATTCATATATACCTGGTTGATGTTCCGGTGATGTTGCGGGAGAGTCAGGGGGATGGAGAGTGCTCACCGGGGCTATAGGTATAATAAGTAGGTAAAAGCTTGTCAACACCATGCCAGTGCTCTCCACCAAGTAAATCAGTGAATTCATGTGTGCATTATCCTTGTATTAGTACTACTGCCATTTACTGTTTAAATGAAATTTCTTTACCAGTGTAAATTGTTTATAGTGCTATATGATAATATTTGTTTGCAAATGTTATTATTATATATCAAGATTAATTGCAAATATATAATACTGTTTACCAAAGAAATGTTGAAAATTTAATTGATATGCAGATGTTACTGATGTGTCCATTTCCTCTTGCTCCTCACTCAGTGGTGCCACCTGTTGGCTGAAATCTTTACTCTGGTCCAAGTCATTCTGATTGAGGTTATGATAATCTAGCAGTGCCCTCTGTTGGCCAGTCTTCTCTTGATGATGGACATCAGCTGTCAAGCTAGGTGTAAAAGAGCATCATTGTTGTCAAATACACAATTTTTAAAAGATAAAAGTGTATTATCCTGATCATGGGAAGGCTTATTCCATGAGATGTAGGATCTTAAGGCACAGTTTCGATGATATCATTTGAATACACAACAAAAACGTAAATAAGCTTGATCCGGAGATCAAACGTGCTTATCTTTAAATACTAATTGCACATCACAGTTTTTAGTGTTTAAAACTAAGTCTAGCTTTCTTTTTAAAGAAATAATTGCCTTGTTACCTGAGCTGGCTGGTCACAGGTGGATCTCTAGATTCAGCCTGGCGACTTGACTTTCTTCGCAGCAACATGTTAGTTCCCTGGCAAATACAAAAAAGTAAGTCATCTCCCTTTAATAAAATCAATCACTGAATGCATTTGCCTAAAATAAGAATAAACTACCCTTTATTAACCTGAGACAGATATTGAACCTGTTTTGTTAAAGTTCCCTTGAAAGAGTACATTTGTTACAGCACAGTAAAGCAGTCTCAGACTGGGGTTATACTGAATTTGAAGGAGTTTATGTAGGATTCATCAACAAAAATCATTTAATTTGGTGAGTTATATCCACTTGCAGAAATTTACAATGATTGTAAATTACCATGTCATACTTAGAGATGTTCAATTTCACCATGGATTGGGCATATTTAAACCAATGACCCCACTAAAATTGTATCTTTCCTTTAGTTCATACTCTGGAGGAAATGTTACCAGCTTACCCTGAGTGGCAAGGAAAAAAATTGTATATTTCATCAATTTATATCATCTAATTGTACTCTTTACTTTTCAGGGTTTTTTTTTTGTTAATTGTGTAAATCTATTACTCACAGTTCCCTTCAGGAGAGTGATGTTCAGCTGTGAACTCTCTTTCAGAACAACAACCGCCTAAAATATACATGTTTAAAGTATTGTGTTGCTGGTGATTGCATTAAAACATACGATACATCAAAATATATCTGCTTAAAATGGAAACATATCAACTCTTTTCTAACTAAGAAAAAGCTGCATGAATACATATTGGAGTGATACCTCTGAATGTTTGATGGAGACAAAGCTGGTTCCATTGACAGAAATAATCTGATCCCCTGCCTGAAGCCCCACCTCCTCTGCAAGGCCCCCTGGCCTCACAGACTGTATGTAGATCCCTGGGCGTCGACGAGGTCCACTACATATGCTGCAAAACACAAAAATATTGCAATAGCATTCTTTCTTTCATTAACATATACTGGTACCTGCATTATTGGTATGACATTTTTCAATAAATAATGAGGCTGGAAATGAAAGACATATATTTGATATGAAATGATAATCACCTGCAGCCAAGACTGGTGCCAGGGGCCACATTTATGGTAATAGTCACTCGTTGAATACTTCTCCCAGATGCGGCGACCCGTCTAATATCTCCACTGGAAGCAGATATCTGGCGAGCGTCACTAGGGGGAGCCACATTGTGACTGATATCAACACTAGATGCCGACACCTGTCTGATGTCCACACTGGATGCAGACATCTGCTTCACTCCAGAGTCAAATCCAGATTCCTGTCCATCCGACACAGCTGAGTGAGCAGAACTGGCACTGGACTGTGTCAAGTTGTGATTGTCATCCTCTTGAGAAGTGAGGTTTGCATTCTGATTGGGATGAGAAGCGGAGTCTGGGACATTGGCATTCAAAACATCACTGGATACTTCAGACTTCTATAAACAAATTAAACAAGTCATTTTTTTATTGGTCCTTACCTTTTTATTAATCATTTCTTTTATAAATACTACTAAAAAAACTAAATATTTCATATCTGCTTTCCTTATTGTCAAATGATTACTTTTGTAAAATCCCAGTCATGCATTTAATGTAAACAACATTCGTGACAAGCACTTTACTTCAAAATGTTTTTATAAGAGATAAAATTCTATAAATACTATTTTTTTTTAAATGGCAGCAAAATAATGATTACAATCACCTTATTGTTTTTGACTAATCTCCATGTCAATTGGTCATTAATGTGCCTGCAATTGATACAAAATGAAATAGTTTTATATGTGGGCTCCATATTTCATATAATAAAATTGCCACGGGAGTTACGGTAAGTAATGGCAGGTACATGATGTAAAGGTGAAGTGAATATACAGCCTTCATTAACTAATCTTATTTGGGAGCATACATTTAGAATGAACTGTGGATATTTTGGATTGGTTGGAAGAAATCCATGGTTAATGACAATGTTCTCTATCATTATGAACCATGTGATTTAACAGGACAATAATTATTTTAATAATTTAATCACACTGAAAATAAAGTCATAATTCTATGTTTAGATCTATATTTAGACCAAGAAGTCTTAGTACATTACTATGACTCAACACTGAATTATGACCTTCATAAATAAAAGATACTCACTCTTTAACAGGAATCATTCCTACACCTGCATTAACAAATAGAAGTTATAGCCTTGTTAGGCAATGGTTAGGATTTATCATGGCCAGGATATGTTGGTTTTCAGTGATTATCCTTGACCTCAATATTCTCTTTGAATAGAGTTGGCACTTATATTAAAAGGCAAAACCAGAAGGTGACATCACATGGTTGCTAATTATACATCATAACTACTAATATTTTTATATCATTACATTCTGTTGCACATGTGAATTTAATGCAAATATTTATCAAGATGTAATTTTCCATCGCAATCAATAATGATGATTTTATCAGTATCTTGATATTGCAGCAGTAACATTCATCCATCTCTAAGTATATCAATGTTACCTGTGACTTAGAAAGCGATCTCTCAAATAGTTCTCAGAATATTAGGTGAGGGTGATATCTCAAATAGTTCTCAGAATATTAGGTGAGGGTGATATCTCTAATAGTTCTCAGAATATTAGGTGAGGGTGATATCTCAAATAGTTCTCAGAATATTAGGTGAGGGTGATATCTCTAATAGTTCTCAGAATATTAGGTGTGGGTAATATCTCAAATAGTTCTCAGAATATTAGGTGAGGGTGATATCTCAAATAGTTCTCAGAATATTAGGTGAGGGTGATATCTCAAATAGTTCTCAGAACATTAGATGAGGATGATATCTCAGAACATTCAATGAGTGCCATCAGGTGGCACTATCTTGTCATGCATACCTTGTGTGTGGAGCAATATGGTCATAGAATGGCCCTAATGTTTTAATATTTAGCACGATTACCTTTGACTCATAAGGTTATAATTCTTAGTCTCATTTGATCATACTGTTATCCCCTCTGTCATTGAGTATGATTTCTCCTACCAGGATATTATCTCAGAATTTCAGGGTGATGTTTATCACAATTCTCAGAACATGTATATTATATGGGTGTTACCTCAGACTTTGAGGGTGATAACTGTATTGTGTCTCAGTATATTATATGGGTGTTACCTCAGACTTTGAGGGTGATAACTGTATTGTGTCTCAGTAACATAACATAACATAACATAACATAACATGAAATTTATACAGCGCCATGTATCAGTGTCCTGCCCTAAGGCGCTAAGACAGTATGATTGAGAGAGTATATTGAGATTGTGATATACACGATGACATGCATTAACATCTATAACATTGCTTGAACAGATGACACTTTAGTCCACGCTTGAATGAGTCGACAGTCTCACATTTCCTAAGGTCAAGGGGCAGCATGTTCCAAAGCACTGGAGCTACATTAGCGTAGGCTCTGTCACCATGAGTTACCATATTGGTTCGGGGCACATGCAGAAGATGTAGTTCCCCAGACCGAAGGCTTCTCTCCAGTGTATGAGACCTTACAAGCTCAGAAATGTACTTGGGAGCTAGGCCGTGAATCGCTTTGAATGTTGTGAGGAGGATTTTGAAATCTATTCTTTGCTGAACTGGGAGCCAGTGCAAAGACTGCAACACTGGTGAAATGTGGTCATATTTCCTTTTTCCACTTATGATCCTAGCTGCTGTGTTCTGAACATATTGCAGCTTCTGTATGAGGGACTGTGGGAGCCCATAGTATAGGGCATTGCCGTAGTCGAGCTTTGATGTTATGAAAGCATGCACAAATATTTCAGCTGTATGTGTGTC
Source organism: Amphiduros pacificus (assembly GCA_949316495.1). NCBI lineage: Eukaryota > Metazoa > Annelida > Polychaeta > Phyllodocida > Hesionidae > Amphiduros > Amphiduros pacificus. The sequence goes on from OX439003.1 coordinate 26,964,603, forward strand.
AATGTACTTTCTAATCATGCCAAGGTTCCTTATTTGAAGGAATGCCTGACGTGTGACACTGTTTACTTGTTGCTCCATAGACATTATGTTGTCAAATATTACTCCAATGTTTCTGGCAGAGACAGATTTAGCGATCTCATTTGATCCAATGCATAGTGAACCAACTGGTGGGGGCTTCTGGAACCGAGATGAAATCACAAGGAACTCCGTCTTGTCATCGTTCAGCTGGAGGAAGTTGATTGCCATCCACTTACGAATCTCATGAATGCACTTTTCCATCACATCTAAGGCAATTTTTGCTCCAGCAACTGTCGGTTTGAACACCACATACAGTTGATTGTCATCCGCGAAGAGGTGGAACTCAAGGCCATGTTTCCTCATAATATCTCCCAAAGGTGCAGTATAAGCCGTAAAAAGCAGAGGGCCTAAGACTGACCCCTGTGGAACACCACAAGAGAGTTTTCTTTTGGAAGACATTACTCCCTGGATACAGACTGCTTGGGTTCGGTCACTTAGGTAGGATTCTAACCATGCAAGAGCCTGACCACGAATTCCAAAGCGCTTTGACAGTCTAGAGAGTAGGATGTGATGGTCTACTGTGTTGAACGCAGCCGACAGGTCGAGGAGGACAAGAATGACTGCGTTCTTATTGTCTAGGGCACAAAGGATGTCATTATGCACCCTCAGGAGCGCGGTCTCTGTGCTATGCAGCTTCTTGTATGCTGACTGCATTTTCTCCTGGAGATGATTCTCTGTCATATAATCAATCATTTGCACTGCAACTACCTTTTCAATTATTTTAGATATGAATGTCAGGTTGGACACTGGCCGAAAATTTTTGAAAAGTTCTGAGTCTAACAATGCTTTTTTGATGAGTGGTGACAATATTGCATGCTTCAGGTCTTTTGGCATGACACTGGTTGACAAGGACAGATTCACAATTTTGGTGATGACAGGTAGCAAATTGTCCAAACATTCCTTGAGCAACCAGGTGGGTATGGCATCTTGACTGCAAGATTTTGATGCAGAATCTTTGATGATCTTTCTAACTTCATCTTCTGTTACAGGCCTAAACTCCAACAATTCAGAGACACATGTGTCGGTTTCAGGGTCTAAATTTTGGGTATTTCTCAGTTCTTCAAGTTTCACACGGATCTTAATAATTTTGTCTGAAAAGAAATCTGCAAATTTTCCACACAATTCTTCCAAAGATTGACATGATGGTAGTTTTACTGGAGCCTTTTTATGTAGAAGTTTATCCATCACTTTGAATAAATGTTTCTGATTTTTGGCATTATCTGATACATCTTTCTTAATAAAGTTAGTTTTAGCTTTGTCACACATCCTGTCAACTTTGTCACATTGATCCACATACAGTTGTCTATCAATCTCTGTTCTTGATGTTTTCCAGTGTTTCTCCAGCTTTCTTCTTTCCTGTTTCTCAACTCTAATTTCATCTGTATACCACTCTGAATTAGGTCGGATGGTAATAACCTGTCGTTTCAAAGGTGCATGATGGTCCAGCACTGATTGAAGTCTCAGTGTATTATATGGGTGTTACCTCAGACTTTGAGGGTGATAACTGTATTGTGTCTCAGTATATTATATGGTGTTACCTCGGACTTTGAGGGTGATATCTGTAATGTGTCTCAGTATATTATATGGTGTTACCTCGGACTTTGAGGGTGATAATTGTATTGTGTCTCAGTATATTATATGGGTGTTACCTCAGACTTTGAGGATGATATCTGTATTGTGTCTCAGTATATTATATGGTGTTACCTCGGACTTTGAGGGTGATATCTGTAATGTGTCTCAGTATATTATATGGTGTTACCTCGGACTTTGAGGGTGATATCTGTAATGTGTCTCAGTATATTATATGGTGTTACCTCGGACTTTGAGGGTGATATCTGTAATGTGTCTCAGTATATTATATGGTGTTACCTCGGACTTTGAGGGTGATATCTGTAATGTGTCTCAGTATATTATATGGTGTTACCTCGGACTTTGAGGATGATATCTGTATTGTGTCCCAGTATATTATATGGTGTTACCTTGGACTTTGAGGGTGATATCTGTAATGTGTCTCAGTATATCATATGGTGTTACCTCGGACTTTGAGGGTGATATATGTTATGTGTCTCAGTATATTATATGGTGTTACCTCGGACTTTGAGGGTGATATCCCTGCGTGCCTTGATGAGACTGAGAACCTCTTCATGGATGGCCTGGCTGATGGTAAAGCCATTCACTCGCACAATCTCATCCCCGGGCTGCAAACAAACCACATACATCATAGGATAACACTTTGAAAATATTGGTTGGGCCACATACAAAATATCTTCCTGTGTATGAGCAAATTGTGAAGTCAGTAATCTTTAAACGAAGATAAAGCCTATCTTTGTCTTATGACAGGAGAGAGGAATGGCTTTTTCAGTATGACTTATATGAGAAGCGAAATAAAAGCTGTCTTTTCCCTCCCCCACAATACACACAGTTCATGCAATCTTAATGAGAACATAACTCATGTAAAATAATGAAGTTAAGTTAAGACTTGATTATGTCATAATATACCCACACACTGTATGTTTTAATCATTGAGGAACTCTTTTATGATAAACAATGACCACATCAGCAATAGACATGCACCACATCAGCAATAGACATGCACCACCAGAGTCTGGGTATGCACCACCAGAAAGTCTGGGTATGCACCACCAGAGTCTGGGTACACCACCAGAGAGTCTAGGTATGTACCACCAGAGTCTGGGTATGCACCACCAGAGAGTCTGAATGTGCACCACCAGAGAGTCTAGGTATGCACCACCAGAGAGTTTAGGTATGCACCACCAGAGAGTCTGGGTATGCACCACCAGAGTCTGGGTACACCACCAGAGAGTCTAGGTATGCACCACCAGAGTCTGGGTACACCACCAGAGAGTCTAGGTATGCACCACCAGAGTCTGGGTATGCACCACCAGAGTCTGGGTATGCACCACCAGAGTCTGGGTATGCACCACCAGAGTCTGGGTATGCACCACCAGAGAGTCTGGGTATGCACCACCAGAGTCTGGGTATGCACCACCAGAGAGTCTGAATGTGCACCACCAGAGAGTCTAGGTATGCACCACCAGAGAGTCTGGGTATGCACCACCAGAAAGTCTGGGTATGCACCACCAGAGTCTGGGTACACCACCAGAGAGTCTAGGTATGTACCACCAGAGTCTGGGTATGCACCACCAGAGAGTCTAGGTATGTACCACCAGAGTCTGGGTATGCACCACCAGAGAGTCTGAATGTGCACCACCAGAGAGTCTAGGTATGCACCACCAGAGAGTCTAGGTATGCACCACCAGAGAGTCTGGGTATGCACCACCAGAGTCTGGGTACACCACCAGAGAGTCTAGGTATGCACCACCAGAGTCTGGGTACACCACCAGAGAGTCTAGGTATGCACCACCAGAGAGTCTGGGTATGCACCACCAGAGTTTGTATGTGCACCACCAGAGAGTCTAGGTATGCACCACCAGAGTCTGGGTATGCACCACCAGAGTCTGAATGTGCACCACCAGAGTCTGGGTATGCACCACCAGAGTCTGGGTATGCACCACCAGAGTCTGAATGTGCACCACCAGAGTCTGAATGTGCACCACCAGAGTCTGGGTATGCACCACCAGAGTCTGAATGTGCACCACCAGAGAGTCTGGGTATGCACCACCAGAGTCTGGGTATTAGGGTGTTTCATTTTTCGGACTTTTTTTCCAATCAAGCTGCTCATTAAAAGAAATGATCTCTGATATGTAGTAAACCCACAGAAAAAATTTAAGACCAATCGATCAACTTTTAGACCCCCCCCTACCACCTTGTATGTTTGACCTCGGAAATCAGTGCTCGGTGGCCATTTTCTGGTTAAAATTCAAGTCTCATTGCCTCATAATTTCATTTTATTCAACTCAGGTAGTGTCTGTGTCACACAAATGTAGTTTTAAAGGTTACTTAATATTTCAAGATCATTTCCATTTAATTTGGATCAAAATCATTCAAATTCAAGACATTAATTCTGAAAAATATACATTTTCAAATTAATTTCACACTCATATCGGATAAATTTTTCACATTATTTCCACATTAACTTCAAATTGAGAATTATATTATAGTATAAAAGTTCACAGATTTGTCTCTATTTCATTTTTAGCTCTGCTGAGACTCACAGAGCTTTAGGAGTGGGGAAAATGTCTGTCTGTCTGTCCGTCTGTCAAAATTTCTTTGAAAATCTTCTTCTCCAAAACTACCAGTAATATATGTTTCAAATTTTATACAGAGGTAGACATAGAGGCAAAGATTCAGATTCCTTCAAATCTTAGTGATGTCACCATTGACCTTAGTGCAGTGACCTCGAGGTTAGAAATTTGGTACTGAGCATATTTCAGCAACCACTTAAAAGTGAATAAACATATGTCGATGGCCTTAGGGCTATGATTATCATTGCTTTTTTGTAATGTTTGTGAACATTTCTTCCTAACAGATCATTTAAAACCAATTCAAGAGCAGAAGATGATATTTACCAATCAAAATGCATGTTACATATCAAATTTGGCCCCAACTTGTTATCTCAATTCTCATTGGCTAGTATTTTTACTTGACAATATTTTGGGCTAAGATTATAGAAATTCAAGACATTAATTCGGAAAAATATACATTTTCAAATCAATTTCACACTCATATCGGATACATATGTTCACATTATGTCCACATTAACTTCAAATTGAGAATTATATTTTAGTGTGAAAATTCACAGATTTGTCTCCATCTCATTTTTAATGAATTATGGAATTTTAAGTCTGTGTGAAGAAGAGACATGGACAATGAGACCTCTGTGAGCTCCCTTCTTTGCAGAGTTAGCTTAATCCTGGATGTACTTCACTCCCATTTCTGCTGCATCTTTGACAAATGCCATTACTTTTACAATAGCTGCCATTTGTCTGTATTCCTCATCATCTTGCCAGTGCTCTGGTGGTAAATGGAGCTATCTTCCATCCATTCCTAGGTGTTCAAACAGGAGCCATGACTGTGACCCAATTGGGGAGTAGTGAGACATTTCCTTGGGAAGACTGGTTTTTCTGGAATGAAAAGAGCAGGACTAGGCATAGCTTGAAGTTGTGTGGCAATGACAGTCTTCATCCCATCATTCAATGATCTGTCAAACAAGACAAATACCACCAAAGATACCAAAAATGACAGATACCACAAATGAATTAGCATAGAGTTCTTGACCACGACAGCTATGGATGATGCATCAACTTCCTAAAATATATGACATAACATGGTGTAAGAGAAATTGGGAGAAACATTTATATCTAATGTTAAAATGGATATGCAAAAGATAAATTTCAAACTGTGAATTAATAGCCTCAGAATTATATCACATCTCATAGTCACACATATCCACCCACAGCTGGAGATCTAAATTCGGAGCTGGAGCAACCGAGTGTATCTGACGAAACGGGGCAATGTGCTGGTCTAAACTATTATTGCCAACCAGTATTTCAGGTGTGATGAGATCTTGTCATGTTTCATCAGCCAGTTTTGTCATATTCATGATATACAATGCTGAGGCAAGAAATCAGGCATGATGAAGAGAATGTGGAGCTTACATGGCAAATTTGTCTATGCCTTGATCTTATTTAACAAAAGGTCTCATTACACCTGCAATACTGGCTGACTTTGATAGGATGGGCCAGTACATTTCCCTGTTCCATGGACCTTGGTTTCTTTTGGCATGCTTGGCTGCTCCAGGTCCACATTTTAATCTGTGGCTGTGAGATATGTGTGACTATCAGATGTGATATGATTCTGAGGCTATTAATTCACAGTTTGAAATTTATCTTTCACATATCCATTTTAACATTAAGCATAAATTGTTCTCCCAAATTCTCTTACACCATGTTATGTCATATATTTAGGCAGTTGATGCATCATCCATAGCTATCGTAGTCAAGAACTCTATGCTAAGTCATTTGTGGTATCTGACTGAGTAGTATTTGTCTTGTTTGACAGATCATTGAATGATGGGATGAAGACTGCAATTATCACACAACTTCTATCTATGCCTAGCCCTCTCTATTCATTCCAGAAAACCATTCTTCCCAAAGAAACATGCTTGAACAGGGAAATGTCTCACTACTCCCAGATTGGGTCACAGTCATGGCTCCTGTTTGAACTCCTAGGAATGGATGGAAGATGGCTCCATTTACCACCAGAGCACTGGCAAGATGATGAGGAATACAAACAAATGGCAGCTATTGTTAAAGTAGTGGCATTTGTCAAAGATGTAGCAGAAATGGGAATGAAGGACAAATTTGAAACATATATTACTGGTAGTTTTGGAGAAGAAGACTTTCAAAGAAATTTTGACAGACGGACGGACAGACAGACAGACATTTTCCCCACTCCTAAAGCTCTGTGAGTCTCAGCAGAGCTAAAAATGAAATGGAGACAAATCTGTGAACTTTCATACTGTAATATAATTCTCAATTTGAAGTTAATGTGGAAATAATGTGAAAAAATTATCCGATATGAGTGTGAAATTAATTTGAAAATGTATATTTTTCAGAATTAATGTCTTGAATTTGAATGATTTTGACCCAAATTAAATGGAAATGATCTTGAAATATCAAGTAACCTTTAAAACTACATTTGTGTGACACAGACACTACCTGAGTTGAATAAAATGAAATTATGAGGCAATGAGACTTGAGTTTTAACCAGAAAATGGCCACCGAGCACTGATTTCCGAGGTCAAACATACAGGGTGGTAGGGGGGGGTCTAAAAGTTGATCGATTGGTCTTAAATTTTTTCTGTGGGTTTACTACATATCAGAGATCATTTCTTTTAATGAGCAGCTTGATTGGAAAAAAAGTCCGAAAAATGAAACACCCTACTGGGTATGCACCACCAGAGTCTGAATGTGCACCACCAGAGTCTGGGTATGCACCACCAGAGTCTGGGTATGCACCACCAGAGAGTCTGGGTTATATTACTTCCTAACAATACCCTCTTTCTCTTCGTCAAATTACAACCTTATCCCTTCTATTTTATATGTGGATTACATGTAATGTTATCAAGGTATCTTTATTTCACCAAATATAAATGTTCTACAACCATTCCTGGCTGGAAGGATTCCTGGTTTCAAGAAACATACAAAAAGTTAATTTCTCACATATGTGACTCAATTCACCCCTTTAAGAATTTTGATACCATTTGTTCACAATTCTACTGTTTCATAGATGTCATTGTTTTATTTCATTATTATCCAAATATGGCCGTTGCATTATAGCTTATTAATATGAATATTTCCATATCAGCAGAACTTAAAGTGCATTTGTGACATCAAAGAGACAATACAATTAATCTATATGTAAATTCCACCTGGACTCAAATTATACAAAGACACTTTTATAATGAAACAGCTCATGCTGTGAATAATTAATAGTAAATCTCTGAATAATTGATGATACTTCCCATTCCAATTCTAGATAATTGAATACCTTATCCATTTTACCATCAATAATTCACATGTTTTTCTTGTATTAATGCGAGTTGGGTGTGGTGTTAGTCATAGAATTCAGCAACTGGTAATGATGGAAGTAGGTTTAAAACATTTCTGAAATGATCTAACCCACCTACTGATGTTAAAATATGGATGTCACTTGTGGACCCTCCATCCCAATTTTGATAAATGACACAAAACCCATGATAGAGTCAATAAATATCTGTGCACTACCTACTCCACACAAACCAGGCATCTATAAATGTACAACTGTGATAAATTTAAATGGCATCTAGTCTATTATTAATAAGCTTGTGTTGATATCTATCTGTCTTTTTATCAATATTTCGTTACTATTTTAAATCCCAAAAGTTAATAAATGAGAGTTGGCATTAATTACCATATATATGTTTGATGAATCTTCAGAAATGATTTATGAGCATTGTTCAATAATAATAAATACTTAAAAGATATATTAATATATACTATGATTATTTCTTTATCATGGTACATGTATAAATTCATGCACTTCTATTAATATAATGTATTTTTTAGCAATTCCTATTCTATTATTAATTCCGAACAACTGGTAGTGTATTAGGTAATCTTGTTATCTTCACTAATCTGATATTCGAATAATAATTATAAATATTTTCAACAAAAAGTGTTTCAATAAGCAAAAAGGAGAAATGGAATAGAACAAATTTGCATATTTGGACGTCATTCTAGTTGTTTATCATGAGAACCATTTTCTTTCAACAATTACTCTCTCAGCATTCTTAAATAACTTATCAAGTAACTGATCCATAGAAAAACCATTAAAGTTTAATGCATTTCAATATTTATTGCTTTTTGAAAATGTCATGATGGATTTGTCCCACCTAATAAACAAATCTACATATAGATACATATATATGTGTGTGTGTGTGTGTGTGTGTGTGTGGGTGTGTGTGTGTATTAAGCCTGTGATTTCCTGTATCAAGCTTGTGAGTCCCTGTATCAAGCCTGGGAATCCCTGTATTAAGCATGCGAATCCCTCTATCCCTGTGAGTCCCTGTATCTAGCCTGTGAGTCCCTGTATCAAGCCTGTGATTTCCTGTATCAAGCCTGTGAGTCCCTGCCTGTGAGTCCCTGTATCTAGCCTGTGAGTCCCTGCCTGTGAGTCCCTGTCTTAAGCCTGTGAGTCCCTGTCTTAAGCCTGTGAGTCCCTGCATCAAGCCTTGAGTCCCTGTATCAAGCCTATGAGTGTGGCTGACTTACCTGAAGTCCCTGTTTGTAGGCCTGGGAATCTGGAATAACATGGGACACATACACGCCTACACCATGCTCCAACCCTGCAAAAATCAAGGTTCATGGATTAGAATATTTTGGTCATTTCGTTTATGCTGATTTGTAGTACATGTATCTGTTAATGTACATAGTTTCTTCATAGTGATTCAATCAAACTTAAATTATAATGGCTAAAAATATTCAAAAGTAAGTGGTAAATGAAGTACAGTCATGATATCAGATTTTGGCAGCTTTGAGTCTTACTTTTATCAGGAACTGTGGCAATGATGGCTTGTGCTACTGTGAAAATAGTCCCATAATAAAAATATTGACATTTTTGTAACAAGGATGGTTCCTTTCTTGACAATGATTGCCTACAGCAATCACTGCCAAAAAAAGGAACTATCCGTGTTATTCTGTGATCGGTACAATCATCGGGAACGTGTAGTCATTTCCTGTGAGTTGTAATTCGGTTTTTTTCTGTAATCAATATTTTTCAAGCAACTGACGCCACTGTGGAGTCATCATGTGCATGCAATAGATTCCAATTTGCATGTGTGCATGTGTATACATACACTACTATATCATGTAAACATAGAAAAAGAAGTGTGATGTAAACAAAGCAGAACTTCAAAACGACTATTGGAACAGAAATGACAAGCAAAAGTCTGATCAATGATCTGCATTGGCACCTGAGCCATATTAGAGGAACTTACATAATCGAGACTGAAAAGGCACAACTCGAACGAAGAACAAAGATAATTTCAACTCCTCCATCAGTTTGCAATGATTGTTTTATTTTGTGTATATTTACTTATTTATTTTTTGGTTTATCTACTTTTTTGTTTTGTTTGTTGTAATTTTTGTTTTGTTTGTTGTAATTTTTGTTTTGTTTGTTATATTCTGATCCGTGTTATATGTATATTATTTTCTTGTTTACTCTTTGCTAGAAATGTCCATGCAAAAAGTTTGTGCAAGTACAGGTTTTAATGTAAATATTTAATAATTAAATATTTAATGAATAAAAATTAGGTTGTAGTAGGATATGATTGGCTGCTCAGATTAATTTGTTCCATCCTTAGCATGGGTGCCAAAACTTGTTGTTAATCATCGCCACCTGGTGGCAAGGAGAGCCATAAACACATTAATGGCATAATTCCTTTTCATATCTATATGGGCAGATGTAAGTAAACTACTGATAATCCCCCATCTGCAAGTAGTAGCAGATATTATCAAAGGCAACAGTGCAATGAAATGGAAATGATTATCATGATAACAGAATGACTCATTGCCTGTGAAAAATATGAGAATTGTCAATTATGTATCTCAAGGACACATTATATAAGTCAACTTTAACAAATTAAGTAATTTTTTTCACAGTTAGATTCTTTTTTTATGTACTGCATGGGATAAATATATCTTTGTTTGCAATGAACATCATTTCTATTTATGTTTCAACAGTCAATACATTTTAACCCTGTAAATATTTTACACTGTACCACACATAATGGGCATTTTATGATTTCTCTGCAAATACCGGCAGATCTCATAGTGACATTATATCATTCCAGTATATTACAACTGTGTGTTTGTGTCGTGCGCCGGTCCGTGCATCTGTCGGTCCACACTTCAGCCTGTCCTTCCCGGCACACACAAACATTCCTATTAGCCTTCGTGCATTATTAAAGCCGCAGTGTTGAACTTTGCTGTCAGAGCCAGGTGTCATGTCACCCTGCCCATGGACCCTCTCCGCATGAAATAATAATCATCCCCTCTATTTGGGGGCATCAATTATTTAAACGGTTTCACTGAATTATTGAGCATGTGTGCGATCCAATTTCTGCCTAGTTGATGTATAGAGGCCGCATGGGCTGAGCTGCTAGTGAATTATTAATTATTACCTTAAACAATATGTCTTGTGTGGCGGTGTAGAAGTAGTGAATGAGAGACTGTACAACTTGCCAGTTATTACCAGCCATTGCGGCCAGCAACACCACCAACTTTCTACGCTTATTGTTAATTCTCAACGGACTATATATATGTATGTATGCACAGCAGGCCATTCCATATGTAAGCTTTCACACATTATTTATGCATCATCTATATATGAATACATGAGGAAGGCTGTGTTGTCTAAATGAATGTATGTACATATGTACCTGCAGACGTGACTATCTCCAGCAACTGCACAACTTTCAGATTTGTTGAGAAAGACGTTAAATTATAAGCGAGGACAGCATATATAATAGATGGTGTGAGAGTGTGAAGGCAGAGATTACATGCTGAGGACTGATACACAGGGATATGTGGTGCAGGCAAAGTTAAACCAGGCCTGACTTAGCACCTGCCGTCTCCCACTCCCCACTCCTGAGTCGTATCTACACCTACAAACTTATTTCATGTCACCAGCAAGCAATTTCCACAGGATTGGACCATTTCATATCTGAGGTTCTCACCATCTGAGCCACGATATGGGGTACTGCTGGCACTGGAAGGGGCTGACAAACTGATAGCAGGACCAATCAAGCCATATCTTCTGAAAACTTCCACTTCTGACTGAGGTAAATATCATGTATATATATATATATATATATGTGTGTGTTTTCTGTATTAAATGTCACTTCTTTTATCTTTGACCTATGTCACTCTGGGGGGCACTTGAGAGAGAATTGAGCTGAACACTTTAATATCTGAACTATTACAGTGTATACTTGTGCATGTCATTGTGCATGTCATGATTTTAATTCATTTATGTTTATCACTGTGATCAGGGTTGATGATCCATCATCCACAAAATAACACTGCCAGTCCAGTCACAATATTGAGCACATGGAGGTTCACCCATTCCAAATGAAGAACAGACAGGCACAATTGATTTGTAATGTTTTGGTATATAAAATACCTGTCTTTGTTGTCTTATATCAGAAACATAGTCTTAATCTTAAAGGGATTAAGCACCAATTTGCAAAAAAAACGTTTAAAATTCACATGTTGGTGAAAAATGTAATTGTATTTCATGTCTATTTTCATTTTTATTGATGCATCCCCATGTTTGCCTGTGAATTCTCTTTTAACAGGACCCTAATTTATTGCTCCTTTTTGAAAGCACATTTCTTTCTTGGTATCATTCTCATGTAGAGTGTTATAATAGAGGCACTGAAAGGTAAAATGACATCATTAGAGTTTGGCAATATGCATATGACCTCATGAAATGTATTGTCCTTTGGATAGTGCCAGAATGACATCAAACAGTGCTACCCTACTTTGAGTCTCACAAAGTTTGTGCTACCCATGTTTACCCGTCACATGCAGCTTATGGCTGAGACAGATCTCTCCTGGAAGTGCAACTTTATGTCTTACAGCAACTTAACTTTTTACTCTATCATAATTTCAATACATCAAATTGTAGAATTGATGCTCAATACCTTTAATCATGTTTTCTGCAAAATTCCTCATTCAGCAGGCCTGTCATTTTGTCTTACATATATATGTAATTCTATTTGGACATGGCTTGCACATGAACAATAATATATCAAAATGCTTATAATTTAAGTTGAAATCACATGAAAACAATAATGAGAATTGACTATGTCTAAAAAAATCATTTCAAATTAATAATTAATATATATATATATATATATATATTTATATATATATATATATATATATATATGTAATCTAATCTAATTCTAAAAGAGCAATGTGCTAGTAACTATCCAGCATGTAAACAGGAAGTTTATTGCAATTATGCAATCTTCGGCTGCTCAACACTACCTGGTCCTCTGTCTCTAAAGAAGAACAAACACCCAAAAAAACAGCTTTTCCTAAGCATCAAGTGCTTAGGAAAAGCTGCCCATCGGCTACTCTCCTATGAAATCTTCCATGATAGAATATGCCATGGTCATCTGTAATGATGTTGAGTGTGATAGGCATGGTGATGCTATTACTGATGAAATGTTTTCTTTCTCTTTTACTGAGAATGTCTTACCAAGAAACATCTGACAAATACAGTGTTCATAACTGTATCAATCTCAAGATGAAAAAAAATTAAGATGGAATTATTTTAAACAACTATCTGAGATAGATGATAATGTGATTAAATAGAACCCTTATCACTGAGTCTATCTTCATATGGTGTCTTTACTTATAGCATGATTAAATAGACACCTTATTACTAAAGACTCAGATAATTCATAAATTTCAGATATAATTAACTCATTGTAAACTGAAATTAGAAATGGCTTTTTTCATGTGTCAATTCACTAATATGTGCTATTATGTTGAAAGTATGTTTTTTCCAAAAAGTATTGTGTTGGAATGTACAATGGATTTGCTAAATGATAAGGTCATGTGCCTTATTTTAGGCATTGGAAATATGTGCTATACCATGATAAGATCCATACTGCTGAGATCAAAACAAAAAGGCACAGACCAATCTAAATCAACATGGGCTGCTTGCCCAATATATTGACCGTTTAAGACTTTTGGTTCTGATTGCTGACTTCAATATGATAGGATCTATAACAAACATTTGCTATCTTTGCCAGAGTGTGGATAATATTGAAGAAGTGGAATGTCCTGTATTCTTTATTTTCTGTTTTATAAGATTAGACCCTAATAAGTCCCTCATGTAATGGCAAAATAACTAATTGTTTAACTTAATAAAACATTTTTCTTTTTCCACAAGAGCTTGCATATTCTTCAAGCTGATCGCCTTACAAAATGTATTTTAAACATCGATAAATTTTATCCATAAAGTACCTAATTAAAACAGTAAATAGCTGATTGAGAATTCTTGTACACAAGGTAATTATCCAATTCATGACAACAATGCACTTGCAATTCTACTATTAGAAAGATCTATTCTAAATATATACCGTATTTACTCGTGTATAAGACGAGGTTTTTTTCCAAAAACTCTTAGTTAATGTTTAGGGGGTCGTCTTATACACGAGAGCAGTCTTATACTCGAGTATTTACGGTAAAGCGTAAATACGGTAAAACGTAAATACGATGTTCATATTTTCGAAATAACGAATATCAGACTTAGCAGATTGATTTTAATTGCGTTTTAAATGATAAATAAAGGTATTTACCCAATATTATTGGTCTATTATTTCAAAACGCTTTGTTTTGACTTTGTTCTCACTGATTCCAATTATCAGCGTTCAGTTTTGCGTTTCATCATTGTCTCCACTGCTTTGAGTCGTGTCTTCCCTTTTTGATTGCGTTTTAATTGATAAATAAAGGTATTTACCCAATATTATCACAAATTGTTCGAGAACAGAACAAAACTATCAATCCATTTAAAACGCAATTAAAATCGATCCACGTGTGAAAGCATTTCTGTCAACAAGGAAGACACGACTCAAAGCAGTGGAAACAAAGACGAAATGCAAAACTGTGAACGCTGATAATTGGTATCAGTGAAATTTTACTAATTTTCACACCACTGAATGGGAAGACATCAAAGGCAGAATTGAATTGTGCGATATATTTAAATAATAATTTTAATAGACATAGAAGTAAAAGTAAAACCTAAATACGATGTCCGTGACGTAGCGGATCGATTGGCCACGTGACTCACAAGTCATGTGATCACTGACTTTGCAGATGTGCAGGAGAATTGCGTTTTAAATGATAAATAAAAGTATTTACCCAATATTATTTCGAAACACTTTGTTTTGACTTTGTTTTCACTGATTCCAATTATCAGCGTCAACAGTTTTGCATTTCGTCTTTGTTTCCACTGCTTTGAGTCGTGTCTTCCTTGTTGACAGAAGTGCTTTCACACGTGGATCGATTTTAATTGCGTTTTAAATGATAAATAAAGGTATATACATAATATTATCACAAATTACGCTTTGCAGGTCGAGTACAGAACAAAACCATCCATTATTGCGCAATATATTAACAATCGTTTTCGCGCTAAAAACAAGAGCAATTAAAATCGATCCAAGTGTGAAAGCATTTCTGTCAACAGGGAAGACACGACTCAAAGCAGTGGAAACAAAGACGAAATGCAAAACTGTGAACGCTGACAATTGGAATCAGTGAGAACAAAGTCAAAACAAAGCGTTTCGAAATAATATTGGGTAAATACCTTTATTTATCATTTCGTCTTTGTGTATCATTTAAAACGTAATTAAAATCGATCCATATACCTTATGTTTTCTTTTGATGCTTTTCAAAATTACGACCACGTGTTGTGCAATGCATGTTATAAATGGATGGATGTTTTCTTTCTGGTCTCTATCTGCAAAGCATAATTTGTGATAATATTGGGTAAATACCTTTATTTATCATTTAAAACGCAATCAAAATCGATCCACTACGTCTGATATCCGTTATTTCGAAAATACGAACATCGTATTTACGTTTTACCGTATATACTCTTGTATAAGACGGCTAATATCTTATATTTTAAGCATATTTACGTTTCACTTTTAAAATGACTGCCAAGCTTCAGCTTAAGCTTGAATGGTAGCAGAGCCGATATCTCTTGAAAAACCAACTCGTCTTATATTCGGAAATTGTTTTTTTTCAAGTAAAATAACCTCAATTTTGGGGGGTCGTCTTATACACGAGTCGACTTATACACGAGTAAATACGGTATTCAAGAATAATATAATAGGGATCAAAATGCTGGTTTATCTTTTCATTGATTCTATTATTAAAACTTCACTTCCTCAATGAATGGGCAGGATGTTTTGAGATCATAAAAATGAGCCTATGAACTTAACAAAGATGGGTATTGTGTGAGGGACAAAGAATCCAGGATCAGTGGAAGCAGCAGACATTCTGCCTCAGGAATGACATGGTTCCTGCTGCCAAAGCTCGGGCACAACTCCAATATTATGACACAAATTTATAACTGTTAAATCATTCAACTGGCAAAATATATAATATTATTTACTGATACAGATATACATATATATATATATATATGGCATGTATCTATGTTTGATGACTGGTGTGTTATCCGTAACCAATTAGTAATAAACAGTTTGTGTGGAAAGTAGCTACAATTAACATTCTTCATCTGTCATTTAATAATACAGTCTATCAACACTCTCTGAAACTCATGCCAACTTTCTCACTTTTTTTCTTTTCGAGGTGAAATTTTACAGTATATTTATATTGTTCTTTTAACAATATATTTTGACAACCTTTCTACATGATCTGTTTAATGAGACATCATTATAATGATGTACCTGAACACACTTTAAATGTTGGCAGCTCATAAGTTTTAACGGAAACACAACTAATACAATTTATCTTAATCTGTTTGCATAATGTATATTTCAAGGAAAATTACATTGCAATTAGTTAAATAATCATTTGCCAATTCATTCTTTATTCATCAGTTGGGCACAGCAATTCTAGCCTATGACCTTTTGATGCAGCATTTTTCATATAATGGTTGGTGCTAAATATCTCTTTGGTCATTTATATATATATATATTTGTGAACAGAGCATGACATCACACTGATTGGGTCTTAAATAAATAATATTTATTATAATAATAATTACAGAAGTCTTTAATAAGACTTTGAAATTTGAATTAATTAGAAACAATGTTCATTGAAACCATATTATGAGAGGCAGATAACTCTAGCTCTCATATCCACGATTTTACATAATCACATGATATCAGGGTTGAGGGGGGCAGATAACTCTAGCTCCCATGACCCTGGGTTGTTTTGATATGTGTTAGAATGTACTTTATCTCTTTTATGACCATTATAGAAGAATGTCTAGCCCTAAATTAACAATAAAAATCTAAGGAGCGTAATTATAATATTTATCAAAGTAGTGATACAGCTAGTTAATAACAGTGATTGCAAATTATCGGTATGTCTAGCCCTAAATTAACAATAACAAATCTAAGGTGCGTAATTATAATATTTATCAAAGTAGTAATACAGCTAGTTAATAACAGTGAATGCAAATTATCGGTAGGAGCATGTATAAAATGAGACATGCATAGAGGCGGATAACTCCAGCTCTACTGAGTCGTTTCTGACTATGTTGAAATTAAATGTTATGAGGCTTGGATGTTCTGAAAGCGCTGCAAATTATCAGTAGGAGCATGTATAAAATGCATAGAGGTGCCATACGTGTAGAGGCGGATAACTCCAGCTCTACTGAGTCGTTTCTGAAAGCACTCTAGGAGGTGATATGGGGAAGGAGGAGGGCCTTAAAAACTTTGTTTTGAAATGTCCATATTTTCTACAAGATGGCATCGTCACGTGATCGATTGCATAACACGTCACGTGACTGTGGGCCCGCCACCTAGCGTTAATTTTGAAGTGCACAAAGCAACCCCCCACTCCTGCCTTCACCTCCTGCCGACCCGTATTGCATGCTCTATTAACAAAATGAAATGAAGTTGCCTTAATTTCTCATTTGTGAACAGAGCATGACATCACACTGATTGGGTCTTAAATAAATAATATTTATTATAATAATAATTACAGAAGTCTTTAATAAGACTTTGAAATTTGAATTAATTAGAAACAATGTTCATTGAAACCATATTATGAGAGGCAGATAACTCTAGCTCTCATATCCACGATTTTACATAATCACATGATATCAGGGTTGAGGGGGGCAGATAACTCTAGCTCCCATGACCCTGGGTTGTTTTGATATGTGTTAGAATGTACTTTATCTCTTTTATGACCATTATAGAAGAATGTCTAGCCCTAAATTAACAATAAAAATCTAAGGAGCGTAATTATAATATTTATCAAAGTAGTGATACAGCTAGTTAATAACAGTGATTGCAAATTATCGGTATGTCTAGCCCTAAATTAACAATAACAAATCTAAGGTGCGTAATTATAATATTTATCAAAGTAGTAATACAGCTAGTTAATAACAGTGAATGCAAATTATCGGTAGGAGCATGTATAAAATGAGACATGCATAGAGGCGGATAACTCCAGCTCTACTGAGTCGTTTCTGACTATGTTGAAATTAAATGTTATGAGGCTTGGATGTTCTGAAAGCGCCAAGAGCAAATGAACGACAGTGATATGAAGCAGCATCCAAGAAGAGAAGAAGATAAGACATAACAAGGAAGTGGGGGGGGGGGGGTGAACAGGATCAGACTGGTAGGTTGACCCGGGTTGGACGCATGTACAAAGAGCTAAGGCATGTCTCCTCTGAGGTAAAAACTTAAGTGTGAACAGGTTAGCTGTTCAATGATGTATAGCCAATGAAGGCAGTGTAACGGGGAGGAATATCGCCTCCGAGGAATGGACTGAAAGTGTCATAGTACTTGTAAATTATGACTAACAGGAAGGAATAACACCTTGCAGGAATGGAATGAAGGTTTACCAAACTGGTAAATAATAGTTGCATAAAAGCTAGGGCATGTCTCCCAAATGAACGACAGTGATATGAAGCAGCATCGAAGAAGAGAAGAAGATAAGACATAACAAGGATCAGACTGGTAGGTCGACCCGGGTTGGACGCATGTACAAAGACAACACAAAGTTGAGACTGGCCAGTATCACAGATACTTCATGAATGGCACAGAGCACAACATTGGCTTTTGTGGAGAGGAAAAGTGTGAACAGGTTAGCCGTTCAATGATGTAAAACCAATGAAGGCAGGGAGGAATTTTGTCTTCGAGGAAAGGACAAAGTCTCATAGGACTTGTAAATTGTGACTGACAGGAAGGAATAACATCTTCGAGCAATGGAATGAAGGTTTACCAAACTGGTAAGTAATAGTTGTGTAAAAGCAAGGGCATGTCCCTCGAGGTAGAAAACTTAAGTGTGAACAGGTTAGCTGTTCAATGAAGGCAGTGTAATTGGGAGGAATTTCGTTTCCGAAGAATGGACTGAAAGTCGAATGGAGTGAAAGTCTTGTAGGACTTGTAAATTATGACTGACAGGAAGGAATAACAACTTCGAGGAATGGAATGAAGGTTTACCAAACTGGTAATTTATAGTTGTGTAAAAGCTAGGGCATGTCTCCCTCGAGGATGGAAATGCTAAGGTATCAGTGCTCACTTTGAGGATACTGCCACGAAAGTAATAAAGTGAGTAAATAAATAAATAAGTAAATAAGAATAACAAATAAACCGAAAATAAAAATAAATGGAGACAAACCTTATTTGTGGTATAGATTTGTCGAAACTCAGTGTCTCCTAAGGTAGGTGAGAACGGTCTGTTTGATGGCCTTAGGATGGATTCACAGCATGGGACCAAGTGGGAAAGGGGTGGGGAATCTATTGAAATTCTCCCAAATCACTTCATTTTACAGTAGGACATGTTCGTTGTGACCTCCAATAAGTTCTTGAGGGTATTGTTGCAAGATATTTGCATCTTGTTTTGTGGAGGATGTGTCAAGAAAATGCTGAGCAAACTCGTGAACCCTGGTTGCCATTCTGAGGAGATCGCCCTGTGACTGAACCCTCCTGGCTATGTCATTGGTTCCAATGTCCACAATAAGAATGTCAGTATTCTGTTCATGTACCACTTGTAGCGGACCGTATAGGTCTGTAATGTATGCCCCGCTCTGTCCTTGCAAGTGCAGGGTGTTAATGTGGTCCTAAACATGGAAATGCATAGAAGGAAGGTGTCCAGGTGACCTTAGGGAACTGTGGATTTGTTGTAAATAAAGTCCCTGCAACTGACTAAGAACGAATGCCCTGCGGCAGTTACATGTAGTCCCATTGTCACGGACAAGTCCCAAAAGCACTTGGCAGCGTACTTGACACCTTGCTGAAATGGTAAAAGGGTGGAAAATAGGGGAAATGTATGTATGTGACCACCGGACACTGATGATTCGGAATTAATGGAAATAAAGTCAGGGCAACAGACAGGACTCATACTTCAAGTGACAACAAGGTGCATTAACTGAACCACTGACTAGTGGCAACCGGCTGTGAATGGTGTAAATTCGGCTATTGCCCACGGACTGTAACTGAATGGAATGATCCTCTAGTTCACAGGCAGCAGAGCAATTGTCGACAACATTTTCTGTGTTATCTTGAGAAGGAATTGTCTTTCCCTTTGAAAATATAACAAAGAATATTTCAGTAGCTTGTTTGTCAAATTATGAGAAAATGTAACTATTCACATAAAACTGACAGGATGCTTTTGACCAGTGATGTTTTCAGGTGCTGTTAATATGAGAACAACTTTCTGTTTCTCACCAATTTTAATCCTTTCCAGCATTTCTACTTCAAACTACTAATTTTTTTAGCTGATTGTTGATCAGCTGCACCCCTAGTGCAAGATTGCACTCACGGTGGGATGCTAATTGGTTTTGCCGAGTAAACTTATAGATGTAGATGCCAGAGAATAAAGGTTGGCATCAAGCAGCTGGTGTGTACCAGCTGCACACCTTGGTGCAACCTTGCACTCCTGGCGGGATGCCAATTGGTTTTGCCGAGAAAACACATAGATGTAGATGCCAATTGGTTTTACTGAGAAACTTTGAGATAGGATATGTCATTCAGTGTGGCCATCCCAAGCATGAGCTGTCTGCAAACCAAATGATAAAATAGGTTTGATCTCAGCCATGTGCCTATATATAGCATTACTATATATATATATATATAAACCAAGGGCATATGAAAGCTCTTGCATCACATTTCTGTCAACCTGCTGAATCAGAAGAGATTTTAAAAATATTTATGTACACCCTAAAATTTAATGGATATTATCCATTCAATGCTAAGATAACAAAGCATAATTAAGAAGTGAAACTTTAATTGCTCGTAATATTTACAAAGAACTACAAGGCATCGTCACACCCCGCTGAGCACAGGATTATAGAATTCTATGCCTCTAAAAGAGCAATCACTAGCCCACGCAGAGGATCTATTGGGGTCTGTGTGTATATCTAGACCTGCCCTATGATTCCAAGCCCTTGTGGGACCTGAGCGATGCACAGAGACCCAAAAGGAACACTAGCAGCTGGTGTGTACCAGCTGCACCCCTCGGGGGGGGGGGGGGGATGGGATGCCAATTGGTTGACTAAACATATAGAGCTAACAACCATAGGATTCACGCAACCATAGGATTGGCTGATAATTATGAAATTGTCTTGTATACATACAACAATTGGAAGAATAATTTTTTTTTTTTTTTTTTTTTTTTTTTTTTTTTTTATAGAAAAGTTGATTTAAATGGTATGAATAAATTGTTATGCAAATTGCACTCATTGACCTCAATCGCGTCAAAATGCGCTTGTGCGGAAGAAGCAGTTTGTTACGAAATATACGATTTGGCCCCGCTCTGTCAGTTCTCTGCCGATTTACATCAAAATTGAGCTATTGAGATATTTCCCTCAAATATGTAAGTCGGATGATCAAAATATTAATCGTCATCTTTCGACATAGAACTTGAGAAACATCGGTGGTGCAGCAGCAGTCGTGCGCTTAGGACGTGGCATGTCTGAAAACAAGTTATGGTAAGACAAGTCAAAATTATAAGCACAATAAAAGAACAACACCAAGTTGAGACTGGCCAGCATCACAGATACTGTATTAATGGCACAGAACCCAACAAGGGCTTATTTGGAAAGGAAAGGTATTAACAGGCTTAGCCGTCAATGATGTATAACAACTGAAAGCTGTGTAACTGGGAGGAATTTCGCCTCCGAGGAATGTACTGAAAGTCTCATAGGACTGTGTAACTGGGAGGAATTTCGCCTCCGAGGAATGTACTGAAAGTCTCATAGGACTGTGTAACTGGGAGGAATTTCGCCTCCGAGGAATGTAATGAAAGTCTCATAGGACTGTGTAACTGGGAGGAATTTCGCCTCCGAGGAATGTACTGAAAGTCTCATAGGACTGTGTAACTGGGAGGAATTTCGCCTCCGAGGAATGTAATGAAAGTCTCATAGGACTGTGTAACTGGAGGAATTTCGCCTCCGAGGAATGTAATGAAAGTCTCATAGGACTGTGTAACTGGGAGGAATTTTTTCGCCTCCGAGGAATGTAATGAAAGTCTCATAGGACTGTGTAACTGGGAGGAATTTCGCCTCCGAGGAATAGACTCAAAGTCTCATAGGACTAGTAAGTTATGCTTGACTGGAAGGAATGAAACCTTCGAGGAATGTAATGAACGTTAGCCAAACTGGTCAGTGGTACCCTGTATCTGGCTGTATAGGTCGGTGATGAAGTGGGGGGGGGGGGGGGGGGTCAACAGTAGGAATGCCATATGCAATCCCACTATGTTATACAGCATACCACAGTTGGATACCTATGACTGTTGGGGAACAGAGATAATCAAAATAAAAAAAATGGTCAATTAATATTGTACACATATGGCTTATTGAAAGATCGAGTTGTAAATAGATTTAAATTCAAGAAGTTGACCTCCCGCAGCATCTGACAGTGGCCTAGCCTTGAAATAGGAGTTGTGCAGAGCACAAGGAGGTCTTGAACACTTCTGTGTGTATGTCAATCAACAGGATTAATAATGCATATATCTTTGGTATCTATCTGTTTTACCAACAGAATGAGTAATTCCTGAGTACCACATGGTAAAACATCAAACTAATTTTTAAAATAGGATGCTAATTCTTTTATTGAAAAATGATAGGTTTTCTTATGCACACAACATCAACCCCATCTGAGGAAATACAGAAGCCATTTTTGTTATGTCACCTGACATGGGGAAAACCCTGAACATGTCATGAGGTAATACTGGGTGTTCCCCAAAATCTAGATCAATCAACCAATAAGTATTGGTTTCAAAATAATCAGATGTCATACATCACATGACATTGTTCAATAGGTAACCGTTCAATATGGCCCCCATGTTTTTGTTGGGAACCTTCACAATTATCATGTTGAGAATAGGATAATTTAAATCACAAAGATCCAGACCAGTTGCAAAGTAGGTGAAGTCAAAATTAAACTATTGTTCTGTAACAAATCCAATTTAAACCTTCTTAAGCCACATCAAACTTCTGTAAGATCAAAGAAAAGTCCAGTCGACAGATACAATGATAAGAAGTGGCTGTGGCCCACCTGGCTGTGCTTAACAGTGGCCAGGCCATTCACGTGTACTACAGTAGGGAATGAGAAATGCACTGAAACCAAACTAACGACGAGTACCAAAACAGATATTAACATGACCACTGACAACTCTCCTACATACCTGCTGTAGAAATGAAACCAGAAGTGGAGTGAAATAGCAAGGAAATGGCCTTAAAAACTTTGTTTTGAAATGTCCATATTTTCTACAAGATGGCATCGTCACGTGATCGATTGCATAACA
This sequence comes from Amphiduros pacificus, assembly GCA_949316495.1. NCBI lineage: Eukaryota > Metazoa > Annelida > Polychaeta > Phyllodocida > Hesionidae > Amphiduros > Amphiduros pacificus. The sequence continues at coordinate 26,987,678 of OX439003.1, forward strand.
CGTCACGTGACTGTGGGCCCGCCACCTAGCGTTAATTTTGAAGTGCACAAAGCAACCCCCCACTCCTGCCTTCACCTCCTGCCGACCCGTATTGCATGCTCTATTAACAAAATGAAATGAAGTTGCCTTAATTTCTCATATATAAATATATGTGACTGAATAAGACCATGCAGGACGTGGCAGGTGTGCTATGCATCTTGCATCCTGCACATTAAAATATCCTTTATATTTAAGCGATAAAACTTTAAAAGGAAATCAGGACTAAATTCATTCTAAGACAAGAAACTAATTCAATGACTAACAAACAATATTCTGGAATATTTAAAGTTATTTTTAAAACATCAAGAAACATTTTTTTTAAACCAGTGAACAATTTCATGCATATGAGTATCATTTCACATAGATTCGCGTTATCAATATTGTCATATAGGAAATATATTATTGACATGCTGTATGAAAGAACAGATTGTCATGTTAATAACCTGAGGGCTCGTCAAATATTCACAGGTCTCATGCTCAAATCTCAGTGCTAATAATCCTTCTACGCAAGATACATAATTCACCACATTTATAGCTGAGATATCATTACTCCTGCATTTATCATTCTGCTCAGACATTTTATGACTTATAACAGCTTCCTCTAAATTCAATTCAACTGGTAACCTAATATTAAGCTATCAGCTTATTTGACTAATTCTATGTTTCCACAGAACTAAATTATCCTTCTGGGTTTTCAATGTCCAACATACCTTACCCTATCAAATTTTATATTTCTATAAGCTAAAATTACATATGCCATATATCACATAGTAAAAATATCAGACATCAATTTCATAGATTATATGCGCTATGGACTGATATAATTACCATACACTGGACTCAAAAAGAGAGGTAGTACGAACTGAAAAGGGGAGATTCCTAAATGAGTCTAAATATATGTGAAATATGAATGAGAGTGCAAAATAGATGCAGTGGAGAATGAAATAGTGAGGATATAGTGAGTTATTTAATGTTCAATATGTTGGGTTGTGGAGCGGTCTTACCAAGAGGGGAGAGCCCATACATGTAAGACTGTATTAATTATTTACCCCCTCCACCAAATAACCCAAGCTCTTCATCTATTATTTAACCCAATATCATATTCCATTTGCATCGGTGGCTTTCCTGCCTTTGCTGAGGGCTCCACTTTCATTAGGCACACTAATGATTTATTGAAGATGTGTCTTGGCTTTTTTTTCACAAAGTCTTGCTTTGCTTGTCTCTCTGCTGGGCGTCACTTTGGCTTTTTCTTTTTCCCTTTCTTCAGAGAAGGAGGGTCATGTAAAAAGAGAGGACTGCTGGACAAGTCTTGAGACATTTAAGCAAATATCTTGAATTTGATATATGAGTCTTAATAATAACACACTCACGTTCTATATGTACAGCTAAATGAGAATCCATTGCCATTTCCCAGATAATCTCTTAATGGCTGTTTATTGATTTGTGTTATTCGGACTAATTGCTCGATGCATCCAACCGTTAAGATGTCATATAACCCTATCAAGAGCGAATGAAATTTAATTTTTTTCTATGCTTTGATGGGATGTTAGGTTAATAAAGGCAGTATGACTGGGCCCATGATGGAGCATAGAGAAGGTTCAGCATCAGCAGTCAAACTAAGCATGTCACATAGCACACACTCATATAACTGCCCTGAGAGAATATAATATGCCGCACCATATGGTGCCATATACTCGATATATTTGGGTCCAATTGTATATGTGTTGACACTACTTTGATACGTTTTGTCAAATGACTTTTGAAGTAATATATCAAGAGAGTTAGACAAATTTGATACACAGTGCGATATTCAAGGGGTTCCATTATTCATATACCTTATGACCTAATGGCTTCCAAGATGTATTTTATTCAACTGGTAATTTGACCCTAATATTACCTAAGATGACTAAGTTTATGTTCCTGTTCATTCTTCTGGGCTGTCCATTCCATACAGACTGTATATGACAAGAATTATTTGTCTAATATTTTATACATCAAAAGGAACTAAAATATTTGTCCTTGGCCTTCATTATTCATACTTTATTTACTTTATTGACTAGTGCAATATGTTTATGCATATAATTATACCATGCATCTAAATCAATGCTTTCATCTATTGACAGCGTTCCACTCTCCATCTCACCGACACTGGACCCATTTAAGATGGCACAAATCATGTCAATCCACTGATTCTATTGAAAATCAGCATAAAAATATTTCTTGAAAAAAAAATGAAAGAAAAATCATAAAGGTTTATCATACATGTTTATCATAATGGCATTTATCCTAGACAGATATCGATATCTACTGTGCAGATTCTAGCAAATCTATTGCAGGTTTTAAAGCCCAATGTATCTTAAAGGGATTAATCACCGATTTTGAAAAAAAACGTTCAAAATTCACATATTGGTGACAAATGTATTTGTCTTTCATGTCTATAAACTTTTTGAAAAATGCATCCCCATCACTGTCTGTAAAATCTCTTTGAACAAGACCCTAATATATAGGCCCCTGATGAAAGCACACTCCTTTCTTGGCGTCATTTTTATGTGGAGTGTCATCCTAGAGGCACTGAAAGGTAAAATGACGTCATAAGAGCATGGCAATATGCTTATGACGTCATGAAATGTATTGTCTTTTGAATGGTACCAAAATGACGTCAAACAGCGCTACCCTACTTTGAGCCTCAATTGAGGTCAAATAAAGTTCACGCTACTCGTGTTTACCCGTCATGTGCAGCCATGGGCTGAGAAAATCTTATACAGACTGTGCAACTTCTATGTCTTGTAGCAATTTTTCTTGTTGCTCGATGTCATACTTTAATACGTCATGGTGTTCATATGTATATATACTGATGAAAAACCAAGAAAACAGGATTGGTGCTTAATACCTTTAATAGTATGTGTTCAAGAGAATCTCTTGAGAAATTAGTGGTTCCTGTGTTGTGTTATGTGATGTATTCACTTGTAGGGAATCTGCTGACTATTAACTGTCAGCATTAACTGTCAGAATATGGTGCCACAAAGTAAATCATATGAGGACATTACTGCATGGCGAGTGGGACTATGTTTAGACTGCACTGGTTAATGTTGGAGAGGATGTATACTGGCTATTCCGACTGTGCACTGGCTTGTGGGACTGTATACTGGTTATTGGGACTGTATACTGGTTATTGGGACTGTGCATTGGCTAGCTGGACTTTATACTGGCTGGTGGGATTGTACACTAGACAGTGATACTGTATACTGTCTAGTGGGATGACTGTATATTGGCTAGTAGGACTGTATACTGTCTAATGGGATGACTGTATATTGGCTAGTAGGACTGTATACTGTCTAATGGGATGACTGTATATTGGCTAGTAGGACTGTATACTGTCTAATGGGATGACTGTATATTGGCTAGTTGGACTGTATACCGGAGAGTGGGACGACTATATATTGGCTAGTAGGACTGTATACTGGCTAGTGGGACGACTATATATTGGCTAGTAGGACTGTATACTGGCTAGTGGGACTGTACACTGGTTAGTGGGACTGTACACTGGTTAGTGGGACTTTATTCTGGCTTGTGGGAATTTATACTGGCTATGGAACTGTATACTGGCTATGGAACTGTATACTGGCTGGTGGGACTATATACTGGCTGATGGGACATCATGCTGGTTCTTGGTCAGTGAGACTGTGTCTCCTACATCAGACTGTTTCTTAGTCAGTGACACTGTGTCTGACTGGTTCTTGGTCGGTGAGATTGTGTCAACCTACACTAGACTGGTTCTTGATCAATTAGGCTGTGTCTCCTACATCATAATGGTATGTGGTCAGTGAGACTGTGCCTGCTGACATCAGACTGGTTCTTGGTCAGAGAGACTGTGTCTCCTACACTAGACTGGTACGTGGTCAGTGAGGCTGTGCCTGCTGACATCAGACTGGTTCTTGGTCAGAGATCAGGCTGCGTCTCCCTACATCAGTCAGGGCCATGGTCAGTGAGGCTGTGTCTCCCTACATCAGTCAGGGCCATGGTCAGTAAGGCTGTGCCTCCCTACATCAGTCAGGGCCATGGTCAGTGAGGCTGTGTCTCCCTACATCAGTCAGGGCCATGGTCAGTGAGGCTGTGTCTCCCTACATCAGTCAGGGCCATGGTCAGTGAGGCTGTGTCTCCCTACATCAGTCAGGGCCATGGTCAGTAAGGCTGTGTCTCCCTACATCAGTCAGGGCCATGGTCAGTGAGGCTGTGTCTCCCTACATCAGTCAGGGCCATGGTCAGTGAGGCTGCGTCTCCCTACATCAGTCAGGGCCATGGTCAGTGAGGCTGTGTCTCCCTACATCAGTCAGGGCCATGGTCAGTGAGGCTGTGTCTCCCTACATCAGTCAGGGCCATGGTCAGTGAGGCTGTGTCTCCCTACATCAGTCAGGGCCATGGTCAGTGAGGCTGTGTCTCCCTACATCAGTCAGGGCCATGGTCAGTAAGGCTGTGTCTCCCTACATCAGTCAGGGCCATGGTCAGTGAGGCTGTGTCTCCCTACATCAGTCAGGGCCATGGTCAGTGAGGCTGTGTCTCCCTACATCAGTCAGGGCCATGGTCAGTGAGGCTGTGTCTCCCTACATCAGTCAGGGCCATGGTCAGTGAGGTTGTGTCTCCCTACATCAGTCAGGGCCATGGTCAGTGAGGATGTGTCTCCCTACATCAGTCAGGGCCATGGTCAGTGAGACTGTGTCTCCCTACATCAGTCAGGGCCATGGTCAGTGAGGCTGTGTCTCCCTACATCAGTCAGGGCCATGGTCAGTGAGGCTGTGTCTCCCTACATCAGTCAGGGCCATGGTCAGTAAGGCTGTGCCTCCCTACATCAGTCAGGGCCATGGTCAGTGAGGCTGTGTCTCCCTACATCAGTCAGGGCCATGGTCAGTGAGGCTGTGTCTCCCTACATCAGTCAGGGCCATGGTCAGTGAGGCTGTGTCTCCCTACATCAGTCAGGGCCATGGTCAGTGAGGTTGTGTCTCCCTACATCAGTCAGGGCCATGGTCAGTGAGGCTGTGTCTCCCTACATCAGTCAGGGCCATGGTCAGTGAGGCTGTGTCTCCCTACATCAGTCAGGGCCATGGTCAGTGAGGTTGCGTCTCCCTACATCAGTCAGGGCCATGGTCAGTGAGGTTGTGTCTCCCTACATCAGTCAGGGCCATGGTCAGTGAGGCTGTGTCTCCCTACATCAGTCAGGGCCATGGTCAGTAAGGCTGTGTCTCCCTACATCAGTCAGGGCCATGGTCAGTGAGGCTGTGTCTCCCTACATCAGTCAGGGCCATGGTCAGTGAGACTGTGTCTCCCTACATCAGTCAGGGCCATGGTCAGTGAGGCTGCATCTCCCTACATCAGTCAGGGCCATGGTCAGTGAGGTTGCGTCTCCCTACATCAGTCAGGGCCATGGTCAGTGAGGCTGTGTCTCCCTACATCAGTCAGGGCCATGGTCAGTGAGGCTGTGTCTCCCTACATCATTCAGGGCCATGGTCAGTGAGGCTGTGTCTCCCTACATCAGTCAGGGCCATGGTCAGTGAGGCTGTGTCTCCCTACATCAGTCAGGGCCATGGTCAGTGAGGTTGCGTCTCCCTACATCAGTCAGGGCCATGGTCAGTGAGGCTGTGTCTCCCTACATCAGTCAGGGCCATGGTCAGTGAGGCTGTGTCTCCCTACATCATTCAGGGCCATGGTCAGTGAGGCTGTGTCTCCCTACATCATTCAGGGCCATGGTCAGTGAGGCTGTGTCTCCCTACATCAGTCAGGGCCATGGTCAGTGAGGCTGTGTCTCCCTACATCAGTCAGGGCCATGATCAGTGAGGCTGTGTCTCCCTACATCAGTCAGGGCCATGGTCAGTGAGGCTGTGTCTCCCTACATCAGTCAGGGCCATGGTCAGTGAGGCTGTGTCTCCCTACATCAGTCAGGGCCATGGTCAGTGAGGCTGTGTCTCCCTACATCAGTCAGGGCCATGGTCAGTGAGGTTGTGTCTCCCTACATCAGTCAGGGCCATGGTCAGTGAGGCTGTGTCTCCCTACATCAGTCAGGGCCATGGTCAGTGAGGCTGTGTCTCCCTACATCAGTCAGGGCCATGGTCAGTGAGGCTGTGTCTCCCTACATCATTCAGGGCCATGGTCAGTGAGGCTGTGTCTCCCTACATCAGTCAGGGCCATGGTCAGTGAGGCTGTGTCTCCCTACATCAGTCAGGGCCATGGTCAGTGAGACTGTGTCTCCCTACATCAGTCAGGGCCATGGTCAGTGAGGCTGTGTCTCCCTACATCAGTCAGGGCCATGGTCAGTGAGGCTGTGTCTCCCTACATCAGTCAGGGCCATGGTCAGTGAGGCTGTGTCTCCCTACATCAGTCAGGGCCATGGTCAGTGAGACTGTGTCTCCCTACATCAGTCAGGGCCATGGTCAGTGAGGCTGTGTCTCCCTACATCAGTCAGGGCCATGGTCAGTGAGGCTGTGTCTCCCTACATCAGTCAGGGCCATGATCAGTGAGGCTGTGTCTCCCTACATCAGTCAGGGCCATGGTCAGTGAGGCTGTGTCTCCCTACATCAGTCAGGGCCATGGTCAGTGAGACTGTGTCTCCCTACATCAGTCAGGGCCATGGTCAGTGAGGCTGTGTCTCCCTACATCAGTCAGGGCCATGGTCAGTGAGGCTGTGTCTCCCTACATCAGTCAGGGCCATGGTCAGTGAGGCTGTGTCTCCCTACATCAGTCAGGGCCATGGTCAGTGAGACTGTGTCTCCCTACATCAGTCAGGGCCATGGTCAGTGAGGCTGTGTCTCCCTACATCAGTCAGGGCCATGGTCAGTGAGGCTGTGTCTCCCTACATCAGTCAGGGCCATGGTCAGTGAGGCTGTGTCTCCCTACATCAGTCAGGGCCATGGTCAGTGAGGCTGTGTCTGCTTACATATGTTAGGGCCATGGTCAGTGAGGCTGTGTCTCCCTACATCAGTCAGGGCCATGGTCAGTGAGGCTGTGTCTCCCTACATCAGTCAGGGCCATGGTCAGTGAGGCTGTGTCTGCTTACATATGTTAGGGCCATGGTCAGTGAGGCTGTGTCTCCCTACATCATTCAGGGCCATGGTCAGTAAGGCTGTGTCTCCCTACATCAGTCAGGGCCATGGTCAGTGAGGCTGTGTCTCCCTACATCAGTCAGGGCCATGGTCAGTGAGACTGCGCCTCCCTACATCAGACTGGTCCAAGTTATTTGAGTGGAGCACAATGTCGATAAATTATTCACCTATCACATAAAGGTTTTACTGTGATGGCTTGATGCAGCTCACTATAACATTTGCTTCCTAACATCAGGTCATCATTCAAATATTTATGAGAGGATTACATGATATTGACTTGAAAAATGGATTATGGGCTTGCTAATGCTTGGCAAGGGTGAGGGAAGGGCCGGTCAATCCAAACGTTTCACACCTACCTTGATGTATATCTAACTAAGTCAATTTGACTACCACCTGCACATTATTCTAAACTATTTTAGATTCAGGAATAGCTTTGCATGTGTTTTGGCTCTTTATATCAAAAGTCATGAGTCTGTCAGTGATATGGAAATAAACGGCCCATATCTCAGATCACAATGGCCCATGGCCCTGTGCTATTTCCAATTGCTACAGACATGCTGGTTCTCAAAATTCCTAAATAAGGAGTCGCTCAACTCTGGCATTTATATATGGTACTCAGAACAACATTTTGGTGATATGCCTTGTGCAGATGCAACTAGGGCTGATGAGATATAATCTTCAAATGTTTTTTAAAGATGGTGCATTCCCTTCCCAGAATGTGTATTTCCTTCCCAAGATTGTGCATTTCCTCCTCGAACTGTCCACTCCCTCCCAAGATTGTGCATTTCCTCTCCAGAGTGTGCATTTCCTCCCCAGATTGTGCATTTCCTCCCCAGATTGTGCATTTCATTCCCAGATTGTGCATTCCCATCCCAGATTGTGCATTCCATTCCCAGATTGTACATTTCCTTCCCAGAATGTGCATTTCCTCCCCAGATTGTCCATTTCATTCCCAGATTGTGCATTCCATCCCCAGATTGTCCATTCCCTCCCCAGATTGTGCATCCCATCCCCAGATTGTCAATTCCCTTCCCAGATTGTGCATTTCCTCCCCAGATTTTGCATTTCATTCCCAGGTTGTCCATTCCCTCCCCAGATTGTGCATTTCCTCCTCAGATTGTGCATTTCATTCCCAGATTTTGCATTTCATTCCCAGATTGTCCATCCCCTTCCCAGACTGTGAAACCTCTCCCCAACTTATACATACCAACCAAAGATTGTTTATTTCCTTTGTTTATTTCTGAGTTCTGAGTTCCCTCCCCAGATTGTGCATTCCATCCCCAGATTGTGCATTCCCTACCCAGAGTGTGCATTCCATCCCCAGATTGTCCATTCCCTTCCCAGATTGTGCATTTCCTCCCCAGATTTTGCATTTTATTCCCAGATTGTGCATTTCTGTTGCATACCCTTTCCAGATTGTCCATCCCCTTCCCAGACTGTGAAACCTCTCCCCAACTTTTATATACCAACCAAAGATTGTTTATTTCCTTTAGTTTATGTATTTCCTCCAGAGTTTGAAAACCTCTTCACCAGTTTGTTCATATCCTTTTCAGATTTTGAATTCCCACCTCATATTGTGCTTGCACTAATCCAAATGAATTACTACACCAAATTTCCTCTGTCCTTTTATATCTTAGAAAAATAACTCAAGCATGTTGAACCTTCACACTCTTTAATGAAAAAAAACATATGTTTTTAAATGTAAAAAGAAATTCATAGTGACCTCCTCTGACAGCAAATCCAAGCCCATCGTTACCACGGCGACGCAGCCTGATGACTTTGAGTCTGGAGCGAGGTGGCTGAGGTGAGAGCTGATCATACTCCATCTGGTGGCGAGGTGGGATTAATGGCCTGCAAATATCAACACCACATACTCAGGGCCAGGATTTCCCCTGATTGATTGATACAATTCAACCAAGTCATAAGAAAAAAATATCTAATACCACATATCAATATTTCAGATTTGCTGACATTTTAAGGCTTACTCACCTCATGAAGGCTGGTGGTTTATTCTGACAGACTACTTAATCATTTACCAACATACCAATATATCTTAACCTATGCTTGTCTTTATAAAATAAAATCCTCTACTCCAGATTAATCTTAATCCAATCTATTTCTATCCCCATTTCTTAAAAAAAAAAGAATTCCAGAGACAACATACCTGATATCCTCATAAAGTTGCAATTTTGAGGGCTGGTTGATAACTGTGCTTAACTCCTGCATCAGTTTTACTAAGTTCTGAGATCTAAAAACCAACAATTCATTCAAAACCCAAGGCATGTAAAATATAATAAATCATACTTAGCTCTTGACACAAACAAAAATTGATGGCACTGAGAAGTATAACTTTAATGATAATATGAGAACAAATTTTGACATATTTAATTCCCATTTTACATGATTTTGAGGTATAACTTACTGCAGGTAGTTCCTGAGAACCATGTAGAGCACTTCTTTTTCTCCTTCACTAGGAAATAATTTCTCCACCTGGAACCAAATTATAACACTTCTTAATTACTTCACATCAAGCACAAATAACAAAACTGTAGTATTCACTGCCCAACTGCATACTGCAATAATAAGTAATTTCCTTTCAATAAACAAAACTCACTTTTAATCCATGTGTAAAATTTTCTTGTTTTAGTCTCAATCTGTATGTGCTCTAATTCTGTACAATGGGAAGTCTCACTATAAAGCAGGGCTATACCAGTACCCATTATGAAGGGAATGCAATAAACTGACTTTTACAGTGATGCTATTGCCTGCAAATGTTCATGTTTGTGAGCAAGGTAGTAGTAATTCTTAAATGATCATAAAATGTCAGAAGACTGACTCTGTCAGTACAAAGTTGAAAACATTTTTTTTCCATCTGTAACTGAAAATAAGCAGGTCATTTTTCACAAATTCAAAATTAATCAGGTCAACGTTTTAATTGAATACCAAACAATTGTCTTTGCTGTGAGGTTGAGCATTCAAAATCTGAGCTTGTCCTGATTCCCTTAACATGCTTAGCCAGCAACCTTTGGCCAGAAAACAAATCCATTATAAAGTAAAACTGTCTTCTCCCATGGGGCCTCCCTATTCAAATGCACTTGGTTTTTGGAAATAATGTGCATAAATGAAAATCATGAAATATTTATTATTTTCATTGAGGCATAAAAGTGATAACTATTAGATGCAGAAATTGCAAGATCTACAGAGGTCTGTGTCAACCCAGAGCTTTGCATGGCAGGTAAACCTGGGTGAACTCTTTGTGACCCCTTATGAGGCCCAAAGTAGGTTAACTAGCACTGTTTGACGTTATTCTAACTCTATTCAAAATGCTCTGTCTTTGTCTATCATAATTCTTTTAAAGGTAAATTTGCATCAATACTGAAATGAATTGAAAACATATGTACCTGAGACCATCATGATATATTAGAAATTAACATGGAATAATAATATAAATTACCACAGGAAAGAGAATTTTCACTTTATATCAGAGGCTCAAGATAGATGTTTGACATCATTCCAGCACTATTCAAAGGACAATGACTTTGATGATGTCAAAAGCATATTGCAATACTGTTACAATGTCATTTTACTTTTTGCTTCTCAGATAATACTCCACCTTTAAAATGACCAAAGTGTCTTCAAAGCTGATCATTCCAATGGCTGAACATTCAGCCTAATAGCTGGAACCTGCATGTTTTAACTATGGAGCTGACTACTGGTCAGCTGAACTGCTACTTTGCTAACTGATTAGCTAATAATATGTGAAGACTTTCAAAACAAAACAAAAATGATTATGATAATATTTTGAAAAAAAAATGGAACTAGACGCTTCAAGTTGTTTCTTTACAATTGCTGACAACTGTCAATCATTTCTTTCTTGAGAAAAGATACATTTAGAGTACTACCAAACAGTATTGCGAATATCAACTTACTTAATTATCACAGCAAATCAAGTATCTGGGCTGAAAACTCAAATTAAGTTCTCTGATTTGGGTGTCGGCTATTAAATGATGCATGTGCATTGCAGTGCATTGATGGCAAATGTACTGTCATAAAATCTACAGGTCTAAAAGTTGTCAGGTCAGAAAAGCTGGTTAAAAAGTGTCACCTGGCCATAGAGCCGACAGGAGTCAAATGGAGCAAAACACTAAACTCTATGGACACTGACAAAAAGCAAGCAGCGTGGTTTCAAAAGGGGACTTATAATTATTCCTGTATTCAATGTCAAAATAGACTTGAAATGTACTGTTTTCATAAATATATTGTACTGCCCATCATATTTAAACGACTCAGGTAGAACTTGATTCCCGGCAACAGGTTTCCATCAAGTCATCTACTTCTCTTTTCAACATCAAATGCAAGGCTTGTCAAATAAATTTCTTTATTTTTTCTCCATCTCAACATTGTTGGGACATTGTTTACGAGTTTGCGCTATCAAGTTAAAGTGTGTCAGTTTATTTATGGGACTGACAGCAATGATCTGAAGCTCCTCAACGCAGTGGTGCTTCTGATGTCATATGACGTTTCTCCCTGATTGTGGTCATGACGTCATTACTTGAACTCTTCTTATAATGCCATTTCACTTCATGAAGTGTGATATAAAGTAAAAAACCTAAGAAATGACATTACCTGTAGATAACCCACAGATCTGCACTTAAAGACATTATGACTAGGAAAACGGTTACATGGGCCAAACCTGAAACAGTCAATCGCCAGAGGTCTAGTTCATTCAGTAGGGAAACTTCAATATGATGGGCAGTGCGTGATGTTTCTGAAAACAGTGGATGATGTTTCTGAAAACAGTGGATTTCAAGTCTATTTTGACAATGAATATGGGAATAGATAATATTATAAGTGTGATTGCTGGTTGCCATCTTATATTTTTTTAATGATTGGATTTTTTGTGCACCCTAATTTAGTTTATGCAGTTCCACTGTGTTGTTTTCAATGACAATGTCAATGGGGCACTATGGCAATCTGCAATTGGCCTATATAGTTCTTTCTTCACACCATCTTCATTATACCCAAAGACACCGTCAAAAAAGACTTGAAATCCACTGTTTCCAGAAACATCACGCACTGCCCATCAAATTTAAGTCCCGACTCTGTAAGAACTCGACTTCCGGCGACTAACAATCAAAGAATTATGTACTGTTTAAATAAACTTAAGATGTCAGCCCCGTTTGAAAATATTTTCTTGATCTCAGCATCGTTTCACCATTGTTTACGAGTTTGCGCAATCAGGTGAAAGTGGGTCAGTCTAATTATAGGAGTAACAGCAACGATCAGAAGCTCTACAACGTTGTGGTCCTTCTGACGTCATATGAAGATTCTCCCTTTGCGTTTCCATGACGTCATCACTTGGACTCTCCTAAATGCCATTTCACGTTGTCATGTTTGATATCGGGTAAAAAAGTGATGAAAAAACGCTACAGATAACCCCCGGATTTGCATTTACAGACATTATGACTGGGAAAGACGATGACATTGGTCATAAGTGCAACATTCAATCGCCGGAAGTCGAGTTTAATTACTGGGGAAACTTCAATATGATGGTCAGTGCGTAGTGTTTCTAGAAACAGTGGATTTCAAGTCCATTTTGCCGATGTCTTTGGGTATAAGTTTGACATAAAAGAGCAGGACCCTCTCATCTGCATTAATAGACCAGCTACGAGTCATGAAGTGGTACAAATAAGTTACACTGCCATTTATTTGTTGGGTTACACGATTAAAAAAAGTAAATAAACATGAAGCCTCTGTCACCGATGTATGATTACGCTTATTTCTTAATTTGTCATCCCCCCTCCCTCCCCAAATCAAGGAATTATATTCCCAATATTCGCCATATTCTGCTCAACAAAATCGATTGACGTGGAAATAGTTATGAGAACAGCTGGAAAAAAAAGTGTGTCCCTCAATCCAGTGACTGACAGTGAATGTGGGCAAAACTTCACTTCACTGTCCCTAGACCATTTTGGATCGCTGTCAACCTCTTTACAGTAATACTTCAACAGTTAACTAACTGTTAAATCATGTTTCGCTCAATCAATATATTCATGAATCTTAAGAGGGTATTTTTTATTGTAACTACTACATAATTACTTGCCTTTTGGTTAAAATTCCTTGCGATCTTTTGCTCCATTTTGTTTGTTAGCGTGGGTACGATTGATCCAAGTTATCGCTCATTCGAGTGCCATCTGGTGTTTAATGATTTAACACCAGAGGACAGGCGTGGTCTAGTTGTGGAACCCCGACTCGCGCGAGCAGAGCTCTGGTGGCTACGTCGGTCATATTGCTCCGACCAGCCTAGCCAGAAGAAAACAAGGAGGACCAAATACCGTTTCTCCAGGGGCCCACCACTACCAACTTCGTTAAAAAATGAGATAGAGATGTGAAACTTGGGCAGAGTATGTTATAGAATGTTGTGAACAACATATCACTCAGCTAAACAAAATTTTTCCAATATGCATTTTTAGTATTTTCTCGAAGGAAATATTTAAAAGAAATACCAGCCAGCTACACTTTGGGATTTTGGCTGTCAGCTGTTATTTTTTACCAGCTGGGAAAGTTACCAGCTCAGAATTTGTATGGAATTAACATCTGTTAACTTTGTTCGTGGATGTTTGTCAATGCCAAATTTCTTTTAACAGCTGGTAATGAGTCAATGTCTTTAATAAATACTTAAATGTTAAAAACTTATAATTACAGTAGAAATATCATTAGGCTTGAACAATCTTTGTCAAGTAGTGTTCATACAATATAATATAATTTTTATATTGCAGTTTTCAATGGCGAAATTGCCAGTTGGTGTCAAAATCTCAATACTTCACCAGCCAGCCAATTAAATTCATCAGTCTGTCAGCTAGGCCATTTTGAAATGTCAAATGTATTTTGAGCCAGCTGATTCATACAAAAAAAAAGTTCCCAGCTGTTAAACAGACCAGCTGGAAATGAAATTCATTAGTTACAAGCTGCCAGCCAGAAAAGTGTGCATATTGGCTCTTTTTGCATATCATACAGTGGTGGGCCCCTGTTTCTCTTAAACTAGGCGTGGTCCGTGGGCCCCAATACAGCAGATGTGTCCTCATTTGGAATCTGGTGCTTTTCAAAACTATAATTTTTGAACTTGCATTTCGTTTCTTGCCTATTTACACAACCAAACATACACGCACACACACATACACACACAGTTCAGAAAGCTCTTTCTGAAAAAGGTGTTTTCTGTCTATTTTTGAAAATACTGACTGAAAGACTACTTCTGATATCAGTGGGGAGGGCATTCCATAACTTGTATAATGTATATACACACAAATATTATGTCCTTGGCCTGGTTAAAAAAAGGTCACGCACCATTCAAGGACAGAAATAATGTAACCTTCATGTTGGATTATCTGCGTGTTTATTAGCTAGGTCAATGACCTTATACCATTTTGCAAAAGGTCTTATTTAAATCACATATAATGATATATAAACCGTTGAATGGATACAACCTTTTTTAAATACCTGAAGTCACATCAATAATGTAGGATAGTTCTTGTATGAAGTACACTAAACTGACATGTACAGTGGAGAAGAGGTCTTGTAAATAATATATAAACTCACATAAACCATGGAGGACTGGCTTCGCACATGATATCATGTGAAATATACTGTGGAGCTAATGATAATAACGAAGTTTTCTTCATTTTTACTGCTTTTGTTTATGAGTTATTCTATTTCAACATTACAAAAAATGTGACGCGCATGTATAACTTTAACTTGATTGTCTCATTTAAAGTTGAAATGTATGTCTTTTTATGGTGCAATGTAATCAAACGTGATGTTCTCTTTCTCATTGCAGATATAAGTAAAGATGACATCAACAATAGTGACACAAGAATCTCCTCCTCATACACCAGGGGGCGTGATAGTTGGGAAGTCAGCCAACATAGAGACAGAGGAAGACCAGGCAGGGGAGGGCAACACTGCGCCTACTAATGGCTACAAGGAGTCCATTCAAAATAATACCCTGCCAAATGGAGAGTGTGATATTACAGTTGCTATTAAAAGTGATATTAGTAAAAGTGAACCAAATTCCAAGCTTTCACCAGGGGCTGAAACCTTCGACCATGTTTCCGATAAAGACTATAAAATTCCTTCAGAGCATATAGTGGAGCAGGAGCGGTCCCCCAGCAGAATGAGCGTGCACAGCAGTGGCAGGGACAGCGGCAGACAGTCCGCCGAGTCCCTCGCCCTGATCAGGGACATCAAACAGGAACCTATGGATGAGGGGTATAGTGCATCATCGGCAGTGCTGGCGGGTAGACTCTCCCAGGTGTCGCCACCAGTTCTTATGTCTCCGGCACCCAAGGAGAGAATGGTGTCAGTTGGAAGGCAGAGGTACTATGCTATAGGCAGAATCTCCTACGTTCCAGATACATGCGTGTGTGAAGTCTGCCAGACAGAGATGAGCGGTCCTAAGATTCTAAACATCCACAAGTTATGTCATTTCAACACCAGCCATGTTTGCTACGTGTGTGATTGTTATCTTCAGAATGCAAGCACCATGGTGATACACATGGCCACACAACATGCCAACCTTAACCCATCCAGCCAGGCCATGGCTGAAGGACATGAAGTCCTTATCTGCCCTATATGTTTGCAGAAATTTGCAACAAAAATCTCTCTTCAGAAGCACCAGGCTAATCACCTAACACAGGACAGTAACACATTTTCCTGTCGCATGTGTGGGCTTAATTTTGTGGGTATCCGTGCCCTCGTTGCACACCTTAGTAGTTCTCGTCACACTGAGATGAAGGTGAAACTACAAGGGATCTTCGTATGTGTAGACTGCAGGTCCATCTTTGCAACCAGAGACTCGTATGCAATGCACATGATGGAAAGAGCACAGAATGAAGTGTGTAAAGGAGTTAGCTCTAAATCTCCAATAGAAGCTAAAGCAGAGCCCAAAGCGGTGGACCTTCCAGATGAAGACAGGCCCAGTGTTAACAAGTCCCTGGAGAGTCCAGTATCAGAGCTGGTGATTGCTGAGTCAAGCTCAACCAGTTCTCCCCTGAACCTGAGCAAGAGTGGTAGCACTCCATCCAGTGGTTTGCCCACCCCTCAGCCCTCTCTGATGCCACCTCCTTCCCACAACACATGCACAAAGTGCCTGGCATCCTTTGCTTCCCAGGATGCATTAGCTCTGCATATGATGATGCATGCACGTGCTGGCAGTATGCCAGAGGTTGGCCAACTCTCCCAGGGCAATAGTCCGCTCACATTGAGGCCCAGTTCAGCCCCGGTTGGAGGTTCCCAGATGGCACCAATACCCTGGATGTGTGGACGTTGCCTCCTCTCATTTGACACATGTGACTCTCTCGCAATGCATATGATGACCAAACATGCAAACGAGGCAATGAATGATCCATCAATGCTGGCATCCATGGCTGTTGCTGCATCAAAGGAAAATGTGATACTGTATACAGACAAATTTTCGCGACCTTTTTATTTTCGCGTTAATTCGCGCCAGGACGTCATTCGCGAAATTAAATGGACGCGAAATCGAAGATGCATTACGCAATATGAGGTCGTCATGTTAAAAAGCGGGAGTGACGGGGACAAGCTCTTATTTTTGGCGCGAAAACAATTGGAGTCTATCAACAGGCATTGAAATATTAATATATTGCGCAATGATGGATCCCTGGCTTCTCCTCGTGTTGCAGACGTGAATTACCGCGACGTCACGTACATGATGTTTACGTTTTACTTCATGGATAAATTCTCGACCTGCGAAGCATAATTTGTGATAATATTGGGTAAATACCTTTATTTATCATTTAAAACGCAATTAAAATCGATCCACGTGTGAAGGCATTTCTGTCAAAAAGGGAAGATACAACTCAACACAACACGTGGTCGCAATTTTGAAAGGCGGAAGTGACGGGAAGAGGCTCTTGTTTGAGCGCGAAAACGATAGTTAATATATTGCGCAATAATGGATGGTTTTGTTCTGTTCTCGACCTGCAAAGCGTAATTTGTGATAATATTATGTATATACCTTTATTTATCATTTAAAACGCAATTAAGATCGATCCACGTGTGAAAGCATTTCTGCCAAAAAGGGAAGACACGACTCAAAGCAGTGGAAACAAAGACGAAATGCAAAACTGTGAACGCTGATAATTGAAATCAGTGAGAACAAAGTCAAAACAAAGCATTTCGAAATAATATGTTTTAAATGATATATAAAGGTATTTACCCAATATTATCACAAATTCGCTTTGCAGGTCAAGAACAGAACAAAACCATCCATTCATTTAACATGCATTACGCAATACTAGCGTGAAAGCAAATATCGGACAGGCGGACTACTCTCTACACGTGGTTGAATATTTCTTTAAGGACGTCACGTACATCGTATTACGTTCTACATCGTGGAGAAATTCTTTCGAAAAATAAGAGAACAAAGTCAAAACAAAGTGTTTCGAATTTTTTTGTTTTGTTCTGTTCTCGACCTGCAAAGCGTAATTTGTGATAATATTATGTACTAGAAATCCAAAATTCGCGAAAATAAAACGGCGCGAACCTGTCTTAAACGGCGATGGCGCGAAAATAACTAGGCGCGAATTTTTCTCGGTATACAGTATTTGAAGAAAACATTCAGGAACTTCTTAAAAATGCTACTCCTGTCAATGACATTTCAGAAATAACTGGAACAGAGCAACAACAAGATTCGACAGGCAATCAACGAAGTTCAGAAAATGACAATTCCAAAACTGAACAAGAAAATAAGGAAGACACAGGTCCAGAGCCAAAGCGCCGAAAATGCTATGTGCCGAGGCGAAAAGGTTGGGACTGTTCTGAGTGTGGAAAAGCTTTTGCTAATAAGTTGGAATGGTCATATCACATCCAGAAATGTTCCGCCGTCAAATCAGGGTCTGTACACTGTGAGGTTTGTGATATGATATTCCTCGACGTACGTGCCCTCGGGATCCATTTGCGCAGTCAAACCCACCAGCAACACTTGGCCGAGCAGCGGGTTTGCGGAGTATGTGGCTTTGTTGGCAATGACCGCCAGCACCTCATCAGTCACCTCAAGGAGCAGCACAATGCTGACCCAGTGGCCATTAATCTGGGCTCAGATTGGGAAGAGAATCAAGATGGCAGGGCCAGTTCCAGTGCTCTGAGTGTCAGTTCAGAACCTGCTCAAGTTAGAGAACCTCTCAACCTGATGATGGCTAGACATGCAGCTATCCAAAATAACACCCTTCCTGATAAACACACAAAAGGGGAACAGGACCTCCAGGGGAGAGGTCAGATACCAGAATCCTCCACTAGTCAGGATGCCTGGGGTAAGGACCAAGCAGCCACGGGAACCCCCCTGTCTGGTACTGTGTCCCAGTCTGGTATTGCTGCCAGTGAAGATGATGCAGAAAGTGATATTGTGGATTTTGTTTTGTCTCACGCTCATGACCTTACCATGTGCAAATATTGTAAGGTCATTTATACAGACCGCACTATGTACTACCTCCACATGGGACTACACAACCTTAACAATCCCTGGCAGTGCAACATGTGTGGCAAGGCGTGTCGAGACCTCCATGAATTCTCTTCCCATGTCATACATTATTAGAAACAAAACGTGGAGGAAACAGATACTGAACCAACCACTTAAACTTTATTCAATGTTTGTAATTAACATATACTGAATATATATCAAATATGAATTTGGTAAGGTAACTTTGGTGGTAACGAAGAGGTGAATGGATGGCATTGATCTGGGTACATATATATTGAATGTATAATAGTTCATTCATAATTTGACTGTCATTGGATGTCCAGTACCTAATCATTAATTGGCCTGAACCTAATAAAGATAAGAATTTAAATCGGTGTAATGTCTTCGAATTAAATTAAATATTACAACCCAAAATATATATGTTAATTAATGTTCTACTCTATGGAAGGTTCATAAATATTGTGCATTACGATTAAGGTTTACTTATTGAGCTCATCAGGTATAGTCTAATTGTTATTTTATAATATTTCCATTAATAAAGGCATTATTTTGATTTCAAAAATATTACACATTAGTTCGAAATCAAATCATTTATCATTACCAATCTTTTGATTGATACATATATTTTACCGCGTATGTATATGAAATTAAAATCTTATACATTATAGATATATCAATATTTTTTATGATTTTAGCATGGAAGAAGAATTAATATGGGATCAAAAGTGTTGTGGTCATGTTAATTAATTAAAATGGTGAGATGTCTCTTTAATTTACAATCTGTTCATACATTTCATTCTGTGTCTTGACATGATTGTGAATTGCACAAACTAGAAAAAATCTTTAATATTGTAGAGTATATACACCATCATTAGTATTAAATTAATGTTGATGGAAGTCCAAAACCAAATGTTTGCTCATGCATTTGCAATTTTATAAAACAAATTTTTGCTTTTCTCAAATTTGACATCAGAATGACAGAAAGGTATTTGGACCTTTAAAGAGAATGGTATGTTGTAGTTAATATTTTCAATTTGTCTTGTACATGTGTGTAATTGACCTTTCGGCATAAAGCTAAAGGCGATCTGATATTGTGAATAATATCATGACCACTTTAAGCGAAGTGCATTTAAGCACTCTTCATAATAAGATAATAAGAAAATTGATATAACTGCGTGATGGATTTGTTAAGCAATGTACTTAAAAGAAACAATATTGATGATCACCCTGATGCCAGGCCCTGATGTGGGCATAATGTTCAGAAGATGTGAGATTGTCATGGAAACAATATTTGATGTTATAAAAGTTATAGCGTCTGCTGTAGTGGGTGATGATAACAACTTCTGTAGATGTGTTCAAGGTCCCTTGGCCAGGATAGAAGGACGTACAATTTTGCATATATTCTATTATTCGGGAAAGACAAATCATATTTTATGGCTACAGTATTTCTTTGACAGTGACTATTTGAACATATTAAAGCTGAAATTTCACTGTTCATTTTTTTGCAATAATCAAATTGCTGACCAAACTTCCACAAATGAGAAAAGATGTGAAACTGTCTTTTGTCAGGGGACCTATATGTTGCTATAATTATTATTATAGAAGTGCTTTGTATTTGTGTATGAGACAAATGTCTTGTTGAATAAATAATTATATTTAAAAATCACTTGATTTACCTCTTCAATACCTCTTGAGCATAAGAACTGTCTTGCAATAAATAAAGAGAAATCGTAATGGAGTGTAAACTATTTCTTCATGCCAAATCTGCCATAATAATCTTCATGTTGAAAAATAAATTCTGCTTCCCTCTGCTCGCCATTCTTTACGGGTATCTCAGGAATCTGACTTATGCGCTTATTAGTTGCTCAAGGATTCTGGACAAACCGAAGAATTAATGTCTTTTTTTCTCGTGTGATGTCCAATCTCAATATTTCTGTTCTCAATCAATACATATCAAAGGGCTTTAATATGTTTAAAAAACAGAAACCTAAAGAATAGGTATCGCAGATATTTCACGCGTGAAGTACTGATTTCCCCTACCAAATGCACACAGAGCAAGTGTCACGAGCAACCTTTTTTTAGTTGGTTTTCCCGTCTTAGATTTACAGATTTAAGGTATTTGGATACTCTGGCATTTAATAGTTTAATTTTCCTAGTTTTTTGCGTATTGAAACATAAGACATATCCTGAATCAAAAACAATTTTTATTTGTACATTTACCATCTGTATATTTTTTTACAGCTGTCACTAATAATGGGAAAAATCAATATTTTACAATAAATTTAGTGAATAGCATTATTCAGTTAAAATGCATCCCATGTAACGTTAAGGAAAAGAAATATAACTTAGTTCTTCCCCATAAACATTGTTTTCTAAAGATTAATAAGTTTGATTTTACCCTCAATAAAATGAACTTAATGAATATTTATGAAATTATGTTTTGATACATTGAAGTTCAGGCTAAGATTGGTCATATTTCTAACATTGAAATGGCATTTGAAGACATTCGAATATGCATGTATTGATATCATTTAATGGCAAAATTCCCACAGATAAGAGATTTCAAGGGTAGCTTTTATGGCCAATCCCTCATAAGGTAAACAATGTTTAATATGACATATGTACAACAACATGTTTTTTCCGTCAAAGATCAACAATTTAGGTTAGATAATATGACACTTGTATATAATATCATTAAATTGTCATAGTCAATTTAACTATTTTCTTCTCGTTACAGCTGTCGTTACTTCTCTGAGAAAATGCCTCGTATGACCAATGAACATTATAAAGTCCATAGTTTGAACAAAGTTATAAGACTGCCTTTAATTTATCATACGTTTTGTTCGAGATCACACTCTATATCTAATTATCAGCTGAATCATAAAATTGTGTATGATCCTTCTGGCTACTACGACAAATCACAAATAAAATGGAGACATGCATCGATATTAAGGCGTTGAAATACGAAGTGTAAAGGATGATCAAGATGAAAGGAATATGTCAATTTGATTATGAAAATGGCCTTTCTTCCCAGCCAAATTCAAGCTTGAAAAAACTCCACAATATGTTTATAACAAAATATGAAAACAGATATTATATCATGGTAATGCTTTCAGTGGTACTTTTGCATCATAAGACAAGAGAAATCTTTATGAAGTACTTTTGAATCATAAGACAAGAGAAAGTTTTTGAGGTTCAGGGCAATATCAAACCCTACTTTTTACACCTAATATTAAATTGTCCGTCTCGACCCCCATTGTTAGTGAAAAGGGAATAATTCTTAGGGACCTTTTTTTAAACGTCGTCAATGTCTTTTTTCAAGGGTAATACCATCCACAAGGATCATATTTTGAAAATAAATATCATCCTGAAGTTCCGAAATTGAGCAAGTTGAAAATTTAGATTGATAAAAACGACTAGGATCGTGCATCCTTAATCACACCTTGTAGTACAATGAACATTATAATCCTAGATCACACCTTGTGGAACCGATTCATTCCTCAGACCCAACATACAATTGTCTGGATAAAACGTCTAAAAATGGACCTTGCAAATTTTTCGATCTTCCTTTTATTGCATATACAACACATCTGAACCGTGTAGAATGAAGTGTAGAATGAAATCAATACAAAACTTGTGAAGATTGGGCTGCCTTAATTTCAGGAATTCTCTTTGCCTCGACTTCGAACTAGGCAATGATGACGTCATACCTATGTAAATAAATTAAAGGGGTTCCCCAAGATGGAGAGAAAAAGTCTGGGGCTTTGGTTCCCCTCCAAATTGTGGGTCTCCTTACTACTTACAACGTTTTTACAGATAATTTTGGGACCAAAATGTATACTTGCAAGTAAGTAGAACCTTTCCAATGATTAACAATGCAATCGGTTCCTAATTATTGGAAGTATTCACCGAAATCGTCGATCTTGATAGATAACATGGAGTCAAGGGAAAAAGTAAACAAAAACAAAGAACTTCCTCTTCACGAGTCACGATCCACAATTGAATACAATAACAGACATTAAAGTGTTGCTTCTGTGAAAATGAAACACTTTTATGACATGTGCAGTTCTTCATGTTAAAGCTAAGAGCAATAATAAAGATATATTGCTCTCAAAGTGCCTTTGACTTTGGTTGGGCTTTTTGGTTGAGGCAATAGAAATTGTGTGCTTCTTCTATCCATGACCATGGTCAAACAAGACAACAGAATTCTTTCTCATGGTCAGACATGCCACATTTAAACAAGAAAACGGTCAAAAAGCCAGCAACCATCCATTTATGATTTTCTATGTAAGCATGGTCAGTAGACTTTAGATGTATGTTGCATCTCCATTTCATGTATGCTCCATGATGACCATATTAACACTAACATTTTGTATATATTATGCTTTTTAACTTCATGTAAATTGTACATACCACATGTCTACTGAAATAAAATCTAATCTAATCTGACATTTCTATGTACCACATAAAAAACTACATTTAAATCATATTTTTAAAACTGTTTTTACAGATTACCAGAACACAGCAATTTCAATATTTGAGGCAGTAAGTATTGGACAATATCAGAGTTATGGCAGTGTGAGATTACTAAGATTTGAAGTTCCCAAGGCCACTGAGCTTGCCAACTGGACCTTCTATGCAACCAAAAGCAGTGCTGATTGTCCCACACAGATCCTACAAGTGTGAGTACTCTTCTGCTTCTCATTCTCCACTTCCATGTCACAATACTTAGTCATTAGAAGCTAACATTGACATAAAATCCTGAGAGCCTGTAAGAAAGGTGACTTAAAAAACTGTTTTAATAACTGTAACCAAAAACATGGTGATATTCACAATTTTATTTACTGAAACCTTAACTTAAAAGATTTTGGTGGCTGTTCATAGATCTACCGGATCAAAGAGAGATAATGTTCAGAATTTTTATAGAGTTGTAATATATAATTACAGACACTTGCAACATGAAGGTTTTCCTGTGATCAATCCGCTCAATGAGACATTCCCCTCAGACTTTGTACTGGATGGCAGCTCCTTATATAACATATCAGTGGCCAGTGATGTTCACAAAGAGACCTTCCTCATGCAAAACCCTCTGGCAGGCAACTGGTTTGCTGCAGTGTTTGGTACTGGAAAAACTGAGGTTGTTAAGAAGGTAAAGTCCCGGTGTTCTGTTATATGTACTTTGATATTCATTTAATAATATGTTCTGTTCATAGCTGAGTGCATAATGCTTTATGGACACACATTTCTTCACTCCATGTTGGCAAATAGCTACCGGTAAATCTTTTTAAATAAATATTTATCGTATTTTGAGAAGATCTTTGAGACTTATGAATTTTGATTGGCAGAATAAATAATTTTGTTTTCCCTAATAAATTCTATTTGCATTCTATATTTACAATGATGTTTTGCATGTCACTTTTTGTTGTTCTAAAATATGAATTATATTTAATGTTTGATAATATATTTCAGCTGACTGACAAGTCATGTACATACAGACTAGCAGCTAACCTGACAGTAACTGACAAAGAATATGTGGAGGACCTTATGGTGGCACAAATGCCATTCACTGTCAAACTTACACTCAGACAAGCACAGTCTTTCTTCAGGTAGATATTCATTTTCTTTTAGCTTTCTACTTAAATGTGCAATTTTATCAGAAATTATCATAAAGACCCCTCCCCCCCCCCCCCCCCCCCCCAAAAAAAAAAAAGAAAAAAAACCAGAAATTGGTTAAATGAGGTTAAGAAGGGCCTCAGGGTGATGACAGTGTCCCTAACACAAGGTTAGCTCATGAGAAAATGACATTATTTTTGCTGATCTAATGGTTATGCAAACCAGATCTCTCAGATGGAACCTCTTTGTCTCCACCTTGATTCACAGAGGTGACAGTCCCTGTTTCTGTAAATGTTGTTTGATATTGCCATATATTTAGGTAGTAGACCTTTCAGTCCTCTACCCGACTAGAGAGAGTGGAATGAATCAAATTCATCAAAGCATTGACAGGAACACATTAGTTTTAATGTATATATTTGGTACTTATCTTCTATTTATGGGTTATACTGAAAATTTTGATTATTTGATTTGAGCAAAATGATCTTCAGCATTATGTCATGATTAATCTTCAAAAGTCACAATATATTTACCATGCATTTTGAAATATGTTTCAAGTTTCATATACTTAAAATTTAAGAGAAAAATCATATTTAAGTGAAATTGTGAAGTGTACATTCACTTACTTCTCAGCAGATGGCTGCACCTGTTTCATTCTGAGGCTCATGATTGTGGCCTCATCAGGACCTCTCCATTCCTTGCACAGGCAAACAAAGAGTCATTAACCACTGAAAACCATTGTCCAGTCTCCAAACAAACTTTGTGGCTGTGAAACCGAATAACCAAAGAAAAATAAAATCATAGAAAAATAAAATCAAACAGAAATCATAGCTAGTTGATAATTGTAATTTAAATCAGTTGACCTTGTTATGTAATCAGCTTTTAAAAAGTTCTCATGTGGGAACTTTTTCTATGATGAACTCACTCAACTGATCTCACACTATGGATCCCTTAACCACGAAGTTATATTCCTGGGTGATTATAACTGTCATGTTAATAAACCAAATAAACCTGATGTGGTAAAATTCAATGATGTCTTATCTACTTACGATATGAACCAATTAGTAACGGAGCCTACTCATAAATTAGGAAATACACTTGATCTGATTATCACTTTTGATGGAAACAAATTTATTACGAGTCATACTGTGGATGACTACATATAGGATCATAAGATGGTTCTGCTGGTTTTGAACATGCATCCTCCTAAACCCACAAAGAAAACCATACAATACAGAGATTACAAAAATATTAGAATGGAAGCATTAAGGCAGGACATTAAATCCTTAATGGACGAATGCACAGCTTGGGTTTCACTATCACTGGTGGACATGGTGGACTTCTATGATGATAAGTTGACATCCATAATGGATAACCATGCACCGATAAAGGTTGCAAATATATCCAGGCGTAAACCTGCACCATGGATGAATAACAATATTAAACAAGAAAGATCCATGAAAAGAAGATTAGAAAGGAAAATGAAAAAAACAGGATTACAAATTGATAAAGAATTATACTACTCGCACAGAAATAAGTACAATGCTTTATTGAAGACTGCCCAATCCAGTTATTTCGCAAATCTAGTAAATGAAAATAAACATGACCCAAAAAAACTATTCAAAGTCATAGATAAGGTCATGCACAAACCGACTGACGTCCCTATGCCACAGTTGGAAGGTGATATAGAATTGGCGGAGAAATTCAATGCATACTTTCTTGGAAAAGTAGACACAATTAGGAAAAATATTGATGAGCACAATATAACTGGAAAACCGCCACCAGAGGACACCACCAAAATTAAGTCGCATACCCCAAACAATATCCAACCAACTCTTGATAGATTTAACCCTCTGACTGTAAATGAAGTCAGAAAACTAGTGAGGAAGGCTGCAAATAAATCTTGTGAGTTAGACCCAATCCCGTCGTGGCTACTTCATGATGTGATTGATGACCTTCTACCAATCATAACTGCCATTATAAACAAATCATTAATGGAATCGGAGGTATCTGAGAATATGAAGATTTCAATAATTAAACCGCTACTGAAAAAACAAGTAACATGATACAAATTGTGGTAATAAACTAAGTTATTTTTAATGTTCACATATACATTCTCCTGACCTTTTAAATTACAATAACAAAACCATGATATATATTTGCTTTGTTACTGTCACTCAAGATTTCTAATATGGATCATATTTAGCCCCAATTTGATGCACTTGTGATGGTCTCTATTTGAAGGTTCTTTGACCAGATGCATAATCAGATGGAGACATCTGCATGAAATACTAAAGGTCTGAAGTTCGAATCCCAGTTGGGACACATACTTTGGTCATGTTTCATTGTTGAGAAAGGTGGAGATCTGCTACTGAGTTGTTTCCCATTCCAGACAGTACTCCATGAATGGTTATCAAAAGTCATGATATATGTTATTATGTCTATGTAATGATGCAAAAGAAAGATTCCCAGTCACTCTTTGTAAAGAGTCGGGCATTGAGTCCCAGTAATACCCCAGTCACATTTGCACCGACTTCAGTTAAGCGCCGGGCTGATGGGTATTTTTTACAAAATCGGCCGGCAGTTCAGATTGCCGTGAGGGCACCGGGAGATCATCGGCCACAATTAGACATCTTTTGGATATCCTGCAGATGTGGATCTAATCTGGCATGTGCTGTGCAGCACCCACGTATAATGGGACCACGGCTAGTGCATATCTCTGATTACCACTGATGAACTCCCTGGCAATCAGCACCCTGTGAAGTTGGCTGATTCTTACTTCCCGGCTGGCACCAGGTACAAATGTGACTGGGGTATAAGGTATATATAGTCTCCAAATGTATATAGTCTCCAAATGAAGATCTCTCCGATGGAACCTCTTTGTCCCCACCTTGAATCACAGAGGTGAAAGTCCCTGCTTATTTAAATGTTGTTTGTTATTGCCATATTTAGGTAGTAGACCTTTCAGTCCTCTACCCGACTAGAGAGAGTGGAATGAATCAAATTCATCAAAGCATTGACAGGAACACATTAGTTTTAATGTATATATTTGGTACTTATCTTCTATTTGTGGGTTATGCTGAAAATTTTGATTATTTGATTTTAGCAAAATGATCTTCAGCATTATGTCATCATTAATCTTCAAAAATCACAATATATTTACCATGCATTTTGAAATATGTTTTAAGTTTCATTTACTTCAAATTTGAAAGAAAAACCATATTTAAGTGAAATTTTGATGTGTTATGGTCTAATGGTTATGCAATCAATATTCCTCCCCACCTGGAGGTAACAGTCCCTGCTACTTTGAGCATTATTTGATAATGCCATATTTAGGTAGTAGACCATTCAGTCCTCTACCCAACTAGAGAGAGTGGAATGAATCAAATTCATACAAAACTGAAAAAAAAATAGATTTTTTTTTATACATTTCTTGTCCTTATGGGTGAGAACAGAATGATAATTGTAAACTTTGAATCAATCAAACTTAAGAATTATATCATTAAGAAGCATGCAATTCACAATAAATGCATTTTTTTAACTTTATGGAAAGATAAATGTTAAAGAAAATAGAATAGAAGAAAAATCATATTTAATTGAAATTGTAAAGTATGTGAAACAGTCCCCAACAGGGGACTGCACCCATATCATTCCAAATGGGGTGGCTTCATACACATGTCAACCCCCCTCCCATCCCCTGACCCCACTCTCCAAACAGAACTACAAGCTGTCAACAAACACAAAGCCTTCACACATTACCTGCTGAGAATGTCTTAATCCTAAGAGTAGACATCATGTGATGAAGTAGAAAAAATGTAGTTGGCAATGAGCTGAGAAATAATGGTTAAACTTTGCCAGGCAGCAAATATCATTTTTATGTTTGACAGTATAGTTAAAGAAAATAGAAGTAACTATTTCAGTGAGATAGTCTTTGTGTCTCCAATTTAGCTTGATTATATTGTATGTGCTGTTATTTACAGGTTTTTCTTGAGCAAAGAAACATGGGCATATGAAATAACATTAAAAGACTGCCAGGTCAGTGGCACCAAAGTGCCTTCATGTCCTATTGAGGTGCTGAGTAGATCACAGGCTCTACCAACCAATCAGAATGACTCAAACTATATCAACTGTTCATTGGTGCAAGACAAGATATGTCAACTGACTGTGATTGGACCAAAAATCAATCATTTTCAATATTTGGTATTTGAAAAACATACCAAAAGCACAGATGATGTAACATTTCATTTGTCAGTAACTACCAAAGGTGAGTTTTAATATTTTATATTGTATCAAGCACTAAACTAAGCAAAACCTGCTCTTTATTATGACATCATTTTTTTGGTAAAACAACATAAAACGATATCTTTGTTAACAAGCGGTTTTATTTAGTGATTTTTACTATTTGTACCACAAGAGTCTGTATATTTGTTGAAATATAAAATCTTATTGCCCAGTGATTGAGTTAAGGGCATTTTACCAACTTTTAAAATATTATGCGAGAAGCATAATTGTCAATATCCTATTACCGCGGTAATTTGTTTAATGAATAGCAAAATGGCCGAAATCCTTATTTTCAGATGCAGGTGAGGGTGGGTGGTTGAGTGGCAACATGCCTCACAAGATGTTCCGTATATCTGAGGTGGGCACAGACTTCCGTGTGACGTATGCTTTGCAGGCTACCCAGATGGAATACGTGGAGAACATCTTCTATGTGCCCAGCCAGGCTGCTCGCCTCTTCCTGTTTGATGTTGTGCCCATGGAGGACAGTGGAGGAACCCTGCGCTTCAGGGTCATGTTCAACGACACTCATCTACTGGTTAGTTTTTGTGCCTGCTTTATAATCTTGTTTATACTGTTTCCTACAGTTGTATCACTTGCTGAACTGTAAACTATATAGAATTATGAAAAGATGTATTTAAATGAAAATACTCAAATTCTAAAAACATGAACTTTATGACAAATGTACATTTATTTACACTTTGTTATTTTTCTTTGAGCATTTTGAATCATTACTATTTAAAGAAAATGAAGCAGTTATAATGTATTATGTTTTATAAAATTATGATTTTATGATATTTTTTTTTACAGAACAACACAAATTATTTCACAAATATATCAGTGTGCATCTCTAAAGATGTGGTGCCCGTCCATGACAGTGGTGTCAATATCACGTGTGAGCAGGGCACTGACTTGACACTGAGCTCAGTCGGTGTATCCACTGCAGAGACTGTGCGCTACTTCCCGTATCCACGCTCAGGGTCATGGTACATCGCCATGCAGAGTCTCTGTTACAGCAAGGACCAATATGGAAATATGTGAGTGTCATGTAGAAACATTTCATTATTTATTATTTCTCCTGAAAACCATGTTTCACAAATGCTAGTTATCATTTTACCTGGTTGAATTTCCTAAGAAAGATGAAAATATCCTATTTACTTATGTGCACAAACAAATAGTTCTTATGAAAAGTTTGTTTGTCCAATCTTCAAATTAAGATCATGAGATATGTTGTTACAGAACCATCATGGATTGCCGCCTACGAGACATTGGTGTGAAATTTGACCTACAGGTGTCGCCATGTGTTGATGGAAAATGTGGCAAGGCTGGTTATTGTAATCTGTATTATAAAGGAGTACTAGCATTTAGCGTATGCAGCTGTAGAGCAAGTAAGTGTTAGTACAAGGAAGTAAAAATATTGCAAATAGATTTAATGCAAATATAGATTAAGGAATTAAGCACCAAATTTTCACTTTTAAAATTTCACTTATAGGTGATAAATGTATTTGTCTTTCGTGTCTATTAACTTTTTTTATTGATGTGTACCAATGAGTGTCTGTTAAATCTATTTGAACAAGACCCTAATTCATTGCCCCCTTATGAAAGCACACTTCTTTCTTGGCGTCATTTTATGTGAAGTGTTATCGTAGTGGCACTGAGAGGTAAAATGGCGTCATTAGAATGTGACGGTATTGTCCTTTGAAGAGTGCCAGAATGACGTCAAACAGTGGTACCCTTCTTTGGGCCTCATCTGAGGTTAAAAAAAAGTTCACATATGTTCTTTTGTAAATATGCTCTTTATACACAAATTTGCAGGTTTAATGCTTAATGCTTTTAAGTAAAGAATATTTAAGACTTTATGCTCTTGTTCCAATTTAACTATATCATGATAAATTGCTGTTCAGATTACCAAAATGATATTTATTATTTCATTCTTGCTAAAATATATGATTACTTGGTTGTACATTATGGATATGATGTTATGGCTATTATTTCAGAGTACAGAGGATATGGTTGTACATTATGGATATGATGTTATGGCTATTATATCAGAGTACAGAGGATATGGTTGTACATTATGGATATGATGTTATGGCTATTATTTCAGAGTACAGAGGATATGGTTGTACATTATGGATATGATGTTATGGCTATTATTTCAGAGTACAGAGGATATGGTTGTACATTATGGATATGATGTTATGGCTATTATTTCAGAGTACAGAGGATATGGTTGTACATTATGGATATGATGTTATGGCTATTATTTCAGAGTACAGAGGATATGGTTGTACATTATGGATATGATGTTATGGCTATTATTTCAGAGTACAGAGGATATGGTTGTTCAGATGGTAGCCTGGCCAAGGCCGATGACATTCAACTGTTGAATACACTGCTCCTCACTCTGAGTAACCTCTTCTTCCTGCCAAGCATAGGTGCTGCCATCTACAAGAGGCATTATACAGAAGCCTTAGTCTACTTCTCAAATATGTTTTTCTCTACTGTAAGTTTTGAAAAATACACACAAAATATAAAATGCATTTTCAGAGCAAGATATTCTTTTGATAATCTTCAACTCCAATATTTTCAAAGTAACAATAATAGTGGCATTGCAATACATGCTGTCAGAGTTTTTCACACCCACTTCTCAGCATTAAATTTTTTTCAATAATAGTCAAGTTATAAGCTGATGGTGGGTCACTATCTTGCCACATTGAAAACAACATTTGTAAAATGGAAGTGCACAAAAAACTCTAAAATCCAATCATGAAAGAAACAAGATGGAAACCTGGAATCTGACTTTATGCTTAAGGATATTGTACATTTTTTCCAGTTCTACCATGCGTGTGACTCAGGAGGGATGTCTCTGTATATTACCTGCATCATGCCCTACCATGTGATGAGCTACTGTGATTTCTTCCTGTCCATCATGTCATTCTGGGTGACCCTGGTGGCGATCGCTGAGCTGCGGCAGCCCCTCTACTCCCTGGCACACATCCTGGGTGCCATTGTGCTGTCTATGGGCGTGGAGTGGAAGGAGCATGGCATTCTGCCTTACATTGCTCCCATCTGTACCGGCGTGGCCATCGTCATCATCAGCTGGGTGAGTCACACTGACCCTCACTGCTTATCATCATATAATGATCAGTAAAATGAGATTTAAACTTAATGGATTGCCATCTAGTTTTTATATTTGATAAACGTGAGCACAACTGCTTTCAATGCATGTTTTTTTCATAAAAGAGAAATATATATAAAATAAAGACAAAACCTGCTTAAGGTATTGTACTGAGATATCATTGGTTCTTCTTGTTGTATATTTGTAGTTTGTTCGATCACGACGACGGCGCCGGTTTTACCCTGGATGGCGCCGATGTTTGTTCATGCTGCCTGGTTTCCTGCTGGCAGGGACAGGACTTTGTATATTCGGCTTCTTTGAGACTGATGACAACTATCCATACGTGCACAGTGTGTGGCACTTCTCTGTGTCTCTGTCCATCATATTCTTCCTGCCTCCCAGACAACATAAAGATGCCTGTCACACAGGTCAGAATCATAGGCCATTCAATTGCAAACATTCTCACCTTAACCACTTACAATTTTAGCTGTGTGGACTGTGCCAACATAAATTGTGAAGTGAGGGGGGAAATTTTCTGTCATTTTCTGGATATGTTATTTTTACCACATCAACTGTTCTCAAGCTGCAAAGCTTGGTTAATACTTGAAATAATCTTTGAAATCGTGTTGTAAATTAATAATTATTTTCACTTGAATGCAATTTCCTTCGAATTACATTTAAAGCAACAGAAATTACCTCTATTATGAATTTAAGATGCCAAAATGGCAAAAAAGTGGAACCAGTTTAATAGGCCTAATAAAAAAATTTAAAAAATATTCTTATGACACAAATGTTATCATGGTAATAATCAAAGGACTGGACTGAAAGAGATATTGAATTCTATCAGAATATTTACAAACAGTATTATGGCAATAAGATTTAAAGAAATGATATTATAATATTGATAGGAATCCACCTCCTCTACCAATCCTACAGAAGCATCCACTCAAAACAGCAATTACTTGATAATAGTTCCATGTTATAAAACTTTGGAAAATACAT
Source organism: Amphiduros pacificus (assembly GCA_949316495.1). Taxonomy (NCBI): domain Eukaryota; kingdom Metazoa; phylum Annelida; class Polychaeta; order Phyllodocida; family Hesionidae; genus Amphiduros; species Amphiduros pacificus. The sequence goes on from OX439003.1 coordinate 27,020,316, forward strand.
GGTGTTTCAAATATAACTTTGTAATGTAAGGGTGTGTGAAATAATTATCTGAATCATAAACATTGTACAAATTTCCAATTGAAAAATTCCCATTTGATCAATGAACATTTATTTGATCAATGAACATATTTATAAAGTGCAAAGTGGTGTTGTTGGCTCGTTGATATTTGAGAGATCCCATTTGTTTCAGATTCGGGTGAGACGAGTAGTAATGAGTCACTGATGGAGGAATTGACGAGTCCCATCGAGAGTGTAAGCCTCATCTTTGCTGGCCGCGGTGAGGACAACATGGCCGCCACAATGACATCAGCTGATAAAGACGATGACGTTGTCCTCCTGGACTGAGACAGGTTACCATGGCAACAACACTGATGAACACCGGTTGTAGTTACCAGTTATTGGCAGAATTATATCTACTCATATTGAATTAGTGATTGTTATAGCAATCAGCTGAAACAAAGTCCTGCTGTAAAAATGTTTATCTAATGTTGAATCTCAGAAGCTTATTGAAATAATCCATATAAATATATTATATAAATATCCATGTAAATCTTTTTTTTTCAAATTTGGAAAATATCTATACTGGCACAATGCATATGTGAAAAGTCTATTTATGTTTTTGTACTTGGCTTCAATGAGTAATCACAAATGAAATATGCACCAAGTTTTTCTGACAATTTCTTTTTTTTTTGATAACCATTAAAAAATATTACATCACACTGGTATTAATTTTTTTTATTAACAATAATATTACTGGTGGAGAGAAGAATGTGATACTCTTCCAAGTTAAAATTGTTTTAAAGTTTTAAATCAGAAACCAATTCACAAAATCTTTGGCAGATTCCCCACACAAACTGCAGTCATCTGCAGTACTTCTTTTATCATTTCAGAATTTTATAGTTTTATATTTATATTTATATCTACCATTCTGGTAGATAAATTCCCAATAGTTCATTTTACATTGGTAATTTATATATATATGTTTATACACATACATGTACATATATATGTTTTCAGTTTTAATTATGAATTTAATTGTGTGCATCTTTATAATCATTACTATTAGTAGTATGTTTTAAATGATTTGAATCATTGCAATTGTTTTCACTCATTTATATTTCTTAGTTAACAATAGATGTGATACTCCAGTTTTGAACATGAGAATGTACAGGATACAGGATTTTTTTTATAAACTGGGATCTTGCCACTCTTAAAATTCTTTATGGAGCAGTTTCCAAAAAATCAATATAATATTTTATATTTTAAGGTTTCCATGCACATATTCAATGTTTTTAACCAATATTCTTAATACACACAATTTTGGTACATGTATGAGACTGATTCAGAGAGTGTTGGTTCATGATCATATCCAAAAAAGGTATATTCGGTGATCCAAACTTCAGAATATTTCATGACTCGTAATAGTACATTTTATGAAGAAATCTCTTCATCTTTTATGCTACGGCCAAGAGCATAATCATAATAGGTATTACTTGCAGGAGGATCAAAATACTCAACAGTGGCCGTTTATTTATTTTTTGTCATTTTAAAACCTCTTTTCTTATATCATTTTCTCAATAACATTTCAATAACTAATCAACAAATCAGCAGCGAACCCAAAATGTAAGCTGTGGGAGCTAGGGTATGCAAATTTATTGCTTAAATTTTAACAGGATTTGAATTTTGGGGTATGTCTTGCTTGATTTCTATGTAAGCATGTAATAAGGGAACAAATTATTGAATTATATGTATGATTTATCCCTTATGACGTTGGACCAATATTGATGCCATATGAAATGATATGTATATTTTAATTTAATCATTATTGGTTTTTTTTTTAATGGAGATCTAACACTAAAAGTAAAAAATCAGTAATTTAAAAAGACAAGTGAATTTTAACTGCTGACAGAAATTTAGGCTGGTGAGCATGGTGATGTATTTGATTTCATTGATGTAACTGATTTTTTTATAATCTGATATTGACATTTATCTTGTTGTATAATTTGTATACAAAATCCACAGATATTTTCATAATTAAGGCTCGCATTGTTTCCAGTGCAAATAATCTTGTCTCAAAAAGACATATTGTTGGTCCCATTTTTCAATTAAATATCATGAAATATAATATAACATTTTGTAAATATATCATTGCAAGAAATCCATGTTAATGAATAATCAGTTGACAATCAATGTGTCTTACCTGACTATTATATATTGTACAAATGTATATCAAACTATTATTGTGCTTTTAATGGCATTAATAATGGATAAAATAATTGGACTCTTGTGCTTTGTCTTTGACAGTTTTAGGAAATATACTGCTTTTCATAATAAGGCCAAATACAGGAAAAAGATATATTTTCTATTTTGGCCTTCACATCCATCTTTATTGAACAAAAGTTTATGTATAGAAAAAAATAAGTTCTAAGATCAAGATTTATTTTAAACTTAATGGTAACTCTTTTTTTGAGAGGTAAACACTGAGCTAATACTACACTCTTCCCATGTAAGGCCATCTAAACAATGTTTCTCTTAAATTATGAGTGCAAGACTATTATATATTATTATATTCAATTTCAGATAAACCTGTAGTAAATATATTACACAAATTGGGTTGAATGTGAGGTTTTAATCATGGTGGGTTGTGAGAGGGTGTCAGAAATGTCTTTTGTGCCATAAAAAAGCTACATTGAATCTATAAAAAAAATCAATTATTATGTTACACAGATTAAAACCGTGTTTAATAATTTGTTGTGTCCAAACAGAAGTTATTTCCAGTGGGTTGATCACTGGCTGAAGTGTGACATTGTTTTGTCATACCCCAATGGTATGATGTGATTTAAAAAGTACCAGTGCTTTTGAAGAGGGACACAAAATTACACCTATATTTTTTCTTCATCTACACTCCATAATTTTTTAATGAAAGGCTATTTTAATGCAGATATACTAGAAATTCTGATTAACATAGTTTTTTTGTTTGTTTGATATCTGTGGTGATGAGCAGATAATCAAACAGGAAAGTTTTCAGTATCAGTTCACAAGTTGAATCTGTGTAGAAATCCACATACTACAACATTGACTTCAACAAAGTAATATGATTGCAACCTTTTTTATCAGATCAGTTATGTTCATCATTTAAAGTAAAAGATCTGAAATGTAAATGGTTAAGGAATCTCACCTATAGCATACAATATTATTCATGTCATGGAATATTTGATTTAGATTCCTAGGCATGGAGGATGGGAGATATAAGAATTCAGGTTGGCATTTTATTACCAGTCTATTCCACCTTTGTGTTTGCATAATATATTTTTGACAATACTGAAATGTATTTGCTTCATTTCTCCTCATAGACTGATATTTGTCACAAATTTTGTAAAAATAATTAAATGTTATAGCGATTTTAACACTCAATCACATAAAGCTTTGTTTCTCAGTCTTGTTATTATCTAGGATATGTTTGTGTTCCATGAATTTACCACATGAACAAAATGAAATTGCATTTTATTAGATTAATAGACCTGTTCTTGTTTGCAGAAATATATGATTCATCAAAGTTGATCTGAAAAGACATTGTTGGGGTTTCTATTTATCCATATGTGTATGTGAAGGTTACACATGTACACTACATTGATTGAAAGAATAAAATTATTGGAACAATATCTCTCAATTTGAGTTTTGTTTTTTGTGTTTATTGAATCACTGAGCAGAAGATTAGGATATTAAATTTGTTTATTTAATCATTGCCAATATTGTTGGGCCATGTGGAGTTCGGTTAGTTTTTAGCCACTCAGGTGTTTGACTGTCATCCCCCTTGTCCGGACAAATAACTATGATATGATATGAGGTTTATTTCCAATATTTCATAATTACAATAAGTTCAAAAACAATGAAGATTATAATATTACAAAATAAAGGAGATTACCCGAAAGGCTATAATAACTACAAAAAGGAATGTTCCAGACTACATTTGCCTATTTCAAGTTTAGATGTGATTTACTATAAGTTATATTCTCAATTATAACCCATTTATGTCCATTTTGTATCTTGCTGTATTTTTTAAAATTAATTTATGACACATGAGGAATCTTTTTTTTTCTGAGCAAGTTACTTACCTTAAGCAACAGATGTGGCCTGAGAAAATTGTAGGGTATAATGGTTAGTTAAATATAAATAATGTCTTCAAAGGCAATTTGATATTAACAGTATAAATAGAAACCTTTGTTTCTTTATCCAATGAATGATATTTCAAGTCAGTTTGGTTATTTTGCAAAATAATAACAAGATATTCCAAAAGAAAAAACCTTTTTCATATAATATGATGACCAAGCTGGTACTAATATTATAGCCTATGAACATATCTGAAGTAATTGGTTTCATTTCATTGATTTGAAGCTTTTGTTGGATGTATCTTTACTGCTGCTCTTTTCCCTTGATTTTAGGAAGATATCTATAAAATGATATAGATCACTTGCTTGCATTTCTATCTTGAAATCACAGGGGTCACAGGCAATTTTACAGAGATTTGGGGTGAGTTTGAATTTTCGTGGTCATGAAACTGAGTCCCATTGTTAGGCAACCTTTACTAAATAGGTCTTTGTTACAGGCAACAAAATCCATCAAGATAAATAATACTGCTCCCAGTTCATAAAAAAATATTTGGCACATTTTAGAAGAGTTTAATTGCTAAATATACACAAAATATGAAAAGGACTTCATGACATGATGATTAGTGTTATATTGACAAGTTGATGTGACTTTAGAGCAAATTGTCTAATTTATACAGAGAAAATGACCACTGAGGAAATCTGTAGTGACCACATTTATATGTAAAATAAAAATATGCTATAAGAGTGGTGTTATCCTTAAAATTCAAATCAAACACAAGGTTTAATCTTTGTTTCAATTTCCTGTACCTCATTAAGGTGGTAACATAAATATGTTTCATATCATTTGACATGGTAATCATTCAGATAAGGCCATAATTGTGATGTGGAGCAACATATGGGCACACTTCCCAGCCAATCTGTTTTGTTTACACAGCTTACTGTCAATAGTATTTAGAGGCCGATCTGTTTAATGGCCAGATTATATCTGCTCAAATAAGAATGCTATTTTTTTTTGTCCCAGACTGCCAGAGGAAAACCTACAGGTAGTTTGTTTATTTACTTTTTTGTCTCATACTTTTCCACGTATTATTATTTTTTCAACCACATATACTGTACAATGATAACATATCTTTATTATATTTCCTCATTGATTTGGATCATACTCACCTGCCCATATTTGATTTTCAGATGCTCGACTTTTGATCTGTAGTTCTATTATTTACCACCTGGTGGTGCTCCAGTCTGTCAGGTGACCCAGTTGCAACATGGCGGAGATCCAGGTATGTTTTCACTCAAAGTTACAAAACTTTACTTTACTTTCTTATTTGTAGGTCGTGGCAATATAAATGACTCTTTCGCAAAATAGTTTGTGTACTCAAGTATGTCTATGCACAATATGAACTTAAAAATATGAGATTTTGACGTCAAAATTGACCTACTTCCTGAGTAGGAACACCCACCGCTTACTCAAAACTGTGTCAGTTTTGACAGGAATTAAGAGAATTGATATGAATTTAGACTGTTTAAAGTTGTCACAAGTTCGAATCTCAGGTTGAAATAAGTGAAATATGATGCTTATGTTATCGTTTTGTCATTTAGACTCTCGAGATCACGATTCAATGAGATGAGTGCAGTGATAAATCCATGACACGTTTTTTTTCATGATAGTTAAGCATGGTTGCAAGTGTCACAGTCAAAGAGACGAGATGTGACGATGCCGCCAGTGAGTCATACTGCTCTCACACATGACATATGACCAATACTTACCTTTTATCCCCCTCTGCTAAGTCACATGGGCCATACACCTGTCATATATGGAACATCACTGTCAGCTTGAATACACATTCTCTTCTGTGCCAAAGAACTCATCTGGCAATACAACCCTATATTATGATTGTTGTCCTCAACAGTTGAGCTGTAGCTTTCTTTAAATGACTCATGATCTGGTTGATTTTATCAACAAAACATTGCAGGAATTGAGTCATACCAGGTCTGTGTATAAACTTTAATGCAGAGGACAGCATATTTGGATTAGCTGAGCTGAGATAAACCTCCCATTTTTGCAAACGGTGTGTGAGTTTTGGGCTGAGATATATTTTACTCTGTCAACAGAAACATGTGTGGTACACTGTTGTGAATCAATTTATCTCAAAATATTATTTATTGCTTGGACATTTACGTGTAATTTTGGATTTGCAAACTATAGGATTATTGTGAAACATGATTGAACTGGAGGTAAGAATAAGAATGGTTTTTTATTTCAACATTTTCTCCTGTAAATATTAATCCTTCAGTGTTAGACTCTTGACATCATGATTGTGGTAATGCAATTTTATGATTTTATTTTGCCAACTTTGTGGGAAGTGAATTTGCTCTTCTCATACATGTCTGTGAAAAAATCTTACACAATCTTGGCTCCCTTAAGATCTACATTTATACATCAGGCCCAAAAAAAAGAAAATTATTACCTATTTCCTACCTATCCCACAAAGTTTGTTTTTTTAATTTCTGAGCAAAAAAGACAAGGTCAATTCTCCATAGGTTGGATCATATTTAACAAAAACAAAAAAAGAAAATGATTAAAAACACTTTTTAAAAATCTACCCCCTATTCTATTTTTCAAGGGGTATTGAAAACGAGGCCGTTTATTGGGGGGCCTCAAAGAATAATAACAGAGTTCTATTTACATGTGATAAACATGACAAATAAGAGGCATCCAATAAAGCAGTCATAATGTTAGATACAGGCTCACACAATGCAGATACAAAGTACACCAGCTCATGTCTGTTAATGTATGTATATTGTATTCTGGTCACAAGCTTTCGATACAGACATTTTATGACAACTTTCCTGCAACAAAGTTCAATTGACAATTGTTTACACAGCACATTCATTATATCCCTGCTGCAGATATGATTTATGTTTGTGAGTAGGGTTGTCGCATGATTTTGCAAACATTGCTACATTCCTATGTGGATTGTCATCCTTTGTATGAATAAGGCTTTCATCATATTCACCCATGATCATAGGAAATAAAAGCACTTCCTTGAATATCTGACATGAGGTAAATATAGAATGTATATTGTGTATGGTATGGACTTGTTGGACCTTTGTTTGGATTTATATGGTCAAATTGAGCCAAATATCTACCTTGTCAAGAGTAAACATAAATATATTGTTTGGGCAACTCTCTGACTCCATGGGGCCAAGCTTATCTAATTTAGTCAGGTTTATTTATGACATTACAGATGTTTTGTATAAGATTAAGAGTCACAGACCAGAGTAACCGTAATGTATGTGAGTCACAGACCAGCATGACTAATATGTGTCAGTTACAGACCAAAGTAACAGTAATATGTGAGTCACAGACCAGAGTGTCTGCAAGGTGTGTCATTTACAGACCAGAGTGACCATAATGTGCGCCAGTCACAGACCAGAGTGACCATAATGTGTGTCAATCACAGACCAGAGTGACTGTAATGTGTGTCAGTCACAGACCAGAGTGACCATAATGTGTGTCAATCACAGACTAGAGTGACTGTAATGTGTGTCAATCACAGACCAGAGTGACTGTAATGTGTGTCTGTCACAGACCAGAGTGACCATAATGTGTGTCAATCACAGACCAGAGTGCCCATAATGTGTGTCAATCACCGACCAGAGTGACTGTAATGTGTGTCTGTCACAGACCAGAGTGACCATAATGTGTGTCAATCACCGACCAGAGTGACTGTAATGTGTGTCTGTCACAGACCAGAGTGCCCATAATGTGTGTCAATCACCGACCAGAGTGACTGTAATGTGTGTCTGTCACAGACCAGAATGACCATATTGTGGATGACCAACATTACCCTATTATGTTTTGTCAGACCAGTGTGGTCATATTCTGAAGGGGTTGCAGACCAATAAGATGATATTGTGAATATATCACAAACCAGTGTGTATGAGTCACAAACCATGTTGATTCATATAGCAACAAAGAATTTGGACTTCATAATCACACTATTTCAGTTCATTTGCATCCTCAAATTCAGCAAAGTTTGCATAATTAGTTATATCAAGTATTTTTTCTACATATGTGGGATATATAATCACTCAGTATTGCAAAGATCTATAATTATTGTAAATTATTCATTAAATTTTTAGTAACCCACAATAGTGTAAATCGCAATTGATTTTTTTCATGAGAATATATATTCAACAAGGGACAATATGTATATAAATATATATTACCTGAAACATAATGAAAAAATAATCCATGGGTGCATTTACTAAGATTAATTTGGTTTGTTTTGAGCAAAATTGGAAGAATAGTGTTTAATGATATCTAGGCTAAGATATTAATTTTCTTTAAATCACCTGAGATTTACCCTCACAAACAAATTATGTTTGAAATTGTTTGCACTAAATTCAAGTTATCAGCTTAGCATTCAGATATTTTAGTCTAGAATATTTTGTGTTTATTTTGATTAATGGTCAGTGTGATCAAACATGCAGTCTTTATGTGGTATGGATTTGTTATGGTCAATGGTGGTTAAGGTAAACAGGCCAAATCAGTGACATCATAACCGGTTCAGATTATCAACATGACTTGCTAAGCACATTTTGATCATAAAAAGTTTATATGATTTGAGTGCTGGATCAATTGTATGATTAAATTCAACACTTTCTAATATTAAATCAGATTGTGGCTGCTGAGCCATAAGTCGTCAAATAAACGAGGTGGCTGTCGGATCATATTAAAAGTGATATGAGAGCCAGTTGTGACCCTGACTGATAGAGAGGTGTGGATAACATGAGTGTTGAGAATGTTGGTTTCACACCTGACTTCCCGAGGGCCCATGTCAGGTACTGGAGCCTCCAGACCTGTTAGCACTGTGGCCATAAACTACAGAATTCTGCTTTTGGGCCCGTTGAGTGGTAAAGTTTATCACCGTTGGCACAGGACTGTATTAGCAATTCATAAATGCACTCTACTAATTTGAAGTTACATGTTGATTCAAATGATGGTGAGACAGAATTTGCAATATTATACAGACTTTGTGATATTATACAGACTGTAATATTATGGAGGATTTGTGATATTATATGATCTTTGTGATGTTTTAAGTCTTTGTGAAATTATACAGGCTTTGTGATATTATACAGACTTTGTGATATTATACAGACTTTGTGATATTATACAGGCTTTGTGATATTATACAGACTTTTTGATATTATACAGACTTTGTGATATTATACAGACTTTGCAATATTTTGATATTTTGGCTCTTTGATATTATACAATCTCTGTGATGTTATACAATCTTTGTGATGTTATAAAAGTTTGCAATAATATACATGTACAGGCTTTATCAGCAGATTGTCTTGGTTGCAGTATTTTCAGCTACCATGGAAAGTAAAATTGCCAAATAAGTACAGAATATAAGCTTTGTATAATGGCATTAAAAATGTTGGTACAAATCATGTAATGTAAGTTTGCTAGATTGTCAATTTGACATGTTTGAAAGCTCACAATTTGATGATGTTTAATCATGTTATGAAATCATTCCTAAATATTAAATACTTTGTTCACCTCCACCTATCATAATTAGGGATTTCTTAAATATTAAGATAGCATCTTATTTATCAACTAGCATTATACTTGTTCTGTAGATTTATGATTTATTCACCTCAAGAGGTGAAGTCCATGCACAAAAATATCTCCTTATAACTCTATGGGGACAGAAGTATATACATGATAGGTAAACCCTGAGGAAAAGTATATCATGCCCTGAAAATTCTGTATTAGATCATGCCTAATTGGAAGTGAGTGCTGTGACCCCTGAAATTGGTCCAAGGGGAGTACATAGTGACCTATATCTTAGATTTAATACAACCAATCAATATCCAGCAAGTTATGTGGGTTAGAAGGAAAGAATGTGTCCAGAAGTTGATCACATGCCAATGTACATTGTTCAGCAGTGGCCAATTGTCTTCTCTGAGTAAAATTAGGTGGGGATTATCTTGCTTATCAAGGATAATTTAATGTATAAAGTGAGATATGAATTGGCATACACAGGATGTCCAATTTGGTATATCACATAAGGTATTTGGGGGCCAAACATCTTTTCTGTTCCAGATAAATATGTCTTCATGGTGAGGGTATGCATGACCATCAAATAGGGCATCACATCGTTGGAGTTCATCGATACGATACGATATGTATCGATGATTTATCAATATTCGATACATATCGATACATATAGAAGATTGACTTTATCGGCAGGAAAAGTAAATGAGCTTCGCTCATACTGTCCGGGTACAAGCTCCCCAAACGGCGATATATTTAATATCTTCGGCTTATAATACACACAGAAATATTCTACGATGTGTCAACAGTAGTCCGCCTGCAACTAATAAGTGTATATCACGCACAATCGGAGAAAATGTTAATTTAACAATGCTTAAATATGCATACGCAACACTAGGTCGCCATTTCGAAAAGTGAAAGTGATGGGGAGAAGTTCTTATTTTTGGCGCGAAAACGATTGGAGTGGTGCTACAGCATATTTATTCCCATTGAAATATTAATATATTGCGCAATGATGGATCCCTAATCATCATATTTACATTTGAAAGATTAAAAAAATCTGTGTTATCATGATGATATGAGGGCCCAATTCGATACAACTAATATATCGAAGCACCAGTATGACAATACCAGTTATCGTATCGATGTCTGTATACCGGTATCTCGATAATATCGCATACCGGTGTGATGCCCTACCATCAAATGACCATATTGTGACAGGCATGAGTGACCAGTAACAGAATCAGGGGTAAAAGCATCATTTATGAGCTCATTTTGAAAATTGACTTTGAAATATCTCGCCATAAATACAATATGTTGTCAGGGTGAAAATAAAGGACAGTCCAAAAGCTACTCAGTTAAGTGAATATTAAAGATTCTATTTTAAAGTAAATGTACATGTTGAATAAGTTTACAAAGTGTGGCACTGTACTGTTTTTTAAACATGTCACATTGTGAAAGTGAAATTGTTCTTTAGATTTAATATACATTTTTGTTTGCATTGGTATAGCATGAATTGCTGCCAATTATTATTGCCTCTGGGGGAAATATTCATTCTTGCTTCATAAACAATGAGAAAAGTGTATTTTTCCAAAAAAAATCTGATGAGCATTGATAAATTGCTGCATTAAAAAGCACGGATAATTAAACAGTTTCTTTAGAAATTAGCATATTTGTGAGGAAATGATTAGCATCATAATTGATCACAATTTCCACATCCACCAATCAATATTTTACACTGGCACAATGATTGTCTCAAATTTAACTACACAGGTATTTGCTACAAGTTTCCATGCATCAGTCATTAGTTAAGCACTTGACAAAAAACCCAATCATTGTGAAGGATAAGTATGAATTGAGAAAATTGCGTGGAGAATTTTAATATGAGAGGGAAACAGGATTTGCCTATGACACTGATACTGCCTTGGAACAGTTGATACTCAGACTTGATTAAGCACTAAAATTAGATATTCTGTAATGTAAATCTTAATAGGAAACATTTTTGAATACATGCAAATTGTGGACCATAGAAAGAAGCATAATTAGATTGCTGTAGAGTTTTCATTTCCTCAGCCAGTCGTAATCCCAATACAAATGGACCCTGGCTGCTTATGAATGTGAAATTAAAACAGATATTTAAATGGACATGTTCTACATTTGGTATTACTGGCAGAGGATAGTGTGATCCTAAGATAATATTCCTCTCCTGACCAGTTAGTGCTGAACATCCATATGGTCATTCTTCTGTAACCGTGATCAAATACGCTCCCGCCATCCCCTGAGCATGTGAGCAGTGGATTGAGATATCTAACACTCCAGACAAGCGTCGGCTAAGTGTGACCAAATGGAGTGACACAACGCCACCTTATTTGGTCATCCTTTTGTGTGATCTTATAGACGTTTGTGTTGAATGTGTGATTCTTGTAACAAGTGTTTGGAATAAGAGATTTGATTGGCTGCTGCTAATCACTGAGCTGTTATCAGTGTGAACCAGATACCAAGTGCTCCACCACATCATGCCGCCAACACAGTTCTGCTGCACTCTATATTATATGACCATCCTATTTGTTAAAATCATGCAAAACTAATGTAAAACTTAACTCACAATAAAACCATTAGCTCATGGTAAAACCATGGAAATAATGTAAAACTTAGCTCACAATAAAACCATTAGCTCATGTTAAAGCCATGGAAATAATGTAAAAGGTAGCTTGTAATAAATCCATTAGCTCATGGCAGGAATAATGGAAGACTTCATGAACCTCATGATGTGAATGTGTGAAAGATATCTCAGGATAAAATTATGCATTTAAACCTTGTTTTTCATGTAATTATGCTTGGCGCTATTTTGAAGTGGCAATATTTTATGTGTACCCAAAATTACATTTCCATCTTAAAGAAATAAACTTTGAGTCTAAAACCTATTTTTCACATTTTCAATCTCAGCTATATAAATGATGGGTCTTGGCTATCTGTTTACAAAAGTAATGACCCAGGAAGGAAAGAATCAACAAAAGAGCAACTTCATCAATCAACCAATAGCTGCTAAATATATGAACAAGATTTATCAGAAGAACAACTAAATCTATCAATTAAACAGCTGACTTTGACAGTTACACTGTGTAAAATCTTGTTTAATAAAGATTTGATATTGTGAAAGAATCTGTAAACTGTATTGTAAAGATCCTAAAAAATTAATGTTGATTTTAAAGAATTAAAATTTTTTTTTTCAAACAGTCATTAGTACAGTTGACAAATTGTTTTGCCACAAAAATAGCCACTTAAGTAGAATGTAATCCTGTTACCCTATTCAACGCGCTTTGCTTGATGGCAGAAATGAAGATATTGCATTTAGTGCACATGGCATATCCAGCCAATATAGCTAACACACTTAAATCCTGGGTAATCATGCCCTGCCAGTCACCATGATAATAGCACTTTAGTTTTCCCTCGGAAATGCACGTCAGCATGATGGTCAGGGTGTCCCTGTTGGCCCTAGGCTAGCAGATATTGGCTCTAGGTAGGTCTCGATACTTGCCTATCATTCATCATCAGTGGATGTCGGGGGACCACAGGAATTCTCACTAAGGATACATCCCATAATAGTCTCACTTTTTCCCATCATGCATTGCAATATGTGATATATAGCAATATTGAGACATGCTGTGGGAGATTCATTTGATGCCTCTCACAAACTCAAACTGCTTGATGCGTGGCAAGAAATGTAATGTGCCAAAAGCAATTTCAGCAGAACAATTCATATCATAGTCAGGTGAAATACAATTCCAGATCGCTGAAAGTATGAGTGAAACAAAATATTATTTTTTCCCTATTGGAAATTGGCCATTTTGGCCCAGGCAATTTTGCCTAATAATAAAGAAGCCCATCTGATTGCCTCTCCCAAGGTTACGTGCGGCTACAGTAATATCGCTTCTGCCCTAATGTAATTTAGGGCCAATTTCTACGCAGAAAAAACCTAAATCTCTGCTTTTATGGGAGATGAATTGTGCAGATGTTGACCATGTAATAGAGTGCAATGCCCTCATGCAGTGTAGAAATCAAGATTGCTCAAGTGACAAGTGACAAGAACCCAGAAATTTGCTACTTCACCTCGTGTATAAGATTTTGTCCTCTCTTTCTGTAAAATCTGTCACATCGAGAGAAATTCCATTAGTAATTGGTGACTGGCGTATCTCTTTCATTCTACAAGTGGTTTTGGAGTGGACACTGGTCAGTTTCAAGTCCTGTTGACCTTGACCAATCAAATGGCTGACCATTGGATCAGTTTCTAAGCCATATGGGGGTTAGAGGGTGGTTTACACATTTACAAGGAAGGTTTCAACTCCCACTGACCTTGACCTTTCAAGAACATATCTGCTGTGGGGGCACATATTGCCAAGCATACAATTTGCCACCAGGGGTCACCTCTTGTCCCATATATTTGTCATTTTTAGGATATATTATGATGTTTAGCCACATCAGTTTTCACCTGTGTATTTCCTTGTCAAAGAGAACTGTACAAATATATATTTGTTTGATACCTGAAACTTTAATAGGCATTATCATGTCTTCCCTAGCAACATTAACACACCAGTTACCTGTGTAAGTGACAAAAATCATGCCACTTTTATGAAATCATGAAAATGCTCCATGCTGGTCCAGAAAAAGAACTAATAATTTCTCTCACTCTAGTTTTTTGATTCCAGTTTCTTGAAAATATCTTCACCCCCAAAAATGTTTCTGGAAAAAAGCAATCGATAAAGATTTTAATCTAAAAAGGATTATTTCTGATCTTGATTTGTAACATCTAAAAGCAAGGTTAAAATTACAGATGTGCAGAGATCCTGTCTTTTAGAAGTGTGACAAATGTAAAAATTGATAGAAATTGCAGCATATCATAGAGATGATAGAGTTGCCCGCAATATAAAATCTTATCAAATTAGATTAGTAGATGCCATATTGAAACATGCTGAGCATATTTTCATTATAAATGTCATAAGCTTCTACCCAGCAAACACTTGTATCTTTAGTCCCATTTAGATTACTTGTAAATAATATTTTAAGATTGTACATATATTTTCAAGGCCAATGTTTTAAAGAATAATCTTTTTAAGTGAATTTTGGTAACAGATTGGTTCTTATCTAAACTTGTTTTATTTACAAGCAAAAGTGTCAAAAGTGCATGTGAACTTTGACTATTACAACTCTTATGAGACTTTTCTCATGCTGATCGAAGGAGGCCTTCCTGCGAGGCCTTCCTACGGGGCCTTCCTGCGGGGCCTTCCTGTTCAGTACCTGATTTCAGTGCAAACAATTCTAATCATATCTTATGTATGACAAACTTACATCACAACAAAATTGGATTCTGTGTTGAAAATGAGATTGATTGAAGTGGAGTAAATCTTTTGAATTGAAAAAAAGTGGTTGAACTGCCCCCCCATGTGAGCCCCCTGGACCTGGCTTGCCGTGGCAGCTCTCAGTCGAGCACTGGAGATAGTTCCAGGGCCTGAACATGTCAAACCTCTCAGTGAAATTTATGGAGTCACATTTCACCTCCACAGCCAACTTTGGTCCTGCCTTGCATGTTGGTGCTAATCAAATGGCATAGAAAATGAATGCTGAAAGAAATGAGACATTTATAAAACTGGCAACCTTTTCATCAAGATTATGGGTTGCCAGATAGCCTTAAGAATTGGAAGGATGGCACACAACTCAATCATTCATGTATATGTTATGGCCCAGCCTTCATTCAATAAAAAAACATGATAGAGAGTAAAATCCAAAAGCCAGGATCCATTTTATATCAGCAACAAGAGATATATGGTAGAGATATAGCAAAACACTTATCAAATCTATTTTACATTTAGTTGAAAAAACACCACAAGCTAAATATATTTTGGGACATTGCTATAGTGTTATATATTTTATCCCAAATTACTGGCAATGTGATATGTGATCTGAATGGGTCTGAATAAATTATGTAAATAGCAATTGCACTCATCAGATTTGTGTGATGCCAAAAGTTTTAAAAAACAAAACTGTATATTTGCCAGTGTTGCATACTACAATCAGATATTGAGGCTGAGTTTCAGGTACACATCAAATTATAAACATACTTTCATCCTTAAGGAGAGATAAGGCAAAAAGATACTGGAGAAGAAAGCCAAAAATTACTGTCAGATTAAACAAGAAAGACTTTTTCATAAAATATAAAAATAACATGCTTTAAAGATCTACTGATCAATGGAAATGCAGATAAATATTGGCACTTAATCACTAAATATTTACAAATGCGATTTATTTTAAGCATCTTTACAGTCATTACAACTGGTTTTATCTTGAAACAGCTTGTATTGATGAATTTAAAGGTGAAGATTGCACAAAACAAAAAGGATATTTATGAATTTCATATCTATGCCACACCAGTCTTCTTGTATTGGAATTTATGAAAAAGATAGATGCCATTTGTCCATAAATTGTATATCATTCTTTTTTGTGTCTATGTGCCATATGATTATAAATAGGTAAAATCAGGTATCATTGGACAGGACCTGGAATGTCCGCCTACATCCGTCTTTATTTCCTCAATGATATTTGAGATGACTTTTCACCATGATAATTGTCAAGTGCCTTTTCCTGTGACATTTGAGATATGCTGTTATTATCAAGTTTCTGTTTGTTCAAGTAAGTCACACTTTATTTGGAGTCACCCATGTCTGCCTAAGTCTCCATGTTTTTGTTATAGAAAATGTGATATGCCTATATTAAACTCATCAAATTGCACAGTTTCTGAATAAGTGATGAAAAGCCGCAAACTTAAATAGGATTATTTAGCTATCTCCTAAAATAGCATTTGAACTAAAACAAACCATAAAGTCATGGTCTGGATGAAACAAAACATACAAAGAAATAGAGGAAAATATTGTGGAAAGATGGACAAGCATAAACATGACCATTTTTCATTAATAAGAGTCAAAGTTTCAAGAAATAAGGGTAGCATGTGAACGTTTTGTCTCGAGTTCACAGGAAATGCCATATATTTACTCTGAATAGTAGAAATCCCAAATATATTTGAGGAACCTTGATATTGTGCTATGTTTTGGAGAGCAAATGGTTTGTGTGATCCCCTCCCAGTTGATGAATAATACCATGATGGAGCTGTGGATGCTGGCTTCACACACACCCCCACTGCTCATCATGCTAGAAGGGGACGGCACGATGGAAGACAGGGATAGCAATGTGTGTGCTTCCTACCAGAAGAAGCTGGAGATGACACTCACTCTCAGACACACTAGCATTTCATGTTCACAAGGTGTAAAGCTTGCAAGCTTGATCCCTGCCAAGATTAGCTCACATTTGCACACCAGCATTAGGCAGAGAGGATGCACTAACCATTGTAACCAAGTTACCTGTCCAACCAAATTGCACTCTCAAGCCTGTTTAAAAGCCTCTCACTTTTAATTTGACATCTAGGAAAGAAGCCAATCTCAATGCTTTTTAAGAAGCATAGAGGTTAGGCATTGTCAGGAGATTTCTATTGTTATATTGATTTCCATGGTGATAGTTGTTACTATGGCAACAACAATCCCCATTGTTGGCCAGCAGTTGCTATGATGATTGCCTTGACTTGGCAGGAAATGATCCCAGAATGCAATATGTGTGGATATATAGCATTCATGAGACCATACCCAGCCGTCAAACGCTGTGCCCATGTTTCCTTGCAATAAATATAGATTTATTCATATGGTGAGCAATTTTTGGATGAATATGTGACCCTTGTAGGATTTGAGTTTTCAATTGCACTTTGGTGATTTATGCATGTGGCAGCTCCTATGAGGATGTGGGTGGGATGTGATTGATTGAGAGATGACAAAGCCATGAGATGATAAATGCTTAGGTCATACATCGGTCATTAGGCACTCTTGGGCTCCTGGGCTGGTTATAGTAGGGTTAGAGCAGCAGGGTAATAGGGTAGGGTACACAGTATGACCAAGGCAGGACAGGTTGGGGTTAGCTATTGAAGGGGAGAATGAAATGCATAGCTTAGGGCGTGGAGGGTGGTATGGTGCCAGGCAGAGATACATCAATCACATGCGAATCTTCTTATTCCACAAATCCTGCCTAATGCGGTAAGACATGACACTTCTCACCCATCTAGCAGACAGCAGGCTGGGGTTGTCACAGAAGTCTGGGTAGCCCAGTGTGTCCGTCAGTCAGCATGTGGTGTGCAGTGGCAGAGTCTACCCATAGAGGAGCGTGTGCCTGGCAGGCCATCAGCAAGCAGAGCATTATGGCTGATTGCTGCACTCGGGTCACTTAACTTACACCTATCACCACAAGACACACACAAAAAGCACATCTTCTGCAAGTCCTCCAAAGGTCATCAACTCCACAGAGATTGTTGGCTTTTTGCAGCTGCCCATAAAAACTGCTGATGATTGTCTGGGTGTTGATGGTGAAGTCGTCAGATGTGACATTGGGCTTGTCAAGCCTGCAGTTTCAGACCAGACCCCACTTCTTACACGACCAAACCTATTCCTAGCCATCTAAACTTTACCTGCGATAAAAGGAGTGCGGTACAGCAGCTGACTATCGCAGACTTGGGCGGGATTATCAAGCAATGTAGTGGTCTCCTGCAGCTGCTCAGTTTGGCTGTCGGAACCGCACGTGGCTTAGGCCTACCCAAGCGACTTCCCAGCCCACTCCCACATCAATAAGAAACACTACAAGATTTGTGGCCCACACTCCTTACAGCTGTAACTCATTGCCAAACATGGGGTGAGTCACCACCACTGCTTGCCAAGCTCTCTCTCTCCTTAAGGACATAGACATACAGGATTATCTCATATCAGGATTAGTGGGGATTAGCACAGGTGGATTACTGGATGATCCGCAGACCTATCTATGTGAATGGGGTGGGGAAGCGACCCAGCCGCAGGAATGACAAAATTGTGGTAAGTCCTTACGAGCACAAACATTTTTAAACATGAACCAACTGAGATATTTGTAACAATATATGACTTTGAAAACGCTGTTCTTGTCATTTCTAGATTTATAAAATAAGGCATTTGCCTAATTGAGATACATAAGGTCTTTATGCATTGGCTTGGATTGTCTTTTGTTATAAACTGTTTTACATATTCTAAAGTGTACATAATAAGAATAGTTACAGAATTGATGATAGAAGTTGCTCATATTTTTTTCTCAGTTATTCTGTGATACTTGTCCCTGTTGAATTGGCATGTTTTATAAAGGTTCTTGGAAATAGTTGCCTGTGTTACCTCCATATCTGACACAAGCTTGGATGGTTTCATGAAGGAGAATGTTTATATCAAAGATGAACATCGCTTTTGTGTAAACACTATTGGATGTCATTTTTTTTTGGAATAGGAATCTTTTTCTGCAGACTTTGGTAGTCACTTGAGTTGTGTGTTTGCTGAAGTGGACAATGTGGTTTTTATGTTATTTTTATAATTTTCCAGTGCCTGCTTAGTATTACTTGCTCTATTTGAGATTATCAGACAGTTTTGCTTTTACTGTAAATCAGTTTGTAACTGAACGTTATAAATGAGGCTCTTGTACAAATCAAATAACTGCCTTTCCAAGACTGCCATACATGCAATGCAAAAATGTCTCAGTCAAATACCTATAGTTATAACGTCCCACATACACATTTCATACATTATTACCAAGTACAGCGCTGGCCAAAGTAATGATGAAAGACATTCCAGTTGACTAATGTTTGTTAAATCAATCACTTAAATGATTTTAAAATAGATGTTTTACATCATTGTTTTGTGTCATGCGTTTGATGCAAAACTTTAAAATATGATAACGTTTATTTAATATAGCCCTGATACTTTAAAAACAAGTAGGAGAGTATTGTTTGTTGATGACAATTCATTAAGGGAGCACTATATCTGCTAAAAGTAGGTCTTGTCATGAAATAACTGAAAACTGCTATAAGTGATGTAAACCTCAAATAAATGAAGTGAAACAGAACCATTGATATTTCAATTTACTACCAACTCCATCATAAACCCAGCATGCTCGGGTACCAAAATATTGTGCTATATAACACAAGATTTATTACAGTAGAGAAATAGTGAAGATTAGATAGCACCGCAGGATTAGATTGGCTCCACTTGTCAATATTTCAATGATTTTATCATCGGATGTTAGAATATGTAAATTTGTACCAACATAAAGCATGACCAATATAGGTCGGATATGGACTGGTTGTGGGGAGAAGATTTAGGAAAGGCTGTGATCAATATGAATGGTGCGTTTATTGAGGCATGGGGCCAGGATATGTGTATTGATTACCAGCCTTGATTGTTCTTTGTATTGTGCTTTACATTTGAACAAAGACTGATGTTGGCTGCCAACCACACTACACTTATCAGGAGACTCAAGTTATCACAAGAAGGACATCCAGTCTTCACAGTGGGGGGAACTGCTGGTAACAGACAGGAAGACCAATGTTCACAGTGGGGGGATCTACTGTTAGCAGACAGGAAGACCAATGTTCACAATGGGGGGATCTACTTTTAGCAGACAGGAAGACCAATGTTCACAGTGGGGGGAACTATTGTTAGCAGACAGGAAGACCGATGTTCACAGTGGGGGGATCTACTGTTAGCAGACAGGAAGACCAATGTTCACAGTGGGGGGGATCTACTGTTAGCAGACAGGAAGACCAATGTTCACAGTGGGGGGGATCTACTGTTAGCAGACAGGAAGACCAATGTTCACAGTGGGGGGATCTACTGTTAACAGACAGGAAGACCAATGTTCACAGTGGGGGGAACTATTGTTAGCAGACAGGAAGACCAACGTTCACAGTGGGGGGAACTATTGTTAGCAGACAGGAAGACCAATGTTCACAGTGGGGGGATCTACTGTTAGCAGACAGGAAGACCAATGTTCACAATGGGGGGGAAACTACTGTTAGCAGACAGGAAGACCAATGTTCACAGTGGGGGGATCTACTGTTAGCAGACAGGAAGACCAATGTTCACAATGGGGGGGACTACTGTTAACAGACAGGAAGACTAATGTTCACAGTGGGGGAAACTATTGTTAGCAGACAGGAAGACCAATGTTCACAATGGGGGGGAAACTACTGTTAACAGACAGGAAGACCAATGTTCACAATGGGGGGGAAACTACTGTTAGCAGACAGGAAGACCAATGTTCACAGTGGGGGGGATCTACTGTTAGCAGACAGGAAGACCAATGTTCACAATGGGGGGATCTACTTTTAGCAGACAGGAAGACCAATGTTCACAGTGGGGGGAACTATTGTTAGCAGACAGGAAGACCGATGTTCACAGTGGGGGGATCTACTGTTAGCAGACAGGAAGACCAATGTTCACAGTGGGGGGGATCTACTGTTAGCAGACAGGAAGACCAATGTTCACAGTGGGGGGATCTACTGTTAACAGACAGGAAGACCAATGTTCACAGTGGGGGGAACTATTGTTAGCAGACAGGAAGACCAACGTTCACAGTGGGGGGAACTATTGTTAGCAGACAGGAAGACCAATGTTCACAGTGGGGGGATCTACTGTTAGCAGACAGGAAGACCAATGTTCACAATGGGGGGGACTACTGTTAACAGACAGGAAGACTAATGTTCACAGTGGGGGAAACTATTGTTAGCAGACAGGAAGACCAATGTTCACAATGGGGGGGAAACTACTGTTAACAGACAGGAAGACCAATGTTCACAATGGGGGGGAAACTACTGTTAACAGACAGGAAGACCAATGTTCACAGTGGGGGGATCTACTGTTAGCAGACAGGAAGACCAATGTTCACAATGGGGGGGAAACTACTGTTAGCAGACAGGAAGACCAATGTTCACAGTGGGGGGAACTATTAATAACAGACAGGAAGACCAATGTTCACAGTGGGGGGAACTACTGTTAACAGACAGGAAGACCAATGTTCACAGTGGGGGGAACTACTGTTAACAAACAGGAAGACCAATGTTCACAGTGGGGGGATCTACTGTTAGCAGACAGGAAGACCAATGTTCACAATGGGGGGATCTACTGTTAGCAGACAGGAAGACCAATGTTCACAATGGGGGGATCTACTTTTAGCAGACAGGAAGACCAATGTTCACAGTGGGGGGAACTATTGTTAGCAGACAGGAAGACCGATGTTCACAGTGGGGGGATCTACTGTTAGCAGACAGGAAGACCAATGTTCACAGTGGGGGGGATCTACTGTTAGCAGACAGGAAGACCAATGTTCACAGTGGGGGGATCTACTGTTAACAGACAGGAAGACCAATGTTCACAGTGGGGGGAACTATTGTTAGCAGACAGGAAGACCAACGTTCACAGTGGGGGGAACTATTGTTAGCAGACAGGAAGACCAATGTTCACAGTGGGGGGATCTACTGTTAGCAGACAGGAAGACCAATGTTCACAATGGGGGGGAAACTACTGTTAGCAGACAGGAAGACCAATGTTCACAGTGGGGGGATCTACTGTTAGCAGACAGGAAGACCAATGTTCACAATGGGGGGGACTACTGTTAACAGACAGGAAGACTAATGTTCACAGTGGGGGAAACTATTGTTAGCAGACAGGAAGACCAATGTTCACAATGGGGGGGAAACTACTGTTAACAGACAGGAAGACCAATGTTCACAATGGGGGGGAAACTACTGTTAGCAGACAGGAAGACCAATGTTCACAGTGGGGGGGATCTACTGTTAGCAGACAGGAAGACCAATGTTCACAATGGGGGGATCTACTTTTAGCAGACAGGAAGACCAATGTTCACAGTGGGGGGAACTATTGTTAGCAGACAGGAAGACCGATGTTCACAGTGGGGGGATCTACTGTTAGCAGACAGGAAGACCAATGTTCACAGTGGGGGGGATCTACTGTTAGCAGACAGGAAGACCAATGTTCACAGTGGGGGGATCTACTGTTAACAGACAGGAAGACCAATGTTCACAGTGGGGGGAACTATTGTTAGCAGACAGGAAGACCAACGTTCACAGTGGGGGGAACTATTGTTAGCAGACAGGAAGACCAATGTTCACAGTGGGGGGATCTACTGTTAGCAGACAGGAAGACCAATGTTCACAGTGGGGGGATCTACTGTTAGCAGACAGGAAGACCAATGTTCACAATGGGGGGGACTACTGTTAACAGACAGGAAGACTAATGTTCACAGTGGGGGAAACTATTGTTAGCAGACAGGAAGACCAATGTTCACAATGGGGGGGAAACTACTGTTAGCAGACAGGAAGACCAATGTTCACAGTGGGGGGAACTATTAATAACAGACAGGAAGACCAATGTTCACAGTGGGGGGAACTACTGTTAACAGACAGGAAGACCAATGTTCACAGTGGGGGGAACTACTGTTAACAGACAGGAAGACCAATGTTCACAGTGGGGGGATCTACTGTTAGCAGACAGGAAGACCAATGTTCACAATGGGGGGATCTACTGTTAGCAGACAGGAAGACCAATGTTCACAGTGGGGGTAACTATTGTTAACAGACAGGAAGACCAATGTTCACAATGGGGGTAACTATTGTTAACAGACAGGAAGACCAATGTTCACAGTGGGGGGATCTACTGTTAGCAGACAGGAAGACCAATGTTCACAATGGGGGGAACTATTGTTAACAGACAGGAAGACCAATGTTCACAGTGGGGGGATCTACTGTTAGACAGGAAGACCAACGTTCACAGTGGGGGTAGGGGAACTATTGTTAACAGACAGGAAGACCAGTGTTCACAATGGGGGGGGGGGGGGGGGGGAAATGATCATTAGCAGATTGGAAGGCATAATGTGTGGGGCTGTTCTTAACAGACAGAACATCTCTGTGAATGATTCCTGTGTGATTAAATTTTCATAGCTGTTACTTGGTAGATTTGGTTGAACTTTACCTCATAAAGTAACCAGGATAGTTAAGTAAGAGTTTGTTTTATTATGTTGCCCTAGGAAGATTTGTGGACAAAGCAATAGGGATGTATTAATACAGATTTAATGACCTCTGATGGACATTTTTGAGGTGGCCATGTTTGTTCACACAATTAACTTGATATGTCCTTTGGGGACCATGATATCCATTGATTTATAAATACCATACAGCAGATTTATTACTTTGAGCCTTTTTACTGGAGGGTTGTCTCATACTATACATGTATGTTCATCCTTATTTCATGCCTTATCTTGCATAATGCTCTTAAAAGGCCCTGCTGAATTGTGCATTGATAAAATGTGGTATTTTTCAGCAGTTGGAGGCAAAAAAATATTTGATAATGCAGATTAGTGACCAGACATTATACACTAATACTAGATCCTCATGTATTGCAACTAAATTTGTGCATGTCTGCTTGAAAATATTAGAATCTGGAATGAGATGAGAGCTGTTAGAATATGGACAAACACAAAGTTAGGAGATTTGTTTGCATGTGAGATGAAATCAGTGTCATTTGTTATGACATCGCTAATCATGTTTATTATGATTGACTCATTATGCACCAATCATATCTACATATAATAACATTTTGATACCTCAATGAATGTTCCAGAGATTACATGAGGCAATCATATGGTAGATTTTGGCGAGGATCAGTTGCTAGGCACCAATGTTTGAGATGTGGCTGCAACAATTATATGTTAAAATGGGAAAGTAAGAAAGGTGTTTGCACTCTCTAATTTGGCTAATTGGCCAGCCATAATGAATTGTTGATTCTATTGATCAGCAGCTTCATAACATGGCTCTTAACATATTATTTTTCCCTTGACCATTAACAGAATGTTGCGATACACTGAAGTGTAGAAATATTTAGAATGCTTGGAACATAGTCTGAAATCCTATATTCTTTTAAAGTCTGTTTTGTATTTGATGCCATTTTGTTGGATGACTTTTTTTTTGATAATTAGAACAAATATGGTGGCAGGTGAGTCAATAGGGAAGAGCGATGTGAGTGTGAGAGGAAGACTTATGTCAGGATGAATACAACTATCAAATGAGACCAGTAAGCTAAGACTGGGTGAGAACACAAATAGCACACACTTGCCATCACTCACACAGACAAATGGTAATGTGTGAACAACTCCCATTCTTCATATTTCTGTTATTCACACCTCCAGGTCTCCTAATGGGTGCCAGGGTTGAGGTTCATGTCTCGCCTCATCTCCAGACTAACTTGATTCTGGGAGTATTGCTTTGCAATTCATAAGCTTGCTTAAAGGAAGCAGAGAGAACAGTAATTGCAGACTATTTTGTTCATATTTCTTTTTTGTTTGTAGAAGGCCTTGATATTACTTCAAACTTAACAGGGTCTTACTTAATCAAAATTTATTTTAGATTTCAAAAGGATGATAACAGGGCTATCAAATTATATTAGTGTGCTAATATGTCCCTGTTGTTTTGACTTCATTGAATGGTAATGGTTGTCAGAATGGCATCATACCTTTAAACACTGTTTCCATATGTGCAGTGCGTTATGCAGTGTGCCATGCAGTGTGTCATGCAGTGCATCAATTTATTTTGCACACCACAGTGAACAATGCAGGTGTTTCCATGTATGTGTAGTGTTGTCTGTAATGACCTCCATAAGCAAAGTGATGCATAGTCTTTTGCATAGGGTATAGCGAATGAAAATCTAACGTATAGAAAGATGCACAGGTTTCTCACAAGTTGCAAGTCTAATCTTGGCACCAAATTAGAAGTTTGACCATGAAAATATCACATAACTGATGCATACATGTGAACGCTGCATGATGCTCTGCATGACACTGTCTTGCTCACTGCATTACGGACTGCACACATGGAAACACAGCCTAAAGGCTGGTAATTGGTCTCATTTGGCATGTTGGCCTCAGTTGGTACTTAGTAGGTCAAGATACCAGACAGTGAAATGCAAACAATAAATGATTGGCACTCCTATATGTGCCTTTGGGCTGGTTGTGTCTCAGGATTTCCACCTTCTCACCTGCAGGTCTACAATTCCTGGTACAAACCCTCTTGTATTTTGTATACAGGCAGTGTAAACACTTGCCCAATTTAGTGGCCTGGCATATCGGGAGCCTAGCTTTGCCTATCCTCACAGCACTCCGACCTCTCTCTCTCTCTCTCTCTGGACAAGCTAGCATTGATCAGCAAAGATGAGCATTTATCACATTGCTGACCCATTTACTCTAAATGCACTCATAAATTCCTTGATTTTATTCTGACAATGTCCTGATAATAGATTTGTTGGTGTTGAACATGTTTATAATTCGATGGTGTTTACATGCAGACGGCCTGCAGGGATCTCTTTCAGACTGTAGCTCTGCTCAGCAGTTTGTTTTTAGTTTACTCCATTCAATATGGCATTTCAATCCTTTTCACATTTCATGTTTATTTTGTGACACATTCAGATGGGATCACATAAATTTGTACTTCCAAAACAAAAACTGGGATTGCTTTATGAATACAATAGAGGATAATTATTTATATTGAGATGCCTGGAAGAAAGTGTGTTTATTGTGAATGTGAAATGAGAGAAAGATTCTTTTCAGTGATATTTTAGTTTCCATTAGCAAATGTGATCATGAAATCGCTCACTGCAAGATACTCTGAAATAAAACGTGAGGAAACTATATTAATTTTAAAGAGGTAAAATTCCGATCGTCTGTGTCGAAAACAATCTCATACATCAAAAGGCAAATTAAAACTTGTGGATAGAGCCCCATAGAAGTCAGGTTGTCTTAAGCAGGGGATTTTAGTCATATGGCAGAGTAAAGATAATGCTCTCATGGGTAAATTAGGAGTGAATATTTTGTGTGGCTTTCCATTGGCTTTTGCCAATGTTCCTGTGATGTCCCTTTTAGTCACAAATCTGGTGCTGTGAATGCTCAGGTACTGACCAGAATCCTGATGAGGGAGCCATATGCGCCATCAGTCAGGGCTGGGTACTGCATTGGGGCACACCATGGTGTATTAGGGACTGGTTGCCATATGCGCCATCAGTCAGGGCTGGGTACTGCATTGGGGCACACCATGGTGTATTAGGGACTGGTTGCCATATGCACCATCAGTCAGGGCTGGGTACTGCATTGGGGCACACCATGGTGTATTAGGGACTGGTTGCCATATGCGCCATCAGTCAGGGCTGGGTACTACATTGGGGCACACCATGGTGTATTAGGAACTGGTTGCCATATGCGCCATCAGTCAGGGCTGGGTACTGCATTGGGGCACACCATGGTGTATTAGGGACTGGTTGCCATATGTGCCATCAGTCAGGGCTGGGTACTGCATTGGGGTACACCATGGTGTATTAGGGACTGGTTGCCATATGCGCCATCAGTCAGGGCTGGGTACTGCATTGGGGCACACCATGGTGTATTAGGGACTGGTTGCCATATGCGCCATCAGTCAGGGCTGGGTACTGCATTGGGGCACACCATGGTGTATTAGGGACTGGTTGCCATATGCACACTCATTCAGCACATGATAACATCTTTGGAGGACCTTTACACCTAAAAATTATACCTAAAACAACATTAATTCTGAAGAGATATTTCTTGCCACTTTCTTATCTTACCACTATATTAATTTGATCCAAATTTTTTAATAGATATAAAAGACTCAGATATAAAAGTCAGAAATAAGGGATTTGCCTCTTTTCACATTGGAAATATATATTACCAGTTCTGGCAGGCAGTATTTAACCATGGCTCTACTGTGAATAGTGAGTTTAGTCACAATCTCATCTCATTTGGGTGGTGATATCAAGTATGTGGCCATGACTGACACGAAATTAGTTTGGACTTTGGCATAAGTCATCATAGAATTAAGCAGATCACCAGGTGTCAGCGTGAATGATGGAGAAGCAAGTAATATGGGGTAGGACCTTTCTTGATATCACATTAAGAAGTGAGCAACATTAGAAAGGGCCTTGCTATCTATTGAATGGAGAAGTGAGCAATGTTAGAAAGGGCCTTGCTATCTGTTAAATGGAGAAGTGAGCAATGTTAGAAAGGGCCTTGCTATCTATTAAATGGAGAAGTGAGCAATGTTAGAAAGGGCCTTGCTATCTATGGAGAATTGAGCAATGTTAGAAAGGGCCTTGCTATCTATTAAATGGAGAAGTGAGCAATGTTAGAAAGGGCCTTGCTATCTATTAAATGGAGAAGTAAGCAATGTTAGAAAGAGCCTTGCTATCTATTATATGGAGAAGTGAGCAATGTTAGAAAGGGCCTTGCTATCTATTAAATGGAGAAGTGAGCAATGTTAGAAAGGGCCTTGCTATCTATTGAATGGAGAAGTGAGCAATGTTAGAAAGGGCCTTGCTATCTATGGAGAAGTGAGCAATGTTAGAAAGAGCCTTGCTATCTGTTATATGGAGAAGTGAGCAATGTTAGAAAGGGCCTTGCTATCTATTATATGGAGAAGTGAGCAATGTTATAAAGGGCCTTGCTATCTATTAAATGGAGAAGTGAGCAATGTTAGAAAGAGCCTTGCTATCTATGGAGAAGTGAGCAATGTTAGAAAGGGCCTTTCTATCTATTATATGGAGAAGTGAGCAATGTTAGAAAGGGCCTTGCTATCTATGGAGAAGTGAGCAATGTTAGAAAGGGCCTTGCTATCTATTAAATGGAGAAGTGAGCAATGTTAGAAAGGGCCTTGCTATCTATGGAGAAGTGAGCAATGTTAGAAAGGGCCTTGCTATCTATTATATGGAGAAGTGAGCAATGTTAGAAAGGGCCTTGCTATCTATGGAGAAGTGAGCAATGTTAGAAAGGGCCTTGCTATCTATTATATGGAGAAGTGAGCAATGTTAGAAAGGGCCTTGCTATCTATGGAGAAGTGAGCAATGTTAGAAAGGGCCTTGCTATTTATGGAGAAGTGAGCAATGTTAGAAAGGGCCTTGCTATCTATTACATGGAGAAGTGAGCAATGTTAGAAAGGGCCTTGCTATTTATGGAGAAGTGAGCAATGTTAAAAAGGGCCTTGCTATTTATGGAGAAGTGAGCAATGTTAGAAAGGGCCTTGCTATCTATGGAGAATTGAGCGATGTTAGAAAGGGCCTTGCTATCTATTAAATGGAGAAGTGAGCAATGTTAGAAAGGGCCTTGCTATCTATGGAGAAGTGAGCAATGTTAGAGAGGGCCTTGCTATCTATTATATGGAGAAGTGAGCAATGTTAGAAAGGGCCTTGCTATCTATTAAATGGAGAAGTGAGCAATGTTAGAAAGGGCCTTGCTATCTGTTATATGGAGAAGTGAGCAATGTTAGAAAGGGCCTTGCTATCTATTATATGGAGAAGTGAGCAATGTTAGAAAGGGCCTTGCTATCTATGGAGAAGTGAGCAATGTTAGAAAGGGCCTTGCTATCTATTATATGGAGAAGTGAGCAATGTTAGAAAGGGCCTTGCTATCTATGGAGAAGTGAGCAATGTTAGAAAGGGCCTTGCAATTTATGGAGAAGTGAGCAATGTTAGAAAGGGCCTTGCTATCTATTACATGGAGAAGTGAGCAATGTTAGAAACGGCCTTGCTATTTATGGAGAAGTGAGCAATGTTAGAAAGGGCCTTGCTATTTATGGAGAAGTGAGCAATGTTAGAAAGGGCCTGGCTATCTATTATATGGAGAAGTGAGCAATGTTAGAAAGGGCCTTGCTATCTATTATATGGAGAAGTGAGCAATGTTAGAAAGGGCCTTGCTATCTATTATATGGAGAAGTGAGCAATGTTAGAAAGGGCCTTGCTATCTATTATATGGAGAAGTGAGCAATGTTAGAAAGGTCCTTGTCTGATATTACATCTCAAAGTAAGTTGTACGGAAGAGGGCCTTGTTTGATATTACATCGATAAGTAAGTTGTATGGAAGAGGGTATTGCTTGGTATTATATGGAGAATTGAACAGTGTAGGTGATGGAACAACTAAATCATTAAATACAGTAAAATAGAGGCTCAACTGTAGCAATCCCTGGCTCAATAACTCATATTGAGAGTTTGGAGGATACTAGAGAGTGCAGAAAAAAATATCCTGTATCTTTATTATATTCCAAAAGCAGGACCAACATTGGCCCTATCCCCTTCTCCATGGACTTAAATTTCATGCTTTCAACAAATGGCTCTTGATAGCTTGATTCTCAAAACAAGCAGTGAGTCTCCACTGGAAAGCTTTGGGGACTGGTTGGGGAGAGTATGGGATTAGCTTCATCAGATTGTAGATTATTGCTTTAGAACCTGAAGCAGGCAAGGGGTCATCCTTCCTTCCTTATGAGAATGCCCATTCCTGACCAGTCGATTCCCAGCATCTACACAGTCATGCATAGAAGAGATGTGGCCAGTCAGCCTCACTGACCCTGTATCCTTACTATAGCATGTCTGTGATATATTGAGCATTATGGAGCTCTATATCATTCCACCTTAACAGATTGATGGACTCAAGTGATGGTCTGTGCCACCTCATTTGATCACATGTGTGACTGAATAGATGGGGGGAACTGCCTAGGTAAGTGCAATCTTCTGGTAAATGTGTGGATGCCAGCTGAACCCATGTTAGGCGCTGCCCAATACAAGTTAGGGCACACTAACAGACAACTACAACTTAATGTTCGCTTATACCCCTGTCACACCAGGGCTGTGAGCGTATTCCATTGCTATCATGTCAAGGAAGAGAAAGGGAAGCAGCAAGAATCACAGTGAGAACTCCAAGCATGCATGGATGACTCAAGTCATCACTCCAGAGACACTTTAAGGCTACCAAAGGCCTGCAGATTATTGCATCTATTTCTAACACACACAAAATAGTCACCATGCCAGCACGCTCAAATTTTGCAGTAAGGAATCAGAAGGGTCATTGGAGCAGGGCAAAGGGAGCACTGTTAGGGCACAGCAAGTGCCATCAGTGCAAAGGGAGCACTGTTAGGGCACAGCAAGTGCCATCAGTGCAAAGGGAGCACTGTTAGGGCACAGCAAGTGCCATCAGTGCAAAGGGATCACTGTTAGGGCACATCAAGTGCTATCAGTGCAAAGGGAGCACTGTTAGGGCACAGCAAGTGCCATCAGTGCAAAGGGAGCACTGTTAGGGCACAGCAAGTGCCATCAGTGCAAAGGGAGCACTGTTAGGGCACAGCAAGTGCTATCAGTGCAAAGGGAGCACTGTTAGGGCACAGCAAGTGCTATCAGTGCAAAGCGAGCGCCTCACTATCTCAGTGAGAACTCAATCTTGTTCACTGCATCTGTATTGAGTCTTTCCTGAGCCTGCATTGAGTGCTGACTATTTCCATTGGAAGTGCCATGGAAACTCTAAACTGAATTATGTGGAAATGCGATGGATGCAGTGACAGTGCCATGGGAATGGTGTGGATGCAGTGACAGTGCCATGGGAATGGTGTGGATGCAGTGACAGTGCCATGGGAATGGTGTGGATGCAGTGACAGTGCCATGGGAATGGTGTGGATGCAGTGACAGTGCCATGGGAATGGTGTGGATGCAGTGAGAGTGCCATGGGAATGGTGTGGATGCAGTGACAGTGCCATGTAAATGGTGTGGATGCAGTGACAGTGCCATGGGAGGGCTGTGCATGTGTTATACTGACTTGTTATTTCACAAAAGTTACTTCAGCATTTTCTTCAAGCAATACTGTATCTCTGCAAAAAGACTGTGGTTTAATCATGCTGTGGAGCATAGGACCATGGCTTTATGCAGTGACTCATGGGACCATAGTGGCACATTGTCTCCTAATGTACTGACTCATGGGACCATAGTGGCACATTGTCTCCTAATGTACTGACTCATGGGACCATAGTGGCATATTGTCTCCTAATGTACTGACTCATGGGACCATAGTGGCACATTGTCTCCTAATGTACTGACTCATGGGACCATAGTGGCACATTGTCTCCTAATGTACTGACTCATGGGACCATTTGTGGCATAATGCACTGACTCATGGGGCCATTGTGGCATAATGCATTTACTTATGAGACCATTGTGGCATCATGCACTGACACATGGGGCCATTGTGGCATCATGCACTGACTCATAAGGCCATTGCGGCATCATGTAATGACTCATGGGGCCATTATGGCATAATGCACTGACTCATAAGGCCATTGCGGCATCATGTAATGACTCATGGGGCCATTGTGGCATCATGCATTGAACCATTTTCCAAACCAGAATAAGATAATACTTTGCCATGCATCAGCTCAGTGGAATTCAGTATTGTCAGGAATATATAACAGTAAATAAATGTCTGGCTGTTATATATTATACCCAAGACAATTTATGTTGGGGAAACATCATTACATGGTGTAATATGATAAGCATGGTAATTTGAAAGCAAAATTAATTTGTCTCTAGTCATCAATCATATGCCAAGTGCAAGAGCATATTTTATATCCTGTTTAAAATGTATGTTCATAATTGCATTAGCCACTTGTTGATTTGGGTACTCTGATATAATTAGAATGTTCATAATAAAGACATTTGCAACAAATCAGCCTTAGATTAATCAAATTAAATAGGATTCTGGCCATGTCTTGGTATATATTTAATAACAATTGTGGTTTTACACGGATGGGTATGTTGTAGTCATTTGAGATGATTAGTGATGCATCAGTTGATGTTGCAATTTGGCAATGATCAAGCCTTGTGGAACAGATATGATTTTGTGACATCCCCAAATTAAGATAACTACCTTGTGGAGGCAGTGAGTTGTGAGATGGAAAAATGACAAAATCAATCTAAGTTGTGTCTGCTGGGGATAGTATTTCTTGGTGGTTGCATGTGTATGTGGTCACACAGTTGTAGGCCCTCTCTCTGTAGTCAGGCAGACTTTTATCAGCATTTGCTGCTTCTCTGGGTGCACATTTGTTGCACAGTTGGATGGGCATTTGTAGTATCAGTTGATGCACTTTCATTTTATCATTGGAGGTTTTTATATTTCATCACCTGATATCCATTTCTTACACTACTAGAGGTACATTTCTTACACTGCTAGAGGTAAATGTGTTACACTGCTAGAGGTAAATTTATTATGCTGCTAGAGGTACACTTATTACACTGCTAGAAGTACATTTATAACACTGTGAGAGGTGCATTTATTACACTACTAGAGGTAAATTTATTACCACTAGTTTGATTTATTACACTGCGAGAGATACATTCAATGCACTGCGAGAGATACATTCAATGCACTGCGAGAGATACATTTATTACACTGTGAAAGATACATTTATTACATTGTGAGAGATACATTTATTACACTGTGAGAGATACATTTATTACACTGTGAGAGATACATTTATTACACTGTGAGAGATACATTTATTACACTGTGAGAGATACATTTATTACACTGTGAGAGATACATTTATTACATTGTGAGGGATACATTTATTACATTGTGAGAGATACATTTATTACATTGTGAGAGATACATTTATTACACTGTGAGGGATACATTTATTACATTGTGAGAGATACATTTATTACATTGTGAGAGATACATTTATTACATTGTGAGAGATACATTTATTACACTGTGAGGGATACATTTATTACACTGTGAGGGATACATTTATTACACTGTGAGAGATACATTTATTACATTGTGAGAGATACATTTATTACATTGTGAGAGATACATTTATTACATTGTGAGAGATACATTTATTACACTGTGAGGGATACATTTATTACATTGTGAGAGATACATTTATTACATTGTGAGAGATACATTTATTACATTGTGAGAGATACATTTATTACACTGTGAGGGATACATTTATTACACTGTGAGGGATACATTTATTACATTGTGAGAGATACATTTATTACATTGTGAGAGATACATTTATTACATTGTGAGAGATACATTTATTACATTGTGAGAGATACATTTATTACATTGTGAGAGATACATTCAATGCACTGTGAGAGACATTTATTACACTGTGAGAGATACATTTATTACACTGTGAGAGATACATTTATTACATTGTGAGAGATACATTTATTACATTGTGAGAGATACATTTATTACACTGAGAGGCACATTCATCATACTGCTTGCCTTACATTATTGAATCTTACAATTAACCATTGTTGCATCATGGGGTATCACATAATGTACATTTTTTGGCACATGTCATCAGAATATAATTTTGGGGCTCATCATGCAGACATAAAATATTTTTGATGTGAGTGGATTTATGTGAACTATTATCTTGATTATTATTCATGGGAAGGATGGCGTGACAACATTACAGACATCTCAAGTACTGTTTTACATCTTCATTCTTTTCATGTATTCATTAGGACTTCCCAACAAAGGAGTCCATAGTATCATGTTTTTACAAGAAAATAGCGAAAGCATGTAAACAATGCTGCAGTTTTCTTTTCTTATGATCCATAGTTATTTTGCATGTTATGATTTGTCTGCTTCATATTCTTAAACAACTAATTAATGTGGGAAGAAAAATTTAGAGCGATCATGGGGAATGATTGCTTAGCTTTTATTGTCTGTTGAAAATGCTAAATATTTGGTTTACATCATATATAAATCAACTTAAACAGCAGTTATCCTCATGTGGTTTTGTGATATATGAAGATATATTTTTCGACATTTACTTTGATGTGGAAGTCAATAGTTTGTGGGTGGAATGAAATAGAATTTTGTTTTTATTGTTTCTTTCCAGAAAATAAGAGTAGCCGTTGTTGTTGACGGAAATGGACTGCAATCATTTATTCCACATAAAAGTGTCAGTGCTGGAGATGTTGGTGTTTTATCTGGGAGCTATGTTGTTGAGTTGTAAAGCTTATTGGCAGTGTTGTAAGGGGCTTATTGTGTAGTCTGGTCACCGATCCCCGGAGTGGTGTATATGGAGGGACATGGACACACAATTTGTACCCATCCTGCACCACATACATCAGTCCAGCAACTGGTGCTTTATTACTCCACTCACTCCTCAGCTAACTTTCCCATTCCACTTGCCTCCTGCAGGTAATCACCTCCCCATATCACAATGTTCCCTTTTTGTTTCAAGCGCTAGTTCTATTGAGTTGATTGGCAGTGCTCTGTGATTTTGCATTTCAACTTGATTTGGGACTTTGAAGTAAAATAGGCTATTTTTTTTTATATATTTAATGATCAGTAATTTGAGACCTTGACATGTAGGGACTTGCCTGCCAGGCAAGTAACTTGAAACAAAGTTGCCTGACATCTTTGTCTCTTGCTCAGGTTATGATTAAAATTATTGCCTTGTCAATAAGGCCTAGGATGTGATGTAGAAAGGCACCATTGAACAAGAATATTGTTTTGATTGGCACCCAACTATATACTGTATATTTCTATTTTGTCAGATACATGTAATTGAATTGTTAGTTTGAAAATTAAGTAATTTGGCAATTGTACAGTTTCCTTTCTTTAGGATGCCTTTTCTTTTTTATAAAATATTCTTAAAATTGCTTCATGCAAAAATGATAAATTGGCAAAGGAAAATTTTATGGAAGGGTATTTTGTTCACCAGTCCTGACTCATTAAAATTGAAAGAAACAAAACAATTTTTAAGAAGCCATGTTGCGTTTTATAGATAAATGATTTAGACATGACATCTTTTATAGGTTTTATAAGTTTTATAGGGGGTCTTCAATTTGTCACATTGAAATATTTATGATAGGAGAGAGAAAGCTTAGTGTGGCTCTTTATAACAGGAGGTCCTGTGCATATGATTTACCTTGCTTGGATCTAGGGCTCAGACTGGAGTAATTTGATTGAGAAAACATATAGAAAAATGGCGTGGCATTATTCATGTAGCTATCTACTGTATTGACTGGGTAGTGGCATGGTCGGGTAGTTTATGATAGCCTCATATCCCATAATTCTCCTGCAGACGTCATTACTCCCTCGCATCTCCATCGTCCCTATCTCACATGCCTCGTATGTCATGTATTTCTATTATTTCTTGTCTCACATGTGTAATATTGTTATTTCTCAGTAGATTAGTATTGTTTGGCAGCCGTGCTTCCTGACTGCAGCTCTGACTCACAAGTTTATCGGGTCTTGCCACCAGGAAACCACAAAGTGAAAATAAGATCAGTGTTTCATTGTGAATGTTTTATCGGTGCAAATATTAACAACTTTAAAAGGAGTGGACTTTGTTGTTCTTATCAATTCTTATTTGTTCTTATTAGGCTGTTGCCGCGTGATGCGATTCATCCATGTCACAGATGTGCATGGTAGGGTCAAGCAATGCTAACAATATGTATGACAACATAGACGCTTGGACACAACACTATTTCTTCATCATGATATATATACATATACACATATATGATATATATATACCGTATTTACTCGAGTATAAGTCGAGGTTTTTTTCCAAAAACTCTTAGTTAATGTTTAGGGGGTCGACTTATACACGAGAGCAACCTGTGGACGAGGATTTACGCCAAAAAATTACGACACTATGAGTTTTCATTACGAACATTCTTATTTTCGAAATAACGAATATCGGACATAGCGGGTCGGTTTAACAGTCTTATACTCGAGTAATTACGGTAAAACGTAAATACGATCTTCATATTTTCGAAATAACGAATATCAGTCGCAACAGATTGATTTTAATTGCGTTTTAAATGATAAAGAAAGGTATTTACCCAATATTACTGGTCTATTATTCGAAACGCTTTGTTTTGACTTTGTTCTCACTGATTCCAATTATCAGCGTTCACAGTTTTGCAATACGTCTTTGTTTCCACTGCTTTGAGTCGTGTCTTCCCGCTTGGAAAGAAATGCTTTCACACGTGGATCGATTTTAATTGCGTTTTAAATGATAAATAAAGGTATATACATAATCGTTTTCGTGCTAAAAACAAGAGCCTCTTCCCGTCACTTCCGCCTTTCAAAATTGCGACCACGTGTTGCGTTGAGTCGTCTCTTCCCTTCTTGACAAATGCCTTCACACGTGGATCAATTTTAATTGCGTTTTAAATGATAAATAAAGGTATTTACCCAATATTATCACAAATTGTTCGAGAACAAAACAAAACCATCAATCCATTTAAAACGCAATTAAAATAGACATAGAAGTAAAAGTAAAACGTAAATACGATGTCCGTGACGTAGCGGATCGATTGGCCACGTGACTCGCAAATCATGTGATCATTGACTTTGCAGATTTGCCAGAGAATTGCGTTTAAATGATGAATAAAAGTATATACCCAATATTAACACGAAATACGCTTTGCAGGTCGAGAACAGAACAAAACCATTCATCCATTTAACATGCATTACGCAATACGAGGTCGTCATTTTAAAAAGCGGGAGTGACGGGGACAAGCTCTTATTTTTGGTGCGAAAACAAATGGAGTGTATCAACTCGCATTGAAATATTAATATATTGCGCAACAATGGATCCCTGGTTTCTCATCGTGTTGCCGCACATCAAATTTACCGTGTTCCGCACATCGAATTTCTGTCCAAGCGGGAAGACACGACTCAGAGCAGTAGAAAAAATGACGAAATGCATAATTTGTGATAATATTGGGTAAATACCTTTATTTATCAGATCATTTGAAATGCAATTAACGCTTTGTTTCGACTTTGTTCTCACTGATTCCAATTATCAGCGTTCACAGTTTTGCGTTTCGTCATTGTCTCCACTGCTTTGAGTCGTGTCTTCCCTTGTTGACAGAAATGCTTTCACACGTGAATCGATTTTAATTGCGTTTTAAATGGATTGATGGTTTTGTTCTGTTCACGAACAATTTGTGATAATATTGGGTAAATACCTTTATTTATCATTTAAAACGCAATTAAAATCGACCCGCTACGTCTGATATCCGTTATTTCGAAAATATGAACATCGTATTTACGTTTTACCGTATTTACTCGTGTATAAGACTGCTAAGATCTTATATCGTAAGCATATTTAAGTTTCACTTTTAAAATGACCGCCAAGCTTCAGCTGAAGCTTGAATGGTAGCAGAGCCGATATGTCAAGAAAAACCAACTCGACTTATATTCGGAAATTGTTTTTTTTCAAGAAAAATAACCTCAATTTTGGGGGGTCGACTTATACACGAGTCGACTTATACACGAGTAAATACGGTATATTAGGGTGGCTCATTTTTTGAAAATTTTTGAAAATCATTGTTCCCAAACCTGATTTGAATGCGTATGGGTATGAAAACCACTGTGATTTTTTTTCGGAATTTTTTGAAAAATTTTAATATGCGCATGGGGGGCGTGGGGGTCAAAGGGCAAATTTACTGTATGAAAAAGGTCAACTTTGTCGTAGAAGGTTGTATGATAGCTCATATCGTAGGTATTGATGTGTAGAACAAACTTTGCAAAAGAACATATGCTCTAAAACTTTATCTTCATACCACAAAATGGAAATAACAGTTTTTAGGGTCAATTTTGTAAAACATTGCCATAATAATACAGTAGTGAAAGATTTATTCTCTATTGAAAATGTATTGCTGCATCTATCATACCTGATGGGATACTCTCAATGAATACATTCAACATAACAGTAATTAACACATTTCTCATAATTGTCACTACTTTGCCTTAATAGTCAACATCAACAGTAAGAGTGGTGTATACATATCAGCTGACTTTCAATGACGTCAGAATAGAGTCTCTAATATGAGTTCACTGTCTACACAAAGTTGAGATTTCTTTTGCGCAGATTGTCGATGCAGCCACGGTGGTCACATGCAACAAGAACAATATTGTCCCTGTCTCCAACTGCTCGGGTCATATGAGCATATTCAGCCACATCTTTGACAGCACGCTCAGCAGCATCATTGACCACCTCCATGTCTTGCAGGAATGCCCGCATGTGTGCGTATGCTGGGAAGCGATTCCATTCTGATGGTGGCAAGGTAAGCCAGTGTAAGCTAGGCATCTGTATATCACGCAGATGGAACACCAACCAAGATCGCTCAGTGATGAATCTTGAAAGAGATGGTCGTTCAGCAGTGAGATGGGCAGCAACTGGGTCAAAGTTCGGCTGACCAGGCTTTCCTGTCTGGAATACAGCTGGGCGGGGTGTCTGAGTCAGCTGCACAGCCATCTTCTGCTTCTCATACCGAGAAAGCCCATCATCGAACAAGCCCAGTACTACCAGCTCAGGGCATAGATACCAAAGGTGTCTGCGCATGCTGTTAGATGCCTGATCCACTATCTTCCGCTGGAGGGCAACAGGCAGTCCTCTGTAAGACTTCAGCTCATAGCAGAAGGACAGGTCAAGCCTAGGAGCAGCTGTGCTCAGCCGGGAGCTAAGGAAATCCCTGACATAGATGAGGATAATATATTCAGCGATTCCATCCAGATTGTTGCTGTCGCGCCTGCTGAGCTGAAACACATGGCTAAGTAGGTATATCTTCAAGATATAGAGGGACTTGCCCATGAACCTGGCATGGTGGTATGCTCCCGGCTTCCGGAGCTCAAACACCTGGAACACCTCACCAGCTCTGACGCGTATTGGCTCCCCTCCAAGAATGACATTCAATAGCTCTGCCAGCTCCCTATAGTCCCCTCTTGTGAATGTTCCATGGAGAAGTTGCTCCTGTGCCCATGTCAATGACGCTCTAGCAAACCAGCTTTTTTCACTCTTGTAAGGCCCTGTTGGGGATGTCTCATCATATTCTGGCCAGTTCCATTTGCAGAAGAGGTTGGCATCAGGGAATGCAGGGTCTGCCTCCCTCTGCTCCACAAACCACTTCTGGAATCTCTTGAATAGTGGATCATCTGGACTGTTATTTCCATTTTGTGGTATGAAGATAAAGTTTTAGAGCATATGTTCTTTTACAAAGTTTGTTCTACACATCAATACCTACGATATGAGCTATCATACAACCTTCTACGACAAAGTTGACTTTTTTCATACAGTAAATTTGCCCTTTGACCCCCACGCCCCCTGTGCGCATATTAAAATTTTTCAAAAAATTCCGAAAAAAAATCACAGTGGTTTTCATACCCATACGCATTCAAATCAGGTTTGGGAGCAATGATTTTCAAAAATTTTCAAAAAATGAGCCACCCTAATATATATATATATATATATATATATATATATATATATATATATATATATATATATATATATATATATATATATATATATATTTGTATAATACTAAGTAACTCACAGATATGCGGCTTGTAGAATTCCATGAAGACAAAGCTAACTATAAATCTCAGAGCTTGTGGCTGCGAGCTTGTATTTCCCCTCTTCCCGATTCATCTTGCTCCTGCCTTCAGTTTAATTTAATCACGTATGATGTGATAACAAGGCTTCGTGCACTGCCATACATAATCATCATAAATTCATTACCGCTGTGTTCTTCTAATCACATTTTGTCACCCTTTGTTTTCTGTGCAGTTTATGGATAGAATTAGAAAGTGTCGTGTCATGGAAGGGTATCTTTTTTTTATTAGAAAAAGCACACATTTTTGCCACTTCTTTGTGGCAATTTTGCATTGATATTGAAAGTTTTTTCTCATCACAGAGAGAGGAGAATTTTATTACTTTTTAGTTTCTTCACCCATGACTTTTTCTGAAGCAAAGTAATAGCCACGAGGTATAATTTGGACAATAGAAAATATCGTGAAAAAGGTTTTTGTCAACCCTGTGCAAATTAAACGCATCCCATGTTCCCTTGAGCAATCAATAATGATGAGGACTGCCGACTAATTAGCCAGCCCCAAATGGGAATATGAGTAAAAAATGACAACAATGCCAAGGCTCTATGATCCATCTTCATGGGCATGTCATACCAATATAAACTGCTCCCAAAACAAACAGGTCATGACAGGGTGGTAATGGATAACTTTATCTCGTGATTCACCATTATTGATCTTTTCTAATATCTGATGTCAACATGTGATAATTAAATCCATCCACTTGGTCGTATAAATATCTTCTTTGCAGATTCTCATGAAACTATACTTTAATGATTTGATGGCTTTTTGTTTGAAAGTAAGAATATCGTAAAATAGTGTGGGTTTTAACTGTTATTTAAAATGGCTCATAAAATAGAATGTTTAAATAATTACTGCATATGAGTCACGTCATGATGGATTCAGCCACAACATCGCCAAACCAAATATCTTTGCAGTGTGATTAAAAAAAGCAACTTTCCAGACGTTTTCAATATCTCTGTCATTAAATGTTTTAATCAAAGAGAATCCGCAGAGGTAAACATGATAAATGAATGAGACTGATGACAGCACCCTGTGGCCTTCCCAAACTATCTACAAATCTAGTGGCTGAAAATAAAATCTTTTTGATGCAGGATGGCTGAAGTTTTGAAGTTAATAAGAGAGTTAATCTCTGTCAGAATTGGAATATTGGTATCTTGCATCTCATCTGGTGACAGTTCTTGTAAAATGTTCATTTGGATACTGAGTAAAAAATCAATGTTTTTATCAGTGCAGATGAAGAGGAGAGCTGAAAAAACACTCCAGTATCTGCCATTGTTGGTCTTGGCATCTCCAAATCATTAAATACCATGTTGAAAAAAAATTAGTTATCAGAATGTTTTGGATGGAAATTGGTTTTCTATGGGGTCTGCACAGTTTCAGAAGCATTGATTTCAGGGTTCCTGGTGTGGTGAAATGTGACGACACTATTTCTGAGGGACGGATATCAATAAACGTATCGTATGGCTTCTGTGCTTGTGATCCTGTAGCAAGGGTGGCAAAACATGCTGGTATTGCATACACTTCACAGAGGCCTAAATAAATGCCTCATAGTGTCACAATTGTACAGTGGGTCTTATTTGAAACAGCATAGTACTTTGAAAAAGTTATACAAGTTGACAAAGTTTTCATAGCAATTGCATTACTTGCCACTTTCACAGCTTCTGTGTTCATTATGAACCTCAATGTGAGCTTTCTCAATAAAGCCACAGGAAGTTGTCATTTTTGCTGATATGGGATTATTAGTATTGATTGAGATTTGTGAATACAGTGAATAAGGCCCATTATGTAGATGTCTACTCGAAAAAATGATTTTCTTCCTCTTGCTTGTCAAGATGCAATGAGATTGGTCATTATCTGTATAAGCAGTATTGGAGAAAGCTATGCTTGTCATTCAAAGCCTATTTATTTGACAGTTCTGTGAATATGTTGCCATCTTTGTGGTTGTGTAATTCTACACTTGCAAACATTCCAATGACAGCCCCTGACAATGGTGAGTTGTCTTTTTGTGCATGACCTTTCCACAAAATGTGAAGAATTCCTGATGAGGTGTCATAATTAGAGGCAGGAGGTGTCAGAAAAGTGGCATCTGCATGGACAGTGTCGCAAGTCTTGCTCTGATGAATGTCTCAGGAAAACATTGAGATTCTAGGAATGTTATTTTAGGGTTTGAACTAGGTCATTTTGAGGGAAGGGTCTTATATGGATAAGATCGAGACCTGTGGCAGAAGCAACCAAGCTTTTTTCAAATTCAATGTTAAATAGATATATTGAAAATGTTCCATAATTGAAAGTAACAAGAAAGATTTCCTTGAAAAAGAAATAATACTGTGCTGTTGCAAATTAATATGATTGGAAACCCAAACAAAAATGAAAAACAAAGTTATGCAATAATTTCAAAAGTTTGACATAATCACAAGAGCCAAACCTGAGATTTTCTTATATTGTCCAAAATGCTTGGTCACACACTACAATTCTCTTTTCACTCTTTCCAATCTTAATTTAAAAGTGCCACCAAGTGGCAGAATAACTGAAAGATGGCTGCCAAACTTATGGCATGGAAGGAAAATGTGGTGACAGTCCATTGACTTACAGCCTATGGAGTTGAAACCTCAATAATCCAGGCCTGAATGCAAAACAAACCTGAGCAAAAAACCAACATCATTGTACAGACCTATCTGAGGTACGGCACTATATGCATATATGCATCCCTCCCTTGTCTCAGGCAGCCCTGCCAAAATGTAGCAGAATCCTGTCAATTTTATAATGGAAATCTGATACTGAAGGCAGTAATGTAATAGGGTGCAGAGCTTTCAGAATTTAAATTATCAAGAGCTTGCAGACCAATGACAGGTTCTGCCAAGTTAGATGCTGAAGTTGTCTGCAAAGGTTATGTGGGTCATATTTAGGTCATGGAGGTCATTGACAGATTCATTGTTACTGTGTCTTGAATTTCTGTAAGAATCTCACATTTCCTTCAATCAAGATGAGATTTGTTTGTTTGATTTGAAATTGGTTCAAA
Source organism: Amphiduros pacificus (assembly GCA_949316495.1). NCBI lineage: Eukaryota > Metazoa > Annelida > Polychaeta > Phyllodocida > Hesionidae > Amphiduros > Amphiduros pacificus. The sequence goes on from OX439003.1 coordinate 27,063,226, forward strand.
GAAATAGAGCCAAACATTATGCTTGTACCTTTAGGATTAGATATACAAGTCCAACAAGTTTTGAAATATTCTCAGCATCCTCTTTGTATTTTTTTCCATATAGTTAATAATATTTCATGAATCATGTGCACTCTGACATGAGGCTTTTTCTCCCGCAATATAATACATTGGAAGCGGTGGTGGGGCACACTTTCCCAGTGGAGTCATAGTTCGGCTAGTGAGACCAGGAGGCGGTGGAGGGGTGCAGGAAGGGGGCATGCACCACCCTCCTTTATTGGTTGAAAATGAGGTCGCCTGGCACAAGGGCATTGTGATGACATGATCTGCTCCAAAACTCACAGGGCAGTTAGAAGTAATATGAATACTGATTTAGTCCCACATCTACTTAGGTAAGCTGGTCTGCATGATGGCGCCACTATTTACAACATATCAATGCTATGCCATGGAGGCAGGGTGTGCATATTGGCCCTTAAGTGCTGTTATCATCTCTGATATGAAACAACAGCCTCCGAAATACAGAGCCAAGCTAGCAACAAGCAATATTGTTAAAAGAATTGTGGATAAATCCTAAACATCAGCAAAAATATGAATAAAGGTGACAAATATGAGGTCAGAATCGCTACTTTGGGTGTCTAATGTGAAACAACAGGCTCAAAAATATAGCGGCAAAAGTAGCAACAAGCAAAATACAGCAATGTTATAAAAACCTTAATATCACTAAAAATCATGTTTAATTGTAAGTCATATGAAGACAGAATTGTTACTTTGAGTCTGATAATGTCAGTGATGTTGATGTTGGCCTTTGCTTTATTGTTGGAGTGGACCTCTCTCCCCTGGGTAAGCCTGTGCTCACTAGCACACTGGCGCGCATACACACTTTATATAACACACACACACACAAATAATGTGGTCTGAATCTGTATCATGAGAAAAAAACAGGTGCAGATATATACAGGGGAAAGATGGATGTCGTAAAAGTGCTATAAAGTAGGGAAGTAGCGTTAACTGGGGCCCAGACATGCATGCTGAGTATAGGGGCAGTGGAGCCTGGCTGCGGGCCGGAAGCAAAACTCTGATGCCTTGATGGACCCCCCCCAACACCACCACCGCCCTATTTAGATCTATTGTACTCTTTTTATTTATTGATTATTGTTCAGAGTATGTGGAGTAGAGCCCCACAACAAGTCATGATGACCTTGGGCAGAATTCTCCACATGCAGCAAGAGAGAGCACTTCATTAGGACAGCCTGACTGAGAGTGGCTGCCCTGTGGCAGTGGGCATGTCATCATATATAATAGTCATATCTCTCCCTTCACTAATTGTCGTAATTGTCCTCTGACATGACAGGGTTGAGTGCTTCATTCAGTATGCATGGCAGTGAAATGTCTAAATGCCAAATATATATATATATATAAATTATGTACTCTCAATAATGCACAGTTCAGATATCTTTCCCAAAGTGGTTTCTTCTTCTATCATATGTATAGAATATGCCAGCTTGCGGGCAGTATTATAAATCTCTTCATATAATCCCTTCTGAGGGAACGTGAGGCAACAAAGGTCATGTGATTTCTGCATGGAAGGACTTGTAATTCCCTCTATACCTGCAGCTACAAAGAACTGCACCATTTAGAATTGTAACATTGAGATATATTCCAAACCTCTTGTCCCTCCCTAGGATATAATTAGATAAAGACAGAAACATTGAGAAATGCCACACTTCCAATAAAGATTTAGATATCAAAAAAGGGCAAGGAAAAAGAAATAGGCTTGTTGCACGGTGGCGTTTTTATTTCTCATACCCTATAGATGTGTTGTCCTTGCTCAGGGGTTAGGGGTTGGCAAAGGGTTGGATGCATTGACAGCTAGATGGATAAATCGACAAAAGAAATTGGTAGAGGGTGGAATATGACAGGAAGGTTAGAGCAGCGCCTGCAGGCGTGCACAGCACAGGAAGTGTTGGCATATTCTGTGAGAGATGTGGGCATGGCCCAGGAGGAAGCGGTCAACTGGTCAAGCATTGGAAATGGTGATTTGTACACTCACATACTCAGATAAACATGGCTAAATTGGGGCCATAAAGTCAGAGGGTGAAATATTGTGGTGGCGAATATATGCTGTCACAATGCTGGGCAGAAATTACAGGCCTTTGCTGGCTACAACTGATTGAGGTCAGTTGTCCGTGGCCAAATATGCTTTATACTAGACAGAGGCCGTGATGGGATCAACAGATACTAGAGTATCCAGTTATGGCAAGGATATTGACTGCCAGGAATGAGGGCATTGTTTACTAAATCTCCCACATTAAACTAGCATGGATAGCATAGCATCTTGAGAATAAAAGAAGAATATATGTAGCTTCTGGGCTTATGATAGAGAAATGTCTTTTTTACTGCTCAGTTGAAGAAGAGGTTGTATCCCTGAAGCAATATTGCTACAGCCTAATTGATGTCAGGTAAAGTCCAAATATGTAGCTTCTACAAAATGTATCAAGCTCAGATGTAGGTTGTTGAGTCTCTTACATTTATGAAAAAAAAACTCACATATAGAAATGCTCAATGATGTTGAAATCTTAGGATAAGACAATGGCCCTGATACGTTAATGCAAAACTTAAGCGAGATTGATACATTTCTTAGATCTAAATGTCAGATAGAAATTTAGTTTTTTTTTTCTCAAAGTATTAAATCTCACATTTAGATCCCAAGCTCTTATTCATTGAGGGTCAACATCTGAGATAGAAATCAATATGTCCTCCTTGCTTTAAGGTGTAAAGATAGTATTAAACTCCCTTCATCCTTGCTGTGATAAAAAATCTCAACTAGAATCCCTAGGTCTCACGCGTTGGGTACAATCTCAAATGGAAATCCTCAACTCCTAATTTCTGAGGTCTAAATATCAAATGGAAATCCTTAACTCTTCATTCCTGAGGTCTAAATATCAAATGGAAATCCTTAACTCTTCATTCCTGAGGTCTAAATATCAAATGGAAATCCTTAACTCTTCATTTCTGAGGTCTAAATATCAAATGGAAATCCTTAACTCTTCATTCCTGAGGTCTAAATATCAAATGGAAATCCTTAACTCTTCATTCCTGAGGTCTAAATATCAAATGGAAATCCATATCTCCTCATTTCTGGGGTCTAAATATCAAATGGATATCCTTAACTCTTCATTCCTGAGGTCTAAATATCAAATGGAAATCCTTAACTCTTCATTCCTGAGGTCTAAATATCAAATGGAAATCCCTACCCCCTCATTTCTGGGTTTTAATCTCAAATATAACACTTCTTCTCTTCCTGAATGAGCTGCTACAAGATCCAATTCGTTTGGGGTTTTTATTGGCAGCTCATCTGGTGCATTGTTCTCAGTCACAAACAACACATCTAAATTGTCTATGGTCAGTAATGGGGCCAGAAGTTCAGCTCCAAATGACACGCATCTAGTTGTTGGCAATTAGACAAAGGCTACTGAGGTAAGAGAAGGCCAAGAGAAGGCCAAGATGCAAACTTTGACTTTGGAGGTCATCATCAAGTGCTGCAGTTAAGTATGTTAATTGATCAACAGACTTGAAGCCAAACATCTATTGGGTCATGTACGAATAAAGTCATTCACAACTATTGCGTGACCATATTGTGTCACATAAGAAGTTTGCGAGACCAAATTGATGATCAGTGGAAGAGTTGAGAGGAAGATATTGTCATGATATTTGAAAAGATTTGTGATTTGTGTTCAGTTGCCTGTTAGAGATCTTTGATGTATATTTGACTCACTCAAGTAGAAATTAGTGATCAATGGAGATGAGCAGTGATTAGTTGTGAAAGCTGGTTGTACCTCATTTCTTCCTCAGACCGAGATATCACACCAAGTGCGGCCATCCTCAAGTGTGGAGGAAAACTTGAGAAGAATAGCAAGGTACCTCAGTCTATACTTCGAAAATTGCACTCTTCTTAATTAACTTCCTTCTCGACAATGACACAATAGCAGCAAGAAATCTGGCATGGAATCAAACTACCATGTATTCTTCATGTTGGCACTTACCATATGCTAAGCTGATCCAGACAATACAGATCACAGTAGTAACACAAATGATAACATCAAACTGGTGTATTCATGTCATTGCTCACAGAGATGTATTTAAAAGATATTTTAAAATAATTTTAGTTAAACTAAAAACAGTAAGAATTTGAACTTTTGATATGCACAAGTATATGATGCATATATTGATTGATTATTTAGGACTGGGATTATAATGATAAGAGGGATTAGCAACTCATCTGAGATGCACATGGCAGAAGTCAGATTTATAGAGTTCTCCAAACACTAGCAAGTTCAGTTGAGACAAATCAGTCTGATACATAAATCTCTGGAGCCAACCATATCTGAAGTAAAAGTACCTATCTGTTATATCTGTTATTGGAGAATGTAAATAATGTTATGAATCAATCAAGAATGGTATGGTCAATACATTTTTATTTTTTTTATATGATAATCACAAAATATAGCAATTGTGACATTAGTGGATAGATTGAATATCAATACTGAAATAATGTTTATATATTGAAAATTTTTCAAATATTGATCTCTAGATTTGAGATTTTTTGAAAACTTTTCTCCCAAGAGGAATACAACAAAAATAGTTTGTAAATATCACATTGCTTGTATTGATTAAAACATATCTGATTCAGTGGTAGAATTGAAAAAAAGATAGATAAAATAAAGAGAGCCCATACTATTTTAGGTGTCATACATGATTGGCTCCAGGGTTTCATATTTGCATTGATTTTGCATTTCTTTTCTGGACACATGATAAAGATCTATCTTCTGTTGTATAAATGATATGTACAGGAGAGGCCATATTATATACGAAATCCCCCTTCTTAATCCCAGAGTAGGGACAGAGGGAGAATGCTTACAGGCAAAAGGACCACAACTCAGTTAATTTATAGGAACAACTGAATCTGCCAAGTATTGCTAGCAAAGCCAAAAGTGCACATTTATATAAAACACTGGCATGCTTGTCAGGATTTTTTTATGGTAAAAAGATGTGGATGATAACCAAGATATAATTATGTCTGTGGGGATGACTCCCAGACGCTGGCTTCAAGCTTTTATACCCAGCCCTAGCCATCTCCCAGATACTCCCACATAAAACAGGGTAATTAAACAATAATGATGTCTATTGATTTTTTATCAGAGAGATAATTATCCAAAGCCTAGCAGTACATGTCTGCAGTACTTCACAATAAAGCAGGAAATCAGATTTCCTTTAAGAATGGGTAAATGTGGGCACAGGAAGTGAGTAGTTGGGGGCGGGCATACTGACGCAGGCACAAGGGGATCAGGTTAAAGTCGGCAATATGCAAAGGGGCAGAGGTCCAGGATGTCAGTTATAGACCTCGGTCAGTGTGGATTATCAATTAGCTTAGCAGATAAAACCATGTCTTTAAGGATACCACACAGTTCTCCAAATCTTATAGAGAAAATGGCATTGCCTATCAAGGCTATAGTTGAAACTGAAAAGTTCTGCCGATATCCGTCATTTTTAAATTGTGCCAATTTAGTACAAGAACCAAATGTGTCTGTTGTTAAACAACAGCTGCCCTCTTCTGTCAAGAACCCTCGAGATGTACATTTCATGTTCATGTCATTCAATGATTTTAGTAAGTGTTTTAGAGGGTAGGATATTTCTGTTCCTTTTAAGCAGAATTTATAAACCTAGATAATAGAAAATAGGTCTGAGTAGGTACTCTTCATACTCAGCTAATGTTATGTAGGCTCTATTGAGGACTTAATAACTAAGGTGATAGAAGGCAAGTTATGTGGAAATGTCATTAACGGAGTGTGGGCCTTGTGGACATTTTGTAACTGAGGCAAAAGAGTGCAGGCCTTCATTGAGATTTCCGAAACTTAGACAATATCTTTTTAAGACCTTGATAACTGAGAATATAAAATGCAGTCTTTGTGGAGAAATCTCCTGTGAGATGATATAACACAGGCCATGTGGAGATATCTGTAACTGAGATGATATAACACAGGCCATGTGGAGATATCTGTAACTGAGATGATATAACACAGGCCATGTGGAGATATCTGTAACTGAGATGATATAACACAGGCCATTTGGAGATATCTGTAACTGAGATGATATAACACAGGTCTTGTGGAGATAATTGTAACTGAGATGATATAATGCAGGCCATGTGGAGATATCTGTAACTGAGATGTTATAACACAGGTCTTGTGGAGATAATTGTAACTGAGATGATATAACACAGGCCATGTGGAGATATCTGTAACTGAGATGATATAACACAGGCCATATGGAGATATCTGTAACTGAGATGTTATAACACAGGCCTTGTGGAGATATCTGTAACTGAGATGATATAACACAGGCCATTTGGAGATATCTGTAACTGAGATGATATAACACAGGTCTTGTGGAGATAATTGTAACTGAGATGATATAATGCAGGCCATGTGGAAATATCTGTAACTGAGATGTTATAACACAGGCCATGTGGAGATATCTGTAACTGAGATGATATAACACAGGCCATGTGGAGATATCTGTAACTGAGATGTTATAACACAGGCCATGTGGAGATATCTGTAACTGAGATGATATAACACATGCCATGTGGAGATATTTGTAACTGAGATGATATAACGCAGGCCATGTGGAGATATCTGTAACTGAGATGTTATAACACAGGCCATGTGGAGATATCTGTAACTGAGATGATATAACACAGGCCATGTGGAGATATCTGTAACTGAGATGTTATAACACAGGCCATGTGGAGATATCTGTAACTGAGATGATATAACACGTGCCATGTGGAGATATTTGTAACTGAGATGATATAACGCAGGCCATGTGGAGATATCTGTAACTGAGATGTTATAACACAGGCCATGTGGAGATATCTGTAACTGATATGTTATAACACAGGCCATGTGGAGATATCTGTAACTGAGATGATATAATGCAGGCCATGTGGAGATATCTGTAACTGAGATGATATAACACAGGCCATGTGGAGATATCTGTAACTGAGATGATATAACACAGGCCATGTGGAGATATCTGTAACTGAGATGATATAACACAGGCCATGTGGACATATCTGTAACTGAGATGTTATAACACAGGCCATGTGGAGATATCTGTAACTGATATGTTATAACACAGGCCATGTGGAGATATCTGTAACTGATATGTTATAACACAGGCCATGTGGAGATATCTGTAACTGAGATGACTAGATGCCAACCTTCAGGATAAATCTGTATCTTAGATTTTAGAATACAGATCTCAGCTGCTCAGATGTTATTAATTTCGGTCAAGTGTGTAGGCAGGAGAACACAGCTGAAGATAATTAATTTATTATTTGGTGTTGATTTACCTCTGATCATTCTTATTGATCACTCTGATGTTGGGTCTATTTATGTCCATTTTATAAGCCAGGAATTGTTGACCACAGCCGTTGTCTAACGGTCTGTATATGCAGGTAGACTAAAGTGTCAGTTTGAGACTACCCAATTCCTGGAATTAATCAGTAGTATGTACACTCTGCCCATCCCCAGGCTGGTTCAACATCCTTTTGATCATGCATATACTTGGACAGATGAGGTCGCACAGAGCCATTTGATGACCATATTACTGTTGCCTAAAATATGCACAATGAAAAAGTGTCACCTGAGCGCGGCACACAGGACCATGTAGGAGTGATGTCATGGCCCTCTCTGACATAACACAAGTCTCACGGTACCAACGTGACCAAACACATGTTAGGCCCCAAGTGACCCTTGATCAAGAGAGACAGAGTGAAGCCACATTAGGTACAGCAAAGGCTTCCTATGCTGCAATACTGGAGGAGTGCCATTGTATGGCCATCATATAGCAGTTATCTATATGTGGTGCTGATTTGAAAGTTAGAAGCAGCTTGGTCTGCTAAGCTTGCTCATTTTTACCATTACAAAAGCAGCGTGGCTCATTTATCACAGTGCAATTCTCTATTTATGATTTCATGTGTACTTAAACATTTGAGGTGGCGTTGTTCTTTGTATGATATATATCTATATATACACCTGTCAATGTGGTTCTCTCGTAAAGGTTGATATGCTGCACATCTCACAAACATCTGTACTTGACTATGTCAATTCAAGATGAAATAAAAGGCAGGAATATGAGCAATGAAGTATATATGGTGGGTGGGAGAGATTTGCGCTGGTTAAGGTGGTGCTGTAGTCAGCTGCAATGCTATATCCCTCTACATGAGGTTTTAATAGAGTAGATAGGATGATGTAAGTGAGGCCGGATTAGAGGAGCGTAGCCGTACAGGAAGGGGTGACACGTAAGGTGATTAGGTGACTTGGGAGGTGATCACCACAGATGTGTTTGTGGGCTGTGGAGGCCAGGCGAGGTAGGACAATGATGAGAGTAGCTGAGGGGCTGGGGATGAGGCAGGATAACCTTACTGTGGCAGTTCAAAAGGGGGAGCGGCATGGGTACCATCAGCATCCTGTATGACCAGGCCGCCGAGGCTGGCCACATGATGAGGCACAGACAAAGCTGCTGAGATAAGGCAAACAACCACAGTCTTTCGTCTACCTCATCATTGTTAGAGCGACGATGTAGACAACCAGAATACGTGTCGTTAACAAACCACTGATCTGTTAAACACACCTTGACACATCAGAGGTGTAAATATCATTCGGCAGAACAGATGAAGATGAGTTGGGGTCGGTCCTTGTCTCGACGCAGAATGTTCAGTCGGAGATGTCGCATCAGCAGTATTGAGGAGGACCCACAGGTAGGTCACGTGACCTTGAGGTTTCACTTGGTAGTCATGTGACCATGATTAGGGTCACATGTCAGTCATGTGACTTGCATCACATGTTAATTCCAATCAAGTGAGTGAGGTGTTGCATGGCAAACACAGCTTTGGGCATATGATGACCAGCTGCATGGTAATGTAGTTCTATAGATAGTCGATCTGGATGAGAATGAAACCATCTGCCACAGAAAAAAGATCAGCATTGCTCCAAAGTGATCTCCCCATCACATCTTGTCAATAACAGAACACAAGAGTAAGGCCCTTTGAGATTTACTGATTGGGATAATAGAGGTCAGTTGCTATGGAAAACAGATATTTTGTGTGGGGCATGTGGGCTTTATTTGTACAGCCTTCCTCAGCAGAATTAATCAAGTTTTCTTGAGGGTGAGCCAAGTTGTATGAAAGCCTTATGTTGGTGGAGTGCAAATTTGCTTCATGCTCATGTTTTACCCCAGGCAGGTACATGGAGAGAAAACATATTTGAGAAGGTTGCAGATCTAGAGCCATTTGATGAATTTAAGGGTATTGGCATATTTCCCATTGCAGAGAATGGTCAGATCTGAATGCACTGGATAAGAGAAGATTGTGTAATTGCAATGAGCAATGCAAACTTGAGGGAGGACAATAGTGGAATCATCGATGCTAAGTTGATACAGTGTCTCCATTCGCAGGTTGCTACCAAACCTGCACTTCTCCACAATTCAATAATGCAGACCGGATGAAATCCATTAGCCTCCCTCACTTGCCATGTTATGACCACCCTACAACCACTCTAGATTAACAACAAGATTTAGCAACTATCTGAGATTAGCTCGAAGATTTAGAAGCAGATTGTAAGATACTCGAGGATTCATTTTTGCTCATTATCTGATAAATGGGGCAAGTTTTGGCGCCCCCTATGGGAGCTTAGAGTGGATATATTGCATGACACCAGTGTTTAATCATTCAGGTCCTGTCTCTCCTTAAAATGAGGATGCTTCTATCTTGTATTTGGAGGACACTGCTTTCCTGGTGATATTAGATATGCATTTTCTATTTGAAAGGAAAATCAGGGCTGGGAAGCATCAAATATGGCCAAATGTTGAGCTGTATTTATCCTCCTCTTAATATGATAGCTTTGGTTCAGCTGAAACTACTTTTTAATTGGATCTAAGAATTCATTTGGTCTTTATCCAGCAGGGAAACTGGATAGCACGGCTAAATATTTTAAAGTAAAATGATATTTTCTTTGTGATATGATCATTCTTTTTCTTGAAATATAACTTTTTCATGTGATGCACAGTGAATATTGCAGTTTTTCTTTATTTTCAAGTATGTCATTGTAGATTAAAGAGGCATTCATTAAGAGTGGGAAACCACTGAGCATCTTGGAGATAGCTTTCATCTCAGGCAAAGTAAGGGAGAGGTCATTTATTATCAGCAGGTGTGGTAGATAAATTAATGGTTGTAACATAGTTTCTCAGCCCTCTTGAAAATCTTTCTTTGTTGGTATATGAGAATCAAATAGAATATGATGGTCATCATTGCCATGTGCTGGTAATAATGACTGCTCCCTGAGGTGCTATTGTTATGGGAGGAAGATAAGACACGATGATGTAATTTGCTGCCATAGTCTGGAGTGGATGTGTGACAGACAAGCTAATGAAAAGAAGTCTGCAACACGGCACTGCCTTGTTGGATGTCACCCACACTATGCCTCGCATCAATAACAGCACAACCACTAATTAAACCATGCTTTCAACAACCTCACTTTTTCCAATTAAAAGTTGATTGTAGAAGGTTTAAAAGGCGGAGTCAAATGATAATGCCAAATTAGTCCTAGAGGTCAAGGAACTGAGCAAGCCAACACAGTCGCATTGTACACTGATGGAAGACTGCAAGCAATCATGGTAGAAGACAATCATGTCAAGAGTCAGATGGTAGGAGGCAATCATGCCAAGAGTCAGATGGTAGAAGGCAGTCATGTCAAGAGTCAGACGGTAGAAGGCAATCATGCCAAGAGTCAGATGGTAGAAGGCAATCATGCCAAGAGTCAGATGGTAGAAGACAATCATGTCAAGAGTCAGATGGTAGGAGGCAATCATGCCAAGAGTCAGATGGTAGAAGGCAGTCATGTCAAGAGTCAGACGGTAGAAGGCAATCATGCCAAGAGTCAGATGGTAGAAGGCAATCATGCCAAGAGTCAGATGGTAGAAGGCAATCATGTCAAGAGTCAGATGGTAGAAGGCAATCATGCCAAGAGTCAGATGGTAGAAGGCAATCATGTCAAGAGTCAGACGGTAGAAGGCAATTATGCCAAGAGTCAGATGGTAGAAGGCAATCATGCCAAGAGTCAGATGGTAGAAGGCAGTCATGCCAAGAGTCAGATGGTAGAAGGCAATCATGCCAAGAGTCAGATGGTAGAAGGCAATCATGTCAAGAGTCTGATGGTAGAAGGCAATCATGTCAAGAATCAGATGGTAGAAGGCAATCATGTCAAGAGTCAGACGGTAGAAGGCAATCATGTCAAGAGTCAGATGGTAGAAGGCAATCATGTCAAGAGTCAGATGGTAGAAGGCAGTCATGCCAAGAGTCAGATGGTAGAAGGCAATCATGCCAAGAGTCAGATGGTAGAAGGCAATCATGTCAAGAGTCTGATGGTAGAAGGCAATCATGTCAAGAATCAGATGGTAGAAGGCAATCATGTCAAGAGTCAGACGGTAGAAGGCAATCATGTCAAGAGTCAGATGGTAGAAGGCAATCATGTCAAGAATCAGATGGTAGAAGGCATTCATGTCAAGAGTCAGATGGTAGAAGGCAATCATGATATGTCTTTTACTTATTCTGAACCATCCATCAAACTCTTTATTAACAATCTTTGCTTAGCTGACCTGTGATCTGGTGCAGACACCAGTAGTGATTTGTAATGATGTGACCACATTGTACTGATGTGACCACGTAGTACTATGACCACACGGCACTTGTACCAAAACATTATAATCCTGGTAGGTATATTTTGGTTGATTTTAGAGATATGGCTTGTTTATATAACAGATTCATATATCATTTAAACACATCCCAAATCTCTTGAAAATTGCCAGTTTTACCTCATAATTTCAAGAATGCTTTAAAAAAGAAAGTTCATTCTAATCATAGCTTAGTGAAATCAAATCTCAGATTGTTAAACATATTGGATTGTTAACCATATTTAAATTGAGGTATTTAATTCACATAAGATACTCAAACATGACAGGATGTAAAATATAGTTGAAATGAAGAAGTAAAATTATTGATTGGAATAGGTTTTAAAATAAGTTTACTCTGTGGTTCATTTAATGTTTGTCTGTTGAGATTCCCTGACAAGGGTATCCATCATTTTGACAATCACTCTCACTTTTTGCTCGGAGTTGGATCAATTATTTACCACACAGGAGTGGACCAGGGCAAAAGGAAATGTTCTAAAAATGAGTTGAATAGTGTAGTGAGAGTGACATGGTCGACTGAGAGATCGGTGAATAATGATGAGATATGTTGAATGATAATCAATACTCAGTGGGGAGAGATGCTTGATAAAACCACAAAGAGATACAAGCAAGTAGAGTATTTCAACTATTGCTGCCATGATCCAATTATTTCTACTCTAATAAAGAGAAAATGATCCAAGGCTCATGTGATATGATTAAGATAAATAAAATTTGATAATATTATGGACAGTTGTAAAAACTAAACAGTCAGAGGAATCTAGAAATAAACCTTTCCAGCATAGAAAAATGTAAATGGTAAAATTGGCCAAATTTGAAACTAATCCATTGCATGTGGAAGTGTTATTTGGCAGATATTGACCCATTTGGTTGTATGTTTGATGTGCAATTTTCGGTTCACATCATTTAGCATTGATCCTTTGGTAGAGATGTCTATTTCGCAACTTGTCAATAGCAGATCAGCGCAGTATGGGGTAATTTGGTGTGGAAATGCCATCACACTCCATAAATGAAGCTAATTTCTAGTTTCATTCACTGCAGAATTGGTAACAGGATGGTATTCTGTTTAGATATTTGTTTGATGATTTCCATTTGAGATCTTGTTATTGTCAGTGCTATTGAGAGGCAGTGCTCATGTTTTGCCTGATTTCTGCCAGTTTTTGTGCTTTTATTCTTGTGCCTCGTCTCAGCATCTTGCTTTCTTTAGAGGGCGAACTATGAAGCCAAAAGTCCTGCCAAACAATAGAAACATATAAAAACTTTTATCATTAAGATTTAACAAAAAGAGTATTACTCTGTGAAGAAAAAAGCAGAAATGCATTTAAGGAGCATTAAGGAGTGACTGGCCTTGAGATGGCATTGGTGTGGCTAAAAAAAATGTCCCCAGAGAGATACTCGATAACCAGTCTCTGCTTCTCCTCACAGTAATATCTGGAATGGTTGCTGCAATACGGAGCATTCTACACCGTATATTAGAATGTACATATACACAATCTGTATCTGATAATTATGCGATAGGTGGCAGGAGAGATTCCAGACCAGATTATAGAAATCAAAGCCTTGCTTATAACTTGTATCTTTAATACTGATAAAGATAATGCCAGTTGCATGTGTTAGCATACCGGGGCCTCCAGTGCAGTTGGCAGAGCAATCTGATGGTCATATAAGTAGAGGATGGGAGGTGGGGGGTTTGAATCCCACTGCCATCAATGGGTACTTGCAGACTTATTAGAGGCATTTGAAAAGATGTCCTGAAATGAAATCAAGGATAATCAGGAAAACTAATTAGGAAAAGTGACTGGGGTGGGGTGAATCAGTCCATACCAGACATCAAAGTACGCTGATTCCATTAGCTGCATCCAGGCTAAGCTAATCTGGGAAACAGAGCTAGCTAAGCAGCCCAAACTGTAAGCTTTCTTGTCATGAAATGCATGAAACATTTCTTGTGAAAATTGCTTCTTATTTTATGATGATTTTGCGATGATGCCCTTTTTGTTGCAAAGAAATGAACTGTGTACAGGTTCAGGGCTTTACATTACGTAATGACCTGGATGCCCTTAAGGTAATTTACAGCCTCCTGGGTTTTGAAAGCCTCATGGTCCAGATTTGAGTGGAATTTTCCTATATTTTCATTGTTTTACATTAAAGGCTAGGAGATTTGTTTAAAGGATCGGAGAAGATCTTGGCCTTTTTGGGCTTGCGACTAAAATACTAAATGCCAAGGCTTGTTATCGTTTTTTCTTTGCATTGAATGCATGAATATATGATATCTTCAAAGTGTTGACATGCATACCTACAAGGATTTATTGATTTTTCTTTCTTTTTTTCTTTTTTTTGCACAATTTTTGTAGGGCTTTTATCCATAATCAACACATTCAAAAGTTGAATTCCATACAGGAGTTGAAATGCTTTGAAAAAAAAGTCTAAAATTATGATTTTCTGTACTTGACAAAAGAATTTGTACCTACCAGCAAATTCTATGAGCTTTGCCAAAACCATCAGAAGGTTATTGTGCATAATCTGTGGCATCATATTTTAGCTGCAGATAGGTTTTGACTTAAGTGTGCTTTTAGGTATTTGAGTGTGGACTGGTTGTGTATGTATGTCATGGACTGGTGTCAAGGACAGGAAGGCTTGGACATAATCCAGCCACATTTTCCCATAATCCAAGGAGACAGTGTGAATATGTGCCGGATTGTGATGTTGTTTGATTCTGTGCGAGCTGGGAGTCGCCTGACAGATGGCCAGATCTCAGTGGCAACCATCCCTAACAAACCCAGAAAGGCCACAAATTGAATTTTTCACACACATATTGAAGCATCAAAAAGGAAATCTTTCTCGCTGCCGTGAAATGTCCAGGAAAGGCGACACGCAGCGGCTGGTCACTGTCATCAACATTACACGGAAAAAATTGGTGCAAATTGGGAATAATCACCCAGAATTAGGATCTTTCCAGTTCAACACAATGCATATTGATCAGGCAGATTTTGAAGAAAAATAAACATTTCTTAGCAATGTTCAAATAGAATTTGTCAGTGGAGTTAAAAGTGAAAAGCTTGTGGAGCAAATGGAGACCGTTGTTAAGCTCTACGTTTTTGCATAGATTTCTGCAGGCAGTTGATGGGAGGGAAAAAACTGAGTGAGAACAGATGATAACGTTGAGGACTGGAGGTCTAGCTGAGTGGCAAAGGAGCCACCAGCTTTAAACTGCCAATGGGAAAAAGGCAAAGATATGGCACTGGCTGGAACCTGATATTTGTAGACGTGGCAGATCATTTAACTTGCTGCTAGAAGTTGATACAATTGTAATGGAAATTGTAAGCTCTAAAATTTGAAACCAAACATTGATGGCTTTTGGTGATAGTGGGATCAAGTATAGTTCTGTCGGCAGTATTTTCAAGGAAGGTAAAAAAGCTATTTTCAATGAGCCACAGGGTCTGGGTGATGGTAATATGACAAAACGACACAAGCATCTGGCGTCAAATTTATCAAAGATTTGATGGATTGGCCATGGTGCCACATTTGGTCAGGAAGGAAACCCTATTTTATCCACAAAACAGCAGAATTAGTCACCAGTTATGGGCAGCTTGTGTGGATATTGTTGACCAGGAGCCGAAGTCTGAGAGCACAGAAAGTATACGGTTCAGAGATCACAGACTATGTGGGCTATAAGTAGCACCAGGGGGCACTAATACTGCCAGTAGAGGGCGCTAAAATCACCACCAGAGGGCACCAAATGTACCCTTGCTTTAGCCCTTATCATCCATGACCAAAAATTCTGTGGACTGAGATCATTCATGAACTGAAGTATAGGCCCCCTGCCGGTCTCCATTATCAATAATTAAATTTAGAGTGGTACAATTCTCGTTTTGGTAAAGTTGTACTGTTCCAGTGGGTACTTAACAATGGGGGAAAAGTCAACATGGTGATCAGCAATGAGGCTATGCCCAGTGCTTTCCCAAGCATATTATCACCAAGCATACTTATGACATGTTGAGATTTGTTTATTTACGGAAAATAAATTTACATGAATAAAGTTTCAGAGAAATTATCAAGAGAGTTGAATTTACAAGAAACATGGTAATTTGACATGTAATTGAGTGTTGCAGGGAGTCATGGCAACAGCTCATCTGGGCTGTCACAAGTGACAAATAA
Source organism: Amphiduros pacificus (assembly GCA_949316495.1). Taxonomy (NCBI): domain Eukaryota; kingdom Metazoa; phylum Annelida; class Polychaeta; order Phyllodocida; family Hesionidae; genus Amphiduros; species Amphiduros pacificus. The sequence goes on from OX439003.1 coordinate 27,079,186, forward strand.
TGGGACTCCAAAGGAAGGCAGATATGAAAGATTGGTTCAAAGACAAGAGCTCAATTAGGTACTGCTTGTAAAACATCAATGCAAATGACAGTGCAAAATCAATGGTTGCTTCTCCACGCACATTGGTGGCTACCATTTTATTCTTTCATGGGGTAGCACAAATTCAGACTTTACATTTTCAACTTTAATGTGAGAGACAAACTGGCGCTCTGTCCGATAAAGTCAAAGAAAAGAACGTCCATAGCATGATCAAAATAGCATGATCTGCCATTTAAAATAAGTATTTTCACATTTCAGCCCTCTAAATTAAATGGTGAAACTTTTGTCCATGATTGATGAACTCAGACTTTTGCATAGAAATCTCCTTGGTTTGGCAGAAATCTATAGAATAGAAATCAAGATGTAGTAATTTATGATCTAAGCAGTCCGATATTTAAAGCCTTTAATCAAAGATTGCGAAAGGAAGCCACAATTTTCTGCACCACTGCTGCGAAATAGCTTTATTTAAGGATTGTGGATTTAGCTGTTTGATTGGTTTAGCACTTCTTAAGATGATGAAGACAATTGGTTGTTGTAGATTATATGCCCCATTAGTTGGCCAACCTTGGCTGCCTTGTTTAGCAGTCGTTTGGGATGGAAGTTGGCGAAGCATTATCGGTGAAATCAGCCAAGAGAGTTGCCTGTAAAATCAATCGGGGAAATAGGGCTTTCAGACATTGACATGTAATATATTTTGGTCCATGCTGGGTTACAGTAGACATGAACAAAACTGATGAATAGACTGCCTTGAAATTTCTGTATATAGCTTCCTTTTGCATGCAGCATGATTGATATTAAATGTTAAAGGTCCAATGCAGACAAATGCTGGGATTTCAGTACATTTTTGTTACAATGGATCGAATTGTGATTCAGACTATTGAGTGAGGAACAGTTAGCTCCATGCGATGATTTTTTAGTGTTCTCGCTGGTGTGATAGGCTGTGGAAGTATTGGAGGAGAACATCTCCGCTGGAATGGACACAAATCATCAGAGATGTCTGTGTAGATTATTCTCTATGCATGTCACGTCCAGGCGGGGAGCAGTCATTGCACCTCTTTCTGACATGGACCACAGATACTGACAGGTCGGGCACAATTAATGACTGCTCCCTTCAAATATTGTGACGAAAGCCTGATATAAACGGCATCCCAATTTGCGTACAAATGTGATGTCCATGCAGTCCTTTCATTTTGGTGAAACAGCCATCGAGGCAGGAAGTCTGGCACCCTCGTTCTGAGATGTTGGCGGCCCCATGTCAGAGTCTAATATAGCAACAAATGTCAAGCTTTCCTTGGTGTGTCCCATTGCAGACATAGCAGTGGCCCCATGACAGGGTCTCAGTAGCTCAGAAGTTTTGTGCTGTCTTGAAGCGTATTTGTGTCAGGCCTGAGGTTAACTCTGCCATGAAGCATATCAACATCCCATCACGAGGCATGGTCAGTCTGTCATCTTGCCATGGGGCCGTTCTACTCGGTCAGGCATAAATAAGGTAATCCTCCACGCCCCATAATCAATATCACCCATGAAAGAAAATAGCAGAGACATGCTGACCACATTCAGTGTCGGGGGAGCAAGTAGCCATATTTCCGCAACTTTTTGGTCTGAGGAAAATGTGACTGGTGTTTGCACAAGGCTTGTGCACACAAGTCATTTATTGTGCAGGAGCCATGTGAGTTCTTAGAGTCAGACAAGTCCACTACTCATTTGTATTGCACTGATTTGTGAAATGGCACGGACTAAATCACCCTCATCAAGATATTCACGGGGTTGGCACTATTCATCTCCTCGCTACCTTTGATCTCCCGGGCTCACAAGCATCATACCTCTGTCGTAGATTGAATTAACAAGACCAATTTATTTGATTTATGTGCAAATTTAACTAAAATTTCTGGATATTTATATCCATTACTCCTATGGCATGGGAATATCATAAAATGCAGTATTTTCTAACTCAAAAGGAAAGTATAGCAGGTTACTTGCATGTCATGTTAGATGTAACAGATTCAAAGGCACAGAGACACAGGTAAAATTTACATTTGAGGAGTGGATAGGTGTCTGTAGCTAGTGTAATGACTTGCTCTTATTTTATGACATGCCACCTGGACGGAGACATGCTACTCCATACTGCTACCTGCCTGGTAGAATTCTCAGCTGTGTGTATTACACTACCCTCAATACTTTCCCATTGGATATATCCTAATGATGATAATGTTGCAACTGTCTTAAATATCTGGCTTACTGACCATTAACAGAAGCTGAGACAATGGCAGTGTTGGAGAGTGATTTATTTTTAACAATTTTTATCAATTACTCAGAACTTTTTGTACTAGGCAGTCTCTGTGGTTGATGGAACATTAGTTTTAGACTCTCCTTGTGGTAGATGTATTGTTTAGTAAGTCCCACTTTTCCTTATCGGCTGTCTTTGACACATGATAAATAACCAAGTTCTATTTCCTGAACAAGTTGTAGATATGATTCTACCTATCTTTTCAAGTTACTTTGTTCTCTCATACTGCTGAAACTGAACATTACAAATGTATAAATTTCATAATTAATCTTTATTCATTTTGCTTTGGTATTTTATTAAATACTTCAACAATATCAAAGCCATTGTGACAAACTATGGCAATTTTAATTGAAATAACTTATCAGTTAATTAGAATTTCATCCATAGCATGTGGCTCAATTATCATGCATAAAAATAGGCCAAGATTGATTTTATTCCAGATTATTTTAATTTGGTTTAATGAAAATTTCCATTATATCTTGAATATCAGTCATTTAGACTGCCCTCAGTTTTGAAAAGAGAACCATTATGACAATAAGTAGCCTCTTGGTTTACTTACTGTTACAGTATTAATCTATGCAGAAGGTTATGATAAGCTTTAAGAAGTTGCCTGATAGTGGATTGAATCATGGTGAGTCTACCATTTAGTCACACCAGTCCACTCACACTGTTATCACTATCATCAGCATAACCTGTGTGCTATCTACAAGGTAAACATCATAATGCTGTGCGTCTGTGTAGATTGAAAGGTCAATATTATTTAAAGGGTTGGTTTTATGATGTGTTACCACAACATGTCTTGCAGCCCATAATAAACGTGTGAAATTATCTGTTGATCATATACTTTGGGATTTAAGTGATTCAATTATGGACATCAAGGGCATGGAGGTGAGTTTTGTTGAGATACTTAGGGATGAGGTACCAGGTGGATTATGGGACTGAAGCGGGAGCTCACTTCATATTGGCCTAGTTAGGGATGGCAGTATATTATGTGAACATAGAGATGCCATAAACACAATCGGTGGTAGTTATATGCTGAGACAGCTTGGATTTCGGTCGCCTGTATATTGTGATTTGATAAAGAGTTTAAAAAGTTTTAAATGTGACGTTTTCAGGGCTATTATCATTTCAAAATAAATAATTGATTAAAGCTAGTCGTTGTGTTAAGTCATTAGAGTGCACAGAAGGGAACTCCCATTTTTCCCATGTCACTGATGTCTCATTGTAGGAAAATGTCAACTGCGATATAATATCTCTCATTATTTCTGTAACTTTGGATAAGTTGTTTTTGACACTGACCTTGCTGGTGGCAAAACACATGCCAAAAAGCATTGGTTTAGCATGAAAACAGAACAGAACCCTATTCTCAAAGAGTAATATCATAAGAAGGAATATGAGGTGTTTTTGGCAAGCTTAAGGTCAAGGTCAAGCTATAGCCTCCAGGTCAAAAGTTAATATTCACTGGACATTAGTTGTTTAGGATAAATCACTTCTCAAAAAAGCCCCTTTTCAGAATCAAATTGTGTTATGAATACCAGAAAACTGAAGGAGGCTGCACAATTACCTCTGTGGGTATAAAAACAACTAAATATTTTACAAATTTGACAGTCGGATAAAATGCTGTTTTGTTCAGTCTGCTAGAAAAATAGGAGTAAAATGGTGCCATTTTTCCTCATTATGTGGCTGATGTGATTTAAGCCCACAAACACCCACCGTCTGTACATAACCTGCATCCCCAGGGGACAAATTCATGTGGGCCTGTCAGCCAGCAATGCCACCAAAGAAATTGTTAATTTATCAATTTTCAGGCAAATACGATAGACATGGTTAATTTCTGAAATATAGACCAGGACAAAGAGAAGTCCCAGTAGGATAGCGAAGGATTCTGGTAGAATGCCTGCTGTGTCTCAGCAAACGGTCTCACAAAGCACAGGCTGCCTTCCAATGCCTGATATTCCCCAAGACTATTCTACTGCCTCAGGTAGCAGGCCATCACCAAGACTTGCTAAACAAGCCATAGCCACCGACTTAATATCCTATCAGCCAGGGGGGTCAGGATCAGCAGAGGGGAAAAGGTTTGGCAGCCAGGGAGGTCACTCCTCAATGCCATACACAATTAAGCTTTGATCTATCAGTCCACAAGAAATCTTTACCAATCGGCCCTAGTTCAGAAGTTTGGATAGAATTGTACATCAGATATTGGTGAAAAATTGGGATTAGCACCTTGGAGATGGAAATAAATGGTGGGGAAGTGCCAAGGTTAATTGCATTGTAGTCATTTTACACTCAGCAAGCATTGATTGTGTTACAGCGATATGGCATGATGAATTTACAAGACTCATAGATTTTCTGTCAGGGACTTACATTTGTCATCATCACTTGTAGATTTTAGTAGAAACGAGGAGAGAAAGAAATAGACTTTTTTTTTACACCAGGGATAGAAATATAAAACCACCTTTTCCTTTGGGACAAAGATGCCTGTTTTGAAAGCAGATGTGGCACACTCAAAAATTTAAGAGACAGAATAAATTGTAACATGAAAAGCAACTGAACTTATCAAATTCTATGGATGACGTATCTGTAAAGAAAACTTTGGAAATTCCTTGTGGAAATGCAGACATTAATTAGACAATTCGTTTTACTTGAGGTGAAATCCTTGACATTTCTGATGAAGTAAAAGCTTCAGTGATTTGGATTCAGATGTGTCGAGCCCCGGCAGCAGTGTGCACAAGGAATGAAAAAAATGTATCGCAGTGAAATGATTGTGTCTCTGTAGATTTCCATTGAATTGGTGAACATGTGTACTTGTGTGAAACATCCTTCTGCATAAGGAATGAATTAATCGTGAACTTGGAATTTTCTTCAAAATGATGTAGTGGCCTTTTTATCCTTATGTTCTGTCCAATGCCATGCTTTATCACCATACTCTATCATCTCTCAAGTTTAACCAATAAGTTCTGAATAGTTCTTTGGATCCTGCTTGAATGCTATAAAATTATTTATAGTCCTTTTTGTTCTTAATTCTCTCTTCATGTTATATTTTCTTGTGTATTTCAGGCACGAGCGTTGTTTGATTTTGAAAGCGGGGGCGGAACTGAGCTCACATTCCAACAAGATGAGATGCTAACAATCGTCAGACAGGTGAGTACCAATATTAAATGCAGCCTTTCATTATCTAACACCTTCATATGATGTGTGCTTTGATAATGTTTGAGGTGGAAATTGGCCAATAAGTCCAAATGTTTTCCAAGATTTAGAAATCATTAATCAGGAGAACTAAATACAATATAATTGTAATTTTGGCATCAAAACATTTTTTTTAAAGATAATAACTTCTTTTTAAAACCAATTAAATGCTTGTGTTGGGGACATTTTTTGTGACATCAAAACCAGGAAGAACCAGGCAGTTAAGTACAAGAATATGAAAAGTTATTCACTGTTTTCAATCAGAATCCAGTCATTTAGGTTTTGCCTCAGAGCATCTGTCTTCTGATTGGTTTAGAAATAAGCCACAAATATGTGAGGAGTGTCCATCATCAGAGCAAGAGCTGAGCATTCCCAGCAGAATAATATGTAACTAATATGCCAACAACGCATCTACATCTATATCTATATCTATATCTATATCTATATCTATATCTATATCTATATCTATATCTATATCTATATCTATCTGAAAAAACCTCTGAACACTTAGTCAACTCCTGACTGCTTAACCACATAACCAATGACCAAGATGTTTGCAGATCATACAATTCTTGTCCACACACATAACTTGGTAGCAGGGAGAGTCTAAAGTCATATAATCTTTTTCTTTTATGTTTGCACCATTAGGCAGGTGTCACATATTCACTTGCCACATTTTCCCAGACAATCTCTCTGTAGATATCTTAGTTCTCCAGGCTACATGAAAAATATGCCCAAATTGACATGTTCATTGATTAGAAAATCTAATTATGTTATCATACGCTGTGATTTTGGTCAGATTAAATCTAGCCACAAGAATCAATATAGATGGACCAGGGAAATGAAGAAGATATAAAGCTCCTCTTATTTGATAGTCTCATCAATAAATAGGTCAGAGAATCAAATGAGTTGGATCATGTGGAATAAAATGAAATAACAATAGCAGAATTCCATAAAGACTTGATTTAGCATATCTTTATGTATGTATGGGTGTCAACTATTTGGATAGGAAGATAGAATGGTCTAAATAAGGGCACAGTTTATGTTGATATGTCAATGTTATTATGAAAACAAGACCAGGAAAATTGAATTTACAGAAATATTATAAAATGAATGGTTTTATTATCAATTAGAAAATGTATCCTACCTGATGTATATAACAAGAATTATATCCTAATGAGTACTTGTTGCCATGGTAGCAAAGTCATAAATCATATTCACTGGATCTGTAACAAGGTTTCCTTATATAAAGAAACCCATTTTGCCTGTTTCCCTTTGACATGAAATATAATACTTAACACACAATGATATTAAGTGAAATGTATTACATTATTTCTGTATTTTGGTTCACATTTGTAGGTTTGCTCTTAAGCCTAATACTATTGATTGTAAAATTGGTAACAAAAATGAACTTCAAAATCCAATCATATGTTGGTTTTATATACATATTAATCCAACTGTCAAATAGAAGAAAATAAATTCTAGGATTCAAACGATTTCAATTGGTTTTATTTTGTTGTTTCTTGCAGGATGTTGGAGAAGGTTGGTGGGAGGCCAGAAACTCACGTGGAGAGACTGGGCTTATACCGGAGGCTTATGTCGAGCTTGCCTCCATGCCAGAGCCTAAAATCCCACCTCCGCCGCCCCCAACCACGTACCTCAGTCAGCAGAAGTCAGCCACACCACCTCCGGAAACACCAGCATGGTCTGCACCACAGCAACAAGCCACAGCGCCACCTATACCCAACACCTGGAACAACTCGCCACCATCTCACACCCCGCCCGCTGTGCGCGTGAATGATTCGTACCCTCCTCCTCCTGCCGATCCCCCGAGACAGGACAGTTACGAGGATTGGGACGACGACTGGGACGATGACGACTCCAGCACAACTACAGAAACACCAGTCAGTCATCAAATTCTCTAATTCAACGAGTACAATTTTTTGACCAAATTTATAAAGTGGAATAGATTTTGAGACACATACTTTTGATAAGTTATTCCTGCCTAAAATAAGTTCAATGTGTGCATGATTAACCAAGTACAGCCAGTATAAGTACACACAATTATTTGTCTCGTGTTAAATCTGTGGATTTCCAATGAGATATATGCTTGTGTTTTCAGTCTGACTTTGGTGGGGGCAACTTTGGCTTGGCGTTACCTTCCCGAGAAAGATCGTCAGACAAAGATGGTTCCAAGTTTGGCACAGTTAAAAAGAGCTTCAACAGGTGCGTATGTGAAACAAGATATATTTAATCAGAGGAAAATGGAAATAAGGCTCTTTTGAACAGGTCAAGGCCACTTAAACTTGCTTAATTGAAAACTATTTATTTAACTTGATGCCATTTGTGTATTCCATTGCACTTTCTCATTAAATTGTGAATTTTTTTTTAAATATTTTTTTTGCTTTAATGTAATTTATGTAAGGAGAAGTTATTGTCTGTCTGAAATATTTTTGAGAAATAATATGATAATACGCCCACATGCTGCATATATTTTTGAGCCAAGATTTGAATGTCAAATGTGAAAAGTATGATTTGTCCCATTTGCAGTTCTAGACGGTAAGAAATGCTGAGAATGCCACATATTGATTTGTTGTTTTCAAGATTAACCCTTTGCCTGGGATTTAATTCACTCACTCTTCAAGCACTGTGGCAGTACTCTATTAAATGGATATGGAGATTTTTTGTGGTTGGCTCTGGAATTCAGCATTCTTTTAAATTAACCATGTGATAAGATGAATATATTGTTCTTTATGAGATTAAAAACACAAAGTCTTTTGGAAGGAAAAAATGATTAACAAAATATGTTTACATGATTGAAACATAACATTTGTGTTAGTTTATTCATTCTTCAAAACCTACTTAATGACTTTCTGAAGACTGATCAAACATGACTTTAATATTACTTTAGGTACATGATTTACAAATCACATCCTGTTTATCTTAGTTTGGTTTTCATTGAAAATCTTTTAAGTTTAATGATGCTGAGCAGATGAACTTGCTTGAATCTTTTATTATTAAATGAATACTTGTACTGTATTGTTAATACTATTTTAAATGCCATGTAAGCTGCACAAAGATTTCTTTCATAAAATTCATTTCTTTCATAGAATTTATGAGAAATAAAGTAAAAAGTGTATTTATGCAATCAAGACTATTGCACTTCACAGTGTGAACATAATTGTGTTTAGTTATATTTCCATGGTTGCCACATTTTGCTGTGTTGCTATGTTCTAATATTTCATTATCTTTTAGTGTTATGTCATAGTTTTAATCCTGGTTTGTTCTCCAATTTCTATTGGCAATTGCTTTTCCATTGTAATATAGAAGGATTCCTAAATTGTGGAAATATTATGCAAGATTAGTCGGTTGTCAGGTGATATCCATTGTAACACTAGCATAAAGCTTTGCTGGGACATAATGCTGCGAGACAACTTGACAACAAGCTTATACTATCATTAATAACTATATGTTACCATCCATTTCCTAATGTGAAGGTATTATATGAGTTGTGTCTGGCTTGTGATGGCAGCAATAGGGTATTATCTGGTATTGACCATATCTGACCTGCTTGCAATAGTAAACCTCACAGCTTAACATTCAAGTACACTCAAATAAGCAAGAGTTTTATGTTTCCATGACATGTAAAAAATTCTTTTCAGAAGATTCTACCAGAAACACAGTACTCCCATGAAAATATGGAATTAATGTGTATCTGTCAGTGAAATTTTGAAACTTATGTCAAAAAAATCAATTTGCCTTGAGGAATTGTGAATCTTTGTTTTATAAAATATTATTCTGTATTTTTGCTATGTTTCACACTCATTTTGATGATGTAGAATTATGTAGAATTAAGTTGCAGTATGATAGCCTTCATATGTAGAATATGTGTGTATGAATTAATTTGCATATTATATGTTAATCACATTAATTTAGCAATTTTATTTGATTCTTGATGGTATACTCTTACTATTAGGATAACCATTGATAATGGAACTTAATCTGGACTATGAGAAACAATTTATCACTACATACAACATCTGAATGAATTAAATCAAATTCCTAAAAAATTAATCTGCGCAAAATTGTCAGAAATGATCAAAATCCGGCAAACATTTGGACTTAAATTGCAATTTATATTTAAATACAACATCTTTATTTGTGAAATAAATGAAATTTCTAAAAAAATAAATGTTATCAACACAAATAGTCAGAATGATCACGTTTAACATTAAATTGGCAATGATAATATGAGCAGAACTTGAGTTTAAGATTTGAGCATTGTGATGATGAGTATACCAGCAAGTGTGAGCTATATTATTAGTTGTGTGTGTGTCCTGTGGCTTGTTAATCACCAGTGTTTTGCTCTTTCCTCTTTTGTCCACCCGGTGCACTTCTCTCCCTCCTCCTTCGTGATGTAGGTTTTCTGCCTTCAGTAAGCAAGGAGGCGACGCCTTCCTTTTTGGGACCGCCACCGTCATTGTGCCAGACTCAGAGAAAGTTCTTATTATTGTGAGTATTTTCTAAATTGTAAAGGTTAATATGTACATGTATGTATACTGTATTCTGAGATATTTTAGCAAGCAGAATATTTTCATGAACTTTACGATATTTCTTGATCGCTAATTTTGTTCAAATTTATCATAGATTAAAAATAAATTTTCAATGGATTACCAATTCACACAAATTTCCTGGTGTTAGGATGCTGAGAGGGGCAATGTCGCTAAAATATCTGCAAAACTGAACCCATATACAGTATATCTTTTTTGTGTAACTGGATTTTTTTAAAATGAAAAGTAAACAATTCATCATTTTAATATATTTTGGGTGACTTTGTCTTGTATATTTTATTTGTAAAGATAAGGTGAAATGTTGTTTTGTAGGAAACGGATGAAGGTCCAATGTGGAAGACAATTGACCACCCGTTCACATGCGTCGTAGCGTCCCCCAAGAAGGAAACCAAATTCCACGGCATGAAGAGCTACATCGCATATCAGCTGACGCCCTCAGTAAGTACACACCAAAAAGCAGGTCACACCATAACACACCATAAACCAAGTTGCACTATAACACACCAAAAACCAGGTCATACCATAACACACCATAAACCAAGTCATACCATAAACCAGGTCACACCATAACACCATAAACCAAGTTGCACTATAACACACCAAAAACCAGGTCACACCATAACACACCATGAACCAAGTCACACTATAACACACCAAAACCCAGGTCATACCATAACACACCATAAACCAAGTCATACCATAAACCAGGTCACACCATAACACCATAAACCAAGTTGCACTATAACACACCAAAAACCAGGTCACACCATAACACACCATGAACCAAGTCACACTATAACACACCAAAAACCAGGTCATACCATAAACCAGGTCACACCATAAACCAAGTCACACTATAACACACCAAAAACCAGGTCATACCATAAACCAGGTCACACCATAAACCAAGTCACACTATAACACACCAAAAACCAGGTCACACCATAAACCAGGTCACACCATGAACCAAGTCACACTATAACACACCAAAAACCAGGTCATACCATAAACCAGGTCACACCATAAACCAAGTCACACTATAACACACCAAAAACCAGGTCACACCATAACACACCATGAACCAAGTCGCACCATAACACACCATAAACCAAGTCATACCATAAACCAAGTCACACCATAACACACCATAAACCAAGTCATACCATAAACCAAGTCACACCATAACACACCATAAACCAAGTCATACCATAAACCAAGTCACACCATAACACACCATAAACCAAGTCATACCATAAACCAAGTCACACCATAACACACCATAAACCAGGTCATACCATAACACACCATAAACCAAGTCATACCATAAACCAAGTCATACCATAAACCAAGTCACACCATAACACACCATAAACCAAGTCGCACCATAACACACCATAAACCAAGTCATACCATAAACCAAGCCACACCATAACACACCATAAACCAAGTCATACCATAAACCACCATAAACCAAGTCATACCATAAACCAAGTCTAAAGCAAGTCAACAATTATCTAATAATGATTATTGTGTGTAGAATATTGTCATAGATAAAGGCCAAATTTGGATGAGAAAATGAATGTTCTTTTGAACAGGAAACAGGAGAATGTGAGCAATTAGGAGTCAGTAATGATGTTGGATTTTGAAGCAATTTATTTTATTAAGAATCACTGGCAAGAACACCTTCAGTGCCTGCAACCTGTGCAGCAAAGCACATCAATAAATTTCATTAATTACAGAAGACAATTTTAAAAAGAAAATGTATCATCAGACAGTCAAAACCAAATACATTTAGATATGATTTATTTATTATGGTTGGCATATGGCAATAATACAAGGCATCTAAATAAAAATTGAACATTTTCTGAAAGCCATAAACGGGCAATTGCATAGAGCCTGTATATAGGAGATAAAGATAGACTGTCCTCTGTGCAGCTTGTGATCTGGGGATGATAATGTGATAAGAGCAACAATATAGCAGGGATACACAGGGGATGAAGCTGACAGAGCATCCTCCGTGGATCTCTTAATGCTGCATCCTACATAAATACCTCACGTGGGCCAAAACACAATGATATGACCTTGGACTCGACTCTTGATGAAATATTTACACCACTCTATTATTCCTAGGAATTTCATGTTCAATTCATATGTTGGGCTTTTATGCTTTCTATATACAAGAGGCATTAAAGGATAATAACAGGTCCCACACTGGGTATAATATAGATATATTCTGTGTATATCTACACATGCTTTTAAAATGCTCATTTGAATTTGGCTGTTGAGCATTGTGTGTTGAGCCTAGCCGTGGTTATGCACAGTGCTTTGCCATAAGCTTTTCCCCTCTGGCTGTTTGCTGGCTTACATCGGCATGTGTGGCATCTGCA